>CM064507.1:16958896-17073896 GCA_032716605.1 Paralithodes platypus
AAGTTATAAACTTTTCAAGCAAACTTCGGACATCATTTAGGATAAGGATAGCTCTCTTCTTATGGGGGATAATTTTAGGAGGCTTCCTGGATTACGGCGCACTATCACCATACATCACTTGACCTAGTTAAATCTCTATAATGTGTTTACACTCAGGAGAAATTGTTAAAAAAAATCAAAAAATGTCCGAAGTTACAGCATTTTACGGTAATTAACAATATAATATATTAACTGTTAACCCTATTTGGTCCAAGAGGAGTCTTTTTGGACCTTCTCTATTTTTCTCCATTAGTTTGGAGATAATAAGATGCTTCACCCATTCAGGTGTTGATTTTTTTCTGGGCGAGCAATAGCAAGCCTGTAACCTAGAAGAAATCGGCCATTGCCCTGGACATTTTTTCTATCGAAAAATGAAAACAAAAAAAATAGCTTGAAAGAGGTCTGGGTAGGCATTTTGGTTAATTTGAAGGAAATCTGGGAAGGAATTGTTTTTAGCCTAGGGGACAAACTAAAATACATCGCTCGAAAATGACAAAAGCAAGCAAAATCCTCAATAATAATTAAAAAAAAAATCATAATAACCCCAAGATGTGGGATGAGATAGTGTTAATAGAGGACAACTCACCACCCTGCTGATGGTGTACTTGAAGGAAGGATCCAACATGCGGCCTCCTCTGCCTTTCCCTCTACTGCTGCCTCTCTGCCGTCCTCGCCCTGTCATGGTCGCCATTACAACGCTCGCTGCAAGGTTACATCATTAGTTACACTGTATGTATGTATATACTCTGGCACCTTCCCCAGTGTTCCTATTATTCTTTTTTTTATTTATGGGGTTGGCCGAATCGAGACAGAGCCCAAACAGGGACATCATAACACATTAGAAAAACAAAACAAAACATTCAATCGCACACACATCTAGGTCGCCACTACTTCAAACAAATCTATCTATCTATCTATATACTCAGGCCCAATCCCCACTTTTCCTGTTTGTTTCTATCTATCTATCTATATACAGTACTGTACATAGGTTTAATCTCCACTTTTACTGTTTGTTTCTATCTATCTATCTATATACATAGGCTCAATCCCCACTTTTCCTGTTTGTTTCTATCTATCTATTTATATACAGTACTGTACATAGGTTTAATCCCCACTTTTACTGTTTGTTTCTATCTATCTATATACATAGGCTCAATCCCCACTTTTCCTGTTTGTTTCTATCTATCTATAGTATATACATAGGCTCAATCCCCACTCTTCCTATTTTTTTTTTTTATTTGTCTATGTGCATGAAGGAAAAAGGCAAAGCTGCCTGTATAAAGTGCCCCCCCCCCCCCCCCCCCCCCTTCCAGATTGAAAGCGTAATACATACATACATAAAATTTTAAGACTGTGTTTTCCACACATACGTGCAGTTTCAGTCTCTTGTCCTAATGGCGGCATTCCAGGCAACCCTGTTAAGGGCTGCTTCACTTGTCAAGTTCTTGGATTTGAGATCGGCACGTATAGTCCCATCCCAGGTCTTCCTCGGTCCACCCCTTGATGCAGCTCCCTCCACAACCACAGACCTGCATTTGTTCACCCAATTTTGTTCATCCATTCTCTCCACATGTCCATACCATCCCAGTCTACTTGTACGCATCACCTCGCTAATACTCTTTATACCTAAACGTCTCCTCAGCTCAACATTTGTTATTCTATCCTGTAGCCTGGCCCCACACATCCATCCTCATCTCATTACGTTCCCTTCTGTTGACATCCTCTACTTTAGCGGCCCATGTTTCTGAGGCATACGCCATTGCACTTGCCTCCAAGACTATAATAAAGAGGAGGGGGATTTAACACTGAACCCTAATGGACTCCAACACGGACTGCGAATGCATCACTCGGTACACCCTTTGCCCTCACCGCACTTCGCAAATCCTCATACATCTTCATTATCACACGCACCAGCCACTCTTCCACACCAAGTTTCCTCATAGCCCACTGCACAACATCTCTAGGCACCCTATCAAAGGCCTTCTCCAGGTCTACAAAAACAAAGTAAAGATCCCTGCCTTTTAGTAAGTATCTTTCTTTATCTGCCTGACTATGAAGATAGCATCGGTTGTACCCCGTCCTGGCATAAAACCAAACTGTATATCATCAATGGAGCCAAAATCAAGGTATATTAGAGGTCATTTAGGCGTGTTGGGAAGAAGTTTGGTGTGCTTGTTAAGTGTAGTGAATTGAATTGCAGGAGGTCTATGTGAGAGTTAGCTGGAATACTCTCAGTGTAGGTAAAGTACAAATAGAAACTGTGGGGGAAGCCAGGCAAATTATATAGGATAGTTCCAGCAACTCTATCATATGCCTATGTGGTCTCCACTGGGTACTGCCCTGCCTGACTGGTGCCTACAATCTCTTTGACTATTGAAAACCAAACCCAGTTCAAAAATAGTTATCTTCTTTGCAGCTTATTTAATTAAAGATACCAAGTTAAACATTTGTTGTTTAGTTTAAATCATATTTAGATAAGTTATACAATGGCTAAAACAGTTTATTTTCTAGTACATTTTCCTTTATTCCAAATAATATCTTTAAAACTGCAAAATGTAGTGCCCAATAGCAAAGCTTTTGATAACTGTATAATTACTGTACTGTATACAGTACTTACATTTTGCCTGAAATCATCACATCAGTTTATACTCAGTCATACATACTTTGCTTACTATATAATTACTGTACTGTACTTAAATTTCGTCCCCACCCAGAACGAAGGGCGGCGAGTTCCTCGGTGCCACTAGATGAGTGGCGAACACAACCTTAAGTAGGAATCGTCACATCAGTATGTACTCGGTAGTACATACTGAGACGTGAATTTAGGTAGAGTAATTAAATCTAATTAAACATTAATACTGTATTCTACTGGCTATAGAATGGCATTGATCAACAATTTATAAAAACTCACACAAAGTGACACAGCGTTGGTGGCGGATTCTGAGGAGAAACTGCATTGAATGGTCAAAGAGTTTGGTGTGGTTTGTGGGAGGAGGAAGCTGAGGGTGAACGTCAATAAAAGTAAAGTGATGGTGTGTAATAGAGGTGCTCGTAGACGTAGGGTGGATCTAGATGCGAGGCTGGATGGGGAAATACTGGAACAAGTGGAGTGTATTAAATATCTAGGAGGAATGATAAGCCGAAATAGAGGTAAAACAGAGAGTATGTGAAGGAAGGAAAGTTTTTGGAGCAATGGGAAGTATGTGGAAGGTGAGCAATATCTGAATGAAAGTTAAAAGTGCAATGTATCATGGGATAGTTGTATCAACAGTGATGTATGGGGCTGAGACATGGGCTCTGAAGAAAAAGGAGAGAAGCTGGATGTGATGGGAGATGAGTAGCTTGGGGAATATGTGTGGAGTGACTCGTAGAGACAGATAGAGGAATGAAGAGATATAGAGGAATGAAGAGATAAATAGGAGAGTAGGGCAGCAGGAACATTTGTCGGCCAGAGATATAGGAATAATGTGTGAATAAACCTCAATTGCAAATGTTATGGTGAAGTAAATTAGGTAAATTGGCTTGTAACCTACACTTATGTTTTAAAATATCAGAGCACAAGACTTTAGGTACTTCTCTACAAATATACACTAAATCATTAATATAATTTTAAAATAAGTTACTAGAAGAGTTGGCTAATAACTTGATAAGTACAAATGAATGGAAAGTACGGTAAACTAAAGCCCCTGCAGAACACTCTGGAAAGTGGAAACTATGCCAACATTTATTTCTTTAATTCTGAAACGGGCTAGATATATTACCGTTTTATTTCATCTGACTGTAAATTGAATCCCTTAGCAACTGATTTCTCGATAACTAACAGGAAAATGGTCTCTGCTCCATATTAGTTTTCATAACTAGCAACCAATCTCGCTACAAAACCTGCATAATAGCGGAGTAATCAAGATGAAAAGATAGCAATTTACCGTCAGATGAAATGAAACAGACTTATACCAAAATCAACCAAATCAGTTAATCCCTTCTGTACTGGTGACATTTTCTTAATAATATTCTAGCTATATATAGGCAATTTAAAGTGGTTTAAGAAGGATCTGTGGTAGTCAAAGGGTCAAGTGAGATAGTTCGAAGCCTGGTAAATGCCGAAGGCCCTTTTGAAACTGAATATAATAGCTTTAATAGTAGCCAGAATAAAGTTAAAAGGATGGCACCGGTATAGAAGGGGTTAAGAATACAAATAACTAATGAAATACAGTAACTGAATATGTACCAGGTAGTCTGAGCTAGAGTAGGACAGTAGGCTATAGATGTAAAATGCTAACCAACAGCCTATGAAAAGTGGTAGGCCTATAGGCACAGGTCTCCCTCGATTTAAGATTGGGTTACGTTACATAAGAACATAAGAACATAAGAAAATGGGAGTCTGCAGAAAGCCGATTGGCCTAAGCAAGGCAGATCCCAGTCCCACACAACCCCAATTACAAAGCCCAATTATAGGCTCAACACTCTAATACCCTGAGGATCATCTTACCAAACCGGTTAGAGATTAACGCAGGATTACGGGGGTCTGCAGATCGCTGATTGGCCCAACCCGGCTGATCCCCCTTCACACCCAACCCTTCTCGTCCATATGCTTATCCAATTTTTTCTTAAAGCTCCCTATCGTTCTTGATCCCACTATATCACTTGGTAGCCTATTCCACCCATCTACAACTCTGTTACCAAACCAATATTTGCCTATATCTTTTCTGAAACGAAATTTATCTAATTTGAAACCATTGGTACGAGTTCTTTCGCTATCACTGAGCTTTAGTACATTTGTCATGTCCCCTTTGTTAATCCCACTAACCCACTTGAACACCTCTATCATATCCCCTCTAACTCTGCGTCTCTCTAACGAATGTAAACCTAATTTCTTCAACCTTTCTTCATACGGAAAATTTCTAATATTATGGATCATTTTTGTCATTCTACGCTGAATTCTCTCCAATGAATCTATGTCCATTCTGTAATAAGGACACCAAAATTGGACAGCATAATCCATATGGGGTCTCACTAATGACAAGTAAAGTTTTAAGATAACATCAGCAGTTCTGTTACTCACACTCCTAGAGATGAACCCGAGAATCCTGTTTGCCTTATTACGAACGCTTATACATTGTTTTCTAGGCTTCAAATCATTGCTAACAAACACACCTAGATCTTTCTCGCAGTCTGAATTTTCTAATTCTAAATTAGCTAGTTTATATTTAACATTTGTTTGCATCTTCCCTATCTTTAATACCTTGCATTTGTCAATGTTAAACTTCATCTGCCAATTTACTGACCATTCATGTAAGGTATCTAGATCCCTTTGGAGGCACTCTATATCGCTATCTGAATCAATTGATCTCCCCATTTTAGTATCGTCTGCGAATTTACTTATCCTACTAGTTATACCTAAATCTAGGTCATTTATGTATATAAGAAACAACATAATGTATATAAGAAAGCAACAGAAAGTTACGTTCCTGAAAACCCAATATTAAATGGAAAAATCGTATAGCAAACCCTAAAATTAATGGGGTGAATAGTGATACGTTCTTGAAAACCCGATCTTAAATGGAAAAATCTTATAGCAAACCCTAAAATTAATGGGGTGAATAGGGATGCATTCTCAGACCACCCAAAACCCCAAAACCTAAAATCCTATAATAGTATCATAAATTGGGGCATTGGATAGTGAGGGAGAACTGTACTTGGATTATTTCAACTTTATCATACAAAATCCACCTCTTAAATTCAATACCGGTACATATGAGTGTATTGAAGATTAAACAGTAACTTCAACAGAGGCAATTATATTAAAGTACAGTAGTAGAATAGTAGCTAAGCAGTACTGTACATTATTTAGCATACTGTACTGTATTCATTCTCCAATATCCCTTGCTAAAATTCTGGCATAGTTCTTTAATCTTTTATCTTATCCATGATGTTATAACATTTGAATACTGATTACAACACACACAATCAATAATAAACCCATAAATAGTATTCATTAGATATACTGTATTCATTTTCCAATCACCCTTGCTAAAACCTGGCATAATCCTTTAATCCTAATCTTATCCAGGACTATGTAACATTTAAATACCAATTACAACACACACAATCAACAATAAAACTATATAAAGTATTAACTACTAAACATACTGTATTCATGTTCCAATCTTCCTTGCATATTTCTTTAATCCTTCATCTTATCCATGACTATATAACATTTAAATACTGATTACAACACACACAATCAATGATAAAGCATAAAAGTATTCATTAGATAGCATACTCATTGTCCAACCTCCCTTGCTAAAACTTGGCATATTCCTTTAATCCTGTATCTTATCAATGGCTATATATAATTTAAATACTGATTACAACCCACACATACACACAATTCATATTAAAACCATAGCCTAAAACGTATCTACCACCACTTAATGCCTATGCTAAGTTATGATTTACCGTGTATGAGCTATATGAGGAAAACTGGGTTGCCTACAACTATCATTATCTCCCAATCTTCACCTTTCTACCTACTAAATCCTAATATCCTAGACATCTACGGTTATTTCAATGTCTAGATATCTCTTAAGCTCACTGTGAATGCTAAATAACGGTAGTAGTCTGATTAATCGTATAACTTATGCCAAAACTGACGAATAATACGTTTTTTTCTTGGCTATTATTCCATCAGTAAGACCTTTTGTTCTTTGTATGTCATCATTATCATGCATTGCAATGTTTTAATACTCATAATTTAATTAAAAATTATACATGTGAATTATAAAGGTATTAAAGATACGTCAGCAAACAATTAACATGCATATTTCATATTACAATCGTTAAAAAGAGCACACTTGGCCTGGCTTTTGAATTAATACTTACACATTGGACTAAATTATCACTTATATCACGTTAATTCACACGTGTAAGTAACATTTACCAATATATAGGGTAGTGTGTGGGGAGGGGGGGAGGAGGGAGGGGGGACACAACTGCTCCTCACCTCTACAGCCACCACAATAACCACTACCTCTCGCCCAGGGTTACCAAGTACACTTATACAGCATAAATTATCACTCGTACATTGCTAGAAAATCGCTATATACTTAATATGTTATAATATAACCAGGAACGGCGTCACAGACATATATAATTAGACTTAAAGATGAACACAAAATATAAAGTATTCCAAAATATTGCGTCGCTAGGTTTTAATTATTGCCGCTAGACGAAATTAATTGCCTCTAAATGTAGCCACAAAATAGCTAGATTGGCAACTCTACTTACTTTGCTACTCATCCACTACTAGCACGCTCGACTACCTGCTCTAATACTTCAAAAATATAATAGATTGATCTCATATTCTTTCCTTTAAAGGGACCATTTAGCTATTCTTAGATATATTTCTAGCAAAGTTCATTATATTTTATCTAAGGCAACTTTAAAACTGTCGCGATATAATGATAATTTCTTTATTGAGGCTTACGGACACCTCCGCACGAATGGCAATCAGTATGTACGCTCAGTAGTAGCAAGTTAGTACCGCTCCGCACCCCAGTCAGGTACTGAAGGGTACTACACACAGAGGTCCTTTCTTACATACAGTATAGACTTACACTTAGTTTCACTTAGTTGTATTCCGTCCGTTAGTGACACAGTTGAGCTGGGGCTCCACTGCGACCAGGCAGCTCCCTTTCTTCCACTCTCCATTCCAGAAGTCGGTTGGAGTTGGTGCTGGGGTATCCTGGTGTTGGTGGCCGGTCCGGTATTTTGGCCAGCCACATGTCCAAGTGTTTCTTGAAGGTGTCTGGAGACACCCCGGTCATGTTCCTGAGAGGGGCTGGTATACAGTTGAACAGTCTGGTTCCATTGTATGCAAAGCTGTGATGGATCAGGGATTTGATGTTTTGTGTTGATCCCGGCGTAGTCCTCGCATACCTTCCTTGCAGATTGGACCGCTCCGCAATAGTACGGAAGGGGGTCAATATTTACGAGTCACACCACAGCTGGAATCTCATTTCTAAGGGTAGTTTTGGGTTCCTATCATTCTATGCTTCATTGCTATATACTTTTTATCCACCGGAAAATAGCCTATTTTTTTTTCTTGTTTTTTTTTTTTTTTTTTTTTAGGCCTAGGCCTTTTTTTTTTTTTTTTTTTTAGCATTAACCTAACCTAACCTAACCTAAATGTATTTGGGGGCTATTAGGTTAGGTTAGGTTAGGTTAATGCTAAAAAAAAAAAAAAAAAAACCCAAGAAAAAAAAATTAGGCCTATTTTCCGGTGGATAAAAAGTATATAGCAATGAAGCATAGAATGATAGGAACCCAAAATTACCATTCAAAATGAGATCCCAGCTGTGGTGTGACTCGTAAATATTGACCCGGAAGGGTAATAAATACAGCAGTCCTTTATTATACGTTACCTGCCTTGCAGATCGGAGCCTGGATCGAGTCTTACGTAAATGAACAATAAATATATGGTTATAGCCTTGTGATTTGTGATTGTATAAAACTTTGTGTGTAATGGTGACAATTAAAATAAGACATGAGGACATAAGAAATGTGAGTCTGCAGAAAACCGATTGGCCCACACAAGGCAGATCCCTCTCACACCCAACCCTAATTGTAAGGCCTAATTATAGGCCCAGCTTACTAACACCGTGAGGACCGACCTCACCAAAACGGTCAGAGGTCAGAAAACGGGGTCTGCAGAGCGCCCATTGGCCCACACCCGACAGCAGATCCCCTGCACACCCAACCCATTTCGTCCATATGCCTATATAATTTTATCTTAAAACTCTCCATCGTTCTCGGTCCCACTATAACACTTGGTAGCCTATTCCACCTTTCTACAACTCAGTTACCATGTCCCCTTTATTAACCCGTACAGCCCCAGCGACGCGTCTGATGCGTCGGCGATGTATGTAACACACAGCCCCAGAAACGCGTCTGACGCGTCACCCTAATTGCGCCGACCGTAACAGGTGTAGCCACTCAAGAGGGCTCAGATTTGTATGGGAACTGTACGTATCCCACGCAACCGTGCCGATGGTTGAAAACTCTCAAAGTGCGCGTGAGCGCGCAATAACCTGTTTTTTGGGGATAATTGCCTTCAATTTTTTACTCTTGTAAAATACGTTTTCGGGGCTCTGTAGGACCATTCTTTAAGCTTTTTGAGCGGTTTTTCGTGGTTTTTCCTTCATTCCTAACCCATTCGCTATTGTTTCTGGAATAAAACCATTTTTTGAAAACCGGCCGGGTTCTGGTGAACAAACATTACAAAACTAGCCGGGGCTCCACGGGTTAATCCCACTAACCCACTTGAACACCTCTATCATGTCCCCTCGAACTCTGCGTCTCTCTAACGAATGTAAGCCTATGATCATTTCTTCAACCTTCCTTCATATGGGAGATTTCTAATAGCCTAATATGGATATTTTTTTAAATTCTACGTTGTACTCTCTATAAGGAATCCATATGTCCATTCTGTAATAAGGACACCAAAATTGAACAGCATAACCCATATGGGGTCTCGACACTAATGACAAGTAAAGTTTTAAGATAACATCTGCAGTTCTGCAGCTTACACTCCTAGAGATGAACCCGAAAATCCTGTTTGCCTATGGGACTGGAGGTAGGCTACAGTTGAGAATATCATTTATGAAAAATAAAAAAATAGGACAGGACATATAGGACATGTTACAATATATACAGTATATATATTATAACTTGCAAGCTCAAGGAATATCAAATAAATTTAAATTATAAATTGCATGTCACCTAACATATTTATAATTTTGAAATTAAGTGTGATGGGCTTAGCCACATGCACCCTACCATGGATTTTTTTTTTTTTTCTGTAACCAGAAAACTAGGGCATCAAGAAACGCCATCAGCCTCCTCCTTCCCTAGAACCAATCCTAGTGTCTTTGGACTGTGAACAAATATAATAACCACTGTACCACATACCTATACCCACAACTGTTAGGCCTATACTTATGTTCAGTGCCTGGATATTGAATACATAGTATTCTATATCCAGGCACTGGATACAGTACATGCAGAAATAAGTTGTTTTATGATAGAAAGAATCATATAGTAAAATTCATAATGACAAAGTATGTAAAAGTAACTTAGTCAATGGTTTCTTAACTTTTTGAAGATAAATTTAGATTGATTATATAAGCTTTGTGGTGAGTATTATATTATATTATAGGTTTGATTCCCGGAGAGAAGTAGTGAAAACCTAATATTTAGTAGGGGCCCCGTAATCATTGACGATTTTCCTATTAATACAATAGTCTCCATTCAACATCCTCTTCAGCCGTTTTGAATCTACCCCCGCGGGGATGAACAGAGCATTCCTCATAAGTGTAACGCAACTTCTCTTATGGAATTGTCATTAGATCGGGTACCCACTACGAAAAACCTTTGTAAAAAATAAGAGAAGTAAAAAGAAAAATTTCACTTAAACATTGTTATAACACGCCAGTGGCGGATCCAGCTCAGGGGGGGGGCTGATATACATGAGGGGCGCCGTAATTCACACAATATTCTTTATATGTATTGTATTTCAGATAAAATGCAGTATATATCAGATGTAAGGGCGCAATTTTGGTCACTAAGGGGGAGGGCAGCGCCCCCCCCTGGATCCGCCACTGTAACACGCTTCCCACTTCGGTGGATTTCTTGCGTTGTAGCTCCTTGCCGCTCCTCACCAGGCGTCCATTCGTCCTTCACTGATATACCAAGATAACATCCAAGATATTAAGCGAATGGGAAGGGGATGGCTGGGAGAACCCTGCATCGTCAATGATTACGGGGCCCCTACTAAATATTAGGTTTTCACTACTTCCCTCCGGGAATCAGACCTATAATTTAATAGTGGCCCCTCCATCATAACTAATCTTTCAATAATGACTCCTGAAGTTATACAGATAGTAGTATATATCATGACTCTTGTATTGATATTGCCTATACTAATATATATTAAAAAGAGTTAAGGGACATTCTCTGTTGGTCAAGGTAAAGGGAATAGTCAGTAGCGTACAGGAGGTAATGAGTCAACCACCCGTCATGGGCCTTCTCACACACGTGTAGGCTATATAGTTAAGTATGGAAAGGTGTAGGCTACACGTGAGCGGAAAGACTCGGGTGGGAGCAAAAAGAGTTTGAATACAAAAAAGGGGGAAAGGGAGGAAGGTTCTCAGGTTTTAGGCTAGGCTCCATTTGTAGTATCACCAAAATGAGGAATTAATGAGCACATGGGTAACTGGAGTTCTAAATATAGATGGGAGCGGTTAAGGGCATTTGGGAGGCAAGTCTGCCATGGATACTATATATACATTGCTATAGAATTAATGTACATACAAAGGTTCCGAATACTTTGGCCAACCAGGAACACACACTGTCGCCGGTGGTTTCCCTCCATGCGGAAACGGGTCGATTCTTCCCCTGGTCTGGGGTCATCAGCAACATAACATCACTCCTCTACTGTCCCTTAATTATCTTTCTCACCTACTCATCCCTATATCACCCTCCTTTCTTATGCCCATGTTTTGCCTTACGCACCTTCCTGGCCTATCCGCTCCCAGTCCCCTTTCCTGATTTGTTCCCTCCAGCCCTACTCCTCCCTCTCCAAGCCCCTTCCATATCCCCCACCCTCTCCCCCTTGATCTGACCTCTCATCTACAGTATGTTCCACCTCTCCATTCATGTTCCATTTGTCAAGCCTCAGGATGTCCCCTCTCTTTTCCTAGAACTTGTTTCCCTCCGTTATAGTACTCACTTCCCTGTTTTCACAGATGGCTATACTATATACCTCTTCCCCCCAGTCCTCTTCTGCCGCCATTTATGTTGGACACCTCTTCCTTTGTCGGATCTGGTGGCTGTCCGGTTCCCACCCATGTCTTGCCTCTGAATTGTTTGCCATCATCCAAGCTTTGCATTTCATCCGTGATCTCCCCCCCCCCCCCATAGTTAGTGTTAATTTTCTCGGATTCACAGTCCTCCCTTGCCCTCCTCAGCTCCCAGTGCCGGGTCCTAATCTTTCAGGCCCATTCCCTTCCTTGCTCCCTTGGGCAGTCCGGCTTTTCCCTCCATCTTCAATGGGTTCCCTCCCATGTGGGTATCAGTGGTAATGTGATAGTGGATGTAATGAAATATAGTTAGCCATTTATGTTTAGGGTCCCTTTTACATAGCGCATCACTGCTACCTTTCCCGCTCACTAGATCACTGACAGCCGAGCATTTCAAAACACAGGTCGGTGTCAAGACTTTCTAAGAGATTATGGTTTACCTATATAAGGAATAAGTATTAATGATTTCAGATATATTGAAGTTTAGCATATAATATAGGGATATAAGAAACTCCTAGACTACATATATTTATTAGTTATTTTGTTTAGAACTGTAATACTAAGGATTGTTGTTACAGGATGTGATGTACCGGACCTCAATTGTTTGTACAATAAAACCACAATACTATTCAAGCTGGTTTCACTACAGTGGACAAAACAGCTTCTTTGGCACACTCCTCCTCTGACTCCTTGAACCCCTCTCTCCTTCTCTCTAGCTCGATCTCTCCTCTGTTTCCAGGATAGCTCTCATGCATTGCCGGACCCATTGGGATGCCTCTTGCATCACCCTTGGTCACTATAGGCTATATTTTGCCCCTCACCCCTGGTCCCGTCCCCTTGACACTGCGCTGGTTCACCTCAGAGTTGGCCATGTTGGTCTGGCCTCCCACCTCTACCGCCTTCGACTAGATCCTGACACTTTCTACCCGTGTTACTGGATGGTGGAAGAGACGGTAGAGCACTAGCTATTTCTTCTCTGCTGCCCTCTCTTCTACTCCCATAGGACCCTTCTTCACTGTAGCCTCCTCTCGTTTGGGGTCTCTAACTTCACCCTCCCCGTCCTGTTGGGGGGCCGTGGCCTGGACCCGTCCCTCCATAACCGTGTTCTCCAACTTCTCCACCACACTAAGGTCTTCCTGCGGCGCTTGGCTTGACTCGGCCGCCTGTGATAGATTTCCTGAGGTGGACCGGGGCAGGGTTAATTGGGCCTGCCCAAACTGAGCCAAACAGCCCTTTATTCAAGAATCAAGAAGAAAATTTCAAATTTGGGCAAGTAAAAGAAGCCCCGGGCTTTCCACGGGACCATGATAGGCCCTAGTCTGTAACAAACTTCCCTTCCCCTCAGCAAGCAACTCTATGCCTGTGCAGTAATCTGGAGATCTGAAATACTCCGAGCAAACTGCACATATAAATATCAAGAAGAAGAAGAGGCCTTAATGAATAAAGTGGACGAGCTTGTGGAAGAAAACACTGCATTCAAAAAATATGAGTCACTTAGGCTAAATATGGAAGTGAAGGCCGTAGCCTAATAGGCTAGTCGATAAATCTACAGTTATACTACCCCTATTTTGTCGCTATTCTGTTGGTACTAATGGGTTAATATTATTAGTAGTAGACTTAGTATGGTTTTGATGATGCGCGGAAATGTATATTTGACTTGAAATAGATACATTGAAGTATTACACACCTTCGCAAACTCATAAACAGGGAACGTGAGCAGGGTTTAGACCGTCGCGCACCCATAAACAGAGAACGTGAGGGGGAGTTTAGACCGTCGCGGAGACAGGTTACTTTTCGGTTAGGTTAGGTTAAGTTAAGTTGGGTTAGGCTAGCCTAATGTTAAAAATACTAAAATGCGACGGTCCTCGGTATTAAACAACACTGTAGGCTATATCAAAGAAAACATTAAAAACAACAACAAATTAACTGAAAAACTCTTATCTGGTTAGTGATAATTTGTTATCAAAATACGTTTTTTTTCCAGTTTCCGCGTCTGCTGAACCATCCAAAAACACGCTAAAAGGCGTGTTTTGAAGGGGGGAGGTGGTGGGGGGTAGTGGGGAAGGGGTAGCATAACTGTAGATTTACCGGCTAGTCAAGAACTACTGGTGCAGATTTATCACCTCTATATTTTCGCCATTAACGCAATTTCCGGTATTCCTGCCTGTGAAACAATGTACAGCCTTGGCACTAGGCCTATTCCATCACCTACCAATATGTGCACAATGCTTCCTGAACTTCCTGTTAATCGAGCCTCTAAGTGTAGAGTCTGTGATAAATCCGCCATTTCATGTTTCCGTCTCCCAGGTAACGGTTTGTTGACTAGGCTAGACTAGCCTACCTGGCGTCCTGGCCTATGTAAAATTAGCAAATTTTCTTCCTTTTTATATCGTGACTCGTGTTCAATGTTTGCAGTTTAAATATACGGAGTCGGAGTGGGTATTTGCACCCTACCGTGAAAATATCACAAGCGGTATTTGCACCCGACCGTGTAAATAACACTACCGTTTTACGGTATTTGCACCCTATCATCGTCTCATGTCGGAGTCATGCGTGATGCGTCGTCTTATAAATATTTTGATACAGACATAGGGCCTAGGCCTAAATATAGCAAAATGAACAGGGTAAAACGCTGATGAAAGTAGGCCTAGGCCTACCGTCGGTCAATAAAAATACAAGATTTTCATTTGCACATTACGCATATAAAAACTTTCTGTATATAACTGTCATTGGTATATTCATAAAGAGCACACTCTAAGCTATTCATAAGTTACTTAAAACACTAAAATCGGCTTACGGTAGCCATGTAATAACATGGTGAACCTTCGTGAAAGTGGCGCAAAACGGCGAATTTATTGGTGGATGGTGGAAAGTTCTGGGTTTAGCCTACCGGATGTTGGTACCACCTATAACATTGGTAATTTAATTCATATCTTTCTTATACCCCCTACATATAATTCAGAAAGCCTTCAGCTTTGCCTTTGCATATAGGCTAGCCTAGGCCTATAACAAAGTGAAGCTGATAAATATAGAATAATATACAGTAGGCCTACAGTACGGTACTTGGTTTTTACCCTACATAAATATTTGCTGCTGTACCGGTAGGCTAATCCGGTATCTATTATTTTTGGGTGAGTTTTAAACTCTCTCGTGGTGTTAATCAACATTTCCCTTGTAATCGAGTCATACGCCTTACTAAAGTCTACTGATGTTACAATTAAAGGCTTTTGTCTTATGAAGGTATCTTCATTACAGTACACCAATCAACATTTCCCTTGTAATCGAGTCGGTTAACGGCCAGCTCGGCCCATTGCCAGCTCGGCCCACGGGATTGTCAACTCGGCCCACGTGAAGGTCAACTCAGCCCACCATATAGAACCTTTTATATATCAATCTATCAAAAGTGTTCGAGATCTTGTTCTTGTTGATGTCTAAGGGCGAAGGTGAACTTATACATCACAATCATCAACAATTTGCTTCACCGACAGTTCACCAGAAACTAACTCAATCGTTCATTAATTCATTATATAGAAAAAACATTAGACCTACTGGACTGACGGGAATGGGTTTTTTTTCTTGTCTCGTAAGTTTAACCCCTTGAGAATCGAGATGTATTTGTGATCATTTGTGAGATAATTGATAGTTTTTATTCTTTTAATTCCTACATATCTTTCTTAAGTTGTTCAAATAGTTAGTGGTTCAATTAATATTCAACCTCTTTCGATTCAGAAAGGTCTGTACGATTTAAATGGGTAAAAACTATCACAATTAGCCTATTTCACAAATTATCACATATACCGGTACATCTCAATTAACTTACGAGACGAGAGAAAAAAACAAATATATACCAGTAGGCTATATGAGTACAGTATATGTTCCCGCCAATCCTCAAGCATAATGAATCAGGTGAAATGATGGTACCGATGAGAAGGTGATACTTCCGAAACTTACATCATCATTGCATTATAGTTATATGATAGCTCAGTGGTGTATGCATTATAACTTAATTTTTTAATGGGTAGACGTTCTTTCTAAACTGTGTGGGCCGAGTTGTTTGTGGCTGGGCCGACTTGGTTGCGGGTGGGCCGAGATGGGGATTACAGGACGTTTCGACGGTGTGCCAGCAGCCAGTTCGACGGCGCTAATTGGACGGTTCGACGATACCGTCGAAATGTCTACTATTTTATTATATTTGTATACAGTAGTGTTTTTTTGACTATTTGTTGACTATATAATATTTTTATGTTTAATTTGCATTAGCTAATAGTAATTGTATATTAAGGTGTCTAAAAATCTGTGTGTGATAACCCGGGTTCGAATCCTGGTGGATCACATACAAGCTTTAATTAATTTCATTGGAGGTGTTTGGTGTTGTGGTGAAGTTAATACACAATATTGATTTACAGATACCGTATATTGAAAAGGGGTTACAATCAGGCTTTTCATTTCGTAGATAGGCCTATATGTTTTCATATAAATTGTCTATGTTTACAGTTCGTAGTTCATGTTTTTTTTTATTAAGTTAACCCTTGTCTATCGGGGCCCGACTTAAGTCCGTATCGAAAAATTTGGACTATGTGGCGGGGCCCGACTTCCTGTAAGTCCGACTGCAATTTTGGCGCAATATTGGCTCCGAGAGAGAGACGAGTGACGGGAGGAGCATGGGTTACCTCATGACCGCTCGCCACGGCCGCCGTGGACCAACTGAGATGTACTCCACTTACATCCACCCTCACTCCCTCGCTACATACGTAATTATATAAAGAAATTACCGTATTTTAGCGATTTTGCCCTTCGGTTGCACGATCGTTGCAAGACAACCAGTGATCGTAGAAGGATGGTTCGTGTGTCAATGGAAAGCTCAATTTACGCCCTTTCACGGATACATACTTGTATTACGCTCTGGGTCTTGTTTATGCATGAAAAAGAGCACGGAAACAACCCCATTTATGGTTAAAAAAAAAACCCGCTGAGCGGCACAGTGCAATATACTTCACCACCCGCTCGTAAGGTGTTAAGTTCTAAAACCTGAGGGTATGACTACGTAATGCATTTACGTAAATGTATCGGCTTGAATAAGTTATTAAACGGACAGGTCATTCACACTTGCAGCAGTTGTTGTCCATTGTCGTTATGATAATAACTTGAAACAATATCCAGCTTACATAGGCCTATACACATACAGTGACACACGCGTCATACACACAATTTCGAAACGGTTAGTTTTCAAATTGAAAACAAAAATCAATTGTTCTAATCACACATACACACAATTTCGAAAGTTAAGTTTTCAAAATGATATTCAATTGTTCTAATCCAACACAAACACACACAGTGTATACGCATAATTTTGAAACATTTCTATCTATCTATCTATTGCCTGACGCCGTGATCCCCAAAGGGGTGGCCACGAACGAACCGCCCCCATGCACCTCTGTCCCCAGTGAGTCGACGCCCCTCCCCCCAACCAGCACCGCCTTCGTTCATGTAGTTCCTCACTCCATCCTTCCACCTCATATTCGGTCTACCTCTCCCCCTCTTTCCCTCCACCTCGCTCTCGTACACCCTCTTAGTCATTCTCTCGCTTTCCATACGTTCCATATGGCCGAACCATCTCAAGTTGTTCCTTTTCACACTTTCCAGCACATCTACCTCCACACCACACCTCCTTCTTACTTCCTCATTAGTCTGTCTATCCCTCCATGTAACTCCGCACGCACTCCTTAAGTAATTCATTTCCACTGCTCTCACTCTTGGTCTGAGTCTCTCAACCAACGTCCATGCTTCGCTTCCGTAAGTCAGTGTCGGGATTACCACACTGTCATGCAAGGACTTCTTCACTTCCATACTGACCACCCTATTTCTTGTTACTGCTTTTAGCGTTCCTACAACCCTCTTCCCCTGTTGTACCCTCTCCCGCACCTCTTCATCCATAGTCCCATCTTTACTCAACACACTGCCCAGATACTTAAAAGAGTTTTAAACCTTCCAATTAAGAAATGGTATTGTTCTAATCAAACACTCACACAACACACACAATTTCGAAACGGTTAAAAACTTTCAAATGAACGCTTCAATGGTCCTAATTTTATACACATAGAAATTATAGAATATATGACCCAAAGCTAATAAAGCAAATAAACAATGCAAAATCAAATGTATGTCCCAAAGCTTCAAACATTCCAACTAACGCGTTGTGACATTAAAGTTGAATTGTTTATCATTCAACGATAATATACAGTTTAGGAAGGTATTGTGGAACTTTCCTAATTAATATAAATCATTCTAAAAAAAAAAAAAATAGAATGCGACATGAACCCCAAGGGGTTGAAAAGTACAATTAGACGATGGCCGGTATTATTGGACGATTCGACGGTTCTGACAGAGACATTTCGACGATCGTGAGCTTAGACGTTTTGACGGCATCGTCGAACTGGCGCACCGTCGAATCGTCCTGTTACCGAGATGGGGATGGGCCGAGTTGACCCTACCCCATCGAGTCATACACCTTACTAAAGTCTACTGATGTTACAATTAAAGGCTTTTGTCTTATGAAGGTATCTTCATTACAGTACACCAATGTGGAGGAAGGAGGGATGGCTACAGCAGAGGAGGTGATGAAGGACCTATTGAAGAAAAGAACATGGACCACAGACAGGGACAAAGCAGGGGCCTCAATAACACGGGAGAAAGGAAAGCAAATATTGGGTTAATATTGGCGGTAGGTAACCGAAACTAATCCACACACCCTGTAAGTAACGTTAACAAGTTTAGGGTCGTGTTTGGTAATATTCATGTGTTAATCTTCCCAGATAAACTTAGAGAATTGAAAACTAGACTACAGGAAAGTAATGACAAACTTTATGTGATTGCTTTGCAGGAAGTTAGACCAAAAAATTATTTATTTGAGGGGATGTTGGTGTAACGGGAAGAAACTGTACCTTCCCTTTTGGTATATGTTGTAAGGTTTGACTTAACTGTAAGACTTTTTCCCCTTCATTCACTCTTCCCTATATTTAAGGGAAATGTATCGTTTAAGAAGGGTTAAGTAACCCTTGTCTATGTAAAGAGGGACTTAGCCTAGATCAGGAGGAGAACTAATATTCTCAAATCTATGTAAAATACTTTCAAGCCTAATTTATCCTTTTACCCCCTTTTGTTATCCCATGTAAAAATCCTTCCTTTTCGAATTTAGAGTAATGCCCCCTTGTGTAAAAAGACCGCCAATTCCTACCCAAGCGACGCCACCCTTTGTGGTCACCCTCCCCTTTTTTGGCGGGATCCCTGGCACTGGCCCTCGGCCCCTCACTGTCGTGACCCCAGGCCTACGAGAGAGACCTACCCCCCCAGTCTCTGTCATCATTCCCCGCTTCTTCTCCGGACTTAGGCTTCCTTTCCCTCCATTCAGAGGTTCGTAATTAAGGTTTATAGTGTTATAAGGTATTGCTTATTCAGTTAAGTAAGTACTAGGTGTGTAATGTAGGAGGTATTACTGTGATTGACAAATTCGTGAACTCGAGCCTACCATCGGGTTGGTCGACAGGCACCCCTCACCTGCCAAGTGCCTACAACCATACAAATTCCCCCATTATCATTGTGTTCAGTAAAACTTAGTCTGTGCACCTTTGCTAAGTGTTTTTCTGATATTTTAGACTTTGTTATTCCAAATTAACGTCAAATTAACTTCGTGTGTAATAATTTCAGTCAGAGGGACGCCATTTGATGGCCTTCCAATTCTTGTGTTTTTCCATAATTCCCGACCAAACTTAGGCTAGCCTATTTTGCTAGTTTGTCTTTCACCGTTTTACATAATCCTGAGGTAGTGCGAGAACACCAGTTAAGAGTAGAATTGAGGACGAAGTTGATTAAAATGCTTTTGAAGCTTGACCGCCATTTTAGGATTTAGACCATCTCGCATTTCGGAGAGACGACCAGGTTGAGTAAATTACTAATGTAGCAGTTGTATTGTATGTTTAGAACTTGTTCATTACTTTGAGTTTATAAAACCATGCATTTTGGTAACTATGATTGTATTTTAACGTGTAAATCAGGAAAGGACATTCGTTTGAGATCGTGTCCTTGAGTTTTGTTTACCTGTCGTGTCTCCGACGTTCCAAAGTTAGGCCTATTCAGATAAGTATTTATAACTAACGTCTCCTAGGCCTGGTTATTGTTCATTTTAAATGTTTTTACTGGGTTATAGTGTAAGAGTTACTTGTTATCTGATTTAGAGGTCCTCATTTCCCAACCCCAGTACTGTCAAATTTTGGACCCCCATGGGTCGGATTTATTTCAGATGATTATTTGTTCTTACCTATTGTTACTTAAAGTTAACTTGTGAAAAGGGCCGTTTAGGTATGGGTACTTGCTGAATTATTATGGTAGGTTATATGATTTTACATTTTAATTAGCCTAGGCTACCTAACTTTCACCTAATTGGAAGTACAGTAGGCTATTATTAATGATTGTGCTTTTTGAGTGTATTATGAGTATTGATTCCTATGATATAATTATGTTTGACATGGTCTAATGAACAGAGTTGCCTTGCAAGGGATGGAACGCTGTAGTGAGATTCTGGGCAGCTGATTTCAGGGGATAAGTTACTCGAGTTACAGTAGAATTAACGTTTAGCTTTGTTTGAGCCTTGTATAGCACCCTCCGCATTGAGCAGTCCAACCTGTTAAGTTTGACCATGACAATTACCTTTGATTTATGCCATTATTGTATTGATTTGACTCCATAGATATGCTGTGTAATTATGTGTTCCCAATTGTGTGTAGAGTACTGCTGAGTAACATATGTACCTGTACTTAATGAGAGGATCTTTGGATGCCTTAAGAGATTATTTCGGTACAGTACTGTAATGTCATAATTTGATCTGTCATTGTATTTCTGTACTTATATTAGCTCATCTATTTTTATACGTTAATAGGAATCCATGTATTTTTATATGTTTATATTAACCTATATTTTTTATATGTATTTGTTTTAGTATTACTGTGTACCGTAATTAGGATATTGATTAACCCCATTATTAAGGGTTAGCTATATGTCAACCGTGGGTTAAGAATGCATTCAACTACCCAGGGAACCAGTTTGGGACGGAGTCGATGTGATGCTGAATTGCTGATGGCGGAGAATCGGAGATTCACCCCTCCCATTGGCTGAGTGCAGGATGCTGAACTCGTGTACTGTACGAGGGTTCAAGGACCGCAGGAAGACGTATGATTACCCCCTATACCCCAGGATACGGTAGGCCGAAGAGACGTAAAGGCAAGCCTGGCCGATACCGGTATCTAGCGGAATTGGGATGTATAATACTGAGAGGAATGGGGTGGATACAGACAGCAAGGTTCGAGTCCTACACCTAGGTTAAGAGACTGTCCCAGTACGGTAATGGATTGGTCCCAGGTTAATGGTATAGAGATAATTAGATACAGACCATACGGTACCAATGTTAAGAGTTGTAAACGGTAAAATGTTCCTTCTATTAATATCAAGCTTAAGATTACTGCAATATGTTTGTATCTATCCTCCCGTACCTATTTGGATCTAAATGTGTTGTCAGGAGGGTAAATCGGAGCTGTCAGTATTAAATTGGTCTAAGAGTAGTACCAGTAGCCTAACCGAGAGTCAAAGTCTTGTCAGCCAACATGGAAGGTGAAGTTCTTGATTGGTCTTTGCTAGCCTCCGATTTATCCTACTGTCCTAATGTACCTGAATAAGGAGCATGAGTCACAATTGCATAAAGAATAAGAAAACCATGGGGACGGCCAGTTCACCTGAAGGTGGGCGATCAAATAATTCGAATGAATTACCGTTCCCAAAAACATCCTTATGTGATATCTAGAAAGTAGAGAATATGCTAGGTCTCAGTGGGGTTTTGTGGTTCTTTGGTCTTATTATCGTGTCGGAGTTGCAGTCTTTCCCCTTCCTCGAAGGATGTTGGATGTGGGTCAACCAAACAGGGTTGTCCTCTCGTTAATTAGAATGCAATAACGGGTTTGTCGTCATCTCTTCCTTTCTATCCTTGAGTACCTTTTCCACCTTCGCAGCTTAATCTATCTTTTTCTGTCTCTCCTCCCTCTCTCTCTCTTGTTGGCAGCAGAAGAAGGGAAGTGAGGAAGTAGGAGAGATACTACCTTCCGACCCCCCCCCCCGTTACAGTGGTGGCAGCGGTGGGATTTCTTTAGGAGTCCATGGTTTGACATGCTCCTGTTCCGTTCAGGGCTCCTGAATTAATCCCGTACCCCCCGTAGAAGAGACTGTACAGTACTGGTTCTTACACTTTCGCTCGGGTGTTTAGAATCAGTGCATTGCAGTTGTCCTTTTTCACGCTACCAACCCGTGAAATAGTTACCACAAACAGTATTGGCCATGCTACCACATTTCAATACGGTTAGTGTAATATTTCAGGGAATCTTTAAGTGCAGCAGATACCAGCAAGAATCACAGTGACTGTGAAGGAACCGCAAAGTTGAGAAAGCGGTGGTTAGTGTTTTCCGGTTGTTAATTGTCTATCAATTATCCTTCTTTCCTGTCCAAGATGGAGAATCCTGATCCAGAGCCAAGGCACGAGGTGCAAGATGCTTTAGTCAGGAGGAATGAGGAACAAGGAAGTGAAGTGTCATTTGAGGATACGGACAGTTCCGGTTTGTCACGGTCGACCAGTGGGAGGAAGGTCAGAGTGAAGACAACTCCCAGAATGAAATGGACCAGATGAAAGCCATACTAGAACGATTAGTCGGTGAAATGTCAGCATTGGCAGACCAGGTGCGAGACGTGAGAGACCGAGAGATGTTCCAGAGCCCAACTGGTACTCCACAACCAACCCCAGCATTAAGAACCTTTCCCCGCCTCCGCCTCTTGCCTTTGCGGACTCTCGCAAATCTGCAACCCCAACACCTCCCACTCCTTCCCCTCCAGTACCCTTGATCCGTAATCCCCCAACCTCACTTTCCCATTCTTCTTCACACCCCCCAGCTCCCCTCCGTCAGCCCTACCACCGACGTAGTGAAGGAATTAGTTCCCGAGATGTACCCATGCTTCACATGGATGAGTTACGATCTTATATGGCTTCCACGAAGATTGAGGTCTTTCAGATGCGGATCGAAGCCTGTATGTCCCATGACGAGGCAAGGTTGAACCTGGCCAAGTTCAAGTTGGATTCCGACCTGGCTGTTCTGGTGCAAGTAGAGACAGCTCAGGGAAAGTTAAAGACTTGGGCAGAGTTCATCCAGTTCCTGAAGCAGTTCTTTCATAAGACGCCAACGATGTCCGAGTCGTTCCGAGAAGCAGAACATAACACGTACGTCCTCTCAGAAGATCCTTATGATTACGTCCAGAAGATGACGTATAGCTATAGTATGATTCAGTCCATGTTCCCAGGGGAAACTTTACCTCCACGCGACCAGTGGCTTAAAATAAGACTCCATGCGACCCTCCCCTTGTCCGTTAAGCAACAGGTGGATCGATACATGCCTGTTGAGATACCCCTGAAGGAGTTCCTGAGGCACCTGAACTATGAGCGTCAGCTGCAGAACCATGCGGAACGGATGGTCGCAGGAGGACGGGTTTGTGAAGTAATGAAACACCATGCCCCAGTGACTACACCGCCTCCCAGCAGTAGCCAACCTTCCCTGACGACCCCTCTCCTTCCATCAACGGGAGTGGACGATAGATTCATCCGCCTCCAGGAATCTCTGGCGACCTTGTCACAGGATGTCCAGAGATTAACACGAAGACCTCAGTATACAGGATGCCCCTTCTGTAGAACAAAGGAGCATAACAGGGCGGATTGTCCCCTCCGTCCCCCACGTTTAGCATGTTTCGACTGCCTGAGAGAGAATTGTAGACGTGGGAGACCTGACTGCCCAGGGCGAGAGGGTAGAGCAACAAGGTGACTCGGGACCTCGAACAAATCTCCAACCATTTTCCTCGTAGTAAACCAGAGATCGTGTCGCGCCATGGTAGATACCGGTAGTGAGCTTACGCTCGTTAAGCAGTCCTTGGTGATTGAGTTAGGGCTTCCTATCTCTCTCAGCAAGAATATTCCAGCCCTCTTTGGGATTACTGGTACCTCCCTAAGGATTTTGGGCACGGTCTCCCTGGCGGTATGCGTAGGAATGTCCCAGACAATACAGCACCTGGCGGTGGTGATCCCAGACGACTATATGGACACTGACCTGCTTCTTGGGGTCGACCTTTTGGGTCGCTACCCTATGTTATGGAATCATCCACGTCAGACGCTACGTTGGGGGGATGTTACCTACGACATCCATCATGTTACTACAGGGAAAAGAAAAGCGAGATCTGTTCGCCGAGTCAAGGCTACACTCACTGAGGAGAAGCCCCAGAAAGAAAATTGCATTCGGCTCCCCCGTCGAATGGTGATAGGTCCTTACCAGACTGTTATGCTCCCTGTTATTGTTGGTGAGGACATAAATAGCATTCTTGAAATTCAGCCCCGGAACCCTGCTCTTCAACAAGAACTTCCAATATGTGTGCGAGTTACTAGTGAGGCCGAAGTCTTTCTCCCTTTCGCAAATCCTTCCCGTGGAAGAGTGGTCCTGAAGCCTGGCACCCTCCTAGCCACGTACGAGAAACTGGCAGAGAGTCAGATTCACGATGTACCCCAGTGCATGAAGACCAAAGTAAGTAATGCTATGCTACCTGACATGGATCAGCCCTCCTCCTCGGGGACCCGAGAGGAAAAGTTACAGTCTTTGATTGACAAGTGTCAATGGGACCACTTGGAGGATGGTCAGAAGGGTCAGCTGGGACATGTTCTCAAGGAGCATAATTCGGTTTTCATCTTGAGTGAACACGAATTAGGCACTATGAATGTTCCCCCGGCCCATATTCATGTTTCAGACCCTACACCTACGAGAAGCCCTTTGTATAGAACCCCGGAGAAAGCAAAGCCGATTCTCGCACAAATGTTGAACGACATGTTGAAGAAGGATATCATCGAGCCTTCAACAGCGGCCTGGTTGAGCCCTATAGTCTTAGTTGCTAAACCTGATGGCACCAAGCGCATGTGTTTGGATTATCGTCAGGTCAATACGAGACTACAGGCCGACATCCAGCCACTGCCCAGGTTAGATGAGTTAGTGGAATTGACTACTGGACACAAGTATTATGCTACGCTGGATCTCAAGGACGCATACTACCAGATTCCCCTTGATGATGAGAGCCGAGATCTGACGACTTTCAGCGATGGAGTAGCGTTATATCGTTTCAAGCGGCTACCTTTTGGGCTCAGTTGTAGCCCGGCCATATTCACACGGCAGATGGGTTCTGTCCTGGCTCCCTTGGCAAAGGAAGGCTGGGTCAGAAACTATCTGGATGATGTGCTGCTATGGGCATCTAGTTTTGATGAGCTCCTGACTCGGCTATCTACTCTTTTCAGTCACTTTGCCAAGATGGGCCTGAAATTGAATCTCACTAAGTGCCAATTTGCACACCCTGAGGTAAAATTTCTGGGCCACCTCATTTCTGAACAAGGGTGTAGACCAGATCCGGAGAACGTCGAAGCGGTGATCAACATGAAGTCCCCCTCGAACGTCAAGGAAATACGGCGATTTTTGGGTATGGCCGGTTTTTACAGGAAGTGCATTCCTCAATTTGCCAAATTTG
Source organism: Paralithodes platypus (assembly GCA_032716605.1). Taxonomy (NCBI): domain Eukaryota; kingdom Metazoa; phylum Arthropoda; class Malacostraca; order Decapoda; family Lithodidae; genus Paralithodes; species Paralithodes platypus. The sequence continues at coordinate 16,984,432 of CM064507.1, forward strand.
CAGCTCCCTTAACTGAGTTAACCAAGAGTATGCCCAGTTTGAATGGTCCTCGGAGTGTGAAGAGGCGTTCCAAAAGCTGAAGACCTTGTTAGTTAGTGCACCTGTTCTAGTGAAGGCGGACATGCACCGCAAGTTCCTTCTGCATACAGATGCTTCTGGTACTCATGTGGGCGCCGCGTTGATGCAACCTCAGTCAGACGGCACCTTGCGGCCCGTGGGGTATTTTAGTAAGAAGTTGAAGCCCGCTGAAACTCGCTACCCCACCACTGATCGTGAAGCTTTAGCCGTAGTATTAGCATGTAGACAGTTTCACCACTACTTGTGGGGAGTCCGTTTCAACCTCATGACGGATCATCAGCCATTGGTGTCAGCCTTTACGAAGAAGACTAAGTCGGCTCGCATGAGTCGGTGGAGTCTAGAGATGAGAGAGTATAGGTTTGACATCAGTTACAAGCCGGGTCCTAAGAATTATGTTGCCGACCAGTTAAGTCGACCCGTGAGAGCAGTGAGGTGGGAACAGGATCAGAAATGGTTAGGTAAGACCAGCGCCGAGATGAGGGAGTTGCAGTGTCAGGAGGCCCGATGGAAGGATCTCATAGTTTTCCTCGAAGGTGGGGCCTTACCTAAGCATCGCTATCCTCGAGCCACGCTCGATCAGTTTGTAGTGGACCAAGGAGTTCTTTATTTTGTAGTGGCTAAGTCGGACGGAAGTCTGCATTACCTTCTAGTTGTGCCGAGTGAGCTGAAGAAAGCTGCGTTGAATCTGGCACATGACCAAGAATCTGGTCATCTGGGTAGATTTAAGAGTATCATGAAGGCCGAGTCGCTGTTTTACTGGCCTAATTTACGTAGTGATGTAAGTACTTATGTTAGGGAGTGTTCGGTCTGTCAGCAGTATAAGGGCACCCAAGGACTCCAGCAGCGCTGGCAGGAATTGCCACCCGTTAAGCAACCTTTGGAGAGAGTCAGTGTTGATCTTACGGATATGACGGCAGGAGCCCAGGGGTATCGTTACATTCTGACAGTAACCGATCACTACAGTAGATTTGTAAGGTTCTATAAGTTAAGGTCCAAGGTCTCGGCGGAGGTCTGTGGGAAGTTCCGAGAGTACTTATGCGATTTCGGGTCGCCTCAGACCCTCCTCTCTGATAATGGTGGAGAGTTTACCTCGCAACAGTTCCGAGATTTATGCACTTCATTTAATATTAAGTTGGGATATGTGACTCCTTATCACCCGCGTGGGAACAGTGTGACCGAACGGATGCATCGGACATTAAAGACGGTCTTAGCAACCTTGTGTAAAGGGCACCCGTTAAGGTGGCCCCAGTATGTAGGCGAGTGTCAGCGCGTTTTGAACTGTGCAGTGCATGTGACGCTAGGGGAACAACCTCATTTTGCGTTCTTTGGTCGTTACGCTCCCAGACAATTAGGTGCAGCGTTACCATCAATAGAAAATGAGGAACGCCAAGAGGCTATGTCCGTCGTGAAAGAGGTCCTGGAACAGACCTCACTGACCATGGCCAGGAAGTTTAGAGACGTGGCTAATCGGAACCGCCGGAATGAAAAGGTCAATGTGGACGACATGGTATGGATCAGGAACGAGAATCCACTACCCGGGACTAGCCAAAAGTTGAACGCAAAGTGGGTGGGTCCCTTTAGGGTTACGGAAGTAGTCCGAGACGGGGCTGCGTATAAGCTAGTAAATCCCTATACGGGTGTGTTTATGAAAAGGGCCGCTGAGAAAGTGAAACCGTTCATGGGTGAGGAGTATTGGCAGGTAGAGCAAGTTGAAATGCCGGTTGAGGAAGACTATCAACCTGAGATTTTAGCACCCAGAGCCCGTCAGCCGGCCCCGGCGTTATATAGAATCTTGTTAGAGTGTACAGTAGAGTCCCTGTTGTGGTCGTCTTGTTGTGTACTCCCCTGTGGCCCCCGCATGGTTAATTAATCTTTCCGGTCAAACCCCCGTGCAGCGAAACTTTAAGAGACGTAGGTGCCTAGGTTTTGTAGAACGTCATACAGGTGATTGGGACTAGGGTGGTGGCGTTCCCATCAGGACGTGCTGTTGGCTCTGAGTACCTTTATGGTTGACTGGGGTTATACTCCTTTCGTCCCGAGGCTCAGCCAGCGCACAGAGTGTGAAGGGACTCCCACGATACGGGTGTCCACGCTGCTCTCTAGTCTGGTCTCCTGGGGTTTTCCAAGCAATAAAGGGGTGGAGAGAGGCTGTCTCTACGGGGACAAGATAGTGCCTGGTTGGCACTCTCCTGAAAAGGAGGGACACTTTATAGAGTGGTATAGTGATTTGTTGTTGAAGGAAGGGACGCCCCACAGGCAGAGTACAGTACAGTAATGATGTCAGATTCTAAGACGTTGGGTATAGACTGCGAGCTCTGGGCATGGTAAGATGCCAGGCGGATCAGAAATTCTGCTGTAATAAGTTAAGGCTGGATTAATTGGTAACTGTATAATGTTTATGTTGATGAAAGAGTGAATGAGGTAAAAAGTCTTCAAAGAAAAGGTAGAGCTGTGTAACGGGAAGAAATTGTACTTTCCCTTTTGGTATATGTTGTAAGGTTTGACTTAATTAACTGTAAGACTTTTTCCCCTTCATTCACTCTTCCCTATATTTAAGGGAAATGTATCATTTAAGAAGGGTTAAGTAACCCTTGTCTATGTAAAGAGGGAATTAGCCTAGATCAGGAGGAGAACTAATATTCTCAAATCTATGTAAAATACTTTCAAGCCTAATTTATCGTTTCACCCCTTTTGTTATCCCATGTAAAAAATCCTTCCTTTTCGAATTTAGAGTAATGCCCCTTGTGTAAAAAGACCGCCAATTCCTACCCAAGCGACGCCACCCTTTGTGGTCACCCTCCCCTTTTTTTGGCGGGATCCCTGGCACTGGCCCTCGGCCCCTCACTGTCGTGACCCCAGGCCTACGAGAGAGACCTACCTAACCCCCAGTCTCTGTCATCATTCCCCGCTTCTTCTCCGGACTTAGGCTTCCTTTCCCTCCATTCAGAGGTTCGTAATTAAGGTTTATAGTATTATAAGGTATTGCTTCTTCAGTTAAGTAAGTACTAGGTGTGTAATGTAGGAGATATTACTGATTGACAAATTCGTGAACTCGAGCCTACCATCGGGTTGGTCGACAGGCACCCCTCACCTGCCAAGTGCCTACAACCATACAAATTCCCCCATTATCATTGTGTTTCAGTAAAACTTAAGTCTGTGCACCTTTGCTAAGTGTTATTCTGATATTTTAGACTTTGTTATTCCAAATTAACGTCAAATTAACTTCGTGTGTAATAATTTCAGTCAGAGGGACGCCATTTGATGGCCTTCCCATTCTTGTGTTTTTCCATAATTCCCGACCAAACTTAGGCTAGCCTATTTTGCTAGTTTGTCTTTCACCGTTTTACATAATCCTGAGGTTAGTGCGTGAACACCAGTTAAGAGTAGAATTGAGGATCAAGTTGATTAAAATGCTTTTGAAGCTTGACCGCCATTTTAGGATTTAGACCATCTCGCATTTCGGAGAGACGACCAGGTTGAGTAAATTACTAATGTAGCAGTTGTATTGTATGTTTAGAACTTGTTCATACTTTGAGTTTATAAAACCATGCATTTTGGTAACTATGATTGTATTTTAACATGTAAATCAGGAAAGGACATTCGTTTGAGATCGTGTCCTTGAGTTTTGTTTACCTTTCGTGTCTCCGACGTTCCAAAGTTAGGCCTATTCAGATAAGTATTTATAACTAACGTCTCCTAGGCCTGGTTATTGGTCATTTTAAATGTTTTACTGGGTTATAGTGTAAAGAGTTTACTTGTTATCTTGATTTAGAGGTCCTCATTTCCCAACCCCAGTACTGTCAAATTTCGGACCCCCATTGGGTCGGGTTTATTTCAGATGATTATTTGTTCTTACCTATTGTTACTTAAAGTTAACTTGTGAAAAGGGCCGTTTAGGTATGGGTACTTGCTGAATTATTATGGTAGGTTATATGATTTTACATTTTTAATTAGCCTAGGCTACCTAACTTTCACCTAATTGGAAGTACAGTAGGCTATTATTAATGATTGTGCTTTTTGAGTGTATTATGAGTATTGATTCCTATGATATAATTATGTTTGACATGGTCTAATGAACAGAGTTGCCTTGCAAGGGATGGAACGCTGTAGTGAGATTCTGGGCAGCTGATTTCAGGGGATAAGTTACTCGAGTTACAGTAGAATTAACGTTTAGCTTTGTTTGAGCCTTGTATAGCACCCTCCGCATTGAGCAGTCCAACCTGTTAAGTTTGACCATGACAATTACCTTTGATTTATGCCATTATTGTATTGATTTGACTCCATAGATATGCTGTGTAATTATGTGTTCCCAATTGTGTGTAGAGTACTGCTGAGTAACATATGTACCTGTACTTAATGAGAGGATCTTTGGATGCCTTAAGAGATTATTTCGGTACTGTACTGTAATGTCATAATTTGATCTGTCATGGTATTTCTGTACTTATATTAGCTCATCTATTTTTATACGTTAATAGGAATCCATGTATTTTTATATGTTTATATTAGCCTATATTTTTTATATGTATTTGTTTTAGTATTACTGTGTGCCGTAATTAGGATATTGATTAACCCCATTATTAAGGGTTAGCTATATGTCAACCGTGGGTTAAGAATGCATTCAACTACCCAGGGAACCAGTTTGGGACGGAGTTGATGTGATGCTGAATTGCTGATGGCGGAGAATCGGAGATTCACCCCTCCCATTGGCTGAGTGCAGGATGCTGAACTCGTGTACTGTACGAGGGTTCAAGGACCGCAGGAAGACGTATGATTACCCCCTATACCCCAGGATACGGTAGGCCGAAGAGACGTAAAGGCAAGCCTGGCCGATACCGGTATCTAGCGGAATTGGGATTTTAATACTGAGAGGAATGGGGTGGATTACAGGCAGCAAGGTTCGAGTCCTACACCTAGGTTAAGAGACTGTCCCAGTACGGTAATGGATTGGTCCCAGGTTAATGGTATAGAGATAATTAGATACAGACCATACGGTACCAATGTTAAGAGTTGTAAACGGTAAAATTTTCCTTCTATTAATATCAAGCTTAAGATTACTGCAATATGTTTGTATCTATCCTCCCGTACCTATTTGGATCTAAATGTGTTGTCAGGAGGGTAAATCGGAGCTGTCAGTATTAAATTGGTCTAAGAGTAGTACCAGTAGCCTAACCGAGAGTCAAAGTCTTGTCAGCCAACATGGAAGGTGAAGTTCTTGATTGGTCTTTGCTAGCCTCCGATTTATCCTACTGAACTAATGTACCTGAATAATGAGCATGAGTCACGATTGCATAAAGAATAAGAAAACCATGGGGACGGCCAGTTCACCTGAAGGTGGGCGATCAAATAATTTGAATGAATTACCGTTCCCAAAAACATCCTTATGTGATATCTAGAAAGTAGAGAATATGCTAGGTCTCAGTGGGGTTTTTGTGGTTCTTTGGTAATATCATCGTGTCGGAGTTGCCGCCTTTCCCCTTCCTCGAAGGATGTTGGATGTGGGTCAACCAAACAGGGTTGTCCTCTCGTTAATTAGAATGCAATAACGGGTTGGTCGTCATCTCTTCCTTTCTATCCTTGAGTACCTATTTTCCACCTTCGCAGCTTAATCTATCTTTTTCTGTCTCTCCCTCCCTCTCTCTCTCTTGTTGGCAGCAGAAGAAGGGAAGTGAGGAAGTAGGAGAGATACTCCAACTGATCCCCCCCCCCCGTTACATTGTGATGAACTGGGCAGTTTATCAGTGTCAGGTGTTGTTTTGCTGCCGGAACACAAGTTGGATGTGTGGCATGTTAAGGGCACTGATAATGTTTTGGCTGATTGTTTGTCACGGGAGGGTTTGTTTGCAGGAGAATCGTCGCCGTTCAGTTAGTGTGTGTTTGAGAGTGGAGAAAAACCAGGCTTACCCCTGTAGAGCAGCCGTCAAAAACAACATTAAAATTAAATAAAAAATCACATAAAAACTTTTTTTTTTATAGTTAATTGTAAGTTGCCAATGTTATAGCTAAAGTCCCAAGTTGAACGTGTCTTTCACTTAGTAGGCTGGGCTCTGTGAAGCTCGCTCAGGGAACATAGCAGGCTAAATTAAACTATTGTGTTTGGGAGGGGTTGTAAGATTTTCTTTATGCTAATATGTTGTTTTATTTAAGATTGAGCTTTGCATTTCATTTCTGGTCTAGTGGCTGGGTGTGGCGGGTCTTGTCGGCATTCTGCCTTGTCAGGTATGGTGCTCGCCTAATGTTGAGCATCCCATATCTTGGGCGGGGTGTGAAATCTACCAGCGTTGGCAGAATCGCCTCTCGTTAGCCACTAGCGCTCGCCAGGGACATCGAAATGGGCTACAGTTATCAGAGAATGTTGTTCTTTCTTTCCTAGTACTCGCATTGTCACAGACAGTCCAGTGGTGGTCTTTGTTTTCGTCTGTGACAACGGGTTATATTTTATATCAACAGTAGTGATAATAGTACCAGCGTGGGAATGAGAAAGACTTTCAGAGCGAGAAGGTAGTGTCTGGCTGTGTCCTGTGGCGCCTGCTGTCTTGTGACGTCTCGGCCCGTGATTGGCCGACCATCGCGCCTTTGCGGGCTCCTGTGTAACTAACCTCCTCCATGAGGGTCCCCAGGAGCTGTCCTCGTCAGGACAGGCTTGGCGCGCGTGCTTCTAACATCCCTTTGCATACTCTCTCCCGATCACCCCCTTTATCACTGTTTCTCTCACTCGATTCTCTCTTTCCATACTCTAACCTTTATTAACTGCACAACACTCCCCTTGGGTTCTGCATACGGTTTTCATAGCTGGCCCATTGTATTGCATGCGCCGTCCTCAGAGATATTTACATGTACTTAGAATAGGTTTGAGGGTTCTTAGTTAGTATAGGTTAAGAAATTTGTGTCTCCATTATTGATTTAGTGTTTCTGCTCTTTTATTTAATGCTAGACTGGGATAGGGTAACTGTAGTCGTTGTCTCCGATGTGTGTACGGTTTGCTTATACCTACAGGACTTCGACCAGTCCTGTGGTAGCCTGGGTTGTCTTTTCGGTTGCGTCCTTTGCGAGTGCAGCATTGTGTTGACTGAGGGTTTTGGCCTGTACCAGTTCCGCACTTTGCTGCCTCTTTGCTTGTCTTTAGAGGGTCGCCAGGATAGAACCAGATAATTGTGATCTGGATCTATCAAGAGAGCCCCCTCGTCAATTAACGTAACTTAAAGGATGCAGTCGTAAGGACATCACTAGGCTACGAGCCTGTCTTGCTCAACCCCAGTTCCTTACCTAGAGTATCCCAGCTAGACATTATTAATCGAGTAGACACTTGTTAGTATTTAATATAAGCTCTTTGATATGTGCGCATTATTATTCACAGCATTTATTAGTCTAGGTTGTTGCTGAGCCGCACAACCATAGCAGACTGTTTCGTTGATGAGGAAGTACTTCTTTTAGTGTCGAGCATTGCTACCGTTGCGCATTTATAGTATTCTCGTGTCAGTTAACATTATATGTCCTATCTTTTAGTGTATTCGATTTACACGTGTGGTGTCCTGCCTCCTGCCTTTATATAGTTTAAGATACGAGCATTTTATGAGCATCAGACTTTCTTCAGAAGTTTTCAGGTCTATTCTGTAGGACTATACTTCACTTTCTTTCAGATAGGAGTGAAGAGTTTATTGTTGTTTAGAGTAACTGTATTGAAGCATCTTTTTATTATATTAAATCTTGCAGTGATTTAATTGATCTTTCCATAGATTCCTTTTTATGCATTTTAACATAGCTTGCATCTTGTTTGTTATCAGGCTATACCAGTGCTGGTTAGCCTGAAGTAGAGTACATTTATGCCCAGTTAAGGATACCCCGCTATCGCAGATTAACTCTGGAGGGTATAGGTGTTTTGTTCGCCGGCATATATGTTCGAGGGTTTGGATCTAGCGTACGGTTGTTGTATAGTGCCCTATTACTAGTCCAATCATTGAGTGCCCTTGTTTTATTCGTAGTCCCAGTCGTAACACTGCCATCCTCTATATTAACCCCGCCCCCTTTTATTAGAAGCGATTAAAGGGCCATCTATCAAAAGATAAGTGAACTAGCACATTGGCTCAGGCCATGACAGAAGTTCTGTCGTACTCTGTACCTCCCTCACCACACCATCAATAATTGTACGCATTAAACAACCATGGGTTGGGTTTAATGGGGATCTGCCGGGTGTGGGCCAATCGGCGCTCTGCAGACCCCCATTTTCTGACATTTGACCGTTTTGGTAAGGTCGGCCGTCATGGTATTTGTGAGCTGGGCCTATAGTTAGGCCTTGTAATTAGGGTTGGGTGTGAGAGGGACCTGCTTTGTGTGCGCCAATCGGCTTTCTGCAGACTCTCATTTTCCTATGTTCTTATGTTCTTATGGTGACATTACACAACCCTGTCGCAGACCTACATTTACCTCACACCATTCATTCAACTCATTCCCTACTCTACAATATTTTGAATGCTCTTAACAAATTTCCTCCAATTTTGGAAATCATTAGTACCTTCCATATTGCTTCTCTATCCAAATGATCATACCCTCTCTATCAACACCCTGGCATACAGCTTCCCAACAATTGATAATTAACTAATACCTCTATAATTTTAACACTCCTGCCGATCTCCCTTCCCCTTGTACAATCATCCAGTCTAATGGTACCATTGACACAACAAAGCTAACATTGAATAGTCTCACCAGCCAATCTATTATCACATCTCCACCCTTTTCAACCTAAGACCTGCGACGCTCCTTCCGGAAAGTTATACTGGACGAATGCGACGCTCCTTCTGGTAGATAGCCCATAAATAATCCCATAAAAAATGGCCCAGACCTGGTGAATAGAATCAACATGTGAATAGGTTGCATGTTTCTCCTCCACCACCTCCTGCTTACCCCCCACATGTGTCCCACCTTCACCCTCCCTCTCCTCCCTCCACTTCCCCTACTCATTTATTGGTTATTTTCCCTCCCCCAATCCCTACAAGTTCTGTATCCCGCCTAAATTACAATTTTTCACCAACCACTACCCTCTCCTGGCCTCCCTTGTTCCTCTCACATGCGCGATAGAGAGCTGAAACCTCAGTCTGCCTCAGACAAGCAACGAAGGCACACTTATGTCGTGCTCCCTCGTACACCTCTACCCTCAACTCACGTCATAATAATAGTTTTTCACTGTTTTTTTATTTACACCAAATGTCTGGTTCTTCTAGATTCATTTGTTCATTTTACAAGTAAAATATCTTTATATGGAGCAATAATATTGCCTTATATGTTAAATATGACAAATTTTGTCGGAATATACTTTTAAAGAGGTCACATTGGCGGTACTTTAAAAAAACATAGCTTGATAATTTCCCGGATTTATACACTCCACAGCAATATTATCCATTACTTCTGCTTTGCCCGCTCTCATTTGTCTCACATTTTTAGGTGGTGAGCTGACTCTTTGTCAGAGAGATGGGTGGTGTCCTCTACTTCCCATAGCCCTTTCTATCTTTTTCCCCTTTTTACATTTCTACATTTCTAATGGCACCTACCACTATCTGGTGCAGATAGCATCCTCTGTGGTGGAGGGGAAAGAACTTCCACCACAATACTCCCTGTGAGGCTAAAAGACGTCTGAAAGGGGCAGGGACAGGGCCTAGGAATCCTACTCCCCTTGTAAAATTTACCTACTGGACGAGACAGAGATAAGGGCGAGGGAACACGAAAGTGGTCCCTGACTCTAAGAATTGTAACTTTAAATGTGCCTGGCTGTGGAATAAATGAGAAGCGAGAGGATATTGGCAGGTTGTTTGAAAGAAGAAAGTATGACATGCTTGAGCTGAGTGAAACAAAGATGAAAGGAGAGGGTGAAGTGGATTATGAATATGTGAAAGGTAGAAAGTCTGGAGTAGATGCGAGAGTTAGAGCGAAAGAGATTATTATCGTGGAGGAGCTGAGAGGGTTTGTAAAAGAGTGGGGAGGGTGTCATCAAGGCTAATGTGGGTGAGAATGCGGTTTATGGGTGAACAGTGGGTATTTGTGAGTGCATATGGGCTAGGAAATGAAAGAGCGGTAGAGGAGGTGGAGTGTTTTGGGAAGCTATGAGGCTTTGCCTGCAAGGATTTGAGGGCAATTAAAATGTGGTTGTTTTAGGGGACCTGAATGCTAGGGTAAACAATGAATCTGTTGAGGGAGTGATAGGTAGTTTTGGTGTGGATGGTGTAAACGAGAGTGGAGAAAGAATTATTGATATATGTGGAGAGTAAAGAATGAGTGAAGGTAATACGTCGTTCATAAAAAAAGAGACATATACATAATTATACATGGCATAGACTTGTGAGGGGAGAGATTGTAGAGAGGCATTAATAGATTATGTGTTGGTGACAAGGTAAAGAATGTGTAGACTGCTGGATGTGAATGTGCTGAGAGGTGAGGCTGAGGGTATGTCTGATTGTGGAGGTAAAGCTGAGAGTGAGGAGTTACAGGAGAATGTGAGACAAGCGACAAGTAAGAGAGGTAATTTTAAAAAGTCATTGATTAGAGAAAAGTTCAAAAGAGAGGAAGTACCAGGAGAGGCTAAATGAGAAATTGATGAAAGTGAGAGAGATGGATGAGAAAGAAATAGAGGATGAATGGCAACATTTTAAGGAAGGAGTAAAAGCAAGCGCAGAGGAAGTATGTGGTAAAAGGAAAATAGGTGGCAGAGGTATTAGCAAGGGAAGCGAGTGGTGGAATGATATGGTGAGAAAGGCAGTTGAGGAAAAGAGACAGTGGTTTGAGAGGGTTTTACAGCATGGAAGCGTTAAGGTATAGGAGAGGTACAAGGAAAAAAGGAGGGAGGTGAAACGGAAGATTGGAGAACCAAAGAAAAGTGCAAATGAAAGGTGGGGTCAAAGATTGAGTGAGAATTTTTGAGGAACGTAAGAGTTTCAGAAAGGAGATAAATAGAGTAAGAAAAGGAGAACAGAATAGGGAAAAGTCGGTGAAAGATGCAAATGAAGAGTTAAAGTCTAGTTCACACATACAGGAGTGTGAGCCCGAGTTGCCAAGAGTGATGACTCCTGGCAACTCGCGCAAAAATGACCGCAAGTGTCCGAAATTTCACGTGGCACCAGGACAGAGTAGGAGTCAGAAGGAGTCAATGTGAGTTACTATGAATTACCGGGAGTAACTGGGATAAAAGCGCGATTGAAGTGCGAGTGATTGAAAATTTGAAAATTAATGGTAATTTTCGGATTAGTGATTGATAGGACTCGACGTGAGTAAGGCACCGATCAGTGGGAGTTAGGAGGAGTAATATACGAATTATTGGGAGTCTACGAGAATCACTGGGAGGTGTAAGGATTGCACCTCACCACCTACTATTCCTCGCCTAGGGGTAGTGTTTCCTGGCAGGATATGAAGGTAATATTCCAACTTGTCACTACCTGCCAGCCTTTATTTCAGATAATTAAATGGATATGTGATCTATTACTAATCAATATTTTACCTGCAGCTCCAAATGATGTACATTAATTTGCCTGCTGAGTAATTATTGTCATTCATAAACCTATGTTATTTGATGTGTTATATATATATTAGATTACGAATATTTTTATATAATAATATTTATTTTAATGAAAACTTTACATTACTTGTATTTTGTGTATATATATATATATATATATATATATATATATATATATATATATATATATATATATATGTTGGCTTACCAATGTCATAGGTTTTCTTTTCACATTATACCTTTACATTTTTATCGAGTTTATATTCAATGTCCACTTATAATAATTTTCTTTCAGCTATTTCATTATGTTATTTGAAATCCATGTGTATATGTTTTTAATCTGGTTCATTATATATTCTTGTTGTGATAGTAATCATTAATATATATGCTTCTTACCCAGTCATATTCCTATTTGTATTGTATTCAACTTTTTCAACTTAGTTTCATATTATATATTTTAATGTTTTTTAATTAATCTTCACCTTTTTACTGTACAGGTACGTATGTGAAACATCTATTATTATGATATTCAAGTGTAAAGTATTATCATGTTAATCACATTTATTCCAACTCCTGATGCGGTGTTGCCACCAGTCACAGTACACTAGCCGCTTGGAGAGCATGCGCAGTGACTCCACTTGATTCCCCTTGACTCCCGTCAACTCCCCGTAACCCTCATTGACTCGCGTGTATTACCTACTTATATCCCAGTCACTCCCGGTGGGTTGCTTTACATATTTGAATTTAACGGTCAGTTTATATTTAACTCGCACTGACTCCCATTGCATTCCTCCGAACTCCTACTTGATCCCCTACAACTACTGTTGACTCCTATTGTACTCCTCCTCTACTCGTATAGTGTTTCCTCCGCCAATTGGTGGGTATCCCACTCGCGTTGACTCCCGTTGACTCACGTCCAGTCCCAGTCAGTCGCGCACTAAAAATTGTCCGCGAATCATGTTAGAGTCATTTAAGAATCAACGAGAGTCCATGGGAGTATATGGGAGTAGATTTTTTTTTTTTTTTTTTTTTTATATGTGATTGAGGGGGGCAAAAGGCATAACTGCCTATAGCGAGTGTCTCCCCATAGTTGAAAGAGTGACAGGGCCAAAATCAAGGGACGTTCGAGCCAAAAAGCCTGGACACACAGAGTTTGAAGCAATTTAAGTCATAGGAAGAGGGAAAGACTGATTCTGGGACAGAGTTCTAGAGCTCAGCTGTTGAGTAGAAGAAAGTTTGAGAGTAACGTTTCATTGATGGGTTGGAGAGTTGCACAGAGTAGGGGTGGGGTGGGATTGAGTTGCAAGACGGGTACCACGTGCCCTACGTAAAGGAGGTGGTATGCACTGGGATAGCTCTGAGGAACACTGATTATTATAGTAGCGATAGAATAGCGAGAGAGATGCAACATTGAGGCGGAGAGAGAGAGATTGCAGAGAGTTGGTGAGTGGACGGGAGTTAATGATACGAAAGGCCTTCCTTTCAACTTTGTCTAGGAGAGCGGTGTGAGAGGAACCTCCCCACACATGTGAACAATACTCAATACAAGGGCGCACTATACCCCTGTACAGAGCAAGAAGCTGTGCAGGGGAAAAGAACCCCCTAAGGCGGTTGAGCACACCCACCTTCTGGGAGGCTGCCTTAGCAAGACTGGTAATATGGTCCTTCCAAATGAGAGCAGAAGAAAAAGAGACACCAAGAATATTGAGAGAAGATGAAGGGTTGATTTTTGTATTGTTGAAGTATAAGGGAAAGTCTGCTGGGAGATCCTGACGGGTAGATAGATGGAGAAATTGGGTTTTGGAAGCATTAAAGTTGACAAGGTTTTCTCTGCCCCAATTGGAAATAGTATTTAGATCAGAATTTAAGAGTTCTATGGCTTCATTACGTTTGTCGTTGAGGGATTGCTTGCTGGGGCGTTCTGAAAAACTAAGGGAGTAGTGTAAGGTTGAGTCGTCTGCGTATGAATGGATGGGAATTAAGGTACAGTTAAGGAGATCATTTATAAAAATTAGAAAGAGAATAGGAGATAGGACAGAGCCCTGAGGAACACCAGAGTTTATAGGGTGAGGAATTGAACAATGGCCGTCCACAACCGCGGCTATGGAACGGCCGGAAAGGAAATTAGAGACAAAGGCACAGATGGAGGGATAGAAACCGAAGCAGTGTAGTTTAGAAATTAAAGATTTATGCCAGACTCTATCGAAGGCTTTCGATATGTCTAGTGCAATAGAAAAAGTCTCACCGAAGTCTCGAAAGGAGGATGACCAAGAGTTAGTAAGATATGAAAGAAGATCACCAGTAGAGCGACCCTTAAGGAAGCCATACTGGCAATCTGAGAGCAGATTATGAGAAGAGAAATGCTTAAAAAATTTGGAAGCAAGAATAGTTTCAAAAACTTTAGAAAGACAAGAGATGAGAGCAATTGGACGATAGTTGGAGGGTTGAGAGCGGTTACCCTTCTTTGGGGCAGGTTGAATGTGAGCAAACTTCCAGCATGAAGGGAAGACGTTAAAGGATAGACAGAGACGAAAGAGTTTGCCTAGGCAGGGAGTCAGCACGGAAGCACAGTTTTTGAGAACAACAGGAGGAACACCGTCCGGAATGTACGCCTTATTAGTGTTAAGCCCAGAGAGGGTAGAAAGTACATCTTTAGAAGAGATTAGGATATTAGGCATAAGTAAGAGAGAGGAGGGCGGAGAGGGAGGAATAGCACCGGAATCATCCAAGGTGGAGTTTCTAGCAAAAGTTTGAGTGAAGAGTTTAGCTTTGTCAGAGGAAGAAGTGATGGCAGTGCCATTATAATCAGAGTGGGAAAGGGGAGGGAAAGACGAGGAAGAGAAATTGTTGGAGAGGTTTTTGGCTAGATGCCAGAAAGCTTGGGAAGAGCTAGAGTTGGATAGTTCAGTGCATTTAATATTGATGAAAGAGTGTTTGGCAAGTCCGGGCAGAAACATATGAAGAATGAGAGTCTTGAGTTTTAAGGCGTCAGTACCATTTGAATGCTTCCTTCTTATTGCGGACAGCAGTAGAACAGGTGTGAGAAAACCAAATTTTTTTAGCATTAGTCTGAGAGAAAGAAAATGGAATGTATGCTTCCATGCCCGATAGGATTACCTCGGTAATGCGTTCAGCACTCTCCGAGGGTCCTCGGCCACGGAAGCAGAAATCATTCCATGGGAAATCAAAGAAGTACTGCCGAAGAGCCTCCCAGTCGGCAGCACAAAGTGCCACAAGCGCCGCCGGCTAGGAGGATCGGGTGGCCGTACTGGAGAGATAGGACAGGTGACGGAGATAAGTTTATGGTCGGAGGAGCCCAAAGGAGAGAAAAGATCGACAGTATAAGAAAAAGGGTTAGAAGTTAGAAACAGGTCAAGAATGTTGGGCCGATCTCCGATGCGATCCGGGATACGGGTGGGTTGCTGAACTAACTGCTCTAGGTCATTTAGGATAGAAAAGACGTAGGTTTGTTCACCAGGTGGATCAGTAGTGTGAGAGGAGAGCCATTGGCGGTGGTGAACGTTGAAATCTCCTAAAATGGAGATTTCTGAGAAAGGAGAAATGGATAGAATGTGTTCCACTGTAGAGTTTCATATATCATTATGAAACTTGTATGATAACAGGATGTTGAATTGTCAGATTTCGCAATTCATGGCATAAGCTCTCAGATGCTGCATTGTGCCTTACTGATTTGGTGAATTAGCATCAGCTAGTAATTTGTCTCAAGGTGATTGAATTGTCTAGATATCAGCGACATGGTTCTGATGGCCGCTAAATCAACACCTGCTGCACTGGTTGTGGGCAATATTCTTCAGATCTAATTATATGTCCAGCTAGATGTTGTCTCTGTATCTGAAGATGCTAACAAGGCTGTGTGACCATCTATAAAGATCCAAATTACTGATACAAATGGGCCAGCACATGTCAAAGGCTGCTCTTCATAAGTTCAGCAGCATTTATTCAGCATTCATGGATTTGTAAAAGATATGACAAAGTGGATTGGGTTATACAGTACATAAATACATATTGTTTATTAAAATAACAATTAACTCCCCAACAATCTTGATACAATCCCAACCACAAATGCAATTACCTCATGGTCAAGTTCTAAGGCAAGAGACCGCCTCTGAAGTAAATCTGGCTAGGAACACACTACAGATGATGATTCGCTCAAAATCCACTAGGAAAAGTGAATAATTTATTATGGCCTAGATACATGCGCACATGACAGACATGCATGCACGTGTGAGCCCTGGTCACCCAAAGGTGGTTGTTGAAACAGAAATGGTTATCCTCAACTACAACACAGCAGTTATGTCGGAGTCCCTGACTCCAGTACCACATTTTCACCTCCGAGACTGCTATGTCACCTATGAGACTGCTGGGAGAAGAACACTGCTCTACATCCTTACTGGGTCTCCAGGCTATAATGTCAACCACCTTGACATGATAATGGAAAGTGTAACAGATCAATGATCCAATACACTTTCTAACAAAGATTACATTCTCTGACCAACACATTGGCCACATAATGTGTATTATGGACATCCCACCCATCACCTACCAATGTGTCTGTGTTTAAGTGTTGACAGTATTGGTGTGGAAGGGAACATATTTATGGCAGTAATATAATTTTACATGAATGTATTGTAAAATGGGAAGGTGGGCGATAAGCTATTGATAGTTTTGAGGTCAATGTACAAATGTGACAGGTATGTGTTAAATACAGTAATATACATAGATGGAATGATCCTAGAATGGAAGGCGAGAAAAAAGGCTGGAGTAGCTAGGTTGGAGTGAGAAAAAAATGGAAGTAAAGATGAAAATATGATTCTATGGCCTACAAATAATGCTGCCCTATTGGCATTTAGTTGGAATTAATTTCATAGAGTAGTCACTGACTACTAGCTAAAGTTAATTGTCGATGTAAGGAAAACTAGGGTACCGATAATATTAAAACACATGAAACTATAACATATATAGCCATGTAACTACATGATAAGTATGAATTACACTGAGAAGAAAGGGATTGTAAAATTTGTAGGTTTGAAACAGTAGGAAGCTATATTGTATATACAAATCTGAGAGGAATTGCAAATATTTGACAGTTAAAAATATTTTGGAGTTGTACAGTGTTAATATGCATATATTTTCAGAACCGAGTGATCTATCAGAGGTAAGGTTTAATTTTTAGATTCAAATGGCGACATTCTCATTTATATTTATTTAAGATCAAATCAGATAGTACAACCTGATCCCTTGTCTTTCTAGGTCTATCCTTTTGCACAGCTCCCTCCACATTCGGACGCATCTCTTCACGCACTCCACATGCTCAATAAACGTAGCCTGCATGTGCGCATAATTTGTTGATATTCTTAAAACCTAACTGCCTCCTGACCTCCATTCCACAATAGTTACCATACTTTTCATTTTACCCCTACATATCTATCCCATCCCACTCCAAAAGCCACTCTGATGTCCTGTAGCTGCAATGAGGCTGATATGGACCACATAGGATGAACGGTGGCCCAAACTTATATCATCCGCCTTTAACCCGGGAACTGCGGGAAGACTCTTAACCCTTCTTTAGCGGCCTATGCGGTTTATTTATATGTACCGCCCAGCGGGGTGTTTTTAGCCAAAATAGGGCTGTTTACGTGATCATTTTCATGCCTAAATAAGACCCAGAACGTAAAACAAGTATCTATCCCTGAAAGGGCATAAACAGAGCTTTCGAATGACACCATAACGATCCTTTTATGATGGCTAGTTTTCTTGCAATAACCGTGCAACGCGAGTGCAAAAAGCATGTAATTAGCCACTTTCCCGATACAATTCCGTATATAGCGAGTGAGAGAGGGAGGAGGGAGCTGAGATTCGTGTCAGTAGGTTCGCCGCGGTGGTCTGGAGCAGTCATACGCTCGCTAGTCTCCTGCCACCACTTGTCTCTCTCTCTCAGCAACATTACGTGCTGAAATTGCCACTCGACCTATGTCGAGCGCCGCCACATAGTCCAGCTTTATTAAATACGACTTATGTGGTGAGCCGCTTTTTAAGGGTTAAGAGTTCCCCCGGCGGACTGCGGGAAGACTCTTAAGAGTCAGAGAAAAAAAAAATCAATTTTAAACATCGAAAAAAAAAAATGCCCTTGGGCCATGCAAAATATCAGTCCTCTACCTCCCCTCCTTCCCCACTTTCCTCCCCTCCTTCAGTTATCACTTATTTTCCCTGTTATTCCCTTATTCTGAGGTATATTTTCGTGCTAACATTAGCGAGTTGCAAGCAGGGCATTGTCATCACTGTTAGCAAGCGAGTGCAAGAGAGAGAGAGAGAGTATCGATTGACAGTGTCTCAGTGGCCTTGGGGGAAATTGGCGGGAAAGGAGCTTGCCTCACCCATACATTATGTAACTCGCGGCCTGTATCGCCGATTTTGACCATCCAAACGCTGTTTTCACTCGTTTTATTGTTGTAACAGGTTAATACCTTTATAATCAACCTATAATAGGCGCATATGGATAAGTATTAATGCTATTTATGGTAAAATGAATATTTTATTGATGGAAACAGCTCAAATACATGCGCACAGGCAGAGGTGTCTAATTACCCCCATGCGCACTTAAGAGGTTAATCACCTTTCTCGACACGCAGTAGACATGTGAGGTTTATTATTATATTTCCTCTACCAAACAAGACAGGCACTCTTAACACCCCAGGGGGAGGGGGGGAGGTGATGAAAAGTAAAGAATGGGAGGTGCATGCTTTAGTAAATATGTTTGTTTCTGTGAGAAATGGAACCTGAAAGTCGATGTGGTGACAGAGATTGAGATGTCAGTCAACGACAGGGTCTTGACCTATACCTCGGCAGATCATGATGATCCTTTACCCATTACGCCTTCCATGCTAACACTTGGACGAAATCTTAATCCCTTTCCTAGGTCGTCAGTAACCCACGAGGATATAGTATTACAAGACCCTACGTCGTCGCTTCCAGCATATGATCAAGGTGTCAGACGACTTATGGAAAAGGTGGACACAGGAATATTTGCTGTCTCTTCGCGAACGTCACTTGAATGTAATCAAGGGGACGAATCAACGGTGGCCTTATATCGGGGATATCGTATTGATTCATGATGAGCGTCCCAGGTTATATTGGAAGCTTGGTAGGATTGTCAATTTGTTCCAGGGCATTGATGGTCATATTAGGGTTGCTAGATTACAGACTTCGACTGGGATTACTACTCGCCCAGTCGTAAGGTTATACCCCTTGGAGCAGGATGTAGAACTGCCTGATGATACCGGTAAGTCTACTGATATACCTCCACAGGGGAGTGCTGGTGACAGTGCTCCTCAGGGTGGAGCAGTTGTAATGAGAAGGATGATCCTTCTCCGGCTTCCAGTGGCGCTCTCCCCAAAAGGAGGGCGGCTATGAGTTCCGTGGATCTTTGGAGATCTAAGATTAACCAAGGTGATCTTTGAATCTTTGATATCATTTTTTGTATATATCTACTGTATATTGTTTTTGGTGGCGGGCAGTATGTCGGGAATAGTGTGATGATCCCGACAGTTTTGAGTCCAATTGGGTATTTGAATTTGGCCGTATTGTATAGCAAGTACGATTTCGGCTAGTTCTTAATGTACTATAGTTTATTATTAAGTGTAGGTTAAATATCAACTGTAATGCATAAATATTTACATCAGCTCTAGATGTATCATGAAACCAAATCAGAGGTTATAATTATTATGAGCGGCAGTCATTATGTAACTTCGCCAAGCGACAGGATGCCGGCGGTTAGTCTCTCAAAATCAACCATACGATCAACAGCTCCCCCCGGCCCTGACTCAACCTATAGTTCACCATGTGCTACCATTATTAATCCATATCAACAGTCCTACATCACCAGTCCTCTAAGCTAAGTTCATTGTATCGATATTGTATTATGTGAACATCCTACATGTCATTCAAATGAATTACCCTTGTGTAGAGACCGAATTCCACTCATCGAATTCTTCATTGGTAAATATTATATAATTATTTGTTGGGATAATTTCGTGTACCAGTGAGTTAGAAAATTAACCTATCTATCTAAATTCCCTACACGACCAGTAACATATTATATTGAAATTGTAGCCTATAGGATTGAGTTGGACATCAGAGTAGCCTATTATGTATGCACCTAATCAAATTAACCCATATTAAATCAAGAGTACGTGTAATTCATAACCAACGCTTGGGTGATTATCTTTAAACTTGACATTTTTTAGGCATTGTGTATTTGGTCATTAAATGTTTAACGAGGTAAGAGAATATAAATAATTTCCTCACATTAAACAATTGAAATTAACCACAACGAATATTTTATAATTTACGTATAATGTCTGTAATGGGAATATATAATCACGAAACATATCCTAAACAGCTGTGAGCACAATTATATTATAACCCACAAGACTGCATTATTATGCTATATATTGCGTTTAACACATCATTAAAAGTAGTTTCATGTCGGATCCCTATTATAACATGGTTAAGGATAATAACACATAATACATAAGTATTGTTCTGTTTATTTAGATTAGTTTATAGATATATGATGTATGAACTCCTCAGCTGAACACTGGCACAAATCCGCAAGTTACACCGATCTGTGGATACAAAAAATAAAGTATTAGGTAAACATGGATAATGTTAATACAGAGCAGTGAGATATAAGACAAATGACTGATCGAGATATGTCACGTTGAGTATTTCACGATAAGCCTAATGTTTACATTGCCTGCCTTCAGCAAAATCTACCTATCACTTGGTGTAGGGAAACTATAATTATTGGGTCGTTTCTTTCCACATATATTTATCTAAGAGGCTTGGTTTTCGGTGAGACATAAAGACCAGCATTAATCCCTCTTTCAGGCGAGATAAAGAAAATATTAACTTAACATCAACATCAGCCATATCTCCGTGAGTCCGTCAGGCGTCTGCTAAAATGAATGGTTCTTATTTGTCAACATTATTTTATTCGTCTCCCAACATACTTTATCTATATTATTACGATAGTTATCATAATTGGGAATCCAAACTTATGTGTGTGCATTTCAAGCTCAAACGTTATGCATTGCCTAATTATATAGCTAAGCTGATGACATGCAGACAATGCAGATCGACACTAACGCCATCAAGCGTATGTACGCGGCGTGAGTTCGACAACAACAACAACGAAAGTGTTGTAGTTATCCTACACTTGGCAGGCCCAGGTATCACTATTGTTGCTCGGTTACCTCTCATGGTGTTCTAGGCTCGTTGGACACAACACTCTGACCTTGAGTGTGTATATACGCTCACGACCCACCCTCGCTCTGGGACTCACAATTGTATCTAGCAATACTTGGTGTAGTAAGGAGGCATGTCTTACAGAGATTGTGATTGGTAGATCTGTTTTGGCTATATCAGTCTCATACCATATATTTAACAAGACAAATTAAACATATATGTAATACAAATGCATAAATTGCTATATAATATAATGAAATTTCTCCAAATGTTCGTAGATGTTCTTAAAATAAATTGACACTATAATGGCAGGTGGTATCATTAAATAGCGATTTTGTGTGTGTGTTTGTGTGGGAGGGGGGGGGGGGGGGAAGGGGAGAGGGTTGTGGGAGAGGTAAAACACTAACGTGGGTATTTGTTGTTCTACTAACTGCCTATAGTATTACAATGTTATTAATAATACCTTACTATAAGCCAGGGAGAGGCAATGTGAGGCATAACGACCGACATAAAGGAGCGTGGAGAGAGAGAGAGACCCATACGCCTCCTCCAGTATGAATTGAAATATATTCGCCAAATATGTTATTATTGTTGTTCACGTTTAAGCTCTTCATTACCTATGCACATCACCTAATGCATGGCGAATTCATATGATAATTGCTGAATATAACCATCGCTTTGACGAAAACATCTGAGACAACGTTAATTCAAACTGAAAACTATGTGCATTAACCTACACTTAAGGTCATATAATACCTCAATAGACATGGTGACAAATGACAATGGTATTGAACAGTCACAATTTGTGAAACTAAATACACTTGCATAATAACTGCATTCCATTTTATATGTAAATATACAAATAATTAACAACAGTACCATTATACAGTATTGTTGATAAATACATATATTTTAGATTACATTTTAGATTATTATTACGTGAAGTTTTAAAATGTTTTATACATACGGTAATTAATATTATCACATCAATTAAATTAACACACGATATGAAATATCATGATTAAGATAAATTATATTTGTGTTGGGATAATGTGTTGAGAGTCATAGTTGATAATGAGTTTGTTAAATATTGATTAAAGTTATTATGATTCACGATGTTTTTTAAAATCAATTGCATGTATAGGTAAGACAGTCATAGGTTCATCATGATTCTAAATTACCAGTAGCTAGAAAGAAACATTGCAGATGATGTCATATTTTACTGTATTTAGACAAATGATAGTTACGACACTTCTGATTATATATTAAACAATTGATTTACATCGAGGCATATTTGTTGATCAAACGTTTCCCTCATGGTCACGGTATAATTAGACCAACTGGAAACCGTGTTTGAACTTAGATATTAAATTCATATCTATTCATGATGATATAAAGTCTATTTTCCTGTGTGACCCTGTCAAACTACCCACTTTCCTCGCCCCCCTCCCTCCCCCATTGTATATTTTGAGTATCTTAGCCTTTGTTGCTCTCTGACACTAGGTTGAGATTAGCCAACACCACTTCTACTGCTAAATTTCACATTTCTTACTCGTAAGACCTACCAACATGTCTCAGGGTAAATCCTATGACTTTAACTATTCAGCTTCAGTACTAATCTGGTTCTTTCTGATTAATTTCCACTAAATATGATCATTAATAATACATATTTGCTAACTTGGAAGACAATAGGCACAATAATTACAAATATATCGTAGAAATGTGTTGGTATGACTGTCCGTAAGTTCCACTACCTGAAAGGACAAATGGAAGGAGAGGCCTTACATTTGATAGAGGGTTTTGCGGTAGTAGGTGATAGCTATCTGGAGGCAGTACAATTATTAAAGTCCACATACGGGGATCAAGAGCAGTTGAAGATGGCCCATGTCGTTGCCTTGTTAAAGCTTGCAAAACCCCAGAGAATGTGTGGTGTAATTTTAATCCCCACTAAATTTGGCTATTGCATGAGCGGAAAGGTGCATACTACACAGTCAAATGCCCTGGTCGACGCGGTCTCGATATTAAGAGTGAATGTAACCGTGGCAGAGGAGTTGGGAAGCGAGGATTCCCAACCTAGTGACCCTAAAATGACTGCCTGCTGACAGGTCCTTCTTTGGTGTCGGATCTGTCCCAACATCTATTGCGGTTTAGGCTGGGGCAGTATGCATTAACTAGTGACATTGAGAAAGCATTCTTGATGGTCAAACTAAAAGAGGAAGATAGAGATGTTACCCACTTTCTTCGGTTCGAAGACATTAGCGACTCTGAAAGTCCGGTCGTAATATACCATTTTCGGGTCGTACTCTTTGGTGCTACATGTTCACAGTTTTTGTTAAATGCCACAATCAAAAAACATTTATCAGATACTCTTGAGGACACAAGTAAACTATCTCGCGGGTTGTATATAGACAATTTGTTGTATATAGACAATTTGTTGTATATAGACAATTTGCAGGGTTCTAGCGACAGTCAGGATGATTTATTACATACCTACTGGCAAGCACGTAGATTGTTTACAGAAGCACATTTGTTTCTCCGCGAGTGGGTTACTAATAGTGAAGATCTTCAGAGTTTGATACAGGTGGACGGTACGGCATCTCATAACCAGGAAAAGTCCAGAAATTTGGGAATGATCTGGCAACCTAAACATGAAATACTAACTTTTCAAACAAGGTCTTTTGCTCAGCAGACGGGAGCGCACTCAAAAAGAAGTCTGTTGAGAAAAGTTGCGCAATTTTTTGATCCTTTGGGTCTAGCATTACCCGTTACCATAAGAGCTAGGATTCTGATGCAGGAAGTTTGGAGACGCAAAATAGGATGGGATGACAGTTTGCCCGAGGATTTGAATGACCAAGGGACATTGTTGTTGAAAGAGTATGACATCCTATATACTAAACATTTACCTCGTAAGGTGGCAGCATATGGCGACGTTACATTACATACGTTTTGCAATGCTAGTGCCATGGCATAGGGGGTAGCCATATATGTCGTTACTTCATTTGGGGCGCAATTAGTTACAGCCTGGGCTAAAGTAGCCCCGGTCAAAAAGGTAACTATCCCTAAAATGGAATTGACTGCCATGCTGCTATTAGCACGTCTGGTGCAACATGTACGCGCAGCATACGAGTGCGAGTTAAATATTGAAATCGTTCACGTGTGGCGCGATAGTCGGGTCGCACTCAACTGGATACGTAGCAAGAAGTCTCTGCCAGTTTATATGCGGAATAGGGTAGATGAGATTAGAGCCCTTTTGCCAGACGTTGCATATCATTATGTAAATACAAAAGACAACCCTAGTGATCTCATAACTAGGGGTATAACGGCTAGCCAGTTAGTGAAGTCCGAATTGTGGTGGCATGGTCCAAAGTGGCTGCTCCATGAAAATGAATGGACGATTTGGCATGCTGTTGGTGAGGGACTTCTACCACTGGAAACAGTGGCAGTTATACCCCAACCAAATGAGCCACCGGGTCCAATATTAGAATGAGCAAGATTCGGTGACTATAATAAATTAGTCAGAGTTGTAGCTTGGGTGTTGAGATATATATCCAATATCAAGCTTAAAGTAACGGGCTAACACTACAACAGGGGTCACAATATTGATGCTCGTGAATATAAAGCAACTGAAGTAACTTTGATCAAGTGGGTTCAAGCAGAAACCTTTTCCAATGAATTAGAATCTTTGCAAAGCTCGAATAAGACAATAATGCCTAATCTAGTGCGTCAATTGAGGTTGCACCTAGATAATGACCTCATCAGGTGTGAGGGTCGCCTGAAGTGGTCGGGTGTAACGGACGGCACAAACCGTCCTATACTTATGCCAACAAGACATCACGTTACTGATCTATTGATCTTACGTGCACATAAGGAAGTAAAACACCACGGGGTATGTCATATTATATCAAATTTGCGTCTCACATGGTGGATACCCAGAGTTCGACAAGTAGCTCGACGCGTAGTAAGAAAGTGTGTAATATGCCAGAGACTAAAGGGTAAACCATATGCAACTGGACCAGCTCCACCTCTACCTGAATGCTGTGTTAAGCACACAGAACCTTTCCAAGCTGTAGGGTTAGATTACACGGGCATTGAAGACGAGAGAGCATGAGAAGGTTTATATATTATTGTTTACCAGTGCAACGTCTCGAGCGGTACACCTAGAACTATGTGATAATATGTCTAGCGAAGAGTTTATGCTGGCGTTTAGACGGTTTTGTGCCCTTCGTTCTCTCCCTCAACTAATTCTTAGCGGCAATGCTCCTACTTATATCCAGGCATCAAAATATCTAAAGGATATGAGCGGTGATCCTACTATCATCACTTTTATGGGAGAGAGAAAGTGAGAATGGAGGTTCATCCCAGTTAAGGCACCATGGTTTGGTGGAATGTGGGAACGGTGTGTCGGCATAGTAAAGTCAGGACTCAGAGCGGTAGTCGGACATGCTCTATTAAAGAAGAGTGAGTTGACGACAGTCCTCACAGAGATAGACGCAGTCGTGAATGATCGTCCGCTCACATATGTGTACACCGACCTGCAAGAACCACTACCATTAACATCAGCTCACTTGCTATATGGTAAACTATTGACTGCGTTTCCATCTGATTTCCAATCCATTGTAGAGTTAGAGGATCCCTCGTTGTACTCTGAAGCAGCGGTGTCTAAGCGATACCAGTATATATCGAGGATAATCGAAGATTTTAGAAAAAGGTGGATTAATGAATATCTGCTAGCATTGAGGGAAAGGAGTGTTACACCCTCTGGTAGACCGACGGCACCTACTGTTGGTGAAGTCGTTTTAATTAAAGAAGATAGTCCTCGTTTGTACTGGAAATTGAGCTGTGTGTTAGAGGTATACAAGGGGGAAGACTCTGTGGAGCGGGTGGTGCTATTGAAGACAGCCACTGGTACTACTGTTCGTCCTATCGCACATTTATACGCTTTGGAGCTCGATCCCACTTTACAATCGGAGACTCCACCTATTATTGCTGGGTCCGAGGATTCTCAAGGTAACGACTCACCTCTTACTGATGGTGATCAATCTCGGACCGGGACGCGTTCCAGACGCGCTGCTGCTGGCGCCGTCGACATGTGGCGTCAGAAGATAGCCTCTGGGCAACTTTAAGTTTAAGGTGGGGTTCAGGTACTTTTTGTGGGGGGAGTGTATCGTATAAATACGATAGAGTACGTCACTTTTTGTGTTACCGTACGTCTCTGTGACATCACGGTCGTTCCCGCTGCACGGCGTAGGACGAGTAGATCGTATATTATAAGATTGTAAGTAAGTTAAGATTATAAAAGGCCTAATATGCTATTAAGCAATATTGACATGGTCTTATGTATTATGAATTTATCGTATATATTGATTTAATTTATCGTACTGAGCAACATAGATACAGTACGATAATTTGGGTGCCTGGTATATGCCAAGGCAGCAAGGTGATGGGCTGGACGAAGCTCAGAGCCTCCACGACCACCAACCAGTTAACATCTAATTTCCGCCTTCAGTTGATCGAGCTTTTGTGCCTCAAATCACAATACACTGACAGCAATACATACATCTACACCATCACGATGCTCTCATCGACGCCATGACTGACTGACAGATAAGCATAGTATTCATGTCCATTCCCATATAAACATTTGAATCTTTCTTTCACTTGACTCGAGCCTCAGGGCCGGTGTCTCGTTTCCCCATTGTCCGCCATATTGGGTAAAAGTTCTCCTTTGTCTCGTTGCCACGTGGAACTATTGGTGAGTTTATTCCTGGTTAATATTAACCCTTATAACCTTACCTTATATATATCTCATTATGTGAGACCTTTGGATATAAATTAGCTTGTTTCTAATTTAATTCAATTTAGATATGGAGTAATTTAATTTAGATAGATTTTGTTTGAATTATAGCTTAGCAATATTTAACTTCCATTGATAGTATACCACACCCTTCTCTCTCTCTCTCTACACACACACACATTTACGTGTGTGTGTGTGTGTATAAGTATATATATTTATATTGATCAACCTATCTCCATTCCGCTCTTCTACACCTTCTCTATCTCACCATGATGTTCGAAGCTATCAATACAAGTTACTGCAGATATTAACCAAAACACTTCATACCCTTTACTATATTTCTTATAACACCTCGTAGTATTCTGGTTATGACCACAAGAAAACTTGGTATTAAGATAAAAAAAGGACAAATAAAAACTAATGGATTACATACGAGGTCGTTGCCGCCACCACATCTCTCTTCTCGAATCCTGAACAAGTAGTCCTGATTTGTGCACATGCCATTTCCTTCAATGTAGCCAGTGCTGCGATCATTAGTAAAGTAGAAAAGACAGCTTATATCGATATTTGTTTAGTAATTATTTTTCAGTATATCCATCACATTATTTAATAACGAAACCTTGGCATTATCATAATTATTCAGGGATATTGTAAGGTTTGAGGACGTGTCATGGTTTGGGAAATAGCAAATTTCTAAATAAAATACTTTCTTTGTTTTTCTATTCTTCAGTCGTAATTGCTATTAGCCTGGGTTTCACAGTATGACTTAGGATTGGTGAAATATACGGCTTTGAGGGTAGACAATCATGGCCTTTAATGAAACTTTCTAAAATTAAGTAGATAAATATTATGCGATTGCTTTAATTTTACTTATACATCATCAATGTTAGTGGTGACAAAATTAATATAATATTATTTATTATGTTTTTTCCACCAACCAACTTCACCTCTAGACTCAATTAATGAAATCAACAAATACATGTGGCACTCCAAGGACTCGAACCTAGGATACTTAGATGTAGTTCGCAGCCTCACTGGTTTTCTTATTCCTACTTAGGCTACGTTTTCCGAAGACCACACCTATATCTATGTATGTATGTAAGTGTATACTCAGGCACATACCCCATTGATGGGGGTGGCCGACTCGAGACAGAGCCCGAACATAAACAACATTTATAGTTCCAATTCTTAGGAACCGGGTCCACTTTCGCGTTTCCCCGCCCTTCACTCTGCCTCGTCTAGTAGGTGAATTTTGCAAGGTGAGGATTCGTAGCCCCCTGCCCCCAGAAGGAAAATTAGGCAAAGTAAAAGAGACAGATAAAAACGCCAAGTTGGGTAGAGGACGCCAAACCTCACTTTGGATAGGAACAGCCCTCAACCAACATCACCTATATCTGATAATATATATTAATCGTAACATTATTTAGTGTGAACTATATATTTTAAGGCTCTGGTTTTGGGTTATGCACAATTCACCAATGATTTAGGTTAATCATGTTTGTTTTAAGAATAAGTTGGGAAATGCATAAATTAACTCCATATTTGTTAATGTTAAAAGTGACGACGCTTCAATCTCTCTCCTCTGCCCATAGCATGCAAACTCACTCATCCACCTGCACACACATTAAAACACACATTAACACACACACACACAAATGCATACTCATTATCACAGACAAAACACACACACAACATCACATAATGCGCACAACTCACAAGCCTCACACACAACTACATTCAAAAGATCGCATAACAAACGCATGCACACAAGATCACATATAATGCACAACCCAGAAAGCACACAAGCGCAAACTCAAACATTACCGGAAAACATAAAATATCACAAAATATGCACACTGAAATATACTCGCGCACACACACACATACACAACAAACGAAGTATAGTATGTAAAGTAGAAACGCCCTCCGCCAATCAACGCACTCCCTTTTGCTTACTTGCAAAGCCAGCTGATTTTGACAGCTCACGGCTGCAACGTGCCAGGCCCCGCCCACTAGCCAATCAGCGGCCTCCATTATCGGAGCGCGAAGCTGGACTTCCTACTCCCCCTCAGAAGTCACTATCTTTCTTTGCTCGAAGAACTCCTTCTGATTATCCTTTGAGTAATACCTCGGTGCCAGCCCTGTACTCCCGTAAGCCACCAAAAGAGGGTTATAATCAACTTCCTGGAACTTACTATGAAGAGAAGAGAGAGGAGATGAAGGAAGCAAAAAGTCAGTGCGAACGTACAGCCGGGCAAAGCCACCAGCCAATCAGAGCGCGCGAGAGCGGGAGGCCAGAGTATCGCGCGGACTCCAGGGGTCACTCACCCCTCAGAGCTCACCGGGTCCACACACTGCAACCTACTTGCTCTCCCTCTCGCCCGGGCACGAAGGAACACCAGGAACCCACTTTTCCAGTTCCCTTGCCCTCACCTAAACACAGTTCCAGACACACACACACCTGATCCAGCATACCAGAATACATTTGTTTAAGGACCAATATTGGGCCCGCATATTATAAGGAGAGAAAGAGAGATGGGTGGACTAACCTGGTGGTTTGCTATATAAATTGATGTGTCCTTCTAGGACAAGACTAAAGGAAAAATAATTTAGACTTACCTGAATATATAAAGATGATGATGTGTTTATTAATTAGTTATTTTTATTAGCACCGGCACCAGCCAAAGAGTTATTATATAGGATCTGATAGGAGATATTTAAGATTAAAAGGGTAGGGGAAAGAATACTTGTGTTGATAAATGAGGCAACCAAAGTTAAAGAGGGAAACAGTTGTTTAATTGCCAAATAGATTAAAGATTAAAAGAGTAAAAGTAAAGAGGGGAGGGAAAGAATACTTTTGTTACTAAATGAGGCAACCAGTAAGTTAAAGAGGGATGGACACTAGTCCCTATGAATAATTTATTAAGTTGTGTAAAAAGGAAACTGTGAAGAAGGACACTACTCCAATGTGAGTTGCGTTATTATTAAGTCTAAAAGAGTTATTCCGTGTATGCGTCTGAGGCACGGTTCATCTTTTGTTAGTACGATAATTGATAAAGGTGAAGGGTAACCTAGCGTGTTGGTAACAGGGTTACTAGAGGGTAAATTCAGAAGATGTAATTGAGATAAAGATTGTAAACCTAATTGTGAAGTAACTGGGTGACGGAACCCAATAGAATTATTGAGATAAGATTGTAAACCTAATTGTGAAGTAACTGGGTGGCGGAACCCAATAGTGTGATTGAGGTAAAGATTGTAAACCTAGATTGTGAAGTAACTGGGTGGCGGAACCCATATTATACGTGAGAGAGACCTTGTAATCTCATTCGGTAATTTGTATGATGTTATGTCATTGTGGAGGTACTTGTGTAGTAACGACGGTTGTGTCAGAGGAATAAATAGATTCTATGTATTGAGGAGATAGATTATAGTCCGAGGCGTTCATTCGCGGAACGTGTTGACCGCCCAAAATAAAAAACCGAGTAAATCGCGTCTGAAGTTTGCCGACTTATAAAAAGCTGTAACTATCAGACCCGATTAAGGAGAGAGGTGACAGTGTTTTCAAAATGTTCGGAAAATAGTATCTAGCCACGTACCACAAAAAAAAAAATAATAAATTGCTTGTAATTTATCGCAGAACATGATAGTTGCCCAAAATAAAAAAAGGAGTAAATCGCGTCTGAAGTTTGCCGACTTATAAAAATCTGTAACTATCAGACCCGATTAAGGAGAGAGGTGACAGTGTTATCAAAATGTTCGGAAAATAATATCTAGCCACGTACCACAAAAAAAATAATAATGAATTGCTTGTAATTTATCGCAGAACATGATAGTTGCCCAAAATAAAATAAAAAATAAATCGCGTCTGAAGTTTGCCGACTTATAAAAAGCTGTAACTATCAGACCCGATTAAGGAGAGAGGCGACAGTGTTATCAAAATGTTCGGAAAATAGTATCTAGCCATGTACCACAAAAAAATAAAAATAAATTGCTTGTAATTAATAGTAACGTGAGTGTGATTGAAATAATCCCATGATTTTATAACCCCATATCAATTCAATACTGTAGAAACGTTGAGAAAAAGCAAATGTATAACAATAAAACATAAATAATATTATCAGTGAATAATAATAAGACATGGAAGAGTAGGGTAAGATAATAGAAACATAATTTTATAAAATTAATAAGCGATAATAAAGATTAGAAAATGGAGGAAGACATGGTGAATAATAATGAATAAGTAAAACACAAGAATAGAGTAATAATTTTGCTACTTTAATGTTATTGATTTATTATTATAGAAAGTAAGCTAGTATTACTGTTAATTAATTAATTTGGGATGTTTTATTCAGCTTGGGAAGGACATGATTTTACAAAATTTTAATCTAAGGAAGGAATTTGATGGCTAGTTACTATAATGTTCTTGTGTAAAGATTGCTATTGTTTAACAATTTTACCTTACTAAAATGCATTATTACTCTATTCTATTGTTACATTTATATATTCATACTCACCGAGTAGTCAGGCAGTGTCGCTATCACTGTCACTATCATCTGCATACTCTTGCAGGTTGTCATCAATATCAGAGGAGTCAGAGTTGTTGTCCAAGGCTGGTCTAGCTGCTCTACTGAGGTCCCTCTGCATACGAAAAAGTTCGTGGTAATACTCCGAGTGGATTGGCGGAATGTAGGATAGCAGGTCGTGGACGGCTTGGAGTTTGTCAGCTTGAAGTTTGATGGCAGCTGGGTACTTGGGGGTGAGTGGCACTCGTGACAGATTAAAAGCCGATGGAGCATTCTTGGCTTTACCTGGCATAAGCCTGAGACAATGCAGAGGCCCCTCGTAGCCTCGAGACAGCTGATACCCATCCCTATATTGCAGAGTAAAGCAGAATCGGCGACATTCAGAGAATAGGAGTGGCTTGGCGGGTGTACGGTGAGTTATGACACTTTGCAACAGGTCTAAGTTTAGAAAGTCCTCTCTCACCATGGGAATGACCTTGTTACCTGCGTGGACCGCACGCTCAATCACCTTGATATAGTGTTCAAAATCATAGATGTTCCCCTCAACCCTGAAGCGCTTTTCTATGTTCCCAAAAGCCCTGTCACACGCCATGTAACTATGTCCTGGGATGAGGAAATAATGGACCACTTCCTGAAGACGGCGACTGTGCAGTTCGTAAAGATGGCAGAGCATGATATTAATGTTCTTATTCTGTCCACCACAATTGTCACTGAATAGTATAAGCTTGCCAAAATCACCATGACGCAGTACTTCATTCTCGATCCACTTTTTGATGCACGAACCCACCTCGACCGAGCCACGCCCACCTGTCACCTCATCCCACACGAAGAACTGGTTTTCACCGGTCTTGAGGTTGGAAATGCATAAATTGTACAGCCAGACTTTCTTCTTATAGTAGGCAGCATTAGTGGTGAGACGAGGTATTGGCTGTGTCTGTTGGAGGTCCAAGGCTATGACACGAGTATCATCGTCCCTGTCCTGCCCCAGAGTCTTCATAAGTGTTTGTGCCTGCCGTGCCATCGCCAGGTGTTCATCAAGTTCAGCCTGCAAGATTGCCTTATCTGCGTCATTACTGGCATGTTTCAAAGTGGTCTTAGCTAGGTCACAGGTCGAGCAAGTATCAGTATTTGGTGGTGAGAAGGAGAGTTCTTTACTTTTGAAAACTTTCCGGTAATAACTTTCCTTGACTACGCTGTTGTTAGGATAATTCTCAGCCATCCAGGTAGAATACAGGTGGTACATCCGGCTTAAACTCAACGATGTCTCTAGGTACCGCAAATTGGGCGATTTGGCTCTGCTATAATGGCTGGTAACGCTGGGGAATGATGCAATGTGTTTGTGCACACGCTTTGCATCAGGACCTGCAATGGTGACACGGTTCTTGTGTTGCCCGCGGCCGTCTCTCTTCGGTGTACCAGTGTCACTCACGTGGGTCAGGGCATTCTCTAATCTTGTCCTACCTATGGCTAAAATGTTGATGAAGGCTGTCTTGCAAACCTTATAAGTTGTAGACTGGTAGGAGAGAGTAAATTTGCGGGTGCATGACCGATGGGGACCAGGGTTGTTGATGTCGGCAGGCTTTCTTCGTCGTTTCACTGGCACTGACAGAACGTGTTTCTGAATGAAGGTATTCTGGACTAACCAATCTCCAGTTTGCCAGAAGTTATTGTGGATTGCTTGGCGGATAGGTTCAGCAATTTTATCGTAGCATCCATCATTGCAAGGCGGCCCAATAACTCTAGCATTCACTGTATTTCCTGTTTGGCGGCTGACATATTCCTTCCCAGTATTTCTCTTGTTCCTGGCGATTATTTCAGACCAATTGTCCGGGTTACACCTCTTTTTTATAGGTGGGGGTGGGCTCCCACTATCACTCTCACTCTCACTATCACTCATTGTTCAGGGAAGCACTGCAACACGGTCAAAACGGCACAAAAACAACACCAGGTGCGAGGTAAATGATCCGTACGGCGTGAGAGCTGAGCTAGACTGTATTGTGGCGGGAGAACAGAGAGCAATGCGCGCCGTGAGTGGCTGAGCTGGCGCCCACGCGGTACCATAGCCGGGCTGTCATTGGCTGGCTGAACACACGCTGCCTGGGTGGCGCGTATCACCCTATGCGATGCAGAGACTAGGGCTAGGCAAACGCCCTGTCAACACGGATGAAAGTGCGTCTTACTTTATGCGATTTTCAACCATGTTGACATTCTCAAATATAGTTCCCTACCGCGGCTCCAGATTCGAGAAGGTTGTGGCAATATAATGCGATAATATAACGGCTTTTGCCAGAGGTGGCGGTTATCACGTTCCGCGAATGAGCGCCTCATACTGTATATGTTATAGCCTTGGGAAAAGGCTCAGTAAATGTGGGAAAACCTAAAGA
This sequence comes from Paralithodes platypus, assembly GCA_032716605.1. NCBI lineage: Eukaryota > Metazoa > Arthropoda > Malacostraca > Decapoda > Lithodidae > Paralithodes > Paralithodes platypus. The sequence goes on from CM064507.1 coordinate 17,017,975, forward strand.
GTAGAGGAACGAATATAACTTTTGTTTTAGTTAGGCAAAGAGCATATGGTTCATTAGGCCCTGGTCTAAATAAAAGACACAGCAGGGTTTTGACTTAGTTATTTAGGATTAATCACTAATAACGGGTCGTAGGATTGAAGCCGACTTGAGTCAATACCTGAATAGCGGGGATTCAGTTAGGGAGTAACGGGAACTCTAGGGGTCCAAAGTACAACCTAGCATGAATCGACGTAATATTCAATCTGAGTATTGAACTCATCTCGGCCCGAGCCAAGAACCCATTATTAGGGTAGCTAGGAAGTCTGTTAAATAAAATATACGAACTTCTAAATGACTGTCGAATTATCCCCCGTAGTAGTAGCAGTTAGTAGTAGTAGGGAATTATAATTAAATACTATATTTTGGTGGCAAGCGGTGGGATTCGACAAATCATTTGGATTGAGTATAATTATCTAACAGAACAGGTAGGATGACGGGCATGTTACCATTCAGATTATAGGAAGAGGGGAAGGAAGAAATCAAGCTTTGGATTGAGCAGTTAGAATGTCAGTTCACATTACTTGACGTAGGGGAAAATGGGAAGAAAATCGCCTATGGAAAAGCACACTTAGGTAATGCCCTGAATGATGTGAGAGTACGTCTGGAAGGACTAGTATCGTGGGCTGAAGTCAAGAGCGCCTTAATCGAAGAATTTGGCCTAGAAACTTCCACCAGAAAAGCCAGAGACATACTGAAGAGTTTGAAACTTGATGGCCAAAATGTGAGAGCCCTGAGGAGGGATATCACTAAGAATGTGAAACTAGCGTATCCCCATATGAACCAAGAGAGCCAGGAAACTGAGATCAGGGAGATCATGATCCAAGCCTGCCCAGTAGAAGTTAGGAAACACTGCATCATTCATGAGGTTAACACTACCAAGGAATTGATGGAGGTCATTAAAAAGATTCTGGAGGCTAGAGAAGTAAAAGAGGAAAAACAAAAAGGGGAAGAGGAGAACCCAAAGAAAGGGTATCCGAAAGCCCTGATTCGATGCTTCGCTTGTAGACAGACCGAACACCTAGCTAGGAACTGTACCAACCGTCCACAAGCCCCAACCCCTAGATTTGACCCCAGACTCGCACTCCCAAACGATCGACCTCTACCCAGGGGAACCGATCCGGACCGGAGAGGAATGCTTCCGGTAGAATACCGGGAGACAGAAAACCAGCCAAGAGTTACAATGCCGGAAGAGAGAGAAAATTTTCTGTGAAACCTCACATAGAAGGGCGGTATAGTGAGGTCAATATCTTAGAGAGACAAACGCCTTGTGAAACTGTAGTCATAAATGGGAAAGCCGCGAACATGTTGATTGATACGGGGGCAAACCGTAGTTGTCTCCTGGAGAATTTCGTAAAACATAATCAGCGAGAAATGGGCACATTAAATCAAACCATTATTCAGTTGTCAGAAGCCGGGGGTCAACCACTGACAATCCTAGGAATAACTAACATGACGGTAGTGCAGTGAAATGGAATTACCTTCACCACCGATTTTTGTGTTTTATCGGGAAAAGCCAGTAGTGGAGTCGATGGGTATCTGGGAATAGATCTCATGAGTCAGTTGGGAGTAACTATTCAGTGTGGGCCGAAAGACACAACGACTAATCTCCAACTTCAAATAGTAGCTACCACATGGAAATTATCTATTCCTCCTAGATCGTGGAAAATTATAGAGATTCCCCCAAACCCAGGCATGACTGCCTGGATTTTTTAACCCGATGCACAGAATGGGGTGAGAATATCTCCCACCTTCATTACTGCCGACCAGAGGAAATTAGTTATAGCTAATTTTGGGGATGACACGATTAGTTATCAAAAAGGGAAACTGTTAGGACAAGTCACACCCGCTCAACCCACTACTGTTGGAACTGACGGACCCGTGAACTTACCTGAGATCCCGAAAATTTTTACCTCAAGTCAAGCCAGTACCTTACATGAATTGCTTTGGACGTACCGGGATGTGTTTGCTCAAAACGAAGGGGACCACGGATCGGCTCGAACCCGACACACCCATGAGATACACACACAAGGGCCTCCTATTAGACAACCCTACCGACGACAAAACCCTATTATGAGACAAAAAGAAAAGGAACAAGTTGAATACATGATTAAACAAGGGATAGTAGTGCAATCATACAGTCCATGGTCATCTCCGGTAGTCCTAGTAAAACAAAAAGATGGGTCTACTCGGTTCTGTGTAGATTATCGGAAATTAAACGATGTCACCATCAAAGACGTGCAGCCCCTACCTCGTATTGACGACTCGTTAGAATCCCTCAATGGGTCGACCTGGTTCTCTACCTTTGATCTCCAGAGTGGATACTGGCAAGTACCAGTTAGGGCCGAGGATCAAGAGAAAACTGCATTTGCCACGAGCGAGGGCAAACTTTACCAGTTTACTGTCTTGCCGTTTGGAGTTTGCAATGGCCCCGCCAGTTTCACTAGAGTCATGGACGAAGTATTGAGGTGATTGACCTGGAAAACTTGTTTGGCGTACTTAGATGATATCATAATCTTATCCGCTAGTTGGGAAGAACATATTCACCGACTCCGAGAAGTGTTAGAAAGAATCAGGGGGGCAGGACTTAAACTGAAATCTTCAAAGTGCCAATTAGGGGCCTGTGAGGTGGCCTATCTAGGGCATGTGGTTTCCAGTAAAGGTATTCAACCGGACCCACATAAATTGAGATCTATTGCCGAAATCTCACCTCCATCCTCTGTCAAAGAGATTCGAGCGTTTCTGGGAATGGCCTCCTACTATCGAAGGTTCATACCTAACTTTTATAAGATTGCTCGGCCCATGACTAAGAGATTAGAAAAAAGGAGGAGGTTTGACTGGGATCAGAGTTGTCGGGTAGCTTTTGATCACTTGAAGCAAAAATTAACCTCGAACCCCGTAGTTTGTCATTTGGGATTTTGCCCTTTGGTTGCACGATCGTTGCAAGACAACCAGTGATCGTAGAAGGATGGTTCAGGTGTCATTGGAAAGCTCAATTAACGCCCTTTCAGGGATACATAATTGTATTACGCTCTGGCTCTTGTTTATGCATGAAAAAGAGCACGGAATTAAGCTTGTTTAGGGTAAAACCACCCGCTTGGCAGGTAGTAGAAGTTACCGCCTAGGCCGCTCGTTGAGTGTTAACACCTTAAGAGCGGCCTATGCGGTTTATTTATATGTACCGCCCAGCGGGGTGTTTTTAGCCAAAATAGGGCTGTTTACGTGATCATTTTCATGCCTATATAAGACCCAGAACGTAAAACAAGTATCTATCCCTGAAAGGGCATAAACAGAGCTTTCGAATGACACCATAACGATCCTTTTATGATGGCTAGTTTTCTTGCAATAACCGTGCAACGCGAGTGCAAAAAGCATGTAATTAGCCACTTTCCCGATACAATTCCTTATATAGCGAGTCAGAGAGGGAGGAGGGAGCTGGGATTTGTGTCAGTATGTTCGCCGCGGTGGTCTGGAGCAGTCATACGCTCGCTACTCTCCTGCCACCACTTGTCTCTCTCTCTCAGCAACATTACGTGCTGAAATTGCCACTCGACCTATGTCGAGCGCCGCCACATAGTCCAGCTTTATTTAACTCGACTTATGTTGCTCGCCGCTAATTAAGGGTTAAAGAAACAAACATTCCTACTAAAATTGTTTTTTATTGAATAGCGACACTGAAATTGCATTAAGAAAAGAGACAATTTCATTCACACACTCGGCCACTCAATCTAACCCACTTATCTAACTCACTTACCTAAATATAACTACCCAGTATTATAACTACCCCTAATATTACCCCAAATCACTATACTGATTACTGCTAGTCATACGAAATCTCACATCAACCAACCCTTTAGTCTACTGTGATGCTGATAACGTCTAGCCCAGCAAATGACCGCATGATCAAATAAGGTACGAGATGTTATCGCACCCGTCAATCACACTCATCACTCTCTCTCTCTCTCCACTCCAACCTTCTCACCTCAGTCACGTGACTCGCTAGACTATGAGAGTTGCCTAATTAAAGAGTCTCATTAAAGCAGTATGTCAAGCCTTATGAGAGTGCAACATATCCTAACAGTAGCATTGTCCTCTGTGGTGTCAGAAGCTATGGCGTCACTGACCACACACCCTCTATCAGCCACGTGCCTCGCTAATATATGAGAATCGCCACTAGAGTCACAGAAATGCAGTATGTCAAGCCTTAACCCTTGTCTAGTGGGTGCTCTGTGGCCGTTTTGGGCCTTTTCAGGCCATTCTGACTGCTATATCAACCATCAGTATGAAAGGAACTGTATTGCGCCGAAAACTAGGTGGAAATCGCTACACAATGACGCCACATACAGCTACGTAGCACTCGTGGAGCACTGACAGTGTTACCTCGAAGATGGAAGTTTAGCTGATTTTGCTACATTGCTCACTTTTAGCGAACTATTGGTTACACTGTCATCCTCCCGCGCGGTGGGGGAACTGGAGTTAGTGTGGGCCGGGAGGCCACAGATGTCGGACGTATGGATCATTACTATCCCACCCATTTTCACATGATTTCCACCCTTTTTTCACCCGTTTTTTGCCAGTTTTTTTAACTCGACTTATGTTGCGTGCCGCTCTTTAAAGGGTTAAGGAATCTCAGCGATCTCTTAGCGGTAGCATTACCCTCTGTGGGGAAACATGCTACGGCATCACACACCACACACACCCCACACTCACCCCTGCCCACGTGCATAGCTAAACAGTGAGATATCGCCGCAGGGGAACTATGTCGCCCTGGGCATCCCTAGCCTTTAGCATGCCCTCTGTGGGGTCATGCTTACACCTGCCATTCTCGGCCATAGCATTAAGCTAATTCGGTCGGCGTCACAACCTTGGCCATGTGTGCGGTCTGGCTCAGCCTTGGTGACTGGCTGATGCACACAAGCACACCACCACACATCACTCTGGATATCTCAATCAATGTTGACACTTGTCTAACTGAATTGGACTCACCTGATTATGGTAGAATTAGGGCACGAGGTACCCTCGCGGCCCTGCCGACCCATTCATCGCGGGCACAACAAAAATGGACTATCTCGTTGGGGTCGGGCAGGGGAGAAAGAAAAAGGCCTGTCCTGGGCATTCCTACCCCCTTTTTAGCCTCGGTTCCCCTCCCCCAAAACGCATTTTGAAAATGGTGCCAATAGTTATAGTGGCTACTCCCTTGACCACGCCTACAAGCGCTAACGCACACACATACGTACACGTAACGGGCAGGCCTATCCACGCCTACAAGCAGGAACGCACACACGCACACATGTACGCCGTGATGGTCAGGCCTACCCTCTCACCCCTCACTCTCTCTTTCTTTCTCTACAACAATGGACTATCTCCTTGGGGTCGGGCAGGAGAGAAGGAATAAGGCCTGTCCTGGGCATTCCTACCCCCTTCTTGTACCTGTTGGTACTTCCGACCACAATGCCATCATGTGTAAAATTAATCTTGATTTTTCTGTTCCTGATATTACTCTCTCACGTAAAGTCTACCTTAAATCCCGGGTTAACTGGGACAACGTTTGTAATGATGTTTGTAATAGTGAGTGAATCTCATACTAAGATCTCATGACCCGGTTTCAGCTCTCAACAATTCCCTCCTTGGTATCCTTCGCAAAAGAGTTCCATCAAAAACAATTAAGTTTCGTATGAGGGATAAAGCATGGTTTAATGATGACTGCAAGCGTGCATTTGATGACAAACAGGCAGCATATCGTCTATGGAGGCGTAATCAAACCCCCTTGCATTGGGAAAATTATGTTTTTAAAAGGACAGCTGCACAGAGAGTCTATGATAGTGCTGAGAGGGATTATAACTCCCATCTTCAGGATGTTCTGGCAGGAGCTACACAGCCTCATAAATGGTGGTCCGCTTTGAAGTCCTCTTTATTTGGAATAGATTCCTCCATGCCTCCTCTTTGTGATTCTGATGGCTCCATCTCTTTTGATCCATTATAATTATCGAAGGCCAATATTCTATCTAATATTTGTATTAATAAGCAGAGTAATTAGGAATTATCTTTGCCATTGACATGTTTCCCTAGACCCAACCTCAATTCAATGGCATTCAAATCAGCTGAACTGAAAAGGTACTTGCTGGATCTTGATACCAATGGTGGCACAGACCCGGATGAATTTTTCCCTCTCTTTTTTTAAAAAGGTTGCAGTGGTCTTGGCACCTAAATTGGCCGTGGTGTTTAGGTTGCTTTTGAAATTAGGTAGTTTTCCTCTTTGCTGGCGTAAGGCTAGTATCACTCCTATTCCAAAGGGAAATACTGCCTCATCATCTCCTTATGACTATCGCCCTATCTCCATTACGCCTATCCTATCCAAGCTCTATGAGAGGCATTTGTCCAGACACCTTTCCTCTTATTGTAATAGTCATAATTTGATACCAAACTCACAGTTTGGTTTTCGTAAGGGACAGGGTACATGTGATGCGCTTCTGACACTCACCCATGACTTGCCATACAATTAACACGTAAGTAAAACGTCAATTATGTGTAACATTAGACGTAATCAAAGAACAAAACGTACAGGTAACAAAAAGGTTGTGCACAAAACGTAAGGCAAAATTTAATAGTGACGTAATATATATACTAACTATTACATACACTTACCACGTACAAGAAACGTCAATTGTGTGACGTAATAAAAGAACAAAACTTAAACGTAACAATCATTTGTGCAGAAAACGTAAGGCAAAATTTAATAATGATGTATATACTAAAATATTACATAAAATTATTATGTAAGGAAAACGTCAATGGTTGGTAACATCAGACGTAATCAAAGGACAAAACTTACACACGTAACAAACATTTGTGCAAAAAAGGTAATGCAAAATTAAATAGTGACGTAGTATATATACTAACTATTACATACAATTAACACGTAAGGAAAACGCCAATTGTTGGTAACATTAGACATAATCAAAAGACAGATATTGCACGTAACAAACATTTGTGTAAAAAAACGTAAGGTAAAATTTAATATGGACGTTATGTATATACTAACATATTACATACAATTAAAACGTAAATAAAACGTCAACTGTTGGTAATATCAGACCTAACTAAGGGATAGAAATTAGACGTAACAAACATTTGTGCAAAAATCGTAATGCAAAATTCAATAGTGACGTAATATATATATTAACTACTACATACATTTAACACGTAGAAACAACGTCAATTGTGTGTAACATTAAACGTAAGAAAAGACGTACATTGCACGTAGCAAACATTTGTGTACAAAACGTAAGGCAAAATTTAATATTGACGTTATGTATATATTAACATAATACATACAATTAACACGTAAGAAAAACACCAACTGTTGGTAACATCAGACATAATCAAAGGACAAAGCTTACACGTAATAAACATTTGTGCAAAAAACGTAATGCAAAATGTAATACTGACGTAAAATATATACTAACTACTAGGCTACATACAATTAACACGTAAGGAGAACGTCAATTATGTGTAACATTAGACGTAATCAAAGAACAAAACGCACACGTAACAAATATTTGTGCACAAAACGTAAGGCAAAGTTTATTTGTGACGTAATCTATATACTAACTATTACATACAATTAACAGGTAGAAAACACGTCAATTGTGTGTAACATTCGACGTAATTAAATGACAAAACTTGCACGTAACAAACATTTGTGTACTAAACGTAAGGACAAATTTAATATTGCGTTATGTATATACTAACATACTACATTCAATTAACATGTAAGGAAAACTTCAACTGTTGGTAACATCAGACGTAATTAAAGGACAAAACTTACACGTAACAAACATTTGTGCAAAAAACGTAATGCAAAATGCAAAAGTGACGTAATATAATTATACACTATCTACTGCATACAATTAACACGTAAGGAGGACGTCAATTATGTGTAACATTAGACGTAATCAAAGAACAAAACGCACACGTAACAAACATTTGTGGACAAAACGTAAGGCAAAATTTAATTGTGACGTAATATATATACTAACTATTACATACAATTAACACGTAGAAAAAACGTCAAATGTGTGTAACATTTGATGTAATCAAATGACAGAACTTGCACGTAACAACATTTGTGTACAAAACGTAAGGCAAAATTTAATATTGACGTTATGTATATACTAACATACCACATACAATTAACACGTAAGGAAAACGTCACTTGTTGGTAACATCGGACGTAATCAAAGGACAAAACTTACACGTAACAAACATTTGTGCAAAAAATTTAATGCAAAATGTAATAGTGATGTAATATATATACTAACTACTACATACAATTAACATGTAAGGAGATCGTCAATTATGTGTAACATTAGACGTAATCAAAGAACAAAACGCACACTTAACAAACATTTGTGCACAAAACGTAAGGCAAAATTTAATTGTGACGTAATATATATACTAACTATTACATGCAATTAACACGTAGAAAAAACTTCAATTGTGTGTAACATTTGACGTAATTAAACGTAATTAAATGACAAAACTTGCACGCAATAAACATTTGTGTACAAAAAGTAAGGCAAAATTTAATATTGACGTTATGTATATACTAACATACAACATACAATTAACACGTAAGGAAAACGTCAACTGTTGGTAACATCAGATGTTATCAAAGGACAAAACTTACACGTAACAAACATTTGTGCAAAAAATGAGGCAAAATTTAATAGTGACGTAATATATATTCCAACTACTACATACAATTATTACATAATGAAAATGTCAGTTGTTGGTAATATCAGACGTAATTAAAGAACAAAACGCACACGTAACAAACATTTGTGCGAAAAACGTAAAGCAAAATTTAAAAGTGACGTTATGTGTGTACTAACATATTACATACAATTAACACATAAGGAAAACGTCAATTGTTGGTAACATCAGACGTAATTAAAGTACAGAACTTACATGTAACAAACATTTGTGCAAAAGTCGTAATGCAAAATTTAATAGTGACGTAATATATATACTGACTATTTCATACAATTAACGCGTAAGGAAACATCAATTGTGTGTAACTTTAGACGTAATCAAATGACAAAACTTGCACATAACAAACATTTGTGTAAAAAACGTAAGGTAAAATTTAATATTGACGTTATGTATATACAGTCGACGCTCGATTTAACGGACCCCGATACAACGGATTTCGGATTTAACGGACTCTGTCCGTAGCCGGACAACCTGTCCGACCAACGGACAAAAGTCCGTTGGTAGAAAATATGTCCGGTAGGTGGCGGGCGCGTTGCCACAGCAGCCATTGTTTACAGCTCAGTTCCCGCCTAGCCACGAGTCCACTCCGGTCCGCCCTGTGCTAATACATTCCATATCTTGCATTTACCTACTTAAAATGCCTCCAAAAGTGGTGAAACGTAAGCGTGTGAACTTAAGTGTAGCTCAGAAACTAGAGTTGCTGAGAAAGTTGGATAGTGGCAAGTCAGTGGCTTATATATGCGAAGAATATGGAATCAAGAAACAGACAGTGTCCGATATCAAGAAAAAAAAGGCAGAAATAAAATCTTATGCCTCCACGTATTGTGTCGACGCCTCGGCCAGTTCTAGTGGCAAGGGCATCCCCAGAAAGCATATGAAACTGGGCAAAAACCATCGACTCGATGCAGCAGTGATGAAGTGGTATATGCAACAGAAGTAGAATGGGAATCTTGTCCGGGGTGTTGAAATGTTAATGGCAGCAACAAAGTTGGCCGAACATTTGGGCATTGTTGACTTTAAGGGCAGTGATGGGTGGTTGTGGCACTTCCGCAATCGTCATGGGCTTTTCAATGTGAAAGCACACGGTGGGGCTGGGAGTGCTGATAATACTAGTGTCGAGCCCTTCCGTCTTAAGCTGAACAAACTAATAGAAGACGAAGGGCTAGCCCTGTCACAGGTGTACAATGCGGATGAGACGGGATTTTATTGGCGTTCCTTGCCTAAAAATACACAGGCAAGGAAATCTGAGGAGACATCTAAGGGCAAGAAATTGGCTAAAGAACGCCTTTCAGCATTGTGCGGTGCCAATGCCACTGGAACCCACAGGCTTAAGTTGGCCATTGTTGGCAAAGCAAAGAAACCTCGCGCCCTCAAGGACCTGGACATGAAGCGAGACTTGCCAGTGCATTATTATAATTCCAAGAATGCCTGGTTCACAGGAGCCATATTTTTGCACTGGTTCCACCATTGTTTTATTCCGGCAGTGAGAAAGTTCCAGAGGGAGGTCCTGAAGATTCCTGCCCATGAAATTAAGGCGGTACTACTTCTCGACAACGCACCAGCCCACCCTAGTGAGGATCAGTTGATCAGCGATGATGGCCGTATACGAGTCATGTATTTGCCACCAAACACCACTTCACTAGTCCAGCCTATGGACCAAGGCATCATTGCCGCTGTGAAAAGGCGCTATACAAGGCGCTACCTGGATGAGGTGCTGGTTGTGCTCGAGGATGAGACCGACATCATCGAAGACACCCGTGGAGCTAGAAACATAGCCAACGTAAAGAAGTATCACATCAAATCAGCGCTGTTCAACCTGGCAGATTCTTGGAGTGACATGAAGATTTCCACCCTAAGTAACTGCTGGAAGAAACTCCTCATGGACGAAGATAACCAGGAGTTTACTGGGTTCGATGGGTTCGAGGCCAGGGACTTCCACAGGTTACTATGGGATGCTGGAGAAAATGCTGTGACAGAGGAGGATGTTCGAGACTGGTTGGACGAGAGTGAAGATGATCCCGGATATGAGGTCCTCTCTACCGATCAAATAGCTAGCCAGGTAACTGGGGGAGAGACAGTGGACTCTAGCGACGAAGAGGATGAGATACCGAGGCGCAAAACCAAGCTCTCCACCCTACGCACGTACATTGATGCTCTGATTGACTACAGTGAATACAGCGACCAACCGGAGGCCCGTGGATACTATGGGACCCTGCGCATGTTCCGAGAGTTAATCATACGTGACCAGCATCAAGGAGGGAGGCAGGGGAAAATCAGCAGCTTCTTTGCCCCTCGACGTCCTGCACAGTCAACCCCTACTACAGAGCCCCAGCCTGGCCCTAGTGGTCACTCAGAGACCCAGCCTGGCCCTAGTGGTCACTCAGAGCCCCAGCCTGGCCCTAGTGGTCACTCAGAGCCCCAGCCTGGCCCTAGTGGTCACTCAGAGCCCCAGCCTGGCCCTAGCGGTTACAAGCCCAAGCCTGGCTCTAGAGTTGACCCTGTTGCCAGCTCGGACTCGGACTCTGAGTAACCACTCAGAGTCTTCTGATGTACAAATCCTGTAAATACATACATAATAGATTAAGGTAGGAAAAACACTTTGGTTTTGTCTTTTTGTATGAAAGAACATTTTTATTAAAAAATAACTTTATTTGTATGTGCAATATGTAAGGAAAGACTTAAAACACCCGGAAAGTTAAAAATCTTCATTTTTGAGGCATACTAGGGCAAAATCGGCGATTTTCGAGAGCGATTTTCCAGCAACGGACAGGGTCTCCCCCCTAGTAGTCCGTTAAATCGAGCGTCGACTGTACTAACATACTAAATACAATTACCACGTAAGGAGAACGTCAATTGTTGGTAATATCAGACGTAATCAAAAGACAAAACTCACACGTAACAAACATTTGTGCAAAAAACGTAAGATAAAATTTAATAGTGACGTTGTGTATTTACTAACATACTACATACAATTAACATGTAAAATAAACGTCACCTGTTGGTAACATTAAACGTAATCAAAGGACAGAACTTACACGTAACAAACATTTGTGCAAAACACTAAGGCAAAATTTAATAGTGACGTAATATATTATATACTAACTACTACACGTTTTTTCTATGTGTTAATTGTATGTAATAATTAGTATATATATTACGTCACAAATAAACTTTGCCTTACGTTTTGTGCACAAATATTTATTACGTGTGCGTTTTGTTCTTTGATTACGTCTAATGTTACACATAATTGACGTTCTCCTTACGTGTTAATTGTATGTAGCATAGTAGTTAGTATATATTTTACGCCAGTATTACATTTTGCATTACGTTTTTTGCACAAATGTTTATTACGTGTAAGCTTTGTCCTTTGATTATGTCTGATGTTACCAACAGTTGACGTTTTTCTTACGTGTTAATTGTATGTATTATGTTAGTATATACATAACGTCAATATTAAATTTTGCCTTACGTTTTGTACACAAATGTTTGCTACGTGCAATCATGGACTGGACAGGAAACTCCCAAAAATGGAAAAAATTATTTGGGGCTTATGCACATTTTTTGACCTAGTGAAAAAACCGTAAGAGATAACATCAAAATTCTTTTTGGATATTGGGGAGCAACTATTTCTGCTAACAACTGGGCCCAGGAAATATTGAAATCGCATAAGAGGGGTCCATGGGGGCCCTTGGGCCAAAAAGGGGCCCATTTTCCAAAAAACATTATTTTTATTTCTAAGCTCTATTTTATCCGAAAGTTTTGATATTGATGTCTAATATTATGTTTTTGGGATGACCAAACGCTATAGAACACATTTCAATAGTCACAAAGTTCAACTTCCTGTCCAAAATTAGAAAAAACAAAATGGCCTCCAGTATTTTTGTCATAATTTTACTCAAAATTAGTCGAATATCCAAAAGTAATGATATTGGTGTCTAATATTATGTTTTTGGGGCCAACAAATGCTATAGAACACATTTCTATAGTCACAAAGTTCAATTTCCTGTCTAAAAATAGAAAAAGTCACAATGGGCACAATATTTGCTTATAATTTGACTCAAAATTAAAAGAAAATCATTGTCTTGGTATTTATTTTGATTATTTTGAGGTTGACAAATGCAGTACAATTAATATCTATGGTAAAAAAAATCAACTTCCTGTACAAACATAACAAAATTCAAAATGGTCGTCTATAAAATAACCTGCATCAAAATTCAGGGCATTCAATCAACCTAATTGTGCCAAGACTGATATAAATATTTCCCATGTGTATACACTTCAGATTGGAACAGTTCTACGCCCACTTATCCGCCCTTGCTTTATGCCCTTAGTGTCTGCATGTTTTAGCTTGTCATTGATGTCTTTTGCAAATGCTTTGATAAAGCAATTGTTGAATCTCCTGAGTTTGGTATGTACATTCGGAATTTCAAAACATGAGGATTCATAAATCAACTAATATGCATCCAGGAAGACTTGAGGGCAGCATTTTTTCTCTCTTGTTTTGAAAAATGCATACAGATACTGTGAGAGGTCAAATAATTCAGCAGGCGGATGTCCAAGACCACCACGAGACACCCTATCTAAAAGTTCTGAATTGTCATTAGGAATATCAGAAGCAGACACAGAGCATCCTTCTTTGAAGGCAACATAGCCAGATATGTAATAAAGAACAGATTTTTCTATTTCTGTAAGTTGTGTTGATATTTGAAAACATGAATCAATAATTTCCTGATCATCTTCACTGTGTGCCACGCCCTTGCAGCACTCGCTGATCCCTGAGCTTTGAAGTTTGTCTGAAAGTTCTAATTGATTGAAGAGCTTGATTCTCTGTAGCTTCAATCCATTATACACTTGGTAAGTGGAGATTAGAAATTCCCCCCACTGCTCTGGCGGTAGATTCCAAATTCACCCTCCAATCGATCACTTTGTATTTTTCCAGTGAGAACATACTTGAAGCCAGCATCTATTAAACATTTGACAAGGGAAACTAATCCAGTCAAAGTTTGATGGAGCGCATTACTGGTTTCAGTGGTAAGCCCATGTTTCCGACTGCCTCTGATGGAACAATCCATCAATTTTAATGTTGTTGCAACCTTTTCTATATATTCAAGTCTCTCGTCACCTTTGTCATTGTAGGGCTTTCTGTCAGGATCATTTGTTCTATATCCTTTGTGTGGAGATTTGATGTTCAACATGTTCCATGTTCTTGTCACCATCTTCACAAAAATTGATGTACTGATCAAACCTCTCTTTTCTAAAGCTGCCACTGTTTTTTCATTAAATAGATCACATGCTAGTTTAACTTTTTGTTTTTCATAATTGTTTGGATACAGTGCTGCATATGACAGTTTGGTTTCTTTCAAGCATGATTCATTTTCCTCATTAAAATTGTTGATTATATCAGAACATTTTGCAAAGTGACAAACTTGTGTTTCTGGATCAATAAACTTTAGTGTTTGTGTTTTTTCTGTGACCCAGTTGTTTCGAATATTTTTGAAACAGTGAGTCATATCATAGAATGTGAAAAGTTCTTTGAAGATGGGATTTTCATATGGGTGTACAACTGAACAGATTGCTGTACTAGTCATGTTCTGATGGTATACTTTGAACATTTTTTGATTCACAGAGTGATTATCTGTCATTATGAGGAAAACAAATCCACCAACTTCAAATACAATCTCCATAACAATATCAATTTGTTCTTTCAAGAATTCATGTTTTAAGCTATGAATAGGTAGTAGACGAGCAACAAAAGCAGGCACACCCATTGATGGATTAATCAATGAGAGAGAGGGATGGAGTGAAATTTCATATAAATATAAAACCAATATGTAAAATACAAATATATATTTGTGTTATGTATTTTGAGAAATCTAGAAGAAAGAGAGAGAGAGAGAGATATGAGTGAAATTTCATATAAAGTAAATATGTAATTATATATAAATTTATAATTAGTGTGTATTTTGAGGTAAATCTAAGTTAATCTGGGGGATAGACAGCGGACTAGATGGAGGGACGAGATCCGAAAGTTTGCTGGGTTGGGTTGGAACAGACTAACAGCTGACCGGTCATAGTGGAGAGGTTTGGGGGAGTGGACTAATCAGGGCTGTTGATGATGATGAAGTGCTCGTGAGCCACACAAAATCAACTTGTAGGCCATCTTTCACCATCCTGTTTTATACCATTTATTTATTCTCTTGTATCTATACAGACACGTGGGCAGGATCTCGTCCACCCACTTGTCCACCCCAAGACAGCCGTCCACCCCTCACTTAGTCTCGTCCACCCTAAGGTGGACTGTCCACCCAGGTTGAATAGCACTGTCCTATAGTGTGCTCCGTGCTAAAACTATTCACTAATCATTATCATGGACTTCTAAAATAGACGACCATAAAGAATTTTGTTATTCTTGTACAAAAAGTTGATATTTTTTACCATAGATATGAATTGTATTGCATTTGTCAACCTTAAAATAATCAAAATAAACACCAAGACAATGATTTTCGACTAATTTTGAGTCAAATTATAAACAAAATATTGGGGCCATATTGATTTGTTCAATGTTTAGAAAGGAAGTTGAACTTTGTGACTATTGAAATGTGTTCTATAGCATTTTTGACCTCAAAAACATAATATTAGACACCAATATAATTCTTTCAGATTTTCGACAAAGTTTGAGTCAAATTATAAAAAATATTGGGGCCATTTTGATTTGTTTTCAATTTTTAGACAAGAAGTTGAACTTTGTGACTATTGAAATGTGTTCTATAGCATTTTTTGACCCCAAAAACATAATATTAGACATCAATATCATTACTTTCGGATAAAATAGAGCTTAGAAATAAAACAAATGTTTTGTTTTTAAATGGGCCCCTTTTTGGCCCAAGGGCCCCCATGGACCCCTCTTATGCGATTTCAATATTTCCTGGGCCCAGTTGTTAGCAGAAATAGTTGCTCCCCAATATCCAAAAAGAATTTTGAGGTTATCTCTTACGGTTTTTTCACTAGGTCAAAAAATGTGCATAAGCCCCCAATAATTTTTCCCATTTTTGGGAGTTTCCTGTCCATCTATTCTAGAAGTCCATGGTGCAATGTACGTCTTTTCTTACGTCTAATGTTACACACAATTGACGTTGTTTCTACGTGTTAAATGTATGTAGTAGTTAATATATAATTATATTACGTCACTACTGAATTTTGCATTACGATTTTTACACAAATGTTTGTTACGTCTAAGTTCTATCCCTTAGTTAGGTCTGATATTACCAACAGTTGACGTGTTATTTACGTTTTAATTGTATGTAATATGTTAGTATATACATAACGTCAATATTAAATTTTACCTTACGTTTTTTTACACAAATGTTTGTTACGTGCAATATCTGTCTTTTGATTATGTCTAATGTTACCAACAATTGACGTTTTCCTTACGTGTTAATTGTATGTAATAGTTAGTATATATATTACGTCACTATTTAACACCTTACGAGCGGCCTATGCGGTTTATTTATGTGTACCGCACAGCGGGGTGTTTTTAGCCAAAATAGGGCTGTTTACGTGATCATTTTCATGCCTAAATAAGACCCAGAACGTAAAACAAGTACCTATCCCTGAAAGGGCATAAACAGAGCTTTCGAATGACACCATAACGATCCTTGTATGATGGATAGTTTTCTTGCAATAACCGTGCAACGCGAGTGCAAAAAGCAGGTAATTCGGTACTTTCAGTACATAATTGAGTATGTAGCGAGTGAGAGAGGGAGGAGGGAGCTGAGATTTGTGTCAGTAGGTTCGCCGCGGTGGTCTGGAGCAGTCATACGCTCGCTAGTCTCCTGCCACCACTTGTCTCTCTCTCTCAGCCACATTACGTGCTGAAATTGCCACTCGAGTTATGTCGAGCGCCGCCACATAGTCCAGCTTTTTTTAACTCGACTTATGTTGCTCGCCGCTAAATAAGGGTTAATTTTGCATTACCTTTTTTGCACAAATGTTTGTTACGTGTGTAAGTTTTGTCCTTTGATTACTTCTGATGTTACCAACCATTGACGTTTTCCTTACATAATAATTTTATGCAATATGTTAGTATATACATTACATCACTACCGGTATTAAATTTTGCCTTACGTTTTCTGCACAAATGATTGTTACGTTTAAGTTTTGTCCTTTTATTACGTCAAATGTTACTCACAATTGACGTTTCTTCTACGTGGTAAGTGTATGTAATAGTTAGTATATATATTACGTCACTATTAAATTTTGCCTTACGTTTTGTGCACAACCTTTTTGTTACCTGTACGTTTTGTTCTTTGATTACGTCTAATGATACACATAATTGACGTTTTACTTACGTGTTAATTGTATGATGTATGTTAGTATAATTATACATAACGTCATTATTAAATTTGACTTTACGCTTTTTGCACAAATGTTTGGTACGTGTAAATTCTGTCCTTTAATTACGTCTTATGTTACACACAATTGACGTTTTTCTTACGTATTAATTGTATGTAGTAGTTAGTATATATAATACGTCACTATTCAATTTTGGCTTACGTTTTTTGCACAAATGTTTGTTGCGTGTAAGCTCTGTGCTTTGATTACGTCCAAATTATCAACAATTGACGTTGTACTTACGTGTTTTGTTTGAAGTAATAATATTAGTATCATTGTAACGTGCTCACAACATGAAGATTGACGTAATAATTATGTTATTACAAGACAAAGAGGAACGTTTCCAATATTTTTACCAACAACGTCAAATATACGTCGTTGCCATTTGTTCAATACAGGGTACAATATTACATTATGTAATTACTAATTGTGCACGTCGTACGGACGTTAAACAACGATGTATTGCGCATACTTTATAATTGTATTTGTATTTACTACCCAACTACGTAGTAACAACGTATTTAAATTATATGCAAGTAAGGTCATAATATACGTTACAT
This sequence comes from Paralithodes platypus, assembly GCA_032716605.1. Classification (NCBI taxonomy): domain Eukaryota; kingdom Metazoa; phylum Arthropoda; class Malacostraca; order Decapoda; family Lithodidae; genus Paralithodes; species Paralithodes platypus. Next base: position 17,035,737 of record CM064507.1, read on the forward strand.
TACAACAATTTAAAAAAAAAAATCCTACGTTTATATGATAACGTTGTTACATAACAATTCCAGCACTATTGCCTTACGTTGTAATTACGTAACCTGTTTATTGGGCATGCATTTCCCCACACTGTGTGACAGTAAATTATATTGGAATAAACCAATGAATAATGTATGTGTTGCATTGCTCTGACATTTACAACAATTCTTGTGAGATTTAGTATTCCACATTGCTTGGTTATTTTGTTTCTAACATTTTGAATATGTAATGTCCAATTAAGCTGTTTTTCCACTATGACTCCAAGAAATTTGGTATAATCTACTTCTTTTAAAGCTGAATTGCCAATCATGAGGGGTTCTAAGTTTGGGGGAATTTTCTTTTTTCTATGGAAGTTTATATAGTTAGTTTTGCTAATATTTAATGTTAACTTATTGCTTTTAATCCAGTTGTTTACTTTCACTAGTTACTTTCAGTTACTTTCACTCTATATATATATATATATACCCGGATCGGGGTACCTGATTGGTGGACGGCTAATCCTACCACTACGCGTAACTGTTACAGCGGAGTCCAGTCAGCTTAAAGTGCTTGGTTCTACTCTTGCTCGGTATATCAGTGACCCGGCCTTCAGGTGACTTAATTACTTCAGTCGAAGGATATCCATTTTTAATGCTAGGTTTGTTAAACTCCTCGTTTTCTGGTATTACATCTATTAATTCTTCCTCCTCACTACTTTGAGTATCATTCAAATCTCCATCAGTAATTGAAACTCCGCTTCCTTGGTCCATAGATTTTACCGACTCTCTGGTCTCTCTCTCCCAGTCTGTTGTGTTTTCCTCGGTTCCTTCCCATTCTTCAAATTCTGATTCTGAGTTTAACTCTGCTTTTCTCCTACTACAGGATTGCCAGAACAGGGAAGTTCCAGTATGAAAATTTCTCCGCAATTAATCTTCCATGCCAGGAGGAGTCGAATATTTGTTCTTATTCTCTGGCCAACATTCTGGCTCTCCCTCACTTTCTTCTTCCCTACTCCATTCACTCATCTCTGGCGGTAGAATTCCCTCTGTATCGTTTAGTATGGTGAATTGCGTGCAGAGACAATATCCCCATCATGTAAATACCAGACCTGGTAGGGTCCATTAATCTTAACAAATCGGAAAGGGCCCTCGTATTTCTCTTCTAATTTACTTGTCCGAGTGGGGTCATGTCTCTTAACTAGAATGTATTCCCCTCGGTAATAAGGATTGGTTAGAATAGGTTTCTTGGGTTGCCATTGCGTTATCTGTGCAAGAATTCACTGACGTCTTTCCCCTTGACCTTTGAGGTATTGTTCTGGTCGAGAATAGGTGGTGTGGTTGGTAGCGTTAGGTAGGAGTCGTTCCTGGGATAACTTAGATGTAACACCGAATATTATCTCATAATAGTAGGGTCATTTGCTTGGAATCCGTGACCATTTTGTTCCTACCTTTTTCTCTCGATGGATTTGACAACCTGAACCATTTTAAAGGAAATTAGCTCCTATGCCCCTCTGAAAAATGACGGCTAACTCTCCTAGAGCCCAATATTCAAAATGGCCGCCAACACCATCTTGAAAAACATGAAATGTAATATCTCTGGCATCAGATGAGCTACAAGGACGAATGAGGTGTCCTTTTTCACTAATTCTGGCATTGCAAATCCACTGGAATGGTTATTGTATTGTATTGTATTGTATATTGTATTGTTATTGTATTGTATTATACTAATTGTACACTGTATTGATTCACTGTATGAGCCACTATCAGAATCACTGTCCTCACTTTCGCTGCTATCATCACTGTTGTTCTCTGCCTGCGAATTTGTAGGTAGTGGTATGGATGGGGGAAGTGGGGGCTGGGTTGAACGGACAGGCAGACATAGGCTATTTACAAGATGCCATCCATGGCCGATCGGTGAGGGGTGACTTTGGAGCTGGTAATGCTTTTGCAAATATGCAAGATAGTTTGCACGGTCCAAGTGTGGACGGACACTGTACAAGTCAGGCACAAGACGGATAGTGCTATTTTTCTTCTGAGCTCTCCACTTCGCTGCCCTCGCATCTCCCAGGGTCTTGCTTTTGGTATCACCATAGACATATCGAATGACAAACCGCTCCAAATCACTGATGACCTGTTCTGTGACTAGGAGCTGTGTACCACATGCTGCTAGCAGGTCGTGTGCCTCTTTAGACTTCTCCAGACGATCTGCGATGAGCTTCTTGCTTGCTCCATAGAAGCCAGAGTTGTGGTCACACCCAGTGAGGACATGAAGTGGTATGATGGATGCAGCCATTGCCTCACTGCAAAAACATCGGGCATCGATAAGCTGACGTTTGTGTTTCACACACAGGATTCCTGTTGTCTTCTGAGCAACATATGCCGCTTGCACGTAGTTGTCTGTGTCCTCTGTGTCAAGAACGACAGCTGCTGTGTAGCTGTCTGACCGGAGCACACTATATATGGTGAGCATTGACGTATCTGCCTCTGCATGGGAGCATGTGAGCTCTGGCACAAGCTTGCCTGTGGTGAGATTCTTTGCAGTGCTGCCAACTACACAGTAGATGATCTCGGTGCTAGTTGTTGCTGCTGTTCTCTGGAATTCCGTTTGAAGAAATGCCTGAAGGCGGATTTTGTTCTCAGGTTTACCCAGGAGAGCATGGAAAACTTTACTAGAAGGAAATTTATCTTCTGTATTCATGAAGACATTGCTGATTGGCAGTTTTTTTTGGCGCAGTATTCTCTCACTGTCCTTGATCGTGTAATTCTGATTATATGAATCATTGACGCAAATGATGCGCTCAGCATGCTTGTGTCTCGTTAGAACGAAGTGCACCAACTTCTCTGCATAATCTCCCCAGGTATACTTGGTACTGTCTCCCTTCTCTCTGTCTTCAATGGTAGGAGTTGTTAGGCGCCAGATGAGGCCCATATCAATAATAGACGTGTATACATCAGGCTCTGGAATGACACTCATAGTTAGTTTTTGTTGAAGCTTGCTTTTCTGTGCCTTACGGATGGTTCCATTGACGTTGAAGATGGAAAGGCACTCGGCTGTAACACGATGCTGCAGGACTTCTTGAAGTTTGAGGGCACCACTCGTTTCAACCAGTCCGAGAACAGAGGCCAAGGCATTACGCTCCATTTCCTCAGTCTTTCCCTTCAGGTTCTCACCATCTGCTTTCTTCAATTCCTGAGTTGAAAAGTTCAAACGCTTGCTACGGGTAACTCTGTCGTTGAGAGACTTGGTCTTGGAATACACTCTCATTCAAGAACTGCTTCAGTTTGCTTGTGCCATCCTCCTTTGCCGATTTCAAGTCGGCAGCGAGAGCGTCTGAGGCTGGGATTCCTGACTGTAGGGATCGAAGTGTCTTGTTTGTATGGTCAAATGGATCACACTTTGAATTCAGTGAGACATGCGCTTATATCCTGTACAGCTTGTTCATCCTTCTTCATTTTACTCGACGAGCAATCAGCATGCTTCCCTTTTCCTTGTTTCTTGCGATTAGCATGGCGATGGACCTTTGTTCTCACCCGATTGATGTTATTCACATTCCGAGTGTTTGAAAGGAGCTGCTTTTCATTGTTCAGAATGCCCAACCAACCAGACTTCAGCTTAGAGCCCTTATTCATTGTTGACTCTATCCATATGTCGAGGGCGACACACGAATATGGTTTCCTGTCATTGACTGTGCAAACATACCACTCTCCATGAATGCAGCCTGATCGACAGGAAGGGTATCAAGCACTGCGGTGAAATCGGGGAGATGCCGACCATACTTGTCATTATCATAGATTTGCATCAAAGGAAGCATGAGCTTGAGTGAGGACTTCAACTCAGTCCAGTTGCTTGTTCTGATTGCATGGATATTTTGAGTTAGAAACTCAACCATTTCCATGAATGACATCCAGTATTCTGCTTGTGGGGCACCCTCAAAGTCCTTGAAGAGAGCATATACGAGGTCCTTCAGCTCAGCATTTCTCTCTAGCTCTGCATGTTCATCTGCAAGTTCCTGTGCATCAATTGGATGTCGAAGCTTGGCAAGGGATGCCTTTACTTCTTCAGATAGAGGGGAATCTTCCAAACGTTTGTCTATGACATGGTGGACCAGAGTCTCGTAGAATAGTCGCAAGCAGCGAACCCCACGCTTAACATGTTTTCCACGAAGGGCCTGATCAACAGACCCGTCTGCTATAACACCAGCTGCCACCAACACATCTGAGATGCCAGATCCCTTAACACCTTAAGAGCGGCCTATGCGGTTTATTTATATGTACCGCCCAGCGGGGTGTTTTTAGCCAAAATAGGGCTGTTTACGTGATCATTTTCATGCCTAAATAAGACCCAGAACGTAAAACAAGTATCTATCCCTGAAAGGGCATAAACAGAGCTTTCGAATGACACCATAACGATCCTTTTATGATGGCTAGTTTTCTTGCAATAACCGTGCAACGCGAGTGCAAAAAGCATGTAATTAGGCACTTTCCCCATACAATTCCTTATATAGCGAGTGAGAGAGGTAGGAGGGAGGTGAGATTCGTGTCAGTAGGTTCGCCGCGGTGGTCTGGAGCAGTCATACGCTCGCTACTCTCCTGCCACCACTTGTCTCTCTCTCTCAGCAACATTACGTGCTGAAATTGCCACTCGAGTTATGTCGAGCGCCGCCACATAGTCCAGCTTTATTTAACTCGACTTATGTGGTGAGCCGCTAATTAAGGGTTAAACCTCTTGTATATAGTGTAGATGAACGATATTTGGATGTGGAAGGGTGCCATGAATGGTAAGATTTTGCAAGCTTACACATCACATCATTGAGAATTGACTTACTGGGTGGGTTGGGATAGGTCAATTGGTATATTGCTCGACTCTTCTCATCTGCATTTGACATGGTGGCGTGAAACCCTGAAAACCCAGGCACAGTCTGTTCTTCTGGCTTAGGTCTCGTTCGGTCATCTTGCGCCCTGGCCAATGCATGGATCACACCACGAATTCTTTGCACCGATGTGTCAGGAGGAGGAGTACTTTGATCAGCTGGTGGCTTCCTGAGAGGTGGTTCCCCACGCTTCGCTGTCTTGTATGGGTTGACTTTTTGCATTTCACTTCCGAGCTCTTTGAGAGTTGTCGAGAGGTTTGATGCAAAGTTGGCACCGGGAACTGGTCTATCCTTGTGATTCTCGGAAGGAAGTTCTGTATCAAATGATTCTGGCTGCACAAACATGACATTAGTGCGGTGTGACTGGCCAGCACCGGTCAGTGTGTCGCTCTTGAAGTCATCGTTGTCGACTATAGCGATAGCAGGCTTACCCTCAGCTAGTTAGAAGGGGCAATCAGATGAGCACTTGAGGTCATTGACCACCCAAAAATCTCGCAGCATAAGTACGTCATTGTAACTGATGCCCAGTCCATCTTTGTGCATTATGTCAACTATCTCCCTACTCTTGGTCAGTCCATGTAGCAAGACAGAGAGATTTATCTCAAATGCAGTGCGTTTCCAGTGATGTAGCTTGTGAGGATATATGCAATCGATCGGACGGATGGACTGTCATCAATTGCAGACTTATTTGGGTGTTTCAGCCATGTGAGCAGCTTCAGCAGGAGCTCACTGAGGTCTTCTTCTCTCTCCAACTCGTGTATATAAGGGAGCCAGGGAATAGTATTTGTCCTGATGACTTGCTCTTTGAGTCGTGCCGCAACATTCATCACCAACTGATCATTGCTGACACCCAATGAAGATATTGCCGCCTCGATGTATGTACCTGCTGCTGTTGTATCATATACCAGTTCACTCACATTCTTTTGAATGCGTTCATGAAATCCGATGTCTTCCCCAAATTCATTGACGAGAATTTCCTTTAAGTAGCTGGATTTTACTACTGAGTTATGTCCGTGATTTGAGATAATGCGCTTATAGTCCTGCAGCAGGCCTTGCAGTGTGCGAATTTCATGGTCTTTGAAGATGACTTGACGAATATGATGAAAGAAGAGAGCTTGGGCCTCTCGGAGGTTTACACGCTGCAGATGTTGAGTGCTTTCATCTGAAAGGGGCTTGTGGTCGCTTACATATTTGCGCCAGCACGCACGATGGTAGCGGATTTCCAACCCAAATGCTGTTTGACTATCTGGGATGGATGCAATCAGAGTGTCAAGTCTCAATCTCATGACCTCATCTTCCAGACGGACAGTATGTAACTTGAATTTAGTCCAGGCATCTACTGTTGATAGGAGTAAAATCTGCTTGTCACGATCACTACTCTTGTATGCCCCTTTCATGCAGCACACACATAGAGTATTATCGTGAAGGACACCCATACTGGAGCGGAGCCTTTTAGGTGCATTCTCTTACTTATGCCTAATATCCTAATCTCTTCTACAGATGTACTTTCTACCCTCTATGGGCTTAACACTAATAAGGCGTACGGTCCGGACGGTGTTCCTCCTCTTGTTCTCAAAAACTGTGCTTCCGTGCTGACTCCCTGCCTAGGCAAACTCTTTCGTCTCTGTCTATCCTCTAACGTCTTCCCTTCATGCTGGAAGTTTGCTCACATTCAACCTGTCCCAAAGAAGGGTGACCGCTCTCAACCCTCCAACTATCGTCCAATTGCTCTTATCTCTTGTCTTTCTAAAGTTTTTGAAACTATTCTTGCTTCCAAATTTCTTAAGCATTTCTCTTCTCATAATCTGCTCTCAGATCGCCAGTATGGCTTCCTTAAGGGTCGCTCTACTGGTGATCTTCTTTCATATCTTACTAACTCTTGGTCATCCTCCTTTCGGGACTTCGGTGAGACTTTTTCTATTGCACTAGACATATCGAAAGCCTTCGATAGAGTCTGGCATAAATCTTTAATTTCTAAACTACCCTCCTTCGGTTTCTATCCCTCCATCTGTGCCTTTGTCTCTAATTTCCTTTCCTGCCGTTCCATAGCCGCGGTTGTGGATGGCCATTGTTCACTTCCTCACCCTATAAACTCCGGTGTTCCTCAGGGCTCTGTCCTATCTCCTATTCTCTTTCTAATTTTTATAAAATAATGATCTCCTTAACTATACCTTAATTCCCATCCATTCATACGCAGACGACTCAACCTTACACTACTCCATTAGTTTTTCAGAACGCCCCAGCCAGCAATCCCTCAACGACAAACGTAATGAAGCCATAGAACTCTTAAATTCTGATCTAAATACTATTTCCAATTGGGGCACAGAAAACCTTGTTAACTTTAATGCTTCCAAAACCCAATTTCTCCATCTATCTATCCGTCAGGATCTCCCAGCGGACTATCCCTTATTCTTCAACAATACAAAAATCAACCCTTCATCTTCTCTCAATATTCTTGGTGTCTCTTTTTCTTCTGCTCTCATTTGGAAGGACCATATTACCAGTCTTGCTAAGGCAGCCTCCCAGAAGGTGGGTGTGCTGAACCGCCTTAGGGGGTTCTTTTCCCCTGCACAGCTTCTTGCTCTGTACAGGGGCATAGTGCGCCCTTGTATTGAGTATTGTTCACATGTGTGGGGAGGTTCCTCTCACACCGCTCTCCTAGACAAAGTTGAAAGGAAGGCCTTTCGTATCATTAACTCCCGTCCACTCACCAACTCTCTGCAATCTCTCTCTCTCCGCCGCAATGTTGCATCTCTCTCGCTATTCTATCGCTACTATAATAATCAGTGTTCCTCAGAGCTATCCCAGTGCATACCACCTCCTTTACGTAGGGCATGTGGTACCCGTCTTGCAACTCAATCCCACCCCTACTCTGTGCAACTCTCCAACCCAAGAGTGAAACGTTACTCTCAAACTTTCTTCTACTCAACAGCTGAGCTCTGGAACTCTCTCCCAGAATCAGTCTTTCCCTCTTCCAATGACTTAAATTGCTTCAAACTCCGTGTGTCCAGGCATTTTGGCTCGAACTTCCCTTGATTTTGGCCCTGTCACTCTTTCAACTATGGGGGGGGCACTCGCTATAGGCAGTTATGCCTTTTGCCTCCCTCAATCACATAGAAAAAAAAAAAAAAAAAAAAAAAATGGCCTCTGGGGAAGGGTCTTGTTGATCTGATGCTTCATCTCTTTCAAGACGTTCCTCGGATTTGTGTTTGCGTTTTTCGGCTTGAGAGAGCTTGCGCTTGGTGGATAATGATGTGTAACAAGTGCTATGCATGTGGTGACCCTTTGGTCCCTTCTCCCAATCCACATTTTCATGTATATGTTGAAACTTATCTGCAGTACATCGCTTACCACAGAGTAAAATGCACTCGTATTCATTTAATGTCTTGTCTGGTAACTCTTCACTCTCTCTTCTATTATCCATTATTTCGGTCACTTCACAAGTCGGCGATTTTCATCAGATGGGCATGCAATCCATCTGAAACAGTAAAAAAGTAATATTAGATATACACCGCAGGCAGAGAACAACAGTGATGATAGCAGCGAAAGTGAGGACAGTGATTCTGATAGTGGCTCATACAGTGAATCATGTAGTGACAGTGAAGTGGCAGATTAGTATGTACAATTAGTATAATACAATACAATAACAATACAATATACAATACAATACAATACAATAACCATTCCAGTGGATTTGTAATGCCAGAATTAGTGAAAAAGGACACCTCATTCGTCCTTGTAGTTCATCTGATGCCAGAGATATTACATTTCATGTTTTTCAAGATGGCATTGGCGGCCATTTTGAATATTGGGCTCTAGCAGAGTTAGCCGTCATTTTTCAGAGGGGCATAGGAGCTAATTTTTCTTTAAAATGGTTCAGGTTGTCAAATCCATCGAGAGAAAAATGTAGGAACAAAATGGTCACGGATTCCAAGCAAATGACCCTACTATAAGGGGAATATTTGGAGTTCTGCAAACTATAGTATTAATTTCTCAAATTATTTCTGATAATAGTTCTGGCCATTCTCTGCATATCTCTTCCCCTTGTGAACTCAGATTAGCTCTTACACAATTCGCGAGTAACCTATGATTTCTCTCGCATACAGCGTTCCCTTGTGGCCAGTACGGGGAGGTATGCCGAATCTGGTAACCCAAGGTATACCCCAAATATGACCAAATCTCGTTATTGAATTCTCAACCCCAATCACTCATAATGGACTCCCGGATGCCATACACAAAGATTACTTTATCAAGTATGCTCTTTGCCACGGTTTCAGAGCTTTTGTCCGGAATGGCACAAGCAACCGTATATTTGGAAAAGATATCAACACAGGTTAATATGTAACTTTGGTTGTTCTTTCTGGGCAGGGGTCACACAATATCTACAGACACCTTATCTCAGGGCTTCCCAGCAAGATTGTACCCTGCTTGTTGTTTGGGTCCTCGTCCGTCCTTCCCTCTCTGACACCCCAAACAACTTTGCACTACTTCCTTGACTATTTTGTCAGCCCAGGAGGTCCAGTACCTCTCATTGAATTGCCCCCTTCCCGTCTCGTCCGTGTAGGATCTCGATCATGTGTTTGGCCTCGGAATAATCAAACACTACACGATCTTTAGAGTCCCTCCAGGCCCCATCAGAAAACCGAAATTTATCCCCCTGGTTTTGTGTAGGTTCTTTTTTTCTTTGTTTTCCCGCTGAGTGGATTGTACCGGGGCTACAGGTAACCTGGATAATCCATCCGCATTTTTATGTAGTTTGCCTGGTCGATGCCTGACATTGAATGATTATTCCTCCAGAATTTCCTTCCACCTAACAAACAGTCCATCTTCATCTTCCGGAGCCACTGTAAGCTGTGATGGTCAGTGATAACTTCAAAATGAACTCCGGCTAAATAGGGTCGAAAGTATTGCACTGCCCATACTAAAGCTAAAGATTCTTTCTTGGTCACACTGTAATTCTTTTCCCCTTTATTTAAAGTCCTACTGCCACAGGCCACTATGCCTTCCTTGCCATCAACCTTCTGGGCCAATACTGCCCCTAGCCCTTCATCAGAGGCGTTGGTGTACAGCTGGAAAGGTTTAGTGAAATCGGGATGACAAATCATGGGGTTAGAGGTTAACTTTTGTTTTCAGGTTTCGAAAGCCTCTTGGCAACTTTTGTCCCAGTCGAACTTTCTTACTTTCTCGAGTCTTTTGGTGTATGGTCGGGCGAGTTTGGAAAAACTGGGTAAGAATCTTCGATAGTAAGAGGCCATCCCTAGAAATGCTCTGATTCCTTTGATAGTAGTAGGGGGAGAGATTTCTGCGATAACTCTCACTTTAAGGGGTCAGGTTGGATACCTTTATTTGAAACCACATGTCCTAAGTATGCCACCTCGCGTGCCCCTAGTTGGCACTTAGATTTTAACTTTAATCCCGCCTTCCGGATTCTATCTAATACTTCTCGCAACCTGTCAATGTGTTCCTCCCAACTGCTCGAGAATATTATGATGTCATCTACATAGGCCAGACATGTTCGCTAAGTCAGTCCCCTCAGTACTTCATCCATAACCCTAGTGAAACTCACTGGCCCATTGCAAACTCCAAACGGTAGAACCGTGAACTGGTAGAGTTTACCTTCGCTCGTAGCGAACGCGTTTTTTTCCTGATCCTCTGATTTAACCAGTACCTGCCTGTAACTGCTTTGTAAATCCAGAGTAGAAAACCACATAGACCCATTGAGCGACTCCAGCGAGTCATCAATACGAGGTAGGAGCTGGGCGTCTTTTATTGTGACATAATTCAGTTTCCTGTAATCCACACAAAACCAAATAGACCCATTTTTATTTTCTCACTAGGACTACTGGTGATGACCACGGACTGTATGATTCTACTACTATCCCTTGTTTAAGCATATCATCTACCTGCTCCTTCTCCTTTTGTCTCATTATTGGGTTTTGTCGTCTGTAAGATTGTCTAATAGGGGGTCCTTGTGTGTGTATCTCATGTTGGTGTCATGTCCGGGCTAATCCGTGGTCCCCTTCATCTTGGGCGGGCACGTCACGATATGCCCACAATAATTCCTGTAAGGTACCTGCTTGGTCTGAGGTCAGTTGTTCTGGAAATTTCTGGTAAGTTAGTGGGTCCATTAGTCCCAACAGTGGTGGGTTGTGCGGGAGTGACCTGTCCTAGAATCTTCCCTTCTGGTAGTTAATTGTGGTTTCTCCAAAGTTTGCAAAGACTATCTTTCTCTGATCTGGAGTGATAAAAGTGGGAGATATTCAGGCTTCAGTCTGCCCTTCTGGCTCAAAAATCCCTGCTGTCATCCCGCGGTGTCTGGGGATGTCTATCATTCTCCAAGTTTTAGGGGGTATAGACTTTTTTCCTGTGGTAGTTACTAACTAGGGTCGTAGTGTGGTCGTAGTCTCCTTTGGGCCACACTGTATGTTTACCCCCGACTGACTCATCAGGTCTATTCCTAAATACCCATCTACCCCACTGTTAGATTTCCCTGATAAAATGCAGAAATCAGTGGTAAACTTAATTCCCTTCCACTGTATCAACAGTGCATCGGTTTTCCCTAAAATAGTCAGTGGTTGTCCTCCTGCTCCTACTAAATGAATATTAGTTTGATTTAGGGGTCCTAGTTCCCTCTGATTGTAACGGTCCCTAAAATACGGTACAACATAAACACGACATGGGGTACTACTGACCCTCAAAAACCCAGTACTGTACCGACCGCTTTCTGCGAAACCGTAATGGAGGGTATACTCAATTACTGCTAGTCATGCACACCTTCACTGATGTTATTTCTTCCTCATGCATAACAATGATTACAAGGACACCCAAACACCTCAGAGGTTTTAAGATTAAAAAGGAACTAGATTATAAATACAATGCTGGGTAAGAGATTAGAATTATTGAAGAGAAGTAGGTTACAAAATCTTCTACATCATCCAAAATTCCCCATCCTAACCCCAGACCACTCTCCGCATCTGTATATAGGAACATTATTGATCCTCGATAATACAATTTTAGTCAAACTTGTGAGTAGATGTGACTCGGATCGGCCTGATGGGCAGAAGACATACAGCATACAGCATTTTTGGAGTCCATCTCCTCTTCAGTCGCTTTCCCTAGCCTTCTTTAGGCTCCAGGTGAATTTTGGTCTCCAACCGAGTCTCTGTAACATTATGTATCCAAATAACGATGTATCCTACTTATTCAAGTGGTCGAAGGTTGTACATAATTATGGAATTACATAGAATATAAAAATAGAAACTACAATACAGAACATAAATCATAAAATCAAAGCAGCACATAGAAACTTGGGAAAAGAATAATCTTTGAACATAATCTGTTGGTATGGACGGTCTAGACTTCAACATTTCATGAGGTAGATATTGTTACTACAAACAAAAGTTTTAAGTACAAAAACTGCCTGAGTAGGTGAACTATTACTAATTAATACTGGCCCATTGAACACAAAAATGGTGACACACAAGAGATATGGTAAAAATATGACAAATTTTGAATTATGCTAAGTTAGGTTAGGCTAGGTGAGAGGCAAGAAAAGGGGAGAGAATTAGGAGGGGTTAGGCTAGGATAAGGAAATAGGATAGGTTAGGGTATTTTCAGGACAAGTGGAAAGGATTTCAAGGTGTGTTGGAGCAGAGGCAAGAAAAGGGGGTATTAGGCTAGGTTAGAGTGAGTGAGTAGGGAATTTAGATAGGATAGGTTGAGTAGGGAGAATAGGAGGGTCAGGAGGAATTAGGGTAGGTGGTAGGAAGCAAAGAGGGAATGAAAGGATAGGTAAGTTAAGGTAAGAACACAGGGAAGTAGCTGAGGTAGGCTTAGGGGAGGTGTGGTGGAGTGGGCTTGCCACTGGCCTGGTAATCCAAAGGTCCCGGGTTCAAATCCCGATGTATCAATGGGAAGATATTATTGGGATGGAATTTGTGCTGTACCTGGTATCAGTGCATTACCACAAGCCCACCGAAACGTCAATAAAATACCCTCATTGTTCCCTGATTAAATAGCACTGTATGAATATTCCCATATTCAAAATATGCTATAGGGGTGCAATGCCTGGTGAGTTATCTGCTTAACAGGTGGCGTTGTGTGTGTGTAAGTGTGAGAGTCCGAGTGTAGGGGGTGAGACAGTGAAGCACGGGAACGAGGTGGCTTCAGAGATGGGGTCGTTTCGGGCCATGAGTGAGCACCGTGCCTCATGTGAAGGCAAGATGGCAGGTGCTCGTTGTACTCTACGTGCTTCACATGTCTCACTCCCTAGGCTGGAACAAGACCTCACGGGCTTCACTGTTCATTGTAAAGCGGTGAATGTTAAGGCATCACAGCCTATGCCCGAGAGGAAGTATGTTGGAATATATATAAAAAAAAAAAAAAAAAAAAAAAAATCTGTCTCCCAGGTCACTCTTACAAGCTCGTTCTGACAGGCCTCTAGGCTCCACAAAAGAATTGACCCGGTCGCCCACAAGTTGTTAAGCTACTAAAAGGATGAAAAATATCAAATTTATTCCTAAAATGGTCTGCTACATGCACAAAACACAATAATTCCCGAAATGTTAGGACAGGCTCACGTAGAACGATGTGTCATTTTCGGACTTGGGTAATTTTGGCGATTTTCACATTAATAGCCCTAGATGTGGACTTTTACTTTTATGCTAACTCTATTCATATTTCCGTCTCTTGTCTCTTAATAGTTCATTGGGGTTTCCGAAATAAATGTGGTACCGAGTTCTCTTAAAAGATGTTTACGATTATAGCCTAGGCATTCCTCAGTCCGAGATGACAAAATCATCGGTGAGGGGTGACCAGTAGCGACATTGGTAGAATGCTCGGTTTCTAACCAGGAGGACCGAGTTCGATTCTCGGCTGGTGGAAATGTTTGGGCAATCTCCTCACACCCCTTGCCTCTGTTTTGCCTGACAGTAAAATAGTTTACGCAGCAGGGTGACAAGGGGTCTTCGGATCCTCCGGCCCTTCAACCCAAAATAAAAACAAATAAACAATCGTCGGTGAGGGCCACCCCCTTTGTCTGGTGTGAGGCCTCCCGGCGTTGACAGAATGGTTGCGTGGGGCATTGCAGCTCGCTAGCGCTCGCCAGGATGGGGGGATGGGCTACAGTTGTCCTAGAATGATCTGCTTTATTTTATTAGTGTCGTTGCCACAGACAGTCTAGAAATGGTCTTTGTTTTGGTCTGTGACCGCGCCTTATATTTTATATTCGCTATAATATAAATGTTACTTGTGTGGGAGGCGAGCGAGAGAGGGTGAGGGAGTACACCTGGCAGCGGGGGTGAGCTATGACACGGCTCGCTTGGGCGCTGACGGCGTTGGCGGCCGGGTGGTCAACTAGTCCCTTCCCGTCGCGGCCTCATGTTTTTTACCAGCTCAGAGCTTGCCTGACACGCTTATCGTCTACATCCTTTGCAATTCTGTCCCCCATACTCGCCACTTTGCATACTATTTCTCTCTCTCGACTTCTCCTTTCTCATTCTCTAATCTTTATTAAACTCAACATCCCTTCTGGTTTCAGCATAGACGTTCACCGTCGGCCAGTCGTATTGTACGCGAAGCTCTCAGATATTTCTATGTATGAGGTTTGGAGAGACGGACTTTTCCGTGTGTGTCCTCTCTCGGGAAGGTTGTAGACCGGTATATGTCTCCCTGGCAAGGTGTTGAGTGATTCTGCTTGGTTATTTAGAGCTAGACTAGGGGTAAGGTTACTGTGTCGTTGTCTCCGATGTGTGCAGTGTTAGCTAAGCCCTGCACGACATCGACAGGTACTGTGGGAGCCTAAGTTGTCTTCGGGTGGGTTTACCTTGCGAGCACAGCGCTGTGGTGTGAGAGGGCCATAGCCTATCCCTCACAACATAGTGCTGCCTCTTTGTGTTGACTTTTGAGGGATCGCCAGGATAGAACTAGGTACTAGTGACCTAGATTTATCAAGAGAGCATCCCCGTTATATAACGTAATCTTCATTATACCACCTTCGGACAACGTTAGGCTACGAGCCGCATGCTCGCCCATTGTTGCCCTGCCTTGATACCCCAGCTAGACTTTATTAACTAAGCAGGCACTGGTTAGAGATAAGCTCCATTATTATATGTATGCAGCATTATTATTCACTGCGCTTTTGAGCCGAGGTTGTTGTTGAGTTGCACAACCCTAGTAGGCTGTTGCGTTGTGTCACAAAGCATTTCTTTAGTTGTCGAGCATTACTACCTTTGCGCAGTCTTTATTATTCGCCTGCCTATTATTACTATATGTCCTAGTATTTATTGTGACCCGTATTCTGCATTATAATTGTTCAAGATTCTTTACGAACATCTTCCCAGCATCAGACTTATTTCAGAAGTTTCCAGTTGATGTTGCAGGACTAGCATTGCACTTTCTTTAATACAGGAGTGCCTGTTATTTGAGTATCTACCATAACGTTAATTAATCACGTTAACTATCTTTTCTTTGTGTAACCTAATCGAGTAATCTTTTACTGTTTGAGAATAGGCTGTTTCATCGAGCGTCAGCCTAGTGTGTGTGCACCAGTTACCGAGTCATAGGATACCTCGTTGTCCAGGCACGACTCAGGGCGGTAATGGTGTTTTGTTTTCCAGTGTTTAAGGCAGGGGTTGGATCTAGTGTTACCGTTGTTGCATTTTGCCATTATCTAATCCAATGTTGAAGAGCCCTGTGTCTTTGAGAACCTGGATCGTAACAAATGGCGACCTAGCTCAGGATCTTGTGAACTAAGAGATAATTGCAGGATTGTTGTAGTCATTTGTTTTATTGAGGAATATAGTGGGCACGTTAAAAATTTTTGGCAAAGTAGTATAGCACTTGAGAGTCTTCAGACATTTTTGGCAAGTGAATAGTGCTACATAAGAGTTTGGGGTACTTCTTTTCCGGATATTGTGGTGAGAAATTTTTGTGAGCATCATGTCTTATACCGGGTCAGAGGAGAATGGAGACACAGTACGTAATGTCGAAACTGAGGAACAGCAGCATGATGAAAGGGTTAATCGGGTGAACTGTGAGAAGGATGCTAGGATATTTTTGCAATGGCCTGTTACTGCCGAGCGGTTGGAGGGTATGAATCGGTACAGTCTTCAATGCCTGGCCACAGCTATCGGTCATGCGGTTACTAGCAGCATGACAAGGGATAACTTGATAACGTGTGTACTGGGCAGGGTGACTGGTGAGCGAGATGGGTTGAGTGCTCAGAGCCCTTCGGCCATGCTTCCCCTACACTCGACTCCCAGCCATCCCAGTAGGTTGCCGACCCCGGGTACGCTTCCGCAGTTGGGTGGTGACTGGCAGGGTGGGTTGCCCCTGGGGGGACCACCGGTAATTTCAAACATTGTAGCACCTTCACCTCCTCAAGGGTTAACTCCAGAATTATTGCTTCAGCTCGAATTAGCTAAGATCCAGCAGCAAATAGAATTAGCCAAGATAGAAGAGAGAAAAACTATCAGTCATGAGCACATAGAGCTAGCAAAAATCCAAGCTGAGTCGACTAGGTACTGTGCCGACATGGACGTAGAGAAGTCGCGAGTAGAGACAACGGGACAGCGACTTGGGGCTGGTAACCGTGTTCATGAGCAGTCTCTCTCGCACTTATTGAAACTGGTTCCGGTGTTTGATGAGAGTGGTGTAACAGAATTTTTCACACGCTTTGAGAAGAAGTGCCAGGAACACCAGTGGCCAGAGAATAAATGGCAGCACTTGTATCCTCTAGATTAATAGGCAAGGGTCTTAAAGCCTACGATGCGTTGCCTATAGAGTCTTGTATTATCTATGAGGAACTCAAGGAGGCTGTCCTGAGAGCATACGAACTACAACCAGAGACGTACAGGTTGAAGTTCCGGGGTGTTACCAAGGGTCGGGAGAGCACCTTTTTGGAGCATGCCCGGGAGCTGTCCGATGCTTTTGGGAATTGGCTGAGGTCGGAGAAAGCTACTACGTTTGACGACATTAAACAGTTGGTGCTTTTAGAGCAGTTTTTCAAATGCACGGGCGGCGACCTGACGTTAAACCTTAAAGAAAAGCAACCAAAAACTCTACAGGAGGCAGCTGAGATGGCTGACCTCCGGCTATCACTAATTTGTGGGTGCGGGTCTGCCCAGCGTAGTGAGGCAGGTAACAAGGGGCGTGACGCCCCACCCCCCCGAGTTAGTGATATACCTTATGCAAACAAGTACATGAGCCATGATACCAAGACTGACCACAAGACTAGCACCGTCGCATTTAAGAAGGGGCCGGGCCCTTCCCAGTACCAAGGGAAGCCCAAAGGGGAGTTGGAGTGTTATCATTGTCATCAAAAGGGGCACTTTGCAAGAGTCTGTCCTAGCAAACCACCTACAGCAGCTGTGTCTTTGGCCTGCAACATTGGTGTGTCTCCGAAGTCATCCGAAGTCAGTTCGTCAGAGGCTGAGGCACAGCCAATGCAGAAGCACCTGGGAGGCTCAAACCCTGCTCAGGATGTTTTTTGCGACCATAGAGGGCGGGGTTGCGTGATGTGGGCGGGGCGCAAGCATGTAGTAGAGGTCTTGCGTGATACAGGTGCTTCCCAGACTCTGATGAAAAACTTGACTGGCTACCCTATAAACGCGGCTCGGGTAGTGGTGGTGAAGGGTATTAATGGAACTCGGTCATACCCGCTGGTGCGGTTGGAGTTGGAGGTGGATGGTGTGGCACGTGAATTGGATGTCGGGATTGTGGAGAAACTGCCAGTGGAGGGCGTCGACCTTCTTCTCGGCAACGACTTTGCAATGCCCGCTTGTGAGGTTCTACCCTTAGTCGTTGCCGAGAGGCCGGCCGACGTGAGTAGGGAAGAGCAAGAGTGGGTCGAGCGGTGCCAGACACAACCCATGGCGTGTGTTGTCACCCGAGCTCGGGCAGCTAAAGTGTCACAGCCTAGTCCTCCGTCTTCAGACCAGCGGAGGAACGATCAACAGGAGGAGGCTAAAGCTGGAGTTGGTTTTAAAAGTTTTGACTCGGCGGCTTTCCTGGGTGATTCAGTATTAGCACCATTACTTAATTCTGGAGTAGCCCCTGGGCCTGTCATCGAGAGTGACGAGGCTGGGCATGACGAGTCTCCACGACAGCAACGCTATGTACATCGAGAGAAACAGAGGGAGCAGCCCAGTATCGGGGAAGGTCATGCATTGCTCCGGGAGCAGTTAGATCGCTTGGCACCCTCAGATATACGTCGGTTGCAACTAGAGGACCCTGAGCTCCAAACGTGTGCTAATGGAGCTGTAGAGCTCGACGAGGACGGTGATGCACAGCCAGGAGATTTATTTTATTTAGAAGGCATCCTCTATAGACGTTTTCAAGACCCTAAACGTAGTTGGCAAGAGGGGTCCGGAGTAGTGGACCAGTTGGTGGTGCCACGGGAGTGCAGGGATAGCCTACTGAGGTTGGCGCATGACATACCACTGGCAGGACATCTAGGGGTGAGAAAAACGGTGGCGGCTTTAGAAAAATTGTTTTGGTGGCCGGGGTTGAAGGGGCAGGTGGTAACCTGGATAGCAAGGTGTCATATGTGCCAGAGGGTTGGAAAACCTAACCAAACAATTCCGAGAGCCCCGTTGCACCCCATTCCTGTCAGTGGACCGCCCTTCTGTAAGGTCATCATTGATATGGTCGGGCCCCTACCCCCTACTAGTGCCGGTAATAAATTTCTATTAACTATCATCGATGTGGCCACTCGTTATCCTGATGCATATCCAATGAGAAATGGCCCAGCGAAAACTGTTGTCCGGAACCTGCTCTTGTATTGCTCGCGGTATGGTTACCCGCAAGAGGTGCAATCGGACCAAGGTTCTAGTGTTACATCTAATCTGTTCAAACAAACTATGATTCAGCATGGCATCAGCACTGTCGTCTCTTCTGCGTATCACCCGGAGAGTCAAGGGGTGTTGGAGAGGTGGCATGCCACGCTGAAAAGCATGCTTCGATGTTACTGCGCAGAGAATGGAAAGGATTGGGACCTTGGTCTGCCGTATGTTTTGTTCGCGGCAAGAGAAGTACCTGGAGAGAGTCTCGGTTTCAGTCCGAATGAGCTTGTTTTCGGGCATCAGGTGAGGGGCACTCTCCACATGGTGAAGGAGATGTGGGAGGGCACTAGGCATATTGTTCTGCGAGATAAGTTGCAACCTCTTGTTCCTGAGCGACAAGAGGAGTTGTTTACTTGGCTGTGGCAGTCCGTCCGCATGTTTGTTGCTTCTCCAGGCCTGATG
The DNA here is from genome assembly GCA_032716605.1 of Paralithodes platypus. Taxonomy (NCBI): domain Eukaryota; kingdom Metazoa; phylum Arthropoda; class Malacostraca; order Decapoda; family Lithodidae; genus Paralithodes; species Paralithodes platypus. Next base: position 17,054,860 of record CM064507.1, read on the forward strand.
TACGGGGTAGAATCCGACATGGAGGCTGGAGACAGTGCAAGGCTCGAGTTGGTTCCCTACCGTGTGAATCCTGCTCGACAGCCTGTTGTGAAGGCGGAGCTGGACGGCGTGTGGAGAGGGGGTCTGAGGGATGAGGGATATCGTGAGTGGTCGTTGCCAGTGGCTTTGCAACCTGAGTTTGGTGGCAGTGTCCGTGTGTATGTTGATTGCAAGAATGTGGAAGCATTATCCCTGACAGACGCCTATCCATTACCCAGAGTTGCCGACACCATAGACCGCTTCGGGGCTGCCTCGCTCATCACGAAGGTAGAACTAGTGAAGGGTTATTGGCAGGCCCCGTTGCCGGAAAGAGCGAAGAGAAGTGCCAGTCTTGCGATGAACTGGGCAGTTTATCAGTGTCAGGTGTTGTTGTGCTGCCGGAACACAAGTTGGATGTGTGGCATGCTAAGGGCACTGATAATGTTTTGGCTTTGTTTGCAGGAGAACCCTCGCTGTTCATTCAGTGTCTGTCGTGGGTGGAGGATCCGGGGTAGGCTACCACAGTATGTTGGTATAGCCTCCTGTCTTGGCTCGCGGTGTATTTTTGCGCTGGTGCTTGCTGGCTCGCGTGTGTAGCATCAGCGTAGGGTCGCAGGGCAGGAGTTGTTGGCTTTGATTAGACGAAAATTAGGCTACATCTATAGTAGCTGCCAAAAAACAACATTAAAATAAAATATGAAAAATTAAATAAAAACTTTCTTTTTAATAATTAATTTTAAGATAATATTGTAGCTGAGTACTGAGTGCAGATGATTTTCCCTCAGTAGGCTGTGCTTCTTAAAGCTCGCTCTGGGAGCACAATGTTATGAATTAATGTATTATGTTTGGGAAGGGTGATAAGATTTTTGTTTTATATATAAATGTTGTTGTATTTTTTTGAGGAGACTGAGCTTACATTCCATGAGTAGCAGAGTGGTTAGGAGTGGCAGATTCTAGCGACATTCTGTCTGTTCAGATATGGGCCCATGGTTGAGTGTCCCATATCTTGGGGGGGGTGTGACGCCTCCCGGCGTTGACAGAATGGTTGCGTGGGGCATTGCAGCTCGCTAGCGCTCGCCAGGATGGGGGGATGGGCTACAGTTGTCCTAGAATGATCTGCTTTATTTTATTAGTGTCGTGTTGCCACAGACAGTCTAGAAATGGTCTTTGTTTTGGTCTGTGACCGCGCCTTATATTTTATATTCGCTATAATATAAATGTTGCTTGTGTGGGAGGCGAGCGAGAGAGGGTGAGGGAGTACACCTGGCAGCGGGGGTGAGCTATGACACGGCTCGCTTGGGCGCTGACGGCCTTGGCGGCCGGGTGGTCAACTAGTCCCTTCCCGTCGCGGCCTCATGTTTTTAACCAGCTCAGAGCTTGCCTGACACGCGTATCGTCTACATCCTTTGCAATTCTGTCCCCCATACTCGCCACTTTGCATACTATTTCTCTCTCTCGACTTCTCCTTTCTCATTCTCTAATCTTTATTAAACTCAACATCCCTTCTGGTTTCAGCATAGACGTTCACCGTCGGCCAGTCGTATTGTACGCGAAGCTCTCAGATATTTCTATGTATGAGGTTTGGAGAGACGGACTTTTCCGTGTGTGTCCTCTCTCGGGAAGGTTGTAGACCGGTATATGTCTCCCTGGCAAGGTGTCGAGTGATTCTGCTTGGTTATTTAGAGCTAGACTAGGGGTAAGGTTACTGTGTCGTTGTCTCCGATGTGTGCAGTGTTAGCTAAGCCCTGCACGACATCGACAGGTACTGTGGGAGCCTAAGTTGTCTTCGGGTGGGTTTACCTTGCGAGCACAGCGCTGTGGTGTGAGAGGGCCATAGCCTATCCCTCACAACATAGTGCTGCCTCTTTGTGTTGACTTTTGAGGGATCGCCAGGATAGAACTAGGTACTAGAGACCTAGATTTATCAAGAGAGCATCCCCGTCATATAACGTAATATTCATTATACCACCTTCGGACAACGTTAGGCTACGAGCCGCATGCTCGCCCATTGTTGCCCTGCCTTGATACCCCAGCTAGACTTTATTAACTAAGCAGACACTGGTTAGAGATAAGCTGTTGAGTTGGACAACCCTAGTAGGCTGTTGCGTTGTGTCACGAAGCATTTCTTTAGTTGTCGAGCATTACTACCTTTGCGCAGTCTTTATTATTCGCCTGCCTATTATTACTATATGTCCTAGTATTTAATGTGACCCGTATTCTGCATTATAATTGTTCAAGATTCTTTACGAACATCTTCCCAGCATCAGACTTATTTCAGAAGTTTCCAGTTGATGTTGCAGGACTAGCATTGCACTTTCTTTAATACAGGAGTGCCAGTTATTTGAGTATCTACCGTAACGTTAATTAATCACGTTAACTAATCTTTTCTTTGTGTAACCTAATCGAGTAATCTTTTACTGTTTGAGAATAGGCTGTTTCATCGAGCGTCAGCCTAGTGTGTGTGCACCAGTTACCGAGTCATAGGATACCTCGTTGTCCAGGCACGACTCAGGGCGGTAATGGTGTTTTGTTTCCAGTGTTTAACACCTTAAGAGCGGCCTATGCGGTTTATTTATATGTACCGCCCAGCGGGGTGTTTTTAGCCCAAATAGGGCTGTTTATGTGATCATTTTCATGCCTAAATAAGACCCAGAACGTAAAACAAGTACCGATCCCTGAAAGGGCATAAACAGAGCTTTCGAATGACACCATAACGATCCTTTTATGATGGCTAGTTTTCTTGCAATAACCGTGCAACGCGAGTGCAAAAAGCATGTAATTCGGTACTTTCCCCATATAATTCAGTATGTAGCGAGTGAGAGAGGGAGGAGGGAGCTGAGATTCGTGTCAGTAGGTTCGCCGCGGTGGTCTGGAGCAGTCATACGCTCGCTAGTCTCCTGCCACCACTTGTCTCTCTCTCTCAGCAACATTACGTGCTGAAATTGCCACTCGACCTATGTCGAGCGCCGCCACATAGTCCAGCTTTATTAAATACGACTTATGTGGTGAGCCGCTAATTAAGGGTTAAGGCAGGGGTTGGATCTAGTGTTACCGTTGTTGCATTTTGCCATTATCTAGTCCAATGTTGAAGAGCCCTGTGTCTTTGAGAACCTGGATCGTAACACTGGTCTCGCTCACGAAATGGCGGACAGGTTGAAATTTCAGCTTCCCCAACTATTCTTCGGTCCTAATAATCATGGTCACTTTACTGACACTTCTACTTATTACTCAAATACATAATGGCATGCTAATATAAAGTGCTTAATTAATTAAGCATATCTACAAACTTTTGGCGACATTACATGATCATATATAGCGATGTATACATTTGCATTATGCTATATGTTTCCTTTGCCATGTTTAATATATATATTATGACACTGATATAGCCGAAATCAGATCTACCAATCACAATCTCTGTTAGACACATCTCCTAATTACACCAAGTATTGCCAGATTAAACTGCGAGACCCAGAACGAGGTGGGTCAGATGGATCTTTGACAGACTGTACAATTGGTGGAGCAGGTGCGAGGCTTATATAACCAGGGTGCGCTGTATCCACGGAGCCTCTCTCAAGCTGATGAATTGTTAGTGGTCCATAATAATTCTCACATAGGTAAGTAATCCTGCACTTCCCTAAGTAAACTAACACTATCTTAAAAATGGCAATTTTAAGATCGGCCGAGTTACTTTAGGCTGGTCATAATAATTAATTTTAGGTAGGTTAGGTAGGGTTTTCCTTGAGTAGGTTAGGTAATGATAAGTTTGTATTTATATGTTTATGTATGTTACCGTAGCTCTTTGGATAATAGAATTTTGGATACAAAATTATATCTCTTAAAAATACATTTGGTTTGGAAAACTACTGTAATACATTTTCTAATATCGAGACCCGGTGTCTTCTACAATTTACCACAACATTGGAAATTATGAATGATTTGACAGTCAAATAGTAGAGAACATGGAAGGAAATTAGTAATAAAGTATAAACATGGAATACAGAGGCAACACAGACTGGTCAGAATACGGGTTGGGTGTTCGAGAGGGTAGGGCGGATGGAGAGAGAGGTTAGGTAGCCTTAGTGGGTATAGTAGTGTGGGTGGAGAGAGGGAGTGTGGGTAGACTGAGTGGGTAGGGTGGGTGGATAGGAAAGGTGGGGGAGAGGAGGGAGAGTGATGGGGACGATTGAGAACATTTCCCTGATTGATGCAACACCTGCCAAATAAAGAATGATTGTGTGTTGTTCCCGAGGCCAGCAGTGTGTAGGAGAGAGAGAGAGAGAGAGAGTTTGTATATGTGAATGAAGCAGACAAAAGACACAGCTGCCTGTAACAAGTGTCTCCCCCAAAATTGAAAGAGTGACAGAGCCAAAATCAAGGGTATGTTAGAGTCATAATGTTTGGACACACAGAGCTTGAATCAGATTAAGTCATAGGATGAGGGAAAGACAGATTAAGGGAGAGAGTTTCAAAGCTTGCTTGTTGAGTAGAAGAAAGACTGTGTTTTTTTGTCGTTCTTGGGTTCGAGAGTTGGACAGAATAGGGGTGGGAGTGTGTTGAAAGGCGGGTGCCCCACCACTCACCGTAATGGAAGTGGTATACTCTGAGAGAGCTCTGAACATTGATTATTGTAATATCCGTAGAAGAGTGACAGAGATGCAACATTGCAGCTTGTAGAGAGAGACTGTAGGGAGTTAGTGAGAGAAGGTGAGTTGATGAGAAGAAATAATTTTTACTCTACCCTTTCGAGAAGTGCGGTATGGGTTGAACCACCCCACACCTGCGAACAATACTCGATACATGGGTGTACTGTGCCCCTATAGTATACAGAGCAGAAAGGTGTGCAGGAGTGAAGAACCCACAGAGACGGTTGAGCACACCTAACATCTGGGAAGCTGTTTTAGCAAAGAGTGGTAATATGATCTCTCCAACAAAGGCCAGAAGAAAAAGAAACACAGAGAATACTTGGAGAAGATGAAGGGTTGATTTGTGTATTGTTGAAATATAAAGGACAGACCTGTGGAAGTTCTTGACGGGTAGTATAAATGGAGAAATTAGGTTATGGAAATATTGAAAGTAATAACATTTTCCCTGCCCCAATCAGAAATGGTTGATAGATTAGAAAACAAGTGTGCTATGGCCTCACCACATGAGTTATTGATTGATTGCATGCTGGGGTGGGTCGTTATGGAAAACTAGTTGAATTGTGTAAGTTTGAGTCATCAGCATATAAATGGATAGGACTGGAGGTACAGTTGTGTAGATCATTAACCCATTGGCTGTGAGAGACATTCTGGAACGCCATGGCAATTTACAGGTTTTTAGAGCCTCTTAAAGCCAGTAGAATCGAGTGCGAGTGAGCGGGAGGGTGACAGGCCACCCATTCTCTCTCCAGCCAGCCGGCCGGGGCACTGAGGAGTATGAGCCATACTAACGCTAGACATACAGCGCTGCCAAAGGCAAATGTAGCGTGACATTAGCGATAATAATTGCTGAGTATTAGCGAATGTCTATGGCAGCGCTGCGGGTAAACCCACACGCTACGAAGCTCGTTTTGGTGTCATTTTGAAGCTATTTTCGTTTAGTTTTTGGCTGGATACATATTATTTCATTCAGACACTATCAATCAGGAATGCCTGAATGAGCCCTAATATGGCAGAAATAAGATATAATATGCCCACAGTGTAAGTGTTAATGAGTATTAGAAAGAGAAAGGGTGAGGGTTGGTCTTATCCAGAGTGTGGTTTAGCATCCGCAAGGGAGGAAGTATGCACTGAGAGAGCTCTTAAGAACACTGATTGTTGTAATAGCGATAGAAGAGTGAAAGAGATGAAACACTGCGGCGTGTAGAACGATATTGTTAGTTATTGATCAACTATTTCAGATGAAATATGCAGGTTTTATATATATTTATTTTTTTCAGCTCTTCTTATACCTAAGTGAAAGGAACTCATAAATAATGGTAAATTGGATTAGTATGTTATATGTAAGGTAGCTTTTAATCATGTTTTGTCACATAGGGGGGTTAATAGAAGTAACATAATATTCTAAAAGAAACATCGAGTCCTTTTGGTCGAGTTAGGATGGGAGGGAGGGTAGTGGGTGGGTATATTCTGAAAGGTTTCCAGTAATAGTTATCTCTGTCTCATTTTTGTACACGCTATCTGTGCATTAGACAGTACAAGGAAAGACCAGTTCTTAGTGAATCTCTGCAACCAAACCCATACTAAATGTCTCCATAAAAATGGTAAAATTTATATAAGTTTCTGGCCAATCACAACCCTGGAAATATTATGCAACTCTTCCTTAACTCGGGAAAGGCACCAAGACTCTTAAGAGATTTTACTGGGCGAAGGCGCTGGGACTCTTAACCCTTTCACGTTTTTATGACGCAGAGGTTGCCAGATTAGCAATAATAAATAGAGTTCTCTCACTCTTATAATTACCTCTCCAAAATTAGTTTTCTGCCCACAGCTAACTCAAAGACAACTGCAGAGGTTGAAGTAACTAAACTAAAGGTTTCTAAATACCCCTGATGGTAACAAAGGCTTTAAAGTATCCCTAATAGGCTCAAAATTGCGTCATATGCGTGAGAGGGTTAAGAGATTAGACAGAAAAAATGCCTGTCAAAACACCCCACTGGCACTCAAAACAAAGAAATATGTGATTAAATGAGATAATTCCCCTCCATACCTCCTATCACTTCTCTACATGTGTCCCCCCCATCACCCCCCCCCCTCTTTTCCCCCCTCCTCAATTATCCGGTATTTTCCCTATTATTCCCGATATTTATCAAGTATTTGCGTGCGAGTACGGCTGGGAGAGAGGAGGGAGGATGAGAGAGTGTAGCTCCGACCCTCCAAGCCAATCTCAGACCTCCCCTTGTCTCTCAGTACCATGCGAGACACGAGAGAGGGAGGGTGTGTCTCTCTTGCCGATCTGGGGCAGATTACGACCGTGAGGCTAAAATATACGATTTTCACCAGCCAATTGCTGTTACCACTTGTTTTATTGCTTGTCAATGTTCATATGTTCACATTAAAAGTAAAATAGGTGCATATGGATAAATAATTATGATATATATGGTAAATATGACGATTTTCGTCAGGAATGAACCAAAATACCTTCGCTTGGCGGGAAGTTTCAAATACCATAGCTTTGCACTTTAAATGTTAAGCAATTAAAGGTATCGCTCATAATTATTGCACCAGGTTACATCACCCAAAGGAAATTTCGACCATCTGGTCAATGGTATAGCGACACCGCACTGCTAAATATCTTGTGAGGTCTGGTAGCTTCATAATGGTAGCACAGTAAGAGCTAAACAAGCCAGCTAAGGTAGGTTGGTAGGGAGAACAAGTTGAGTAAGCCCACAAGCTGCTAGTCTGGTTTAGTCAGTAAGCCCAGCCGCCGGCCGAGGCAGCAAGCTGGCTGGTCAGACTCTTTTTGGGGTTTCCCAACTTCGCGAATCCCACTCCGACATGTCCCGATCAAAATGTTGCGGCGTATCTTGAGAAATTGACCACAAAGTCTGTGTTCCACGAAGTTGCTATATTATAGATATGAATTGTTATGAAGTGCCTACGATGCAGAAACGAACTGCTACGATAACTGTCAAATTCAAATTTCACCGGTAATTAACTGTCTACGATTTCCTACGATGACCTATGGTGCGCCTAAGAACAGATATGGAGGGCACATTATCTACAGCACAGCACATTACACAACATGATTACAACACAATAAAACGCATTATTACAGTACATTATGTATAGTACAGCACATTACAACACAAAACAGCACGTTATTACAGTATATCACATTACTAAAACACATTACAACACATTTTTATAGCACATTTTAAATCACAATATTACAGTACAGTACAACACATTATTACAGCACATTAGTACAGCACAGTACAGACATTATACAACATTAAATACATCACATTATTACAGTACAACACAATATTATATCACAGTGCAGCACATTCTTAGAGCACATTTCAGCAAGATATACCAAGATGTCTGTTTACGGCTAATCCAGAACTTATATATATTATATAAAGTATATCTCACAAATACATGTGAGCGACTAAAGTTTATTTATACTCCCAGCCGGACTCGAACCTCCTACAGTCAGGACCTGTGTCCAAGCTTTAATCCACTACACCACAGCGTGATAATGGAAACTTAACCTTTTCCTGACTATTGGAGGTTCGAGTCCGGCTGGGAGTATAAAAACATTTAGCAGCTCACGTGTATTTGTGAGATATACTTGATATTAATGACTCTCGTATTTGGCTGGGCGAGAATGAAATGAAATATCTATAAGCCAAGTTGCGTGGGGAAACTTGTAAACATCCATGTATGGTAACAAGGAATATGGATCATGCGACTTGTGCATGAATTGAGAAATACATTCTCCAAGTAGGATTTCCCTTCTCCTTAACCTAAAAAACGCGATAAGCCTAACGGAATGGTCACCATAGCGAACGCGGTAGGCCTTCACGGAAGCTAGACCTTAAAAAAAACTTCCAAAACACCCTAGGGGCTCTGAAAACAAAGGAATATGTCATTAGGTGAGACAATTCCCCTCTAGTACTTCTTACCATTCATCCTGATTTGTCTCAACCACCTTTCACTCCACCCTTCCTCCCTCCTCAATTATCGTCTATTTTTCCTCCTATTTCCCCCATTTATCGGTTATTTTCGGCACAAATTTCTCTCACACCGTTTTGTATACACCAGTGACTCACTTAGAGATCTTATGCAACACTGAGATCTCTTCCACTGCTGTCAGTGTGTTGCGAGACATTGCGAAGTGAGGATGTATGTCTCTCCCCCTCCCGCTTGAGTATACAACCGGGTGACGAAAATATAAATTTTTCACCACCCAAGTGCTTTTCAAACTGGTTTTATCACTCTTCAAGGTTCATATGTTTATCATATAAGTAAAATAATAGCACATCAACAAATAATAATGCTTTATATATTAAATATAACGAATTCTGTCAGAATATAATGCTAGAATTATACAAATAACTTCCCTAGCCCCTAGGGCAATTTATCATCCATTGGGTTAATATAAATAGGAAAAGGTTAAGTTTCCTTTATCACACCGTGGTATAGTTGGTAAAACTTGGACACTCGTCCTGACTGTCGTAGGTTCGAGTCCGGTTGGAAGTATAAAAACATTTAGTAGCTCACATGTATTTGTGATATATACTTGATTATATATATATATATATATATATATATATATATATATATATATATATATATATATATATATACATATATATATGGAAGGCCTTCGATAGAGTCTGGCACAAATCTTTAATTTCTAAACTACCCACCTTGGGTTTCTATCCCTCCATCAGTGCCTCTGTCTCTAGTTTCATTTCTGGCCGTACCATAGCAGCGGTTGTGGACGGCCATCGCTCACTTCCTCAACCAATCAACTCTGGTGTTCCTCAGGGCTCTGTCCTATCTCCCATTCTCTTTCTTATTTTCATAAATTATGTTCTCAACTGTACCTCCAGTCCCATTTATTCATACGCAGATGACTCTACCTTACACTACTCAAATAGTTTTCCTAAACAATCCCTCAAAAACAAACATAATGAAGCCATGCGACACTTATCTTCTGATCTAACAACTATTTCCAATTGGGGCAGAGAAAACCTTGTTGCCTTTAATGTTTCCAAAACCCAGTTTCTTCATCTTACTACCCATCCAGAACTCCCAGAGGACTATCCCATACACTTCAACAATACAAAAATCAATCCTTCATTTTCTCTCAATATTCTCGGTGTCTCTTTTTCTTCTGCTCTCGCTTGGAAGGACCATATTACCAGTCTTGCTAAGGCAGCCTCCCAGAAGCTGGAAGTACTCAACCATCTCAAGGGGTTCTTTACCCCTGCACAGCTTCTTGCTCTGTACAGGGGCACAGTGCGTCCTTGTATTGAGTATTGTTCGTATGTGTGGGGAGGATCCTCTCACACCGCACTCCTAGATAAAGTAGAAAGGAAAGCCTTTTGTATCATTAACTCTCGTCCACTCACCAACTCGCTGCAATCTCTCTCATTTCGCCGCAATGTTGCATCTCTTTCACTATTCTATTGCTACTACAATAATCAATGTTCCTCAGAGCTTTGCCAGTGTATACCACCTCCTCTACGTAGGGTATGTAGTACCCGTCTTGCAATACAATCCCTACCCTACTCTGTGCAACTCTCCAACCCAAGAGTGAAACGTTGTTCTCAGTCTTTCTTCTATTCAACTGTTGAGCTCTGGAACTCTCTCCCAGAATCAGTCTTTCCCTCTCCCTATGACTTAAATTGCTTCAAACTCTGTGTGTCCAGGCATTTTGGCTCGAACGTCCCTGATTTTGGGCCTGTAACTCTTTCGACTCTGGGCAAGGCACTTGATACAGGCAGTTCTGCCTTTTGTCTCCCTCACACACATAGAACAAAAAAGTGTGTGTGTGTGTGTGTGTGTGTGTAAATAGATCTGGTTTAGGCGTAAATAAATATTTGGTAATCATGCACCACCTCGGAGTTTATCAGGTTGCTATATAAGAGGTAAGAATATTTATAGTTTATGTAAATATACTCGTAGGAAACTGATATCCTTCAATTTGAATACTTCACCAGTGTTTAATATATATTCTTATGGGTTATACAGGTCTGCTTTGTATCTTTTATCGTAAAGTATATATGTAACTTATTACACTAAAGGCTATCGTGGAGGACAGAAACTTGGGGCAGCTTATTGTAGATCATAAATTTATGCTCCAGAAAGACTTCTCTCTCACTCAAAATTCTCAGCTTTTATTACCTCGGAAAAACGCTCTCAAATTATGTAAATCCATTAAAACTATAGCGTTCACAACATCCATCCAATCCGTGCACTGGTTTGATATGAGAGGCGTGTCTTACTATTGACACCTCATCTTATTACATGCTCCCAGCAACAGGCCCAAACCAGTCTGTCACATGACCTTCTTCCGGTCACGTTACACACGGACTAAATAATTCAAGGAAGGTTTTGCCAGCTAACCATTACTCAATATACATCAATAAATCAAATTACAACAGGCTTTCCTCTATATATAGTAGTGATGTATTGAAATGTATAATATACTGTAGTATTAAAACATGTGTAATCATTAATCGTTGCAAAGTACTGTATATCTATAGTAATCACAAGTAAATGTATAAGCATAAAACAAATGTATGTATAGGTAATAATAAATCATAATATGCACTATATAACATGCCCCCACCCAAAAATACATGTAAACAAAGTAACTATGTAGAACAGTGACTAACAATATTGACAATAAAAACAATACCTTGATATTTATATATAAATGTATATAATGTATAAAATTATAGTAACAATCTGAAATAATGTACAAATATAGTATACACACAAATAAACAATCACATAAATAAGTAGCACATCTTAATAACTGAAACACTGCAGAGCAAGCTCATATAGCCCCTGACTAGGACCATAATTACCCAAATTAGTCCATGAGCCAAGACCCGAAAATGCACTCACGGGTATCATTTGGGTGGGCAAATTCTAGTTGTGATTTTTGACTTGCTAGACATCTCTACTTCACAGTTTGGTATGATAACCATTGCGGACTGGTAGCTTAGTGGTAGTTATCATGCGTTGAATATGTGAACCTTAGAGTGGAAATCCGAGGATCGCGTATAGTGCATTTTCGGTATGTTGGGGCTTGGTGACTACTCAGGGTCCCTAAATCATTCTAATGTGCATTTTTCTTTGTATTCATATCCCTAGTATAAAAATAATAATTAATTCACCTTAGGAATATGATATTTATGTCTCCGAATTTGATGAAAATCAGATACCCATGAAAGAAAGTCTTTTATTTTTCTGGCAAGAACAAAACATGTGATATAAATACAATTCAAATTAAATAATGAGCTTCTTTCTTATGTCACAGATAATTTGAAGCACAAATTATCAGTCTTTCAAGTGTGCGGGATCCCTCCTTAAGATCAGTCCTCCATTTTAGTCGTCTGTTTCAGAGTCAGTCAGGTATGCCTCCGAGATCATCATGTCAATGTCTCGTCTTGGGGTTGATTGGCACATGTCTGCAACTTGCACATGTTTGTACATTTCAATCCATTGCTCATGCACTGGCATTCCGGTAGCTTGCATCCACGACTACACTTGCAGGACAGCAGCTGCAGCACTGCATCAGGGGCTGGAGATCCCCGCATCCATTCCACGGTGAGCTGGCCATCGTCATTTTTGGCCCAGCCATGCTCGACTAGGGTTGGGACTTGTGGATGTTGCTGAAGACTGGCTCTCCAGATGCCAGCCTGATAGTTGGCATGCATGGCATGCATGAAAAGGCAGACCTTGCATGGTGTCATCTGGCTAGACTCAAGCTCCCCACGCCTTGCACAGAAAAGTTGATGGCGGGCTGTATTGATGTCCTCTGTTGCCGTGGATGTTGTGTACAGTTTACAAGTGAATGCTTGCAGCTTCTTGAATAGATCCGTTGATAGTTCCCAAGACTATCCCAGCTCGCGAAACACTTCTTGCCAATGCTCTGATCTCATGAGCTTTAACGCTCCAAGCTTCCCACGACCTGCGAAGGCACTCACCGTGTCACATCCTGTGTATGCGTGCATGCCAATCAGAGAAGTACAGACACTGTATTCCAAGGCCTGGCGTAGCTTGGTGATGTCAAGATACCTAACCCGGTTCTTCGTTCCGCATTTCTGGAACAAGGGACAGGAGATATCAGCGGAGAATGCCAGGCATAGCACCAACACATCGGTGTCATCAGCTGTTAATACCACTGTAGCCTTCAGCTGGTATCACACAAGAGCTTTTATAGTCAACATTAGATGATCAAAACATTTCTGGCAACATTTCTGGAATATTTTGCACTGGTATCGGAAACTAGACTGATGATGGATGAACTTAGGTGAGAGAAATATTTTAAATGTTGACCTCATAAGCTGCCAGACCAGTGTTGAGGATAAATGTTGAGGGAAAAAGTGCTCGTGTGATTCCGGCTTTCCTCTGCAGCATGAGCTGCATGCAAAATTATTCTTGTGTCAGCCTCTTCTTGGTTCGACTGCAGGCCTGCAACCACTGCCCACTGGTTCTTGGTGATGCACAAGCAGCTTTCCTCACTGGCAACATAGAGTTCCTTGTAATTCAGTTTGTCCCTCAGCTTGGGTGTCTTCCACTCGGCCACCAGGAACCTTATGAGGTTGGCCTTGTTTGCCGAGCTGCTGAGAAACTTTCTCCATTGCTGTATCCGGTGACCTGGTGCAATGTTTCGAAACTGTATTCCTGTGGTGCACCCCCTGTTCACTCTCTCTGCATTTTTTATCGAGTCCTCCCGATATACATCAAAGAAGACATAGATTCTCTCGCTCCTGGCTCCTTCATGTAGGATTTGAATCAGTGCTGATTCTGCAAGTTGAGAGAATATCTGGTCATTGCCCTTCATCTTCTGAACCAGACTCATCCCATCAATGATTGTAGCAGACAGCATAGGGATATTCTCTGCTGATAAGACCTGCTTCTCTAGCTCCCTGGCCAGAGAAGCTTTGTTTGTCTTTCTCAGCGTCCCGTCTCCATTGGCAAGTGCCCATGGCAATGGCCCAAGTGGGTGGGAAAGGATATCACTCATCTGGAGATGGCAGCTCTCTGCCACCAGGACCATGTGGGCGAAGAGCTTCCTGTCAGCCTGCAGAATGACCTTGTTTGGGTTGCTTGTCGACGGCTTCTTTCGGATATCTGAAAATGTCTTCAGCCTCTTCTTAGTCATTTTGTCATGGAACTGGGTCTTTGGTGTTTTGTCTTCAATCCTTCGCTTGAATGCCTCGTATGCTTCCGCGCCAATTTTGTGGGCATCAAGAAGGTCCCTTACTACATCTGGTGGAGACAAGGTACCTGTCGAAATGCTGACAAACTCAGTTTCATTTGGGTCAAAAGGATACGTCCAGACATCTTCAAGAAGCTTCTCAATGGACTGTACATCTGCTTCATCCCTAGTAATTCTAGGCATCAGCAGGTCTGGGTGTCTTAGGTGAGACATCCCGCGTCCCACCATCCTTCTGAGCTGTTTGAGGTACATGCTGCGGTACTCAGAAGTTAGGTAGTACCTGTCCACAGCAGCCCGTTTCAGGCTGAAGACTTTTGTGCCTCCTGCTGAATGGGTATCTCGATTAACAGTTTCCTCAATAGTTTGATCCACCGGGATCCTGCCGAAGGGACTCTGGCTGCCAAGCTGGACGCTGAAGCCACCCTGCATGAACTGTTGGTGCACTTCTGGTTGATCAATGGACAGACGTGACATTGTGGCATAGTAGTATGGGAGGAAGCGTGCATAATTCAGCTTGTCATATGCAAAGCACAATGGGATCATGGCGCAGATTGATGCGAGGTGGAGCAGCCAATCCCCCTCTCTTGCTGCACGAAGCAAGCCCAGCATGATCTCAGCCATGTTAAGGTAAGACACCAAGAAAGCTGCCAGAGGGTGGCCATCTTTGAGGGAGCCAAGGTACTCTTGGAACAGCTGGAGGATGCGAGTGAAAGATATAATTTATCATCCATGAGCTCTGTGAAGGAGGCCTGGGACACCTCGTCATGGAAAGTGGAGATGCTCCTGAGGGCTCCTTCCAGATGGTGAGCCTCTACTCCGTGGTGAGATATGTGATTGGGAATTAACGTTAACGCTACTATTATGTACTTAACTCTTTTATTGGGAATTAACGTTAACGCTACTATTATGTACTTAACTATTTGATTGGGAATTAACGTTAACGCTACTATTATGTACTTAACTATTTGATTGGGAATTAACGTTAACGCTACTATTATGTACTTAACTATTTGATTGGGAATTAACGTTAACGCTACTATTTTGTACTTAACTATTTTAGTTGACTAACTTGTGGACTAAAGCAACTCTTTAAGTAATTGGGTTTTGATGAAAGTAATACTATTGTTTTATATTAATACTTAAGAGTTCTTTCATTTTCTTTTAATTAAGCTTACATTGCTTAACGGTGCTTAGTACGGTGACACTATTTTCTCTTATTAGTAATATCGCCTTAGACTAACATGGCTGTTTTAATGTTACTTCTAGTGATTTCCTAAGCTGAAGGAAATTCTTTTAGCTTCAAAATATTATTTTTGCTCTTCATATTATTTGAGTGAGACCTGATTCGAATCTATGAAGCGATCCTGTAACTTAACCCTCTCGCATTTTTAGGACGCGATCGCGTCATAACGCCTCCCCTCGAAGAGTGGTCGTATGACGCAATCGCGTCATAATGCCACCTGTAAGTTAGAAATATTCGTGGTAAATAAGTTTATGACGCGATTTGGACGCATTTTTGGCTGGTAAGTTAGCCATCAGTAAGTTACAAAATTAAATATCTGGCAACCCCCTAGCGTCCCTGTGTGAGGAGTGCGGGGCTTTGTTTCACCAGTTGTGAGCCGGCCGCCAGTCTGTGAGGTAGTACTCCCGGACCTTTAAATCTCGTCTCGCCTCCATTGCCCGCCATGGAGCGGGTTTCAGGCGGGCAAATCTTGATTATTTATGTACTAAGAGGCAGTGTATCATCAATTTGTGGCTATCTATTTATAATTTATGTATATAACTCGTGATTTGTGACTCTGTGCCTCGTTGTTCGCCTCTCCATAGCCAGCCATGTGTTTTTTAGGCGTGTAGAATGGACCCAGTGGAAGTGTTGTGAACTGTGAATAATAATATTATTTATATCATATTCGTAGGGTTAGTGTAGTAAGCATTCGTAGTCACATTCCTGACTTATGTTAGGTTTGTGATTACGAATGTAAGCTAGGCTATACGTGTGTGTCGTATATATATTGCCCTAAAATCTTCATTTTCGCTTGAAAGACCAATATGTTTATGAATAAATACTACATACGAAGTATAATAAAGCTGTAATTACGAAATATAGTTGTGTTTTGCCCATTTTTGGCATTATTTTATGCCGAATTTGGGCAATTTTTAGTGAATACATAGTTTTATTTGAGTGAAGTAACTAACAGTGAAGTGTGGAGAGATAATAAACATATTTTTTAGACAAAAATGTCACGGTAAGTACAAATATGTCACAGTAAATAGCCAGGCATAAAAAATACAAGACTTTTATGCGCCACTGTACACTACACTGCAGCAGTGAACCTTTGGACACCCACAGATGTCTTGGTAAAGTACCTAAGCTAATCCCATAATTACTTGCCCGCGGCGGGTCAGCACTCCTTGACCCTTTTACCTTTTCCTCACAGCTGGGATATTTTATATGTTTAGGCTTGGGCTAGGCCAATCTTTATTTTATATATATTCAAGTATTTCTATTGTTATTTTATATATAGGCCTATTTTTCTTTATTGTGATTTATTATAAGTTTTATTTATTTATTTTATTTATATCATTTTATTTTATTTATAATTTTGTTTCATTTACATATTTTTTGGGTTTATTGTTCCTGTTCCCCAAGGTGTCCATTGGACCACCCCCTATGTCCAGAGCACGGGCAGGGCCCATAATCGAGTTTTTATAGTTATTTTATATATATTTTTATTTATTATTGTTTTTATTTATTTTATTTATAGGCCTATAATTTTATTTTATTTATAATTTTGTTCCATTTATATATATATATATATATATATTTATTGTTCCTGTTCCCCAGGGTGTCCATTGGACCACCCCCTATGTCCAGAGCAAGGGCAGGGCCCATAATCGAGTATTTATAGTTATTTTATATATATTTTTATTTATTATTGTTTTTATTTATTTTATTTATAGGCCTATAATTTTATTTTATTTATAATATTGTTTCATTTATATATATATTTTGTTTTTATTGTTCCTGTTCCCCAGGGTGTCCATTGGACCACCCCCTATGTCCAGAGCAAGGGCAGGGCCCATAATCGAGTATTTATAGTTATTTTATATATATTTGTATTTATTATTGTTTTTATTGATTTTATTTATAGGCCTATAATTTTATTTTATTTATAATTTTGTTTCATTTATATATATATTTTTTTGTATTGTTCCTGTTCCCCAGGGTGTCCATTGGACCACCCCCTATGTCCAGAGCTAGGGCAGGGCCCATAATCGAGTATATATAGTTATTTTATATATATTTTTATTTATTATTGTTTTTATTAATTTTATTTATAGGCCTATCATTTTATTTTATTTATAATTTTGTTTCATTTATATATATTTTTGTTTTTATTGTTCATGTTCCCCAGGGTGTCCATTAGACCACCCCCTATGTCCAGAGCAAGGGCAGGGCCCATAATCGAGTATTTATAGTTATTTTATATATATTTTTATTTATTAGTTTTTATTTATTTTATTTATAGGCCTATCATTTTATTTTATTTATAATTTTGTTCATTTATATATTTTTTTTTATTGTTCCTGTTCCCCAGGGTGTCCATTGGACCACCCCCTATGTCCAGAGCAAGGGCAGGGCCCATAATCGAGTATTTATAGTTATTTTATATATATTTTTATTTATTATTGTTTTTATTTATTTTATTTATAGGCCTATCATTTTATTTTATTTATAATTTTGTTCATTTATATATATATTTTTTTTTTATTGTTCCTGTTCCCCAGGGTGTCCATTGGACCACCCCCTATGTCCAGAGCAAGGGCAGGGCCCATAATCGAGTATTTATAGTTATTTTATATATATTTTTATTTATTATTGTTTTTATTTATTTTATTTATAGGCCTATCATTTTATTTTATTTATAATTGTTTCATTTATATATATTTTTTTTGGTTATTGTTCCTGTTCCCCAGGGTGTCCATTGGACCACCCCCTATGTCCAGAGCAAGGGCAGGGCCCATAATCGAGTATTTTTATTTATTTTATATATATTTTATTTATTGTTTTTATTTATTTTATTTATAGGCCTATCATTATATTTTATTTATTATTTTGTTTCATTTATATATATTTTTTGGTTATTGTTCCTGTTCCCCAGGGTGTCCATTGGACCACCCCCTATGTCCAGAGCAAGGGCAGGGCCCATAATCGAGTATTTATAGTTATTTTATATATATTTTTATTTATTATTGTTTTTATTGATTTTATTTATAGGCCTATCATTTTATTTTACTTATAATTTTGTTCATTTATATATATATATTTTTTTGTATTGTTCCTGTTCCCCAGGGTGTCCATTGGACCACCCCCTATGTCCAGAGCAAGGGCAGGGCCCATAATCGAGTATTTATAGTTATTTTATATATATTTTATTTATTATTGTTTTTATTTATTTTATTTATAGGCCTATCATTTTATTTTATTTATAATTTTGTTTCATTTATATATATTTTTTGGTTATTGTTCCTGTTCCCCAGGGTGTCCATTGGACCACCCCCTATGTCCAGAGCAAGGGCAGGGCCCATAATCGAGTATTTATAGTTATTTTATATATATTTTTATTTATTATTGTTTGTATTTATTTTATTTATAGGCCTATCATTTTATTTTATTTATAATTTTGTTTCATTTATATTTTTTTTTTGGTTATTGTTCCTGTTCCCCAGGGTGTCCATTGGACCACCCCCTATGTCCAGAGCAAGGGCAGGGCCCATAATCGAGTATTTATAGTTATTTTATATATATTTTTATTTATTATTGTTTGTATTTATTTTATTTATAGGCCTATCATTTTATTTATTTATAATTTTGTTTCATTTAAATATTTGTTTTGGTTATTGTTCCTGTTCCCCAGGGTGTCCATTGGACCACCCCCTATGTCCAGAGCAAGGGCAGGGCCCATAATCGAGTATTTATAGTTATTTTATATATATTTGTATTTATTATTGATTTTATTAATTTTATTTATAGGCCTATCATTTTATTTTATTTATAATTTTGTTTCATTTATATTTTTTGTTTGGTTATTGTTCCTGTTCCCCAGGGTGTCCATTGGACC
>CM064507.1:17078896-17165676 GCA_032716605.1 Paralithodes platypus
CGTTTTATTGTTGTTTCAGGTTAATACCTTTATAATCAACCCATAATAGGCGCGTATGGATAAGTATTAATGCTATTAATGGTACAATGAATATTTTAGTGACGGAAACACCTCAAATACATGCGCACAGGGAGAGGTGTCTAATTACCCCCATGCGCACTTGTTAGGTTAATATATATCTCTGTGCTATCTAGATTCATCAGGTTAACCACTTGAGGATCAAGATACGTAACAATATATATATTCAAGGTGTCATAAATATATATATATATATATATATATATATATATATACAATGTGTCAAACCACAGAAATATGCAGATTTCCAAGCCACCCTAGGAGGTACTGCATTTGACTCATTATTTTTTTAGAGTGGTTTCCCCAGGAGGCCTATATCCACTTTGATGATGAAGGTGGGTGAATGTAGGTGGGTAAATGTAGGTGGGTGAATGATGGTGGGTGAATGTCGGTGGGTGAACGAGGGTGGGTGAATGAAGGTGGGTGAATGAAGGTGGGTGAATGAAGCCGGGTGAATGAAGAAGAGAAATGGAGAAAAGAAATGAATCAATCAATCAATCAATCAATGAATGAATGATTGCACATGGCTCCTGACTATAGGACACCTGCATTGTGGTTATGGAAAAGGTTGAAGCAGTTGTTGACGTCAATGCAGAGGGCAACCGTGCAAGTCGTGCAGCGGAAGCTTGTGTCCTTGCGAATGCCGTTCATTACGTTGCAGTAATAGCAACGGAGTCGCTTCTTGGCCGGAATCCTCTGCCGAGTATGGTCCAAGGCTTTGTTCAACCGGACATGGTTCAGAACAATAGGACGGGGCCTTGGGACCACTCCAGGTCGAGGTCTCCGGACTCGCACCGCTCGTGCTGCTTCCAGTACTGGTGGCGGTTGGTTTGGCAGATTCAAGAGCTGCTTCCCCATCATCACCAGCAGCAGCTGCATCTGGTGCTAGTACCACGGAGGGTTGAACCAGGACATAGTTTCCCCCCGGGGCAGCAGCATCATCTGGTTCTGGTGGTGGGGAGGGGACATCGAGACGTGGTGCCCTCTCAACGCCTCCACCAGGAGCAGCAACAGGAGAGGGTGAAGTGTTGTCAGGAGCAGCAGGGGCTGGGGAGTCTGCATGGTCGTCGTCGGACGACCCAGATGGTCCACCGGGTTGCCGTTGCCTGCGTGCATGCCTCTGTGGCTCGCACTGGTCAGGCGGCAGATCTTGTACTCGGTGGACTGGCCTCCCCGACATAGGCCACTCTGCAGGGTTGAATTGCAGCAAGGAAGTACAGATGTGCTCTTGGAACTCGAGCAAGGTCATCTTTTTTTCCTTGGGTAGCACTTCCTGTACAGGACATGGGCGTTGAAGAGGGCCATTTGGATGAAGTAGAAGGTGATCTCCTTCGTCCACTTGACCGTCCTTCGCTGGATGGGGTAGTACTGGACCATCTGGTCGAAGTGATCCACCCCACCCATGTGTAAGTTGTAGTCTTCAACGCAAACAGGTTTGAAGATCTCCCTCTGTCCACGACGCCACCTGCCCTGTTGGTCCTTCTCTTTGAAACTGACAAGCTTCGGGATGGTCTCCTGTTTGTGGAAGGTGGACACCATGTTGACGATGCGCTTGTCTCGCCAAAGTAGGACCATGGTTAAGCCGTTGTTCGTAGCTATTGTAGCATCGCGTTCAAGCTCTTTTGCTTTAGCAATGTCGCACAACCGCTGAGGAGCTCCCCGTACAAGGCGCAGGGTGCCACACACATAGATGTTGTGTGTGAGCATTGGCTGGCACAGGTCAACTGAGTTGTAATAGTTGTCCATGTGCAGCTTGCACCCCTGGCCTCTGAAGGACTCTGTGAGACCATCTACCGTCTCCTTGAGAGATCGACCCGGACCGGTTCAGACCCGAAAGTCCCACAGATAGCCACTCAACGCCTCTGCCAGGATGTATAGCTTGATACCGTACTTCGTCGGCTTCATTGGGTTGTAAACCTTGAATGAAAGGCGACCCTTCCATCCAAGGCTGCCTTCGTCAAGGGACAGCTTTTCGACGGGGATGTATGCCAGCTTGAAGCCTTCAAGTAGGTATTCCATCACCGTCCGAACCTTCACAAGTCTGTCCTTGTTCTACCTGCAGACTGCCTTGTTGTTGAAAGCATGGAAATACTTCAACATGGCTAGAAACTTAGTCCTACTCATCGTTCTCCGAAATACTGGGTAGTCGTGAAGGACAGTTGAACGCCAGTAGTGACTCAGAGAAGGAATCTTGGTGATGCCCATGAGGAAGTACAGGCCAAGGAATTTGGCCATTTCCTCCTCACCAAACAGGTGCCAAAGAGCAGCTGCTCCGTCAACGAACTTGGCGTAAGCATTTGTCTCCAATACCAGGAATTGCAGCATCTCCCTTGTGAAGAAGAGCTGGAAGAACTGGAGAGGAGTCACTGGCTTTGGAACCTGCATGCCAGGGGTCCCTGTGAACAGATCAGGCTGGGGGTCGAAGGGGGCGTTGGTCCAACCGGCAACACGATCGGGGGCAGGATTGCGAGCACGGCCACGACCACGACCACCGCGAGGACCACCGCGAGGAACACCTCTGCGGCCCCTGGGCCTACCACCTGCCTCCCTACGGGACCCTGGCCTCCGGCGTGGCATAGGTGGTAGGTCGAGGGGTTGAGTGGGGGGGGGCTTCTGCATCAGATGATGCAGAAGCCGGTGAACCTGGTGCAGCACCAAGTGGTGAAAGGTGTGGAGCTGGTGAACCTGGTACAGCTGCACCAGCTGGTGAAAGGTGTGGAGCTGGTGAACCTGGTGCAGCTGTACCAGTTGGTGAACGGTGAAGAGGAAGCCTTTGGGGAAGAAGCTCCTCGATTGTTGCTGGAGGATACAACGATGTGCGTGGACCTTAGCAACAACCTGAGCACACACTGCGGCTTCAGCAACCTCAGCACGCATTGCGGCTCGATGCTTAGGCAGAGCAAATGCCGAGGGGGTCAACGGTGTGTCGCTGAAGGGGGACACTGCGGGGGTGACCGTTCCCATGACATGCGAAGGCGGGGTATTCAAAGTGCCCACAGCAAGTAGCGTAGCAAACAGGTGTGGGCTGCGGGCTGGTGATCCTGCTGGAAGCAAGGATGAGGCACCGCCACGCGAGGTGGATGGAAGAGGTGATGTGGGAAGTTGGGTGATGGTAGGAGGTAATCGGTGATGTTAGGGACTGATAGATATGTAGATGGGATGAGATGAGATGTAGATGGGATGGGATGAGATGTAGATGGGATGGGATGGGATGTAGTGGGATGGATGGTGGTGGTGGTGGTGGTGGATCCGCTGGGGCTGGTTCAGCTGGTGGTGGTGGTGGTGGGTCGTCTGGCGTTGCTGGGGCTGGTTCTGCTGGTGGTGGTGGTGGTGGTGGGTCGTCTGGCGTTGCTGGGGCTGGTGGTGGATCGGCCTAGGCGTGGACGTCGAGGCGGAGTCGTTTGGGCGGAGGTGAAGCCCAATCCTCATCTCCAGTCGACCACTCGTCCGACTCACTCTCGCTCACCGTCTCGTCCGTCGTCAGGTCCAGCACCTCGTTTACTACATCCTCCAGCTCGGAGTCCGGCAAACGTTTCTTGGTATCCCTGTTGTCCGACATGGCAGCAGTTAGCTTACGATGCTGAAACCAAGAAAAGGAAATAAAGGAAAAACGTAATTGACGTTGATAGTTGTCATGATGCAAGTTCGCCATCACTGGATCCATATGACGTTGGTATAGTTCACCATGACGTAGTCATAGTTTTGCATTATCCGATTCCAGATGACGTGAGTATAATGGATTCATGACGGTATAGTTCCGTATTTTGTAATTCAAATGGGGGAACACCATGACGTAGTCATAGTTTGGCATTATAAGAATATATTTATACCTTGGGGCTCTTTGGCCAAACACCCTGGGGAACAGGAACAACACAACAGGGAAGGGGACAAGAACAAAAATATATATATACGGTATATACCTGTATATATAAAATACATAAAATCAAATAAATAAAAATATATATAAAATAACAATAGAAATACTCGATTATGGGCCTTGCCCTTGCTCTGGACCTAGGGGGTGGTCCCAGAGACACCCTGGGGAACAGAAACAATAACAAAAAATATATATAAATTTAATAAAATTATAAATAGAATTAAATGAAATAAATAAAATAAATAAAATAAATACAAACTATAATAAATCCCAATAAATAAAAAATAACTATAAATACTCGATTATGGGCCCTGCCCTTGCTGTGGACCTAGTGGGTGGTCCCAGAGACACCCTGGGGAACAGAAACAACACAACAGGGGAACAGGAACAACAGGGAAGGGGACAAGAAAAAATATATATATATAGATATATACCGGTACAGTATACGGTATTATTATAACTGTATATATAAAATAAATAAAATCAAATAAACAAAAATATATATAAAATAACAATATAAATACTCTATTATGGGCCTTGCCCTTGCTCTGGACCTAGGGGGTGGTCTCAGAGACACCCTGGGGAACAGGAACAATAAAAACAAATATATAAATGAAATAAAATTATAAATAAAATAAAATAAAATAAAATAAATAAAAACTATAATAAATCCCAATAAATAAAAAATAACTATATAAATACTCGATTATGGGCCCTGCCCATGCTGTGGATCTAGAGGGTGGTCCTAGCGACACCCTGGGGAACAGGAACAACACAACAGGGTAACAGGAACAACAGGTACAATACAGGAAACAAAAAAATAAAAAATATAATTATACGGTATATAAATATATAAATAAAATCAAATAAATAAAAATATATATAAAATAACAATAGAAATACTCGATTATGGGCCTTGCCCTTGCTGTGACCTAGGGGGTGGTCCCATGGACACCCTGGGGAACAGGAACAATAATAAAAAAAAAATATATAAATAAAATAAAATTATAAATAAAATAAAATGAAAAAATAAAATAAATAAAAACTATAATAAATCCCAATAAATAAAAATTAACTATATAAATACTCGATTATGGGCCCTGCCCTTGCTGTGGACCTAGGGGGTGGTCCCATGGACACTCTGGGGAACAGGAACAATAATACAAAAATATATATACATGAAATAAAATTATAAATAAAATAAAATAAAATCAATAAAATCAATAAAAACTATAATAAATCCCAATAAATAAAAAATAACTATATAAATACTCGATTATGGCCCTGCCTTTGCTGTGGACCTAGGGGGTGGTGCCATGGACACCCTGGGGAACAGGAACAATAAAAAAAAAAAATATATATATGAAATAAAAATATAAATAAAATAATATGAAATAAATAAAATAAATAAAATAAATAAAAACTAATAAATCCCAATAAATAAAAATAGGCCTATATATAAAATAACAATAGAAATACTCGAATATATATATGTATATATATATATATACCCCCCTGGGGGTTAGGGAATAGAATATGCCCCACGTGCCTTCTGCGTGTCGTAAGAGGCGACTAAAGAGGTTGGGTCGGTGGGCTTGCGACCCCCACCCGGAAAAAATATCGAAGCAAGGAAAAACGAACGAACAGCCTCGGATGCGGACGGAACCAACGTTGACGAACCACGACCGACTAAGGACATGCCTTCGGACATTCTGAGAATGGCTACGTGGAATGTTAGTGGCATGAATGATGGCACAAAAGAGAGAGAGGTTCTGGAAGTGTTAGTGAATGCCAGGCTGGATGTATGTGGAATGACAGAGACCAAATGGAAAGGTTCAGATGTGAGAGAGTGGGAGTGTGGAATGGGTGTGTGTGCTGGAGTGAGTGAAGGAACAGCGAGAGAAGGTGCATGTTTGTTTGTAAGTAGCAAATGGAAGGAATGTGTAAGAGAGTATGGGTCTGTGGGTTCAAGGATTGTATGGGTGAGAATGAAAGTAGGAATACAAACGTGGGTGATTGTATGCGTGTATGCCCCGACAGAGGATATACTTGAAAGAAAGAAAGAGGAGTTCTGGATGAATGTGGAGGCGTGCCTGGAGAAGTTTGACAAGAACGAAAGAATATTTCTGATTGGGGATATGAATGGTAAGGTGGGTGATAGGAAAGTTGAGGGAGGGTGGGGGGTACCATCAGAGGTGAATGGGAATGGTAGTGCACTTGTGGACGTATGTGTGGGGAGGAGGCTGTGGATAGCCAACACCTTCTTCCGACAGAATGATCCACAGGTACACGTGGAAACGGATGTTGACGATGAAGGATAAGACAGTGGTGGAACGAAAGTCATTGATTGATTATGTATGTGTGGATGAACGAATGAAGAAATCTGTGATGGATGCTAGGGTGTATAGGGGTATTGGAGGGGGTCTGTCTGATCATTATGTAGTGGTAGCTAAGGTTAGGATACAAAAGAAGTGGGTGAGGAGAGCGGGAGGGAGGCGAGAGGAGGGTGGAATGGTGAGGAGGGTGGAGAGGTTGCAGGAGGAGGAAATCAGGGAGGAGTACAGGAGAGCAGTGGAAAGACGACTAGGTGGGTTCGACCTGGAAGTTATGGAGGAAGTGGAGGAGATGAGCAAGGTGTTTAAGGATGAGATCTGTGCAGCATGTGAGGAGGTGTTAGGAGTGAGGAGAAGAGGGAGGGGAGTGAAAGGTACAGCATGGTGGACAGAAGAGGTAAGAATAGCTGTGGAAGAAAAGAAGAAAGCATATAGAGAGTGGTTGGGTAGTAGAGGGAATGAAGATTCCGAGAGACAGAAACGAGCGAGGTACGTGGAGAGTAAGAGGGTGGTGAAGAGAGTAGTGAAGGAAAGTAAGAGAAGAGTAGATGAGGAATTTGGAAGGAATCTGAGTGTAAAATGGAGGGAGAGTAAGAAACTGTTCTGGAAAGAAGTCAAGAAAGTTAGGGAAGGTAGCAAGGGAAACAGTAAGGGTGTGAAAGATAAGAATGGGAGAATGCTAGCCGAGAAGCAAGAGAGAGTCGAAAGATGGAGGGAGTACTTCAGTGAGTTGCTAAATGAAAGGAATGAAGAGCCAGCAAACATAGCTGGATATGGTATGGGAGGGAGAAGAAGAGAAGTAGTGGAGGAGGAGGTGGGGATCAGGAGGTCAGAAGTGTGGGAAGCCATGAAAAGAGTGAAGTTGGGGAAAGCACCAGGAACAGATGGAGTGTGTGGGGAAATGTTGAGGTATGGTGGTGAGATAATGATAGAATGGGTATGGAAAATGTGCAAACTAGCATGGGAGAAGGGGAGTGCACCCGATGACTGGAAGACTGGCATAATAGTCCCCCTATATAAGGGCAAAGGGGAAAGAGGAGTGTGTGGTAACCACCGAGGAATATGTCTTCTAAGCGTAGTAGGGAAGGTATACAGTAGGGTAGTGATTGAGAGAGTGAGAGTGAGAACGGAGAAATGGATAGGCGACGAGCAGGGAGGTTTTAGGAAGGGAAGAGGATGTGTAGATCAGATTTTTACCCTGAATTGTGTTGTGGAGAATTATCTGGAGAAGAAACAAAAGGTGTATGTTGCCTTTATGGACTTGGAGAAGGCCTATGACAGAGTGGATAGAGAAGGTTTGTGGAAAGTACTTAGAATATACGGAGTAGAGGGCAAGTTGCTGAAAGCAGTGAAGAGCATGTATGAGGGTGCAAAGGCGGCAGTACGTGTGGAGAGTGAGCAGAGCGAGTTCTTTGACCTGAATGTTGGTTTGAAACAGGGGTGTGTGATGTCCCCGTGGTTGTTTACTGTATATATGGATGGAGTTATGAAAGAAATACTATCAAGAGCAGTGGATGTTGGTGTATCGCTGAAAAGGGAGGGAATTGAGTGGAAGCTACCTATACTGCTGTTTGCGGATGATACAGTTCTGATGAGTGATAATGAATGGGAGTTGCAGGGTCTGGTAAATGAGTTTGGAACAGTGTGCGAAAAACGGAATTTGAAGGTAAATACGGGGAAGAGCAAGGTTATGGTCTTCGAAAGGGGTGAAGTCACAGAGTGTGAGGTGAAGCTGAACGGTCAGGCTATGGAGATCGTCAACTCTTTTAAGTATCTGGGCAGTGTGTTGAGTAAAGATGGGACTATGGATGAAGAGGTGCGGGAGAGGGTACAACAGGGGAAGAGGGTTGTAGGAACGCTAAAAGCAGTAACAAGAAATAGGGTGGTCAGTATGAAAGTGAAGAAGTCCTTGCATGACAGTGTGGTAATCCCGACACTGACTTACGGAAGCGAAGCATGGACGTTGGTTGAGAGACTCAGACCAAGAGTGAGAGCAGTGGAAATGAATTACTTAAGGAGTGCGTGCGGAGTTACATGGAGGGATAGACAGACTAATGAGGAAGTAAGAAGGAGGTGTGGTGTGGAGGTAGATGTGCTGGAAAGTGTGAAAAGGAACAACTTGAGATGGTTCGGCCATATGGAACGTATGGAAAGCGAGAGAATGACTAAGAGGGTGTACGAGAGCGAGGTGGAGGGACAGAGGGGGAGAGGTAGACCGAATATGAGGTGGAAGGATGGAGTGAGGAAGTACATGAACGAAGGCGGTGCTGGTTGGGGGGAGGGGCGTCGACTGACTTGGGACAGAGGTGCATGGGGGCGGTTCGTTCGTGGCCACACCTTCGGGGATCACGGCGTCAGGCAATAGATAGATAGATATATATATATTATATATATATATATATAAAATATTATATATATATATATATTATATACGATAGGCTATATATATAAAATAAAGATAGGCCTATGCCTAAACATATAAAATATCCCAGCTCTGAGGAAAAGGTATGGTCAAGGAGTGGGGACCCGCCTGGGGCAAGTAATTATGGGATTAGCTTAGGTACTTTACCCAGACATCTGTGGCCTTCCAAGGGTTCACTGCTTATGTAGTGTAGAGTGGCGCATAAAAGTCTTGTCTGTTCTTTGTCAGGCTACTTACCGTAACATATTTGTACTTACCGTGACATTTTTGTATAAAAAATTCGTTTATAATTATCCACACTTCACTGTCAGTTACTTCACTCAAATAAAACTGTGTATTCACTCAAAAATTGCCCAATTTGGGAATACAAAATTGCCAAAAATGGGCAAAACACAACTATATTTCGTTATTACAGCTTTATTATACTTCGTGGGTAGTATTTATTGATAAATATATTGGTCTTTCAAGCAAATATGAAGGTTTTAGGGCAATATATATATGTCACGTATAGCCTAGCTTACATTCGTTATCACAAACCTAACATAAGTTAGGAATGTGACTACGAATGCTTACTACACTAACCCTACGAATATGATATAAATCATATTATTCACAGTTCACAACACTTCCACTGGGTCCATTCTAGCCGCCTAAAAACCACATGGCTGGCTATGGAGAGGCGAACAACGAGGCACAAAGTCACAAATCACGAGTAATCACAAACTTAACATAAGTTAGGAATGTGACTACGAATGCTTACTACACAAACCCTACGAATATGATATAAATAATATTATTCACAGTTCACAACACTTCCACTGGGTCCATTCTAGCCACCTAAAAACCACATGGCTGGCTATGGAGAGGCGAATGAGGCACAAAGTCACAAATCACGAGTTATATACATAAATTATAAATACATAGCCACAAATTGATGATACACTGCCACTTGGTACATAAATAATCCAGATTTGCCCGCCTGAAACCCGCTCCATGGCGGGCAATGGAGGCGAGACGAGATTTAAAGGTCCGGGAGTACTACCTCACAGACTGGCGGCCGGCTCACAACTGGTGAAACAAAGGCCCGCACTCCTCTCACAGGGACGCTAGGGGGTTGCCAGATATTTAATTTTGTAACTTACTGATGGCTAACATACCAGCCAAAACGCGTCATAATCGTGTTATAAATTAATTTACCACGAATATTTCTAACTTACGGGTGGCATTATGACGCGATTGCGTCATACGACCACTCTTCGAGGGGTGGCGTTATGACGTGATCGCGTCGTAAAAATGCGGGAGGGTTAAGTCCCTCACCATACCTAAGATGGAATTGACTGCTGTTTCTTCTCGCAGCTCGTCTCGCATGTTATATATGTTAGGCCTACGCGGGCGAGCTGATTATAGAGAATATATACCTCTGGTCGGACAGCCAGATAACCCTATGCTGGTTGTCTAGTAAGAAGATTTTGCCTATTTATGTTCAGAATAGAGTTGATGAGATAAAGTCATTAGTCCCCGGCGCTCATTTTCATTATGTGTCCACAGAGGACAACCCCAGTGATTTAGTCACCAGAGGGGTTTCATATGTGTCCTTAGTTGCTTCTTTGCTTTGGTGGGGAGGGCCCACATGGCTACCTCACCAAATGCTATGGCCTGAGCATGGCCCAATAGGAGGGGATACCACTGTGGGTTGTAAGACGAGTCAAGAAGGAACCCTGTCATTGCCGGTACTGCCGGTTGCCCCTACTGCCATATTGAATTGGGACCGGTACGGCTCATATATGAAGTCATGGCATGTAATGGCATGGGTCCTTAGGTTTATTAGGACTCTTAGAGAGAAGACACAAGGGAACTATCAGGCAAAACCGGCATACTTGACGGTGCCGGAATTAAGAGCAGCAGAGTCAGCCATGATTAAGGTAGCTCAGAGAGAAGCTTACTCTGAGGAACACCACTATTTGTCAATAGGACAGGGCACACCAAGCAATATAGTGAAGCAGTTAGGACTCTATATGGAGGGAGGCATGATACGCTGTAGAGGTAGGCTACACTTGTCAGCTTTACATGATAGCGCCAAGTACCCTATCCTTATCCCTAATAAACATCGTATAGCCACTCTCCTTAGTAATTACTGCCACAAAGTGTGTAACCATAGTGGTGTTAGTTATGCTGTAAATTACATAAGGCAAAGATGGTGGATCCCCAAGATTAGACAGGTAGTAAAGAAAGCCTTAAGGGGATGTATCATCTGCAAGAGATTGCAAGGTACATCATACCATGCTGTACAGGCCCCTTGTGACGTCTACCAGCGTTAGCAGAATCGCCTCTCGATAGCCACTAGCGCTCGCCAGGGACATCGAAATGGTCTACAGTTATCAGAGAATGTTGTTCTTTCTTTCCTAGTAATCGCATTGTCACAGACAGTCCAGTGGTGGTCTTTGTTTTCGTTTGTGACAACGGGTTATATTTGATATCAACAGTAGTGATAATAGTACCAGCGTGGGAATGAGAGAGACTTTCAGAGCGAGGAGGTAGTGTCTGGCTGTGTCCTGTGGCGCCTGCTGTCTTGTGACGTCTCGTCCCGTGATTGGCCGACCATCGCGCCTTTGTGGGCTCCTGTGTAACTAACATCCTCCATGAGGGTCCCCAGGACAGGCTTGGCGCACGTGCTTCTAACATCCCCTTGCATACTCTCTCCCGATCACCCCCTTCATCACCGTTTCTCTCACTCGATTCGCTCTTTCCATACTCTAACCTTTATTAACTGCACAACACTCCCCTTGGGTTCTGCATACGGTTTTCATAGCCGGCCCATTGTATTGCATGCGCCGTCCTCAGAGATATTTACATGTACTTATAATAGGTTTGAGGGTTCTTAGTTAGTATAGGTTGCGAACTTTGTGTGTCTCCATTATTGTTTCTACTCTTTTATTTAATGCTAGACTGGGATAAGGTAACTGTAGTTGTTGTCTCCAATGTGTGTACGGTTTGCTTATACCTACACGACTTCGACCGGTCCTGTGGTAGCCTGGGTTGTCTTTTCGGTTGCGTCCTTTGCGAGTGCAGCATTGCGTTGACTGAGGGTTTTGGCCTGTACCAGTTCCACACTTTGCTGCCTCTTTGCTTGTCTTTAGAGGGTCAGGATAGAACCAGATACTTGTGATCTGGATCTATCAAGAGAGCACCCTAGTCAATTAACGTAACTTAACCCTTATTTAGCGGCGAGCAACATAAGTCGAGTTAAATAAAGCTGGACTATGTGGCGGCGCTCGACATAACTCGAGTGGCAATTTCAGCACGTAATGTGGCTGAGAGAGAGAGACAAGTGGTGGCAGGAGACTAGCGAGCGTATGACTGCTCCAGACCACCGCGGCGAACCTACTGACAAAATCTCAGCTCCCTCCTCCCTCTCTCACTCGCTACATACTCAATTATGTACTGAAAGTACCGAATTACCTGCTTTTTGCACTCGCGTTGCACGGTTATTGCAAGAAAACTATCCATCATACAAGGATCGTTATGGTGTCATTCGAAAGCTCTGTTTATGCCCTTTCAGGGATAGGTACTTGTTTTACGTTCTGGGTCTTATTTAGGCATGAAAATGATCACGTAAACAGCCCTATTTTGGCTAAAAACACCCCGCTGTGCGGTACACATAAATAAACCGCATAGGCCGCTCGTAAGGTGTTAAAGGATGCAGTCTTAAGGACATCACTAGGCTATGAGCCTGTCTTGCTCAACCCCAGTTCCTTACCTAGAGTGTCCCAGCTAGACATTATTAATCGAGTAGACACTTGTTAGTATTTAATATAAGCTCTTTGATATGTGCGCATTATTATTCACAGCATTTATTAGTCTAGGTTGCTGCTGAGCCGCACAACCATAGCAGGCTGTTTCGTTGATGAGGAAGTACTTCTTTTAGTGTCGAGCATTGCTACCGTTGCGCATTTATAGTATTCTCCTGTCACTTAACATTATATGTCCCATCTTTTAGTGTATTCGATTTACATGTGTGGTGTCCTGCCTCCTGCCTTTATATAGTTTAAGATACGAGCATCTTATGAGCATCAGACTTTCTTCAGAAGTTTCCAGGTCTATGCTGTAGGACTATACTTCACTTTCTTTCAGATAGGAGTGAAGAGTTTATTGTTGTTTAGAGTAACTGTATTGAAGCATCTTTTTATTGTATTAAATCTTGCAGTGATTTAATTGATCTTTCCATAGATTCCTTTTTATGCATTTTAACGTAACTTGCATCTTGTTTGTTATCAGGCTATACCAGTACAGGTTAGCCTGAAGTAGAGTACATTTATGCCCAGTTAAGGATACCCCGCTATCGCAGATTAACCCTGGAGGGTATAGGTGTTTTTGTTCGCCGGCATATAAGTTCGAGGGTTTGGATCTAGCGTACCGTTGTTGCATAGTGCCCTATTACTAGTCCAATCATTAAGTGCCCTTGTTTTATTCGTAGTCCCGGTCGTAACACCCTCCATTGCCGGAGTTTAGGGTTCAGGAAGTGAGTCCTTTCCAGGTAACGGGGGTTGACTACACAGGTGCCTTGCCAGTAAAAGAGAAGGGGGGTACTGTAAGTAAATTATATGTAGTCTTATCACCTGTGCAGTTACTAGAGCGGTCCATGTAGAGACGGTGTCTAACCTCTCCTGCGAATCATTTTTGCATGCATTCCGTAGGTTTAGTAGCCTGAGATTATAATGAGTGATAATGCCACCACATTTGTTAGCGGAGCCAGTACATTACGGGAGTTGATAGATGATGCAAGGTTAAAAGGTACTCTAGCGGAATTTAAGTGCGGTGGCGGTTTAAACCGGCCAGGGCTCCATGGTTCGGTGCCATATGGGAACGGGTCATTGGCATCCTAAAGGCTGGCTTGAAGAAGGTACTGGGTCGAGCATTGGTTACCACAGAGGAACTGAATACGGTATTACTGGAGCTCGAGGCCACAGTCAATGATCGCCCGCTTGGCTACGCCTACAGTGATCTTGAAGACCCTCTACCCATCACTCCTTCACAACTGGTTCATGGGAGGCGGATCAGAAGCTTTCCAAGGCGAGAAGTCACGGATGAAGATCTCAAGGACACGACGTGGTATAACAACGATTCCGTCAACCAACGCTTCCAATATGTAACACAACTCTCACATGACCTGTGGAAAAGGTGGAGCACTGATTATTTAATATCACTCAGGGAGCAACATCGTCACTTAATGGTAAAAAGAGGGATAGCATCGCCACAAGTTGGGGACGTCGTTCTAGTACATGATGACGGCCCCCGACTTTTTTGGCGTATAGGTCGGATAATGAAACTTCTTCGTGGTCCTGACCACGAATGTAGGGTAGTTCAGATAAAAACAGGAGCCGGTTTGACCACCAGACCGGTGGTTAAGCTATACCCACTAGAGATAGATTTAGAGGTAGTGGATGGCGACAGCAAGCCCATGTGACGCTCCTGCATAGTAGCCACGTGCGGGCATGCGCGAGTGTCGGCTGCCCAACTGTTTAGAAACCGGCTGGCGGCAGCCGGCCGGCCAGCTTTTCCTTAGTATATAGCCTACGACAATGTAATTAATGTCTGGGATATTCTTATGTTGTTTCACAGCTTGAAGCTGCCCTTATTCTTAACACCTTACGAGCGGCCTATGCGGTTTATTTATGTGTACCGCACAGCGGGGTGTTTTTAGCCAAAATAGGGCTGTTTACGTGATCATTTTCATGCCTAAATAAGACCCAGAACGTAAAACAAGTACCTATCCCTGAAAGGGCATAAACAGAGCTTTCGAATGACACCATAACGATCCTTGTATGATGGATAGTTTTCTTGCAATAACCGTGCAACGCGAGTGCAAAAAGCAGGTAATTCGGTACTTTCAGTACATAATTGAGTATGTAGCGAGTGAGAGAGGGAGGAGGGAGCTGAGATTTGTGTCAGTAGGTTCGCCGCGGTGGTCTGGAGCAGTCATACGCTCGCTAGTCTCCTGCCACCACTTGTCTCTCTCTCTCAGCCACATTACGTGCTGAAATTGCCACTCGAGTTATGTCGAGCGCCGCCACATAGTCCAGCTTTTTTTAACTCGACTTATGTTGCTCGCCGCTAATTAAGGGTTAACCAACACATCTTAGTATATTTTATTCTCGATAGTTGATTGTTTCATTATAATACATAAGATGCATTGTAGTGAAGGAGAGAGAGAGAGCGAGCGAGCAGGGTGGGGGAGGTGAGTGTTGCTTTTCCTCCTCCTCCCTCCTCCCTCCCGGAGGAGTTGCTCGCCCGCGTGGTCTTTTCTCTCGGTTTTGATTGGCTGGTGGTTCCTGGCGCCTTCTGCGGGCCTGCTGCCGGGTGACGTAGCGGCCTGTGATTGGCTGACCACCGTGCCTTTGTGTGGGATCCTGGAGGGGTCCAGAGGAACTATTCTCCTCAGAGCTCACCTCACTGTCGTACCCTTCGGACCCCCTTGATATCTATCCCTCTCAACCCCACTTAGAAACTTTCTCTCTTACTTTGTATACCTTCTTTCCACTACTTCACCAATCTATTTAATTATCCCATCCCCTTGATAGACCTTATATCTATTTTTGTATTAACGACGAGCTCTCAGATAATTAGATAGGATTTTGGGCCTTATGCAGAGATGTAATTGTTAATGAGACCTAGGAAGCTTTTTTGTTGTCTCATATTTGTTTGTTTCATGCTTGCTAGTGTGTTCTTGTGGCAGGTGAGCAGGGGCTAGACCGGAGGGGAGGCTTTTTGCGATCCTTTAAGTAAAGTCTGCTGGTGCGAGTCCTGTGGACCTGCACGACTTTACTAGGATACCCGTGGGAGTCTGGGGTCATTTTCTTGTCTGTGTGCCTGTGTGTCTAGTGTTGTGTTGTGTGAGGGCCCTTGACTAGTCCACTCAGCACTGCGCTAGCACGCCTTGCGTTTGTTTTAGGGTCACCAAGAGAGAGTCAGATACTTGGGATCTGATTCTCTCAAGAGAGCACCCTTTCAATTAGAGTAATTTGGCGCACAGACTTGGGAACGTCCCTAGGCTAGAGCAGGTGGCTCAGCCCGGGTATTCGAAGCCTATATCCTTCCGGCTAGACCTCTGCCACCTGGCAGATTAACAGCTAGCGGTTTATTATATCTGTATGCTTGTTATTGTGCCACAGTTTACCGTCTTTGTGAGCATTGTGAGTCAGGGTGTGGCTTAGAGACTCTGTCCGAGCAGGCTTGCCTGACTAAGAGTGAGAAGCACACCTGTATGTGGTTATGTTGCGAGTTGCTACCTTTATTTAATTATACCTGTGCCATTATACACTGTAGGTCCTATCACTAGTATTTATTCCTGCTTATTAGTTAAGAGTTCTCTAAATCCGTAACGTATTTTCTTTGCTAAGCATCAGATCCTACAGTAGCCGCATGCAGTTTAGAAACCTGCATCTTGTCTACCTGTACGATGTTTTGAGGACTGTTTGCTTTCGCCTTCTTTCACGCAGGGGTGATTAGTTGTATTAATTAACGTAACGTTAAATGTACTTTCTTCTAGTTTGTTATTAAATTGTTTCTGCAATTTAATTCCGTTATCTATCTTTTCCTTGAAGCTTTAAGTCAACTTAATTGTGTGATCTTTTATATAGCCTGCTTGACTATCAGCAGTCTATAGTGCGTGCACCCTGTAACCGAGTCATAGGATACCTTGTTGTCCAGGCAGGACTCTTGACGGTTTAGGGTGGTTTGTTGCCTGGGTTTATAGATAAGGGTTGGATCTAGCGCTTTCCGTTGTTGTTTGTTGCCGCATACCTAGTCCAATAGAAAGAGCCCAGTGTTTATATATCCCAGGACGTAACAAATGGCGACCTTGCATAGGATTTACTGAACAGAGGAATATAGTGGTCATTTGTTTTGAGATTCCTTATGATTAGAGGAATACAGTGGACATATTTTTTTTTTTTTGGAGCAATCAATATAACACATTAAAGACTTTAAATAACATTAGTATATACATACTTGCATAGGAGATAAGGCACATTCTATAACCGTGATAATTACTGCAGTGCACAAACATGTCTAATACATTAGAACACAGTGGTGGGTCAGGTCACGATACGGGCTCGGAGGGAGAAAGACCTGTGGAGTGGGTAGTCGATAGCGAGGAGGGTGCTAGAAGATTTTTAGAGGTGCCCCTTACCGCTGCCAGGGTGTTGAAGCTGAATAAGTATGGCTTAAAGTGTGTTGCAGGTCTTCAGGGTCACCAGGGTTTAAGTGGCATGAGGAAAGATCAGCTGAGGACTTTGATATTGGGTTTAGAAGGGAGAGACCTGGGTGGAGAGGCGACTGGGGGCCCCGGTCCCCTGCCCCCCCCTCCACTCTACCCCCATATCAAACGTCAGGGTGCCTGAATTTAGTACATGCCCCCAAGTTGATGGTCAATGGCAGCGTGGAATTCAATCACAGGGACCCTCTCCATTAAATGCACCTTCCCCTCCTTAAGGGTTGACTCCAGATTTGTTGTTTCGGCTTGAGATGGCCAAGGTTGAGGCTGCTAGAGCTCAGGTTGAGTCTGCCGAGAGACAGGCTAGTGTTCAGGCTGAGGTTGCTAGAGCTCAGGTTGAGGCTACCGAAAGACAGGCTAGTGCACAGGCTGAGGCTGCAGAGAGAACAGCTATACGAGAGGCTGAACTGCAGGCAGAGTCTACTAGGTATCGGGCTGACAGGGAGCTGGAGAGATCTCGAGTGGAGGTAACAGGGCGAAATATTGGGGGAGGTAACAGACATCGGGACCAATCATTGTCGCACCTGCTTAAACTAGTTCCTGTGTTCGATGAGTTATGTGTGACTGAGTTTTTGATGGGATTTGAGAAGAAGTGTCAGGAACACCAGTGGCCTCAGGAAAAGTGGGCAGCATTAGTTTCATCAAGACTCCTAGGAAAGGGGCTAAAAGCGTATGATACACTACCTTTAGAGTCCTGTGTAGTTTATGATGAGCTAAAGAAGGCTGTGCTACGGGCCTATGAGTTACAACCAGAAACTTACCGCTTGAAGTTTCGGGGTGTTACTAAGGGCAAGGATAGTACCTTCCTAGAACACGCCCGGGACTTGTCTGATGCATTACGACATTGGCTGCGTTCTGAGAGGGCAGCTACTTTTGAGGAGTTGAGTGAGCTGGTTCTCTTGGAGCAGTTCTTTAAGTGCACAGGCGGGGACTTAACATTAAACATAAAGGAAAAAAATCCTAGAACTCTCCAGGAGGCAGCAGAAATGGTTGACCTCCGACTGTCATTAATTCGAGGGTGCGAAGCAGCAGCTAGGAGTGAGTCGGGTGCAAAGGATCGTACCCCTCCCCCTCCCAAGAATTTTGATACATATAAATACACAAAACCATGTAGCACTGACAATAAAACTGAACATAAACCAAATACCGTCCCGTATAAGAAGTCTAATGGTACCTCCCACTCTCAAGGGAAACCAAAGAGTAAAGAGTGCTTTGCATGTCACCAGGAGGGTCACTTTGCAAATGCTTGTCCGAACAAGCCACCAAACAAGGTTGTGTCATTGGTCCGCAGCATAGGGGTGTCGCCTATATCTTCTGAGTTTGCCAAGGGTAGTTCGTCAGAGGTTGGGACACAGCCTGTGTACAAGAGTCCGGAAGGCTCGAACCCTGTCCGCGACGTCTTTGGGGGTCATAGAGGGCATGGTTTTGTGAGGTGGGCTGGCGAAAGGCTAGGAGTTAAGCTATTGCGTGATACTGGGGCTTCTCAGACCTTGTTAAGGAACTTTACTGGTAGACCGATTAACACTGCTCGGGTGGTGGTAGTTCAGGGGATCAATGCTACGAAGTCCTACCCGCTGGTGCGGATGGAGCTGGAGGTGGGTGGTGTGGCGAAGGAACTGGATGTCGGAATTGTAGAGAACTTGCCTGTTGGGGGCGTCGACCTCCTCCTCGGCAACGACTTTGCGGTGCCTGCTCTAAGGTTTCACCCTTGGTCGTTGCCGAGAAGGCGGCCGACGTTAGTAGGGAGGAACAGGAGAGGGTTGAGAAGTGTAGCGTACAAACCATGGCGGGTGTTGTGACGCGTTCTCAGACATCCGGAGCCTTGCAGCCACCACCTCAGTCTATCAAACCGCGGAGGAAAGGTCACAAGAAAACGGGAAGTGTTGGTCAATTGGAGAGTTTTGAGCCGGCAGTGTTTCTTGGTGACTCATTATTGGCACCTATGTTAGAGTCTGGAGAGGCCCCAGGACCTGTCACAGCTAGTGAGGAGGTAGGGCAGGAAGAGACTCCGAGGCAGCAACGTTACACACGGAGAGAAAAAAGGGTTGCTCAGTTTGATATTGGGGGAGGACTTGGGTTGCTTCGGAAGCATCAAGACAGGTTGGTTCCCTCAGATATTTGTAAACTGCAGTTGGAGGATCCGGAAGTTCAGAAGTGTGGTAATGGTGCTGTCGAGATCAAACACGAGGACGGGGAAACATGTCATGTGAACCTGTTGGAGGAGTTTGTGAGGCAACCACCTGAGCAGCCTACTGTCCCTGCGTTGGTCTGCAGCGGCCAAGGGCCGAAAAAGGGCCGAAAAAAACAAATTAAAAAAGAAAAAACCTTATAAAAACTCTTTATTTTTATAACGTATAGAATTTTGTATAAGATGTTGTAGCAGTATCTAAGTTGAATGTTTTCGCTTATTGTCACTAAGTTAGTTGAACTTGCTTGGTGGAGTGCAACAGTCTTTATTTTTTTTTTATATATAGTGCCTTGTGTCGCAACAGTGTGTGGTACTATGAGAAGCTTTCTGTTAGATATGAAGAACTTAGTCAAGTGTCTTATATCTTGGGGGAGGTGTGACGCTCCTGCATAGTAGCCACGTGCGGGCATGCGCGAGTGTCGGCTGCCCATTAAGACTTTCGTGTCATCGCTTGAATAGCCGAAGACGTCGCAGAACATGCGGCTAGTTTTTTTTACTATTGCATGATATCGCAAGATATTTTTGAAAATGTGACATTCCTCGCAGAGAACATCGGCGAAACATCGCTCACTTCGCCGATAACGTCGCACAAAGCGGCGATTGCGTCGCATTCATCGGCGACATCTTCGCCGAGTATAATTTGTTATCTGTTTGTAACGGTCAAAATCGTATACGTCGCACATGAATCCTTGCGAATTGACAAGACTACGTCCGCGGCGACGAAAATCGTATGAAATCGCATCAGTGGGAAAGGGGCATAAGACAACTAGAGCACTGGCAGCCTTATCATTCACTGATGAATTCAAAATGATGGAGTC
The DNA here is from genome assembly GCA_032716605.1 of Paralithodes platypus. NCBI lineage: Eukaryota > Metazoa > Arthropoda > Malacostraca > Decapoda > Lithodidae > Paralithodes > Paralithodes platypus. Next base: position 17,098,885 of record CM064507.1, read on the forward strand.
TGGTGATTGCTTAAGTGCATCTATATTAATGTTGGCAGATGACGATTCTATATACCAACACTTGTTATGTTTGATTTGATTGATTCTGATGTGAGGCTTCCCCCGACTTTGTCTTTTTCCAATCACTCACATCATTTGTTTATCACTCCACAATCACCTGTCCAATGGTTGTTCGACCTGCATCTACAACATAAAGCAGGTTTCCCAGCAACAAACTCATATAACCTTTTTGCTTTGATGATAGAACGTTTAGCCACATGTCCCTTAATCCCACAGTAGAAACAGTGTCTTTGGTGAGAGCGCAAGCGATATTCCAGGGGTTAGGGCGGTAAGTGGTAGGTGCTGAAAACCTTGGGGGGCAAGTATTATGCATTGAAAACCTTGGGGGGCAAGTATTATGCATTGAAAACCTTGGGGGGCAAGTATTATGCATTGAAAACCTTGGGGGGCAAGTATTATGCATTGAAAACCTTGGGGGGCAAGTATTATGCATTGAAAACCTTGGGGGGTCCTTATTTGGATATCTGAGATTTGGTGTCTGATGTCTCAGAATATTACCGTAACTCCAAGTACAAGCATTATAACTCTGCCTAATGGGTGCTACTTGTGACAGGTTGAATGTTAGACTGTGAAGATTTACTTGGACTAGGATTCTGAGGTTACGATTGAGGTTGTGACTGAGTTTGTGACGGGTTTGACTGCTTGACATGAGCACATGTGAATTCTCCTTACCAACAAAAGTCAAAAGTGGCCGACAGAGGCGCTGAACGCAATGCTTACCGGGGTGCACCATAGGAAATTGTATACATTGCGGATCTCTGCACCTTCTCTCTCTTTCAACAATTCTTTATTATAAGCGGTCTGTCCAAATGTCTGTAGCCGACACATATTATAGCCTATGCATACTGTTGTTTATTATATTTTTAAGTCACCCATACCCATATATTCATAGTGTGGCCGTGACGTCAGGTCACGTGACAATAATAAACAAACCAAGCCTTGGCCCTATGGTACGGGGCTGCTGCGCGCTTGTACACAAAGAGACTGGTCAAGTTTGTGTTGTACCAGGCTGTTTTAGCACACATGAACAAGACAATGTGCTTTTGTATTGATTTCAAACAATCAAAGATGTAAGGAAAATATATTAAGGAAACAATAACAAGCTTCAAAGCAGTAACATAAAACAATATGATGAATAGATGATAAGACTGAATATTGAGCTCTCTCCTTTAATGTGTGGATGTTTGGATTATTATGAACATATCTAAGTAACATTTCCCAAATATATATAGCCATGTTCATTCATAAAACTACAGATGCATACAGTAGGCTACCTATCAGACGGCAACGGTCAATAAGAGTAAAGTTTTGTTATTATTTTGTGTATAAAGCGCAAAGCTCTTTATCATCCATCGCTGTCTGGAAACTGTCTAATATCTTCTTGTATAAGGACTAGGTTTAACAATTATCTGTACTGATATTTATTGTCTCATGTTACACAATATATTTGTATACACATTTATGTTTATCGATGTATTAGGGAGGTAACCGCAATTCACGGCAAAGCGTATACCATTAGCCTACACTAGATTACCGTATCCTATGCAAAGCCAACTGAAAACAAAAGATTAATAGGACACCAACAATCTATTAACCACATTAATGATGTATATGAAATGTCTGTTATGGTGGATGGGTGAGGGTAGGGCAGATTTTTCGTGTGTTTTCGACCATTCCATTCTTACACAAGATATGTTTATATATCAATCCATTTTACCTTCCATAATGAGAGACAATACGATTCATCACGAAGTCTAGCCTACCGGCAGATATATAACAAACGTATAATTATATAATAAATGAAGAGACCAGGAATAATCGTGTGTCTTTAGACCTCTTCATATAGATTAAAATGTAGGTTAAGGTACATATACGGTAAAGTATATCGTTTGCTTCAACAGACAAATTCCATGATAAATAGCATAAGGAACAAAGCACAATGTAAGGCATTGATCTTGGTACAATGGCAAAGCTGCTAGATGTAAAGTAAGTACCGGTAATAAAACGAAACATATGAAAAGAGTTGATTAAGCTATGCCCAACATTACCGGCATCTATCAACTGAAAATATACATATTTTATAATCTATATTTTATTAATTTCACCCCAACATATGCCAATTTTGTGAATAGATCATTTATACAATATGCTTAAGTGTCGGATAAATTTCGTCTATATATGCAGGGAAATTTAGACTAAATTAAGTAGTCTCGTTGGCAATATAAGCAAAATACATCATAGTTTTACCATTTTAATGCAGCAAAATTATATAAATCTGAACTTGGCTCTTTTACCAACCATTGGCGTGCAACAATATCAAACCCACCAAACCTACCTAAGAATTAACTTAACTAACGGTTTATTTGAGGAGGTTTAAGCAAAGTCCGTTGTATAAATATATGTTACCTTCCATAATAGGAGAATATACGATTTATCATGAAGTTTGTCGGTTGAAGCAAAACTATATACCTGGTACCGGTACTGTTTATGTACATACCTTACCTACATTATGATCCATGTGAATTGGTCTAAAATTCTGGTCTTCTCATATAGTTTATGATATATAAGTGCGTTTCATCTCCGCAGGTAGGCTACACTTCGTGATGAATCATATGTTATCTAACAGTGGAAGGTAAATGGATAAATGGATTGTGCAAAGGATCGATATAAACAGCTTTGTAAGGATGGAATGGTCGAAAACACAGGAACAATTTCCTTTATTTAAACTCATCCACCCACACAAACACTAGCCTACCTTGTGTAAAATTCATCAATTTACAGTTAGTATTTTTAAGTCTAGCCCATAATATATAAGGTGATAATTATTTGGTGTAGGTTTTAACTTTTGAACTTGTTTGACATCAAATGTTGATTAAAATCCAAACTCGATCGGTTATATTTTGTCAACTCTGGTATTTCTATGGTTGCGGGATTTTTGCGGGTAGAGGGTATTACAATAAGCTAAATACATCGGAGATTTGACCATATTAATTAACTAAACCTGTATTATGCATCACTGAAATTATAAGTAGGCCTAGCCTATGTACCAGTAGATTGTGTTACTTGCCTTTAAGGGGTTAAATATATAATATTATTAATTTGTAAATTAATTTTTGAAAAGGATATTAATATTCTAAATTATAAAAATGTTTTAATTATTTAATCCTTTCGTACTAAAATAATCTTATATTTAACAAAAGATAGAAACCAACCTGGCTCACGCCGGTCTGAACTCAAATCATGTAAAGTATTAAAAGTCGAACAGACTCTCTCTTATAGCGGCCAGGTTGGTTTCTATCTTTTGTTAAATATAAGATTATTTTAGTACGAAAGGATTAAATAATTAAAACATTTTTATAATTTAGAATATTAATATCCTTTTCAAAAATTAATTTACAAATTAATAATATTATATAAATAATAAAAGGAAAACATTATAAATGTTAATTTTTATTATTATGTTAGTACTTGTTACTTATTTGTGTTTTAGTTGGTGTTGTGCTTTACTAGAGCGAAAAAATTCTAGGTTACATTCAGATTCGTAAAGGTCCTAATAAGGTGGATATGGGGATTCTTCAGCCTTTTTCTGATGCAGTAAAATTATTCTTATCCCGACTTACCTAATCTATTTACTATAATTATTTATCTCCTGTTTTTAGTTTATTTATTTCTTTGTTAGTTTGAATAGTAGTTCCGTATGAGAGAGGTATATTAACCCTTAAAAAGAGGCTCACCACTTAAGTCGAGTTAAATAAAGCTGGACTATGTGGCGGCGCTCGACATAGGTCGAGTGGCAATTTCAGCACGTAATGTGGCTGAGAGAGAGAGACATGTGGTGGCAGGAGACTAGCGAGCGTATGACTGCTCCAGACCACCGCGGCGAACCTACTGACACAAATCTCAGCTCCCTCCTCCCTCTCTCACTCGCTACATACTCAATTATGTACCGAAAGTACCGAATTACCTGCTTTTTGCACTCGCGTTGCACGGTTATTGCAAGAAAACTATCCATCATACAAGGATCGTTATAGTGTCATTCGAAAGCTCTGTTTATGCCCTTTCAGGGATAGATACTTGTTTTACGTTCTGGGTCTTATTTAGGCATGAAAATGATCACGTAAACAGCCCTATTTTGGCTAAAAACACCCCGCTGGGCGGTACACATAAATAAACCGCATAGGCCGCTCGTAAGGTGTTAAGATTTAATATAGGTGTTTTATTTTTTTTATGTTGTTTGAGGTTAGGAGTATATTCTACATTAAGGGCAGGATGATCTTCAAATTGTAAATATTCTATATTAGGAAGGTTGCGTGCGGCGGCTCAGACAATTTCTTATGAAGTAAGATTGGCCATTATTTTGTTATCAGTATTTTTTTTGGTGGGAGGATTTAATTTAAATTTATTTAATTTATATCAAGAAATTTTTTGATTATTGTTATTAACTTTTCCTCTTTCTATAATATGATTGGCTTCCTGTTTAGCTGAAACTAACCGAACTCCTTTTGATTTTGCTGAAGGAGAGTCAGAGTTAGTATCTGGATTTAACACAGAATATAGTAGAGGGGGATTCGCGCTTATTTTTATAGCAGAATATGCTAGAATTTTATTTATAAGAATACTTTTTTCGTTAATTTTTTTAGATGGTAGCCCTTGTAGCTTATTATTTTATATTAAAACTGTTTTTGTATCTTTTATATTTATCTGGGTACGCGGCACTTTACCTCGGCTTCGCTACGATAAACTTATATATTTAGCCTGAAAAAGATTTTTACCTGTTTCTCTTAATTATTTTTTTTTTTTATAGGTTTAAAGATATTTTGTTTTTGTGTTCTTTTATAGTTAAGTTCAAGAAGTAGTTTAAATAATAATTCTAGTTTTGGGAATTAGAGATAAGACCTTTAGTTTTCTTTTTGAAAATTATAATATATATATAAACATTGGTGGATTCTAAGCATACACATATTGGTATATTCTATATATCTATTCTGTATGTAACAGAGTTACAAAAATGAAAAATGTATAAATATACTAAATTACCGATATACCGAAATTTTTTATCTCTAGAGAAGAAAACTGACTAATTGTATTAACATCTATATGATTTATAAAATTTAATACTAGTCTTAAAGTAACGATGTAAGGTGAATTTGTACACCCGGGAAAAGTGGGAGGAGTCACCTTACATCGTACATGCGTACGAATAGATTGGAAGTCTTACCATTCTACTTAGGGATGCGGTATTTTTTATATAATTTGGATATGATACAAATATTGTTAAAATTTAATATTTAATTTAAACTTGGTACTCAGTAAATTTTATTCTTAAAAATGGAGTATACGGTCGCTCTAGTAATCACTAGAGTAAAGTCTTTCCACTTGGATTATACGGTCGCTCTAGTAATCATAATAATAAAGTCTTTCCACTTGGATTATACGGTCGCTCTAGTAATCATAATAATAAAGTCTTTCCACTTGGATTATACGGTCGCTCTAATTAGACCTTATATACTTTATACAATTAGTTTGTAATAAGGGTATATTGATATATATATATAGGTTTAATTTATGTAAGGGTATGCTCTTACTTTATTTGATAGTAAATGTTAAGTACTTGTCGATATTTTAGGGTTTTAAGGTAAAAAAACATGCAAATAAGTAATAAGCATGTCATTTTAATGAATTCTGAGAGAACTTAAAATATTAATAATTTTTTGCTTATTACTTTATTATTTGTTAAAAACCCCTAAAATATCGACAAGTACTTAACATTTACTATCAAATAAAGTAAGAGCATACCCTTACATAAATTAAACCTATATATATATATCAATATACCCTTACTTACTACTTCAGTTCTCTACCAGATTAGACCTATTAAAATTTCAATCTTATCTCCAAATGATTCAATTAATTCAATTAAACTAAGAACTTATTATTACTTATACCTTTATTAACAATTATAATTGTTCTTCAATTCTATTCATAGATACTATCTAAATAATAAATTATTAACAATTATAGGTTTGTTTCAATTAACTCATTTAGTTCTCTAGAGATAACATTTTCAGGTTAGTCGGTAGTTGCTTATTATATTCATTTTTTTTCATTTTTCTAACTCTGTTACATATAGATTCAGTATACACATTATTTATATTTATATATTTATATATTTATATATTTATATATATTTATACTATATTTACATTATATATTATATGTATATTATATGTATATATTATATGTATATTATATGTATATATTATATGTATATATTATATGTATATATTATATGTATATATTATATGTATATTATATATGTATATATATGTATATATATATTATATTATATATTATATTATATATATATATATATATATATATATATATATATTATATGTATTTTATATATATATTATATGTATATTATATATGTATATTATATATGTATATTATATATGTATATTATATATATATTATATATATATTATATATTATATATATTATATATTTATATTATATATATTTCTATATATATTATATTATATTATATTATTTATATTTATATTATATTATATTTATATTATATCTATATATTATAGTTTGTATATATTTATATTTATATTATACACTTTTAATAATAAAAGAAATATAATAATTCGTAATTAGATTTACAATCTAACGCTTAAACCTCAGCCATTTTATCTTTTGTTCCACTTTCTTATATAATACTTATATTATAATATATTATAATTATTAAGTTTTATTTACTTATTTAATGTTTTCAAAACACTTGTTTTAGATTAAACTAAATAATTATATTAATAAACCATTATTTATTGTTTATAATATTTAAATTATTTTTCTATCTCATCATCGAAGAATTAGTGGATTTAAAATATAATATGAAAAATATAAAAAAGTTAGAATTTGTCCTGTTAAAACGAAAGGTTCTTCTACAGGCCGTGCACCAATTCATGTTAGTTGAATAACTATTGAGATAAAAAATCAAAATAATCATTGATTTACAGGATAAAAGGCCAATCCTCGAAATTTTGATTTATGTGTGAAAGGGAAAGTTATTAGGGCTGCTACTCATAAGACTAGCGCAATAACTCCTAACGCTTTATTAGGAATTGATCGCAAAATTGCGTAAGCAAATAAAAAATACCATTCAGGTTGAATGTGCTTTGGTGTAACTATTGGATTAGCCGGGATAAAGTTATCTGGATCTATAAGAGCGTATGGAAATAAAAGTGATAATATTAATAAAGCTCATAATATAACTACGAATCCAACAATATCTTTGTATGTAAAATATGGATGAAACGGAACCTTATCTACTTGTCTAGAAATTCCTAGAGGGTTATTAGCCCCTGTTTGGTGTAGAAATATAATATGTACCACAGATAAAGCTATTACTACAAAGGGAAATAAAAAATGTAAAGAATAAAATCGTGTTAAAGTGGCGTTTTCAACTGCAAATCCACCCCAGATTCAATTTACTAAATAGGTACCTACATATGGAATTGCTGAAAATAAATTAGTAATTACTGTAGCTCCCCAAAAAGATATCTGTCCCTATGGTAATACATAACCTAAAAATGCTGTTGCTATAACTAAAAATAAAATAATAACTCCAACAATTCACGCTGGAATATTTATATAAGATCCATAGTAAATTCCACGTCCAATATGAAGATATAAACATACGAAAAAGCGTGGAGCGACCGAATTAATCATCCATAATTTACATCTCGATGAATATGAGCTACAGAAGAAAAAGCTAGATCTACATGTGCTGTATAATGTATAGATAAAAATAATCCTGTTATAATTTGAATAATTAAACACAGTCCCAGCAAAGATCCAAAGTTTCAAAATGTTGAAATATTACTAGGTAATGGCATATCAACTAATGCTCCATTAATAATTCTAATAAGGGGGTGAGTTTACGCACTCATAGTTTATAAGACGAAGTGGACTTGAAGAAGATTTTATAATTTTTACTACAACTAATAAAGCAAGAAGTAAATAACTAATAATAAAAAAGGTAAAGAATGCAGAAGGTAGATTATAAATGGGACTGTTAAATAGTGAATTTGATCTAAATTTATATTCATTTATTAAAGAGGATGATATTATTAGTATTTTGTTTGATGAATAATAGGGTCATAGATGATAATAGAAAAAATACCAAACACACGATAATAAATATAAGAAAAAAGTTGATATCAATAGTAAATTGTTCATTTGAGGCTAAAGATGCTACATAAAGAAATAATACTAATATTCCTCCTAAAAAAAAATCAAAAATAGAATGTAAGAGAATCAAAAAGTTTTTATTAGTGTTCCTGAAGCAAACCGCTACTAAAGTTGTTTTGAATAAGTAGGATTAACCCTGCAGATAAAGGATGGGAAACTATAAAAGATATGAAATATAATAATGATGGGGAGAATTAAATATAAAATGTCGTAGTATATTTATCTTACGAAGTTTTAAGAAAATTAAAAAATTTCAATTTGATTTACAAGGACCAATGTTTTTTATTTAAACTATTAAAAACTATTTTAATTAATGATAATTCTGAATAATAGTACTAACTTTAGTTTCTTTTTTTTAGAGTGTTAGCGGGCTATGATCGTTTGTATCTTACCGTAAACATTTGTTAAATACATTATTAAGATTAGAATATTATATAAATATAAATAAAAATAGAGAAATATATTAGCTGCTAAAGGACTAGTTTGTTTGTAGTCATGGTAAAAAAATAGATAAATACTAAAATATATCTCATATGTAATGAAAAGAAAATAAAATTTTTTTCATAAAAAAATAATATAAAATTAATGGGTTGAGATTAACATAATATTAGTAAAACTCATAGGGTTTTAAAAATAAAAATTTCAATCTTTCTATATTAAAGTGGGAGTAGATATTTAATATTAGATTTTAACGTTTTTTTTTTTTTTTTTTTTTGATTTTTTTTTTTTTTTTTTTTTTTTTTTTTTTTTTTTATTTCTTTTTTTTTATTTTTCTTCTTTTTTTTTTTTTTTTTTTTTTTGTTTTTTTTTTTTTTTTTTTTTTTTTTTTTTTTTTTTTTTTTTTTTTTTTTTTTTTTTTTTTTTTTTTTTGTTATTTAATGGTTTTTTTTTTTTTTTTATCTTTAGTAATTAGTTTTTTTTTTTTTTTTTTTTTTTAGTTTTTTTTTTTTTTTTTTTTTTTTTCTAGTATTTTTTTGTTTTTTATATTAGGTTTGAAGCTTAATTCCTACTTTAATTTTAATTTTAGGTTGGGGTTATCAACCAGAGCGGATTCAAGCAGGGGTTTATATATTATTTTATACTTTATTAGCTTCTTTACCTTTATTAGTTTCTATTTTATATATTTATAAAATTAATGGAAGTTTAAGAATTGGTTTAATATACAATATGGTAGGGCAGTCCAGAATTAATTTAATTTGATTTATTTGCTCTATAATGGCCTTTGTAGTTAAACTACCTATATATCTTTTTCATTTATGATTACCTAAAGCTCATGTAGAGGCTCCTGTAGCAGGCTCTATAATTTTAGCAGGTGTCTTATTGAAACTAGGGGGATATGGACTTATTCGTATTTTACCTTTATTTGGAGAACTTAATAAAAGAATTAATTGACTATGAATTGGGCTGAGAATCTTAGGTGGGTTTATTGTTAGATTAATTTGTTTGCGTCAGGTAGATATAAAATCTTTAATCGCCTATTCTTCTGTTGCTCATATAGGATTAGTTTTAAGAGGATTAGTAATATTTGGTTGATGGGGAATAAATGGAGCTGTAGTAGTTATAGTTGGACATGGTTTATGTTCTTCTGGCATATTCTGTTTAGCTAATAGTTTACGAGCGTATAGGAAGGCGTAGACTTTTAATTAATAAGGGGTAAATAAATTTTATACCTAGAATAGCTTTGTGATGATTTTATTAAGAATTGGTAATATAGCGGCACCCCCTACTATTAATTAGTTAGGTGAAATTAATTTAATTATAAGAATAGTAAGATGAAGTAAAGTAACTATATTGGGAATTTGTTTATTATCTTTTTTTAGAGCTGGATACACATTATATTTATATTCGTTAAGTCAGCATGGTTTATTTTCTAGTTCTCTATATTCTTGTTGTTCAGGAAAAGTGCGTGAATATTTAGTATTAAGTTTACATTGAATTCCTTTAAATATTCTAATTTTAAAAGGATTGGTATTATACCCAATTTTTATTTTAATAGTTTAATAAAAAACATTGGTTTGTGGTTCCCAAAATATAATTATGTTTATTTTAAATCATCATTTGAAAAATATCAATCAGTCTAACCAGAATATATTTTTATTATTATTATCTATTTTTTCTATAATAATATCCTTATTTTGTATTCTATTCGAAAAATGTTATGTAGCGGAATGGGAGATTTTATCTATTAATTCTAATTCAATTTTAGCAACATTTATTTTCGATTGAATATCTTTAATATTTTTAGGGTTTGTATTATTAATTTCTTCTATAGTAATTTTTTATAGGGGCGACTATATGGCAGGAGATTATAATATAAATCGTTTTATTTATCTAGTTTTGGCCTTCGTGGTTTCTATGGCTATACTAATTATTAGTCCTAATTTAATTAGAATTTTATTAGGTTGGGATGGGCTAGGATTAATTTCTTATGCTTTGGTAATTTATTACCAAAATGAAAAAAGAGCCAACGCTGGGATACTGACTGTATTATCAAATCGTATTGGAGATGTTGCTATTTTACTAAGAATTGGTTTAATATTTAAACTTGGAGGATGAAATTTTATTTTTTATAGTTATTATCTAACAGATTGTGATAGTATATTATTAAAATTATTGATTATAATAGCTGCTATAACAAAAAGTGCTCAAATTCCTTTTTCTGCTTGATTACCAGCAGCCATGGCTGCTCCTACCCCAGTATCTGCATTAGTACATTCTTCCACGCTAGTTACAGCAGGTGTTTATTTAATAATTCGGTTTAGTCCTTCTTTATTGGGGTCTAAAGTTTCTATCTTATTATTACTAATCTCTTGTTTAACTATATTTATGTCTGGATTAGGCGCAAATTTTGAATATGACCTTAAAAAAATTATTGCACTATCTACTCTTAGTCAATTAGGCGTTATATTAAGAATTTTATCTTTAGGTTTTTCTACATTAGCATTTTTTCATTTATTAACACATGCTTTATTTAAAGCTTTATTATTTATGTGTGCTGGGGTAGTAATTCACAATGTAAAAGAATTTCAAGATATTCGTTATATGGGAAGACTTTGTAGAAAAATACCGCTAACTAGAATGTGTATAAATTTAGCTAATTTAGCTTTATGTGGTACTCCATTTTTAGCTGGTTTTTATTCTAAAGATCTTATTTTAGAAATGGCCTTTATTAAGATGAATTAATTTAGTTTGTTTTATTTTATATGTTGTAGCTACAAGGCTGACGGTTTGTTATACATTTCGTTTAGTTTACTATAGTTTAACAGGAGTTTTTAATTTAAGATCTTACAGATCTGTAAGTGATAACTCTATTATTATAACTAGTCCTATAGTTGTTTTAGGATTTGGTGCTATTTTTGGAGGAGCTATATTATCTTGAATTATTTTCCTGAGAGTTATATAATTAGCATATGTTTATCTATTAAAATATTAACATTATTTATTAGAGTTGTCGGAGGCGCCCTAGGCTATTTATTAAATATAATAACTATTGATTATAAATTAAAATCTTTTAGAATTTATAACTTAGTTGTATTTATAGGTTCTATGTGATTTATGCCTTTTATTTCAACTTTAAATTTTTCTAAAAATAGTTTAATAAGGGGTGCAAGATTTTATAAACTATGTGATAAGGGGTGATCTGAAACTCTAGGTGGTCAAGGTTTATTTAATTCTGTAATTAAATTTTCTCTTTCTAGACAAATTCTTCAGGATAATGGTATTAAAGTTTTTATAAAAATATTTTTAGTACTATCTATTATTTTATTAATATTTATTATTTAAACTTTTATAATTTATTTGCAGAGAATATCGCGCTGAAGATGCGAAAGAGGTAAAACTACCTGAAAGTGTTTTTAAAAGATTTATTCTTTAGCTTTACAGTGAAAATGTAAAATGTTTAAAATTACACTATAAAAACGAGAAGTGAATGGAATTAAACCACTCAAGTTAAAAGTTAGAAGCTTTTTCTTCGGCGAAATTCTCTATTATTTGATAGGAATTAATTCTAATTCAATATTATCATTAACAATGACGCACCTCTTTTTGGTTTCTATCAAAATTAGAGGTCTTAATGTCCAAAATTTAGGTCGAAACTAAACGCAATTTTTCGCTTTCTAATCAAATTAACAATAAAATTTTATAATTTATTAACCTCCTCATCAGTAAATAAAAACATAAAGAAAGAGTCAAACAACATCTACAAAATGTCAATATCATGCAGCCGCTTCAAAACCAAAATGGTGTCCAGAAGAAAAATGACACTTATATAAACGAAATAAACAAATTATAAGAAAGGATGTACCAATAATTACATGTAAACCATGGAAGCCTGTAGCTACAAAAAACGTAGCCCCAAATACTGAGTCCGCAATAGTAAATGGCGCTTCAACATACTCTAAAGCTTGAAGAGCTGAAAAATATAATCCTAATACTACAGTAATTAAAAGTCTTTGTATAGATTGTTTATGATTTCCTTCTATAATCGCGTGATGGGCTCAAGTTACAGTCGCGCCTGAAGATAAAAGAATAATAGTATTTAATAATGGAATTTGGAATGGGTTAAAAGGATCGATACCTTTGGGAGGTCAAGATATTCCAATTTCTGCAGTTGGGGATAATCTTCTATGAAAAAATGCTCAGAAAAATGAAAAAAAGAAAAGAACCTCAGACACAATAAATAAAATTATACCCCAGCGTATTCCATTTTCTACAATTTTAGTATGAAGTCCTTGATAAGTAGCTTCTCGAGTAACATCTCGTCATCATTGAATTATTGTTAAAACTGTTGTTAAGAGGCCTAGAATTAATAGATCTATATTAAATTGATGAAACCATTTAACTAAACCTGTTGTTAGTATTATAGCTCTGATAGAGCCAGTTAAAGGTCAAGGTCTTATATCAACTAAGTGATATGGGTGTATACCATGGGATAATGTCATTAGTTAACTTCACTAGCAAAAAGTGTTCTTAGTACTGCAAATACATATGATTGAATTACTGCAACAGCAGATTCTAAAAGTAAAAGTAGAATTTGTGAAAAAATAAGAATAGTTAAGAGGTAAGAATTTAAAGAAGGTCCAGTTCCTCCGGATAGCGTTAATAAAAGATGCCCAGCTATTATATTAGCAGCCAATCGGACTGCTAATGTCCCAGGACGAATAATATTTCTGATTGTTTCAATTAGTACTATAAACGGTATTAAAACTGCTGGAGTACCTTGAGGCACCAAATGAGCGAATATATGTTGGGTGTGATTTACTCAACCAAAAATTATAAATGTTAATCATAGAGGTAGTGAGAGAGCCAAAGTTATTGCTAAATGACTTGAGCTAGTAAAAATATATGGAAAGAGTCCTAAAGAATTATTAAATACAATTAAAGAAAAAAGCGAGATAAAAATAATTGTTCTTCTTTTTTGAGTAGGACCTAAAATTGTTCTAAATTCTTTATGAAGCGCTAAATTAATTTTATTTCATAGTAAAGATCACCGTGAGGGTGAAATTCAAAATAAATAAGGGATAAATAATAATCCTAAAAAAGTTGAAAGCCAATTTAATGGTAAATTAATTAATCTTGAAGATGGTTCAAAAATAGAAAATAAATTAGTTATCATTTTCAGTATTTTTCTTCAGATTTAATTGATATTTTATCTGCTCTTATTTTTTCAGGTGATATAACATAATAATTAGAGATAAAGAATAATAAAAAAATTAGCAAGAATATAAATATTAGATTTAATCATATAAGAGGGGCTATTTGAGGAATTAAAAAATATCTTAAGATTATTTAAGTTAAACTTATATTTAAAAATGTATTTTTTAAATAATTATAAATAGAGTGGGAATTATTAAACCAAATATATTTATAAAGATGATAAGGGGGCTAGACAATAAATTAGTATTATTTAAATCATAAGTTAAGGACGATTTAAATCTTGGCGCTGAAAAAGTTAAAAATGGAATAGCGATCCGTAGGTAGAAATATAATGTAATTAAAGTGCAAGATAAGAGTACAATAAACAATATAAATATATTAAAATTATTTAATTCTTGAATAATAAATCATTTGGGAATAAATCCTGTAAAAGGCGGAAGTCCCCCTAAAGAAAATAACGCTATAAATATTGGAAAATTTGAAGACGAAGAAGATTCTTTTTTATCAATTAGATTACTAATATAGAAAGCCTGATGATTATGAAAAATTAGAGCGACCGACCTAGAAATACAACAATAAAATAAAAAATATATAAACATTATATTATCTCTTATAATAGCAGCCGCTAATATTCATGCCATATGATTAATTGAAGAAAAAGCTATGATTTTACGCAAAGATGTCTGATTAATTCCTATAATTGATCCAATAACCGCAGATAATACCGCGGACCTAATAATTACAGTGTAAGTTTGTTGATAAGGTATTAATAATAAAATAAGAGAGAGTGGTGCAATTTTTTGAATTGTTATTAAGATAATTAATCGTGGCCAGGATAATCCTTCTATAATTTGAGGAAATCAAAAATGAAAAGGAGCAGCTCCTAATTTTAATAATAGAGCTGAAAGAATTATAAAAAAAGAAACTTCAGAAGATATCAATATTAAAGATCTTCTAAAAATAATGAATGAAGAACCTAAAGCTTGAATAAGAAAATATTTAAGAGCAGCTTCAGATGAGTAGCGGTTATTTATTGTTAAAATAATAGGGATAAAGGATATTAGATTTAGTTCTAACCCTACTCATGCTATAAATCAAGAGGGAGCTGAAATAGCTATTACTACTCCTAAAGATAAGGTAGATATAAATATTATATTTGATAAAGATAAAAAAATCTTAAATAGAACTCTAAATTCATGGTAGAAGGCTTATTCTATAGCTTGTGCTTATATTTAATATATTATATATAGGTAAATATAATTATAATAAAATATAATAAACTTATTATAGTTTTTTGAAAATATCTAAATTAGATAATTTAAGTACGACAAACTTATGTTATGTTTTAAATAATTCTCAAATTAATAATTTGAATTATTTACTTCATTCAAATTAAAAGAGAGAATATTAGTCTCATAGACGGGGTATGAGCCCGTAAGCTTTATTTAGCTTATCTTTTAAAGTATAAATAGAATAAATCTATATAATTAACAATATCAATGTTACCCTTTAATCAGGCATTATACTTAATTATATTGTTTAAGCTAGCTCTTACAGAACATTTTATGAATGCAAATCATATATTTTAAAATAAATTATAGCTTAATAAACAATTATTCTGCCCACTCTAAAGCACCCTGCCTTCATTCGTAATATAACCCGAATAATAAAATAAATAAAAATATTAAACCTGTAAGAGCCCAAGTAAAGATATTAGAGAGGTGAATAATATAAGCTAAGGGTAAAATTAGTGTAATTTCTACATCGAAATTTATAAAATTACAGCAATTAAAAAAAATCGTAAAGAAAATGGAAGTCGAGCAGATCCTTTGGGATCAAATCCACATTCATAGGGTGAATTTTTTTCACGGTCTATAGTTTTTTTTATTTTTTATAATAAAGATGCAATAATTATTACAGCACATCTAATTAATAAAGTAAGAAAGGTACAGAATAGTAAAAATAAAATTATTTTTTCTAATTAATTTAGACCTTTTGGTTGGAAGCCAAATATACTTAATATACTAAAAAAATTAGCAAGAAGTATTATTTACTATAATAGGCTTAAAAGACCTACACCTACAACTTCGGTCACCTAGCTAATATAATAAATTAATCTTCTTTAGAAGATGACACCCAATTTAAAAAAGAATCAACTGATACACTTTCGATTACAATTGGTATAAACCTATGATTTGCTCCACAAATTTCTGAACATTGTCCATAGAAAAGTCCAGGGCGTGTAATTATAAATCTTACTTGATTTAGTCGCCCTGGAATAGCATCTGCTTTTACTCCAAGTGCTGGAACTGTTCAAGAGTGAATAACATCTGCTGCCCTAATAAGAACTCGAATTTGAGTGTTTATTGGTAAAACTGTTCGATTATCAACATCTAGTAGTCGAAATCTTGAAGAATCTATTTCATTAAGGGGGATTATATAAGAATCAAATTCTAATTGAAGAAAATCAGAATATTCATAACTTCAATACCATTGATGACCAATGGTTTTTAAGAGTTACACTGGGATTATTTACCTCATCTAATAAATAAAGAAGCCGTAAAGAAGGTAATGCAATAAAAATTAAGATAAATGCTGGTAAAACAGTTCAAATAATTTCAATTGTTTGATTTTCTAGAAGAAATCGGTTAATATAAGAATTAGCAAATAAAGATGCTATTATATATCCTACAAGTGTTGTAATTAAAATTAAAACAATTATTGCGTGATCGTGAAAAAAAATTAATTGTTCTATTAGGGGGGAAGCCCTGTCTTGAAATCCTATATGTGCTCATGTTGCCATTAATTTATTATTTAAAATTTTAAACAAAAATATTAAGAGAAATTAATATAATATTTCATTACAAGAGCTTAAATCTTGGACACTTTCTGCCACCTTAATATTCTAAAAGGATAAACATGAATCCATAACAAGATCCTAAATCTTGGGCATTATTCTGCCATTTTAGAAGTATTTTATTAACTAAGAATTAGATACCATTGGGATTTCTATATATCTGTGATCTGCAGGGGGATAAGAATGTTCTCACTCAACTGATGTTGGAAAAAATGTTGAAAATATTACAGATCGTGAGGCCACTAAAGATTCTCACACAATAATAATAAAACCTAAAACAGCAACTAATGAGATTATAGAGCCTATTGATGATAATACATTTCATGCAGTATAAGCATCGGGGTAGTCAGAATACCGACGAGGTATCCCATTTAATCCTAAAAAATGTTGAGGGAAAAAAGTAATGTTTACTCCTACAAATATAACAAAAAAATGAATTTTAAGTCATGTAGGATTTAATGAGAGCCCTGTAAATAAGGGGTATCAGTGGGTAATTCCAGCAAAAATTCCAAATACAGCTCCTATAGATAAAACATAATGAAAGTGGGCAACTACATAATATGTGTCGTGTAAAATAATATCAAGGGATGAATTAGCTAAAACAACTCCTGTTAATCCCCCTACCGTAAAAAGGAAAATAAAACCTATTGCTCATAATAATGACGGTCTATAATTAACTTGAGCTCCATGTAGAGTTCCTAATCATCTAAAAATTTTAATTCCTGTAGGCACTGCAATAATTATAGTGGCTGATGTAAAATAGGCTCGAGTATCTACATCTATACCTACAGTAAATATATGATGTGCTCATACTAAAAATCCTAAAATACCAATTGCTAATATGGCATAAATTATACCTAAAGTACCAAAAGACTCAGCTTTACCCGACTCTTGACTTACGATATGTGAAATTATTCCAAATGCAGGTAAAATTAAAATGTAAACTTCAGGGTGTCCAAAAAACCAAAATAAATGCTGATATAAAACTGGGTCTCCTCCTCCTGCAGGATCGAAAAAAGAGGTGTTTAAATTTCGATCTGTATGTAATATAGTAATAGCTCCCGCTAAAACTGGTAGTGATAATAAAAGTAGGATTGCAGTAATAAATACCGATCACACAAATAAAGGCATCCGGTCTAATGTTATTCCCTGGGGGCGTATATTAATAACTGTAGTTATAAAATTTACAGCTCCTAAAATAGAAGAGACTCCGGCCAAATGCAAAGAAAAAATACCTAAATCTACTGATGCTCCTGCATGTGCGATTGCCGCAGATAATGGGGGGTAAACAGTTCATCCTGTACCTACACCCCTTTCTACTATCCTCCTGGTTAATAAGAGAGTTAAAGATGGGGGTAAAAGTCAAAAACTTATATTATTTATTCGTGGAAAGGCTATATCTGGTGCTCCTAATATTAAAGGGACTAGTCAATTTCCAAATCCACCAATTATAATAGGTATTACCATAAAAAAAATTATTACAAAAGCGTGTGCTGTTACAACTACATTATAAATTTGATCATCTCCAATCAAACTACCTGGTTGTCCTAGTTCAGCTCGAATAATTAAACTCAAAGAAGTTCCTACTATTCCGGCTCAAGCTCCAAAAATAAAATATAATGTACCAATATCTTTATGGTTAGTTGAAAAAAATCATCGTTTCGTTATTTAAGTGGCTTTATAGTGGAAATATAAGACGTTAGATTGCAAATCTGAAAATGTAATTAAAAATTGCTAAAGCTTTTATATGTTAGTGTTAAATGCACAAAAAGTTTTGATCTTTTAAGTTTTGGTGAAAGTCCTTTACATATAAATAAGATTTAAAAGAATTTACTTATTTTTATGGCTTTGAAGGCCATTAGTTTATATAACTTAAAATCTCTATTAGTTACGTTTTTTGTATAAAGTAGCTTTAAGTTTGATTCTTGCTTATAATTTTTATATTATGATTAAAAAATACATGAAAATTATAGTGTTCCTTTATATTAAAAATTAAAAATTATATATAATATAAATCTCAGTATTTAATTTTAAATATTAATTAAAATTAGAATTGGTAATCATTTTAATCCTGACTAAAATTTGTGCCAGCAGTCGCGGTTATACTTAAAGGGTAAATAAATACAATTTGGTGTTATAGTAAATTATTAGTTAAATAAAATTTATTATTTTTTTTAAAGGGTGAAATCAGAATTTAATTATAATAATAATTTTAAATAAAAACAAAAATAAACTATAAATTTTAATATATAAACTAGGATTAGATACCCTATTATAATTAAAGTGAAAAATTGCCAGATTATTAACAGTTATTTTCTTTAAATCCAGAGAATTTGGCGGTATTTTAGTCCTTTTAGAGGAACCTGTTTCATAAACGATAAGCCACGAATATCTTACCTAATTTAAAATTTGTATACCGTCATTATCAGATAACTTTGATAGAATAAGTTGTTGAAAATAATAAAATTAAGAAAATTAGATCAAGGTGCAGTTTATAATAAGGAGCAAATGGGTTACAATAAAAATAATTTAAACGGAGTTAATAATGAAATTTAATAATAAAGGTGGATTTAATTGTAATATAATTAATTTTAATTACTTGATATAGGCTCTAAAATATGTACATATCGCCCGTCGCTTTCGCCTAAAAATGAAATAAGTCGTAACAAAGTAGATGTGCCGGAAGGCGTATCTAGAAGTTAAAGTAAAGCTTATTATAAAGCATTCCGCTTACACCGGAAAGAATATTGTGTAATTCAATATACTTTAAGATTGAAACTTATTATTGTAATAATTTTATTTATTGTTGTAAGAAAAATAATTTAAAACAAAAACATTTAGTATTAATAAAGAAACTTATAAAAGATAATAGTTAATAGTATTGTAAAAGAATGTTAATATATTGGTAAAATAATCAAATAATAGAAGTTAAAATGTGCCTTGTGTATCATAAAATAATAAATTAATTTTTACAAAAAATAATCCCGAAAAAAAGGTAGTTAGATTGTTAATAAAGTTTTTGTTTTAACAAAATTAATAATAACAATCTAGAGATGAAATGTCAGTCGAACTTTTATATCTGGTTTTAAATAAAATGAATTTAATTCAAGCTTTATTTTATAAAAAATGGAGTTAAAGAGTAGGGGGGTGAGCTTTTTACTCAATTATAAAAAAATATAAATTTAAATAGATAATTCTTGAAATTTAGGCTTATAAGTAGCCATTTTTTAAAAGTGTTTTAACTAATATTTGAAATAATTTAATATTTTAAATAATTTTATTATAGTAATTTAAAACTATTAAAAATAATAATTAAAAGGTTATTATGTTCTTATTAGTATAAATTTATTTTATTTAAAAAATTTATTTTAATTTTATAAAATATTATAATTTAATTTGATATTTAAAAAGAACTCGGCAAAAAGATTCTTGCCTGTTTAACAAAAACATGTCTATATGAAGGTGTATATAGTTTGGCCTGCTCACTGATTAAATTAAAGAGCCGCAGTATTTTGACGGTGCGAAGGTAGCATAATAAATTGTCTTTTAATTAAAGGCTTGAATGAAAGGTTGGACAAAGTATCATCTGTTTCTTAAATATTTATTGAATTTGACTTTTAAGTGAAAAGGCTTAAATAAATCAAAAAGACGATAAGACCCTATAAATCTTTACAATAAATATATTTTATATTTTAGCTTATAAGTAAATAAGAAATAAAAATATAGGTTTGTTACGCTGGGGCGGCGTAGATATATAAATAAACTGTCTATAGTTTAAATACAATAATTATTGCTTAATACAAATTGATCCTTAAATAGATTAAAAGATTAAGATACTTTAGGGATAACAGCGTTATTTTTTTTGAGAGTTCTTATCGAAGAAAAAGTTTGCGACCTCGATGTTGAATTAAAGTATCTTTATGGTGTAGCCGCTATAAGAGAGAGTCTGTTCGACTTTTAATACTTTACATGATTTGAGTTCAGACCGGCGTGAGCCAGGTTGGTTTCTATCTTTTGTTAAATATAAGAGTTATATTTATGTGCTCCACTACGCCAGAATACCCGGGAAGCCAGAATTGCCACCATAAATCCTCTTCTACCAACCACACCAGGAAAAAAAATAAGGAGCACGTTCGACAATGAGGAAACTCAGAAGAGAAATATAATATATAGCCAAACGAAGAAGGACCAGCATAAACAAATATCACCTGTTCGGATGCGCCGATCTTCCGCGCAGATGACCCACCACCAGCCCACGAATTTCTAGGGGGTCTACCTAATCCCCCCTAAATAAGCTCCCTGTACTTATTACCTTCTGACCTTCAAACACCAGCCCTGGGACATAGCAGCCAAAGTCATCACTATTCCGACGAGAACCAGGTAGAGCTAGCAATTCAAGGGCTTGAATTACCTTACATGTAAGAGTTCGAGCCTAAGAATAAACCTCCCATTCAGGAAGTAATTGAAGCCATGGTGGATATTCTTTAAGGTCTGAGGAGTTCTTTTCCCTATTAGGTGAATTAATATTTTCACATGCCATTGTATAGTGACAATACTAGGATCTCTATTAGGCTGCAAATTTGATATTAGAAGTAGCACCGAAGGGCATGCCACAAACTGACTTCTTTTATCAATAGCGCACTCTAAAAACTATTAAAGTAGATCTTGCCATGGTACGCATACGCTAATGGTTTGGGCTTTGCGAGATACCTCTGAATAAAGGCATTTAGCATATAAAAGTCTATACTGTATCTGTCCAACACCATGGTCAAGAGAACCGGTACAGAACTTCATCACTGATTAGTATAAAGGTCAGGATAGACGAGCAGCCATAACTCAGGATATGTCCTAGTTCATGCTCACATTAGTCAGATGGTATCCACCCTATGTCATGACATTAAGGAACTACCATTCAAGACCCAAAACCAACTAATCCATCTGTATCCCTATCCACATCATCCACACGGCAGGACCACCTAAGCGGCTCGACGGAACATAGTCGAAAGGACTTGACAACTATCACCACCTCCCCTCCCCTCCTGTGACTGCAGCTTCAGATCTACAGAGTGCTAGATTAGGAGTGCCACAGAGGGTATCTTTAATCTCTACACCAGTGCGACCCAGTGTATCACTTAGGTTATTATCAGTGTAATAGAGTAACTTATTTAAGACTAATTAATTGTCTACACCAGTGTGACCCCGGTGTATCACTTATGATATTATCAGTGTAATAGAGTAACGTGTTTAACACTCTTATTTAATTCCTACACCAGTGCGACCCGGTGTATCACTTTTATTTTCCTGAAAAGAGAAAAGTGATAACTAATCCTTATGCCAGTGCAACCCAGGTGTATCTCTTGAACTAACGAGAGAGAGAGAGAGAGAGCAGAGTATAAATCAAAGTAATAATTATTATACTTCCCCAGTGTCCTACACCCCCCCCCCCCCCAGCCCAAAATTTCATGATATTTTTGTTTGTGTCTAAAAAGCTTCTTTCAACATAGGAGACTAGCATAGGAGGGCATAGCCAACCATATGAACCCCCCCCCCCCCTCCTCCACACACACACAACCAAAATGTAATGATTTTTTTTTTTTTGGGGGGGGGTCTAAAATGCTTCTTTCAACAATGGAGAATTATGTAAGAGGGCATAAACACCTATATTACATCACTATGACATCAATATCATCCCCCGCCCCCATCCCTCCCCCCAAAAAAAACACTGACATACACCTATGATTCGTATTATAAGAGGTTACATAGAGAAAAATCCTAGTTTACCCTAAATTACTGGCTAGTTTACGTTTTCGTCTAATACCTAAATCAGAAAACTTAATTTTTATGAGTAACTTAACCATTTTTTCATGACACCACACCAAATAATTGAGATGTTATATAAATTTTACTTTCGTCTGCGATTTCCCACAATCATATATTGGCAACTTCCAAGTGTAACTACTCCATATTATTGTATTGGAGCTGCTTGTAAATGCTCATGTTAACACATATTGGTTGTGCCTTCATCGTGTAATTATTTTTTCGATAAAGTGAAAAACGTATCAGGGGGAATTTTATTAAACAAAATCGCGATCGTCACGACGTCGCGCACAACGTACAATTTATGACCATGATATCTCATGATGTATTGGAAATTTTAAGAAAAACTAAATCACACGCTCTTCGTATGGTATTCGAGTATTTACATGTGACAGCAGGTGTCTCTAGGACAAATAATAAGACCGCAGGAAGTTATGACAAGATCATGACATCATGACATTGTGACGTCATGATGTCATGACGTACCACATTATCATGCTCCCACAAAGTCGACATTGATATTTTGATTATACCCTAAAAGTGTCGAGATGAAAGATATAATTTTTTGTTTTTTGTGTCGGAGGTTGTGTAGTCCCATTAAGGTGTATATTAGTATATAATCCAAGAGAGAGACAGCGTCAAGTGTATTCCTAGTTACCTCGTGCTAGGATCAATTTATATGTATCCATTGTACTAGTGTAAATAAGTGTTTCGCTCTACGTATTAAGCTATTATTAAAAGTTGAACTATAGATGTACTCAGTGTTATATTTTACCCTTTACTACTTTTGTGCATGTGTTGTGTGATTTTAACTTCTCCAGTCGAGTAGAACCTACCAAACACCAATTAAAACCCGGTAAAAACCCTGGCATAACAATTTTGTTCTTCTGACCCTTCATACTTTGTTCTTTCTCTTTTCCGGTCGGTTATACTGTATATTGTTTTCTGGCAGTGTTCCTTTAGTTCCTAGTGTTATATTCTTGTTGTGTTGTTGTTGTGTCCTACCCCTGAGCCATTCCACATTCTGAGGTTACACCTCTCTTACCATCAACATTATTTTTTTTCTCGCCAGGTTTCATATACGTTTTTGTTTTGTTGTTCCTGGTGTTTTGTGTCGTACGGTATTGTTCTCTTACCTTCCTGCTTGTATGTGCTTCTCCTTCTTCTTCTCCTTTGTTCACCTTGGTTATTCCCTTGGTTGCTGTTAATTGTCCGTTTTCATTTGTTTTCTCTCCTTCCTTCGTGCAGCATTTAATCATTGTAATATACCTTATAGTGCTGTCTTAGCCTTCCTTGGTTTATTTATTTATGTTTGCATCCTTTCTCTTGTTCTATTATATATACTAAATTGTTTTATCTTTTATCCTTGCTCTATATTACCCGTAAGCTGTCCATTTTCCCTCCCTTAACTGTCTTTATCTCACCTATTATTAATCTTTCTATTGTCTCACTTACATGGTGTCACTGACTTCTACATCTGCATTCGGTAAACTTATATAATCCAGTAAGGAAAACGCGATAATATGAAATTTAATGATACAGCCAACCTGAGTTATCCGAAGTATTATTGTGGATCTATTATCGTCAGACAGGATGCAGGCCAACAGTAGTGAGTAGCTGCTGGTGTGGGTACCGGTACCGGTACTGCATGCATGTTGTCTCTCCTTTCCCTATTAGAGTGATAACTTGTAGCTATTGATGGAATGTTGTGCAAGAGTGAACGTCGTTGAACTAGTTAAGTTTGTGCTAAAACAACATCAGCAGGAATAAGGCAATGGTATGATAATGATAATATATGGTGAATGGAATTTAACCCTTTCAGCAATAGTACATCTTTAACCCTATCAATATTATTACATCTTATTTATATTATTATGGTTAACATTAGACGATCATAATCAACTACAAACCTACGACAAAGTGTATTTACACATTTGATCTTAAAAGATCTTCTTGGTTGACTAAACTCGTTCAATATTATTTATAGTAAAATAAATATTACGACAATGTATCAAATTAATGTAAAGGAATCGAAAACACTGAGAGGGAATAGATAATAAGAACGAGAGGAAATAGGAAAACTAAAATAATACGCGAAATGGGGAGGAAAACTGATATGGTAATGAGTTAACCAGAGTATCCAATAAATCATGTTGAATGAAAGGGCAGTAAACATCAACATTATATTGGCTATGAAAATATGATTATGCAAGGCTTGGAGGAACATTATGAAGACACATGACGTAGTTGACAATGGAAGGTGGACGTGGAGGAATAAATGGTGAGAGAGAGAGAGAGAGAGAGAGAGATGGTGTGTGTCCATACTTAGTATACTCTTTCTAGTATGAACAGTCTCGATGTTACGTAATCTGGGTTGATGTAGCATTACGTATCTTTCCGTAGTCTTAAGTTGAACGCTTTCTGTAATCTTAATTAAGTTGAACGCCCACAATTTGGGTAGAATATATTATTCTGTAGTTGTATATCATGGGAAAGTATTGTAGGATTATAATTCCCATATATATATTTGTGTATTATTTAAGATTGTTCATAAATATCTCCTTGTATAAAGATGGGATACATTTTCCATATGCTATGCGCATGCGCGGATAGTCACAAGGACTACAACGACGTGGCTCTCGTCCTCACTCTCCAACCAACCTCCGTCCCCGCTACACACACTAAGCCTTCTTCATAGTTCATATATTAGGAGTTTTTGCTTCACTATCATCTCATTTTCATATAGTCACTACATAATCATCTATTGTTAGTTATCATAAAATGTAAAGTAAATATCTAGCCTATCCTAGCCTATTATAGCCTCTTTCCGTACGCTTCTTTGTCCTACTAACCACTCAAGTCAACTAGCCTATCTTCCGCCATCTTTCAATCACCAGCTGAGTTCATCATAAAAGGTTAATATTCTATATGTGTTAATCTTCCAAATTAAATATATACAGTCCACTTCATCCAAATTAACCATATAAGTGGTCCTTCGACCTTTCGCTAGTTTGGCCTCCCTTTTTTGAGAGTTATTCGGCGGTCGGTAGTTGCCTTGCTTGGAGTGGGGCTGGCCTATCCATGTTTTTGTCATGTGTCCTACTACGTCCTCCAGGCCCCGGTCTTTTGGCCCCATGGGGCTGTCGGGCTTTTTTTCGTCCGCTCTTTGCTCTGGCCGCCCCAGGTGCCTGGCCACCAGTGGGACAGGATGTGGGAACTAGTGGATAGGTCAGGGCTGCGACGGGAGTTTTACCCAGAATGTAAAGTTATAAATCTATCTGATCCAGTACAGTACTCAAAACAATAATTACTTTAAATGCTTTTTCGGGCTCATTAATTTATATTAAAATTACTTTAGCCCTAGAAAATATTGCACGATTGGCACTAAGATTAAAATCATCCATACTGTACTGTATAATAATTTCAAAAGTTAAGGTTATTCAATCTAGATTAAAATTGTACTGTCAAATAACTTCTTTATTCATTCATATAACTTTCTAAATTCTACTCTCGTCGTGTGCCCTGAAGGCGGGGTAATATGATAGTTGATAGGCTGAGTGTGTGTTAATCCAACTCAAAACTGTTTTCCTTGTGACTTCTTGATATGAACTTTTCTTGTGTACAATATTCACATTTATTAAATTTAATAATATACAATTTTCGGTACCCATTGAGTTTAGCCTGATACAATTACCCTATTGGCTCTCGCTCTCTTAAAATTCTTGAATTTATTATAACTTTAAACCGGTACCTCTCTCTTTTTTGACATCTAGAGACTTTTGGCCTATACTGTATTGTACTAAATTTCCCTCCCGGCTTTTCTTAAATTATGGTGTAATGATTCTATAATTTCTTTAATTATGTAAGGAGTTAAATTGAAAGGCTCCAGACTGCTAGTCTACATTTGGGCAAAATTCTTATTCCGCATTTCGTGAGGGTGTTTTATTTTCGGCTCGCCATGTAATTTGATTTCTCGGAGTACTGTATTGTTGTCTGCAACGTATTCAGACTAGCATTGATAGTTTGATTTAACATCACTAAGTTTCTTTCTCCTATAATCATGGCTACAAGTTTAAAAC
The DNA here is from genome assembly GCA_032716605.1 of Paralithodes platypus. Classification (NCBI taxonomy): domain Eukaryota; kingdom Metazoa; phylum Arthropoda; class Malacostraca; order Decapoda; family Lithodidae; genus Paralithodes; species Paralithodes platypus. The sequence goes on from CM064507.1 coordinate 17,125,615, forward strand.
GGCGTTGGGCTGGGCTTAAGGGCTCTTTGACGGTATTGGCCTCTGACATCGACGACTTCCTTGAATCGGCGTCTGGGGTGGAGGTGGAGGCCAGGTTGCTCAGTATTCAAAAGCAACTTGACAAGTATGAGGCCACACAGGAGTACCTGGCCGACATTTACGAGACAGACGCCGAGTATATCAATGAGTTAAGAGAGGATACCCTGTATTTGGAGGGCATACAAGTAATCGTTGCCACATTAAAGGGGGTCTTGGTTCCAGAGGTCAAGAGGGAGTCGACTCGACCTGAGCCAAAGAAGTCCACCGTTAACCCACTGAGCTCCAGTGACGCAAACAGTGCGTCGGCAATGTATGTAACGCTAAACCCCAGCGACGCAGACGTCAGTGTCACTCCGGTCCCAATTACTCCGGTCCTATGGCACCTAGAGGGCTCAGATTTGTATGGGAACTGTGTACGTATTCCACGCACCCATGCCGATGGTTGACAACTCTCAAAGTAAACCGCGTGCGTGTGAGCATGCAAAAACCTGTTTTTTGGGGGAAATTGCCTTCAATTTTTTACTCTTGTAAAATCCGTTTTCGGGGGCTCTGTAGAACCATTTTTTGAGCATTTTGATCGTTTTTTCGTGGTTTTTCCTTCATTCCTAACCCATTCGCTATTGTTTCTGGAAAAAAAAATCAGAATCAGCCGGTCCTGGGTGGTACATTTATAAATATTTAGCTGGTACTCAGCGGGTTAAATTACCACATCTTACTCTTCCAAAATTCGAGGGTGATGCCACGATGTGGTCAGGATTTTGGGAGATGTTCAAGTGTACCATCCATGACAATCCCGACCTCACAGATATACAACGCTTCACCTATCTGAAGGGTCAGCTTCTGGGTGATGTGCATAAGCTAGTCGAAGGATTCATTGTCGAAAGTGCAAGTTATGCCCCAGCAATAGAGCTCCTGCAAGAGACATATGGGCATCCAGATCAAATCAAGGCAGCTTATGTTACCCAATTCAATCAACTAGCGTCACCCAAATACCAAACAGCTGACCTGAAGAACTTCTATGCCAATACAGAGAGTGTGATGAGGTCAATCATTAGCCATGGAATTTGTTTGGAGCAATTTTGTGTGGTGACTCTTGTCAATAAATTACCATCACCACTAAAAGAAACCATAAAACGGGAAATGGGAGACTCGAGCCTGGATTATAAGAAATTCACCCATTGCTTCTAGGCTGAAGTGTACAATTTGGCAGGTCAAGACAAAGTAGGGGGTACACCCATGGCTACGGCAACATTTACCGCCCAAAGTGAATAGAGGAAATGTAACTGTGTCCTGTGTAGTGGCACCAATCATTTGTGATACAAGTGTATGAAGTATAAGACTAAAGTTCAAAGAGCCCAACAACTACGTCTCTGCACTGGGTGCTTGTCAAAAGAGCATGGCCATTCGGGTTGTACTAATCCTAACATAAGAATCTGCAAGTTTTGTAAGGGCAAACACTTATATTCCCTATGTGCACAGAAACAAGGGAAGGAAAGTAGACCAGCGGAGGATAAAACGAAGAGAGAGCATACTGCTACTACTTCGACTACAATGTCCGTTGCCACAGGTAAAAATACAGTAATCTTGCCCACCGTACAGCTGCCGGTAAAGGGTAAGGATAATAATTGTGTTAAAATCAGATCGCTACTTGACCAATGTTCTCAGAGGACTTTTGTGAAGTCTTCTGTTCTATCATCCCTTTCCTACATTTCTAAAGGAACTGAGGAGTTATGTCTTCACGGATTTACCGGAAAACAAGCCTCTAGGGAATATAATGTCGTGGCACTGCAATACAAACACAGAGGTAAATTTCATCATCTAGATGCAATAGTGGTTGATGAAATGCCCGAACATTAAGGTGAACTTAGCCTAAAGTCTGAACTGGTTAGTTTACAAAGTAAAGGCATAAAATTGGCCGATCCTCATGCAACGGACACAGATCAATTGGAGCTGCTCATCGGTGCGGATCACTACTACGATATAGTGCGACCTGGGTATAAAAGGTCAGGTAGCCTAATTCTGCTTCCTACCAAGTACAGGTACGCCATAAGTGGTTCATATGTGGCACAACCTAACAGCTCCAGCACTGAAGTAATTACTGTATTGCAAGTAGCAGTAACCCCAATGGACGAATACATGCCCACTGGTAATATTCCACCATGCAAAAATGACTTAAATGTTTTGTGGGAAATAGATCATATCGGGATAACCCCTAAGGAATACTCACAAGTTGAGCGTCAAGCACTATCGTCGTATGAGGATACCGTTACCTACGATCCTGACGGCCAACAATATAAAGTGAGACTACCCTGGAACAATTACAAGGATAAGCTGCCAACTAACAAGGGTTTGGCCATAGGCCGTCTTCGGGGTCTTCAGAGAAGATTCATCAAAGAGCCTGACTTTTGCGAGGAATACTCAAAAGTCATAAAGGAGCAGGTGTCCCGTGGTTTTATAGAAGAGGTGCCTTTTGACAATTCAGATACCGGACATTACTTGGCTCATCATGGAGTGGTCAAGGAGAGCAAAACTGCGCCAGTGCGTATCGTCTTCGACTGTTCAGCCAAGGTGAGTGATCGTCAGCCTAGTCTTAATGACTGCTTGCATACTGGACCTTCACTTAGCGCAGGTTTTACTCCGGTTTAGACTCGATAAGTATGCCTGGGTGTCTGATATCGAGAAGGCGTTTCTGATGTTAAAACTCCATGAGGACAACCAAGACTATACTCGGTTTATGTGGCCAAAATTTCCACGGCAGCTAGATTCCCCCCTCATTTGTTACAGATTCCAGGCGGTTTTATTTGGCGCTACATGTTCCCAATTTCTTTTAAACGCCACCATTTATAATCACTTGTCAAATGTCAGTGCAGATCCGCAGGTTATTCAGCAGATTCGGTCATGGTTATACATCGACAATTTACTGGGAACAGGTAATGATGAAGATTTCCTGATTCATACCCATGGTGAAGTCCGAGAAATTATGAATGACGCTCATCTACATCTACGTGAATGGGCGTCAAATAGTTCTATTTGCGGACTGTACTGCAACGGGATGGTGTGGCGGCGGTACAGCAGGAACATGTGAGGGTGCTGGGATTGTTTTAGGAGACGGACACAGATACCCTCTCATTCGGCGTTCAGTACGCGCAATATTCGCAGATTACAAAACGGCTTTGTTTATGTATGACGGCTAAACTTTTTGACCCCTTGGGGATAGTTCTACCGGTGTCGACCAAATCAAGATTATTCCTTCAGCAATTATGGAGGATAAAATTAGGTTGGGATGAGGTTTTGACTGGCGATTAGGTTCAGGAGTGGGAAGACATTATTTCGGATCTTCATCTCTGTAAGGGTTTTAATTTTCCTCTGAGAGTTGTCAGGACCATCCTGTTTCCATTCATGCCTTCTCAGAAGCTAGCAAGGTCGTGTACGGCACCGCCATATACTTTGTTGACACAAGTGGCAGCCGTCTAGTCATGGCGAAAGCGAAAGTCGCCACGATCAAATCCCTTTCCATCCCAAAATTAGAGCTAACTGCATTTCTGTTGGCTGCTAGACTCGTTCACTTTATCGAGGAAACATTTAAAACTTTGCTAAATATCTCGGAGACAGTTATATGGAGTGACAGCCAAATTACGCTCTACTGGTTACATATCCGAAAGAAGCTACCAGTGTACGTCACCAACCGTGTCGACGAAATTCATACCCTGCTCCCAACCGCACAGTTCCGGTATGTGTCTACCAAAGAGAATCCAAGTGACTGCATTACTCGTGGTGTATCTGCTAAATTTCTCAAATCTTCTGCATTGTGGTGGAATGGCCCATGCTGGCTTAATAATCCCAACGAATGGTCAGAAATATAGATTTGAGCGAGCAACACACTGCTATTGTGGCACCGGTAATTGACTTGGTGCCTGACGAAGACACACGGTTATGGGACTGGGATAGATTCAACAGCTATGAGAAGTTATGTGTTACAGCATGGGTGATACGATTTGTAGAAAATATAAAAGCCAAAATCAAAGGCACACCGCCAACAGGTAGTGCTTACCTCAATGTGAAGGAGATCAGAATTGCAGATAAAATATTACATAAGCTCTGTCAACAAGAAATATATACGCAGGAATATAAATTACTGGTTAAAGGAACAAAGTCCAGGACTAACCTGATCAACCAGTTGGGCTTACGCTTGAAGGGGAATTTGATACATTGCGGAGGCAGATTACGATTGGCAGCACTCTCTGAGGCTAGTAAGTATCCATTACTACTGCCCCCCAATCATCCCTTCACCCATCTTATCATCGATAGGTGTCACCGACTCTGTTGTCATTATGGGGTTGGTCATATACAGTAGTCACCTATGTAAGACAACGATGGTGGGTGCCTAGAATCAGGCAGGTGGTCAAGAAAGTCCTACGCAAATGCTTAAAATGTAGGCGGATACAGGGAACACATTATGATTCCGTCGGAATTCCTCCCTTACCAAACCTGCGAGCCACCCCAGGTGACCCTTACAAAGTTACCGGGGTTGAATACAGTGGAGCCCAATCTTAAGGTGTATATGATACTTTTCACCTGTGCCGTTACCAGGTCAATTCACCTGGAACTGGTCACCAACCTCACTTGTGATAGCTTCCTACATGCCTTGAAGATTCTGCAGTAGACAGGGATATCCACATAGCATGCTGAGTGACAATTCAAAGACTTTTATAGGGGCATCTACATATCTCAAAGAAGTGAGCAACAATCCCAAGATTCAGACCTGCCTTGTGGATGTAAATTGTGAATGGTGTTTCATTCCCGCCAGAGTGCCTTGGTTTGGCCCCATATGGGAGAGAGCCATAGGCATCGTGAAGGCGGGTCTGAAGAAGGTGTTGGGTAGAGCTCTCATTTCGATTGAGGAACTCAACACCATACTCTTGGAGATTGAAGCCACCATAAATGATCGCCCTCTATACTATGCTTCTGGTGATTTGGAAGACCTTACCCCAATCACACCCTCAGTACTGGTACGTGGGTACAGACTGCGAGATCTTCCTGAAGAACATGATGAGGATACTATGGAAGATCCAGACTACACAAGTAAGGACGTGATATCGGCCCGCTACAAATATATTCGTAAATTATCGAGAGATATTTAGCATCGCTGGACGACAGAATAATTGGTGACTTTGAGAGAAGCGCAAAAAAGTAAACTAACACCATTAAATGGTCATTGGCCTAGGGTAGGTGACGTGGTAACCATCCATGAAGAGGGCCCGCGCGCACTCTGGAAATTGGGCCGGATAGAGGAGTTGTTACCAGGTCGTGATGGTGAGGTTCGGGTAGCAAAAGTTCGCACCCGGACTGGAGTAATCACACGGCCAACAGTACGACTATATCCTCTTGAAGGTGACCTCAAACGCAAGGACACCCCCTCGGATCAATTATCCATAGATGTCCCCTCCCTGGCACCGACTTCGGCGCAGCCTGTTGACGCGCCCGGCGGACACCCCAGTCGACAGGCCGCCCAGATATCCTCCCAATCATGGCGGGATAAGATTGCCTCCGGGCAAATCTAATCATGTAAATTTTGTATATTTTCTGTTGGCGGGAATATGTCCATACTTAGTATACTCTTTCTAGTATGAACAGTCTCGATGTTACGTAATCTGGGTTGATGTATCTTTCCGTAGTCTTAAGTTGAACGTTATCCCAGATATCCTCCCAATCATGGCAGGATAAGATTGCCTCCGGGCAAATCTAATCATGTAAATTTTGTATATTTTCTGTTGGCGGGAATATGTCCATACTTAGTATACTCTTTCTAGTATGAACAGTCTCGATGTTACGTAATCTGGGTTGATGTAGCGTTACATATCTTTCCGTAGTCTTAAGTTGAACGTTTTCTGTAGTCTTAAGTTGAACGTCTACAATTTGGGTAGAATATATTATTCTGTAGTTGTAGCCTATATGGGAAAGTATTGTAGGATTATAATTCCCATATATATATTTGTGTATTATTTAAGATTGTTCATAAATATCTCATTGTATAAAGATGGGATACATTTTCCATATGCTATGCGCATGCGCGGATAGTCACGAGGACTACAACGACGTGGCTCTCGTCCTCACACTCCAACCAACCTCCTTCCCCGCTACACACACTAAGCCTTCTTCATAGTTCATATATTAGGTGTTTTTGCTTCACTATTATCTCATTTTCATATAGTCACTACATAATCATCTTTTGTTAGTTATCATGAAATGTAAAGTAAATATCTAGCATATCCTAGCCTATTATAGCCTCTTTCCATACGCTTCTTTATCCTACTAACCACATAAGTCAACTAGCCTATCTTCCGCCATCTTTCAATCACCAGCTGAGTTCATCATAAAAGGTAAATATTCTATATGTGTTAATCTTCCAATTGAATATATACTGTAGAGTCCACTTCATCTAAATTAGCCATAGTGTGGACAGATTTGTGAAGTTGTTGGAAGATTATGATTCCCAGAATCATATCTACTGTATACAGAGTGACATTATAATAGGGGGAGTGTAAAAGGATTGTAATACAAAGTAAACCTCATTTAACGTATGTAAAAAGAGTAATCAAGTGAGGAATTGAAAGGACCTGGATATATGTTAACAATTGCTGACTAACAAACTTATTGAAAATGTTCATACTGAAAACAGAATCTAAGATACTAAAGATTATCATTACGAAACACACACACACACATATATATACAGTATATATATATATATATATATATATATATATACTGTATATACAGTACTCGCGGTTGAAAGTGTCGGCGACACTTGAAGCACGGGATTTCTGGTAACAGATGTTTCGAGGCATAAAAATTGCGAGAGTGTGCCGAATCGTACGTCTGGCAACTCTGCCAGGTACAGGCATCTCCTTGATGGAGCATAAGCACATCAGTTGAGAGGCGACCGTGGTGACGACTGGATGTACGTCGGTGATAGGGCCGAGTTTTTCAGCCATCTTGCCCATACCGCCAGTATGGGCAAGATGGCCCACCCTCCCGCCAGTGTTATGCCTTCCGAACCTCATTTAACCACATCCCAGATTGAGGTTATAAAGGCCCTTCACATTGAACAAAAAACAACCAAAGAAATCAGTGCGCATACGGGAATAAACGTTCGTACTGTACAACGGGGGGTTAAGAAAGTACGAGCAGCTGGCCCGGGCACCACGCCTGGAGCGTACGTATGGCAACATTTGACAGCAGCAGGGGATTATTTTGCTTTATATGTGTAGCATTAAGGGTTGGATTAGCTTCCAGCTGCCTCTTTATAATATGCAGGGTCCGGGGCCCAAGCAATGTTTTTTTTCCTGGCTTTTTCTTGTGTGTCGGCGTGGTGCCCGGGCCAGCTGCTCGTACCATCTTCACCCACCGTTGTACAGTACGAATGTTTATTCTCGTCTGCACACTGATTTCTTTGGTTGTTTAATGTTCAATGTGAAGGGCCTTTATAACCTCAATCTGGGATGTGGTTAAATGAGGTTCGGAAGGCATAACACTGGCGGGAGGGTGGGTATAGTACCTCCGGTATGGGCAAGATGGCTGAAAAACTCGGCCCTATCACCGACGTACATCCAGTCGTCACCACGGTCGCCTCTCAACTGATGTGCTTATGCTCCTCAAGGAGATGCCTGTACCTGGCAGAGTTGCCAGACGTACGATTCGCCACACTCTCGCAATTTTTATGCCTCGAAACATCTGTTACCAGAAATCCCGTGCTTCAAGTGTCGCCGACACTTTCAACCGCGAGTACTGTATATATCTATATATTATCGGGCATAGGCTGAGAGCCTGTACAATCAACCGTCCTATATTGAACGGTGAAGCCTGTGAGGTCTCGTTCCAGTGAATGACTTTTAGATGCAACCAGCCCCTGGCATCTTGACTTCGCAGGATGCATGGGGCTTAGTTGCTCACACACAGCTCGAAGCATCCCCATCTCTGGCGTTTCGATGGGCTTTGTGGTAATGCACTTATACTAGGTACAGCATGGCGATAGGCTGGTCTATCAGAGTGAGACCTGAGCGATCTCTGCCATACCCATAGCTTACTCTGACTGTTCCTTTTACTTATATATTTTCTAGATCTCAAGTGACGGCGTCTCTTCCGTGGATTGACCTCCCAATCTACCAAGATTGGAAGCTAAAGCGTCATATTCTTTTTTTTCCTTTGCCCCTCAACTTTCTCTTCATAATTGCTGAGGGGCACAGGGCCCTGGGTGGGGCTTTGGTTTCCCAGGCGTTTACGCACCCTCTCAGCTCCCCGGCGCGGAGTGTGCTTCGGTCACCAGGCTTTATTGTGGTCGGCAGGGAGGGTTCTGTGGGGGAGCTCGTTTATGGCCTTGGCCTTACTCGGGGCCTTGGGGCTGTTCGGCCAGGCAGCTTGGGGAACAACAACAACAACAACAACTAGGTACAGCACAAATTTCATCCCAATAATATCTTCCCATTGACATATCGGGATTCGAACCCGGGTTCATTGGATTACCAGTCCTGTGGCAAGACAACTCCACCACACCTCCCCTGACTATAAATACATAATATATATATATATATATATATATATATATATATATATATATATACATATATATATATACTGTATTATACAGATTTTAAAAATAACAAATACCGAATTGTGTACAAGACAAACATAACACTATGAGAAGAGATGGGTGTAAAGTGTGACGTTAACTACTCCGTTAGAACCGCATGGCTTGTCCTACAGTGACTCACTAGGATCGCCAGGGCAGTGGATGGGGCTACAGTTTATGTATTAGAGTGTGCTTTATTTCATATGAAAGCTTGTGTCATGGGCAGTCCAGAAAGGCTCTTTGTTTTCACCCATGTCAAGGCTTTATATATTTAATTGTAAAGTATATGTTTTATCATTAACTAGTAATGATGGGATCTGGGAGAGAGAGAGAGAGTAGAACAGAGTGAGAGGGAGCGCGCAGTGTTTTTGTCCCGCTCGATGATGTCACGGCTGGCTGCCTCGTGGGGGTTGGTTAAGAGAGGTCCTTACCATGCTGTTAGCTCCCTTGCTAGTGGCTAGAGGACTTGTAACCGCTTTTTTCCCACGCGGCTCGAGCTAGTGCGAATATATATACAGTTCCTCGCCACTCTCTCCCTCAGATCTGGTTTCTAGAACGCATCTATCTCATCCCTTGCTACCTGTCCCCTGTTCCGCACCTGAGAATCTTTTCCTCTGCCTACCTCTCTCTTTTTTCATATCTTTCACCACCTTTTTATTAATATTATACCCCCTCTGGTTAACTCTGCAAAATCAGCTTCATGCTGGCCAGTTGTATTGTGCGTTAAGGTCTGATATAACCCATGTATGTTAGTTGTTAAGATAAGTGGATCACGAAGCATTGGTTGGCATTTATATTGTTTAACCCTTAATTAGCGGCTCACCACATAAGTCGAGTTAAATAAAGCTGGACTATGTGGCGGCGCTCGACATAACTCGAGTGGCAATTTCAGCACGTAATGTTGCTGAGAGAGAGAGACAAGTGGTGGCAGGAGAGTAGCGAGCGTATGACTGCTCCAGACCACCGCGGCGAACCTACTGACACGAATCTCACTACATCTCTCATCGTATAAGGAATTGTATGGGGAAAGTGCCTAATTACATGCTTTTTGCACTCGCGTTGCATGGTTATTGCAAGAAAACTAGCCATCATAAAAGGATCGTTATGGTGTCATTCGAAAGCTCTGTTTATGCCCTTTCAGGGATAGATACTTGTTTTACGTTCTGGGTCTTATTTAGGCATGAAAATGATCACGTAAACAGCCCTATTTTGGCTAAAAACACCCCGCTGGGCGGTACATATAAATAAACCGCATAGGCCGCTCTTAAGGTGTTAAGTACCACGTCCTATAATTATTAGTGTTCTGCTGGATTAGATAATGCTAGACTAGGAGTCTGATATTATAAGGTATTGTTTCCTATGAGTGATGGCTTTAGGAAAAAGCTGCACGACATACCTGAGAACTGGAGTTGATTGAGTAAATTCTAGTCTGTGTGCCATTGAGAGTAGAGCATGCACGAATGAGGGCTTTTTGCCTATACCATTCTGCACTGTTCTAAGCTCGTTGTTTGTCTTTGAGGTACGCCAGGAGAACGCTTAATACTTCGGTATTAAGGTTTCTCAAGAGAGCTACCCTTCATTATAACGTAATATTTGACGCACAGACTTGAGATTTGCAATAGGCTATGCGGCATGCCATGCGCACCAGTATCTCGTATCATTGACTCTAGCTAGACTTTATCAGTCACAGTAGACATTAAGTATATTAACCTAATTACTCTTTTTATGCATACCCATTTACTATTACACAAGCATTTCGCAGCCTAGTTTGATGTATGGAGACACAAACGACTTAGGCTCTTTTTGTTGATAGGAATACTGCATTGTCGTGGCGATTATTATTGTTGTAGTGTTTAGGATATTCTTGGCTCCGACGGCATTATATATTCTGCCTTTTTGTGTGCATAGCCTGCACGAGCATTGTTCCGCTGCCTGCCTTTTTGGGTTCCATTTCCGATACGAGCATCTTTATAGCATCTAACATTTAAAGAAGATTCCTTGTTAGTGTTGAAGGACTTTAGTGCAGTTTCTTTCATGCAGGAGTGCCTGACATTTATTGATTAAAGTAATGTAAGCTGTAACTTCTCTTACCACCTTACTTTGCATACCATAACCAAGCACCTTCGGTTATAGGTAGTAATAGGCTGTTTTCACATAACATTAAGCCTAGAGTAGACTCACATTTATTGAGAGTTTGATAGCCTATTATTGCATATAGAACTCTGTAGAGTATTTGTGTTCTTTGTTCACTGGGAATATACATCAGAGGTTGGATCTAGCGCTTTCCGTTGTAGCATTTATGCCATTACTAGTCCAATGAATAAGAGCCCTGATATATTTAAACCCCAGTCGTAACAAATGGCGACCTTAACTAGGATTTGGTGAACCTACATTTATTAGCAGGGAACATTTGTTGTTTTGGAGAATATTTTGCGGGGATCAGCAAGAATTTTTTTTTTTGCAACATAGTATAGCCCTCGAGTATTTCCGAGAATTTTTGTGTGTATATTGAGGTATAAGAGTTTGGGGTACTTCTTTTCTGAATATTGAGGTGGGAAATTTTTGTGAGCATCATGTCTCATACTGGATCAGAGGAGAATGGAGACACAGTACGTAATGTCGAAACTGAGGAACAGCAGCATGATGAAAGGGTTAATCGGGTGAACTGTGAGGAGGATGCTAGGATATTTTTGCAATGGCCTGTTACTGCCGAGCGGTTGGAGGGTATGGATCAGTACGGTCTTCAATGCCTGGCCACAGCTATCGGTCATGCGGTTACTAGCAGCATGACCAAGGATAACTTGATAACGTGTGTACTGGGCAGGGTGACTGGTGAGCGAGATGGGTTGAGTGCTCAGAGCCCTTCGGCCATGCTTCCCCTACACTCGACTCCCAGCCATCCCAGTAGTTTGCCGACCCCGGGTACGCTTCCGCAGTTGGGTGGTGACTGGCAGGGTGGGTTGCCCCTGGGGGGACCACCGGTAATTTCAAACATTGTAGCACCTTCACCACCTCAAGGGTTATCTCCAGAATTATTGTTTAAGCTCGAATTAGCTAAGCTTCAGCATCAGCAGCAAATAGAATCAGCTAAGATCGAAGAGAGAAAATGTCAGATTCAGCAGCAACAAAGGGCATGTGAGCTCCAGCAGCAAATAGAATTAGCCAAGATAGAAGAGAGAAAAACTATCAGTCAGCAGTCTCAGCACATAGAGCTAGCAAAAATCCAAGCGGATTTAGAGTCGACTAGGTACTGTGCCCACATGGACGTAGAGAAGTCGCGAGTAGAGGCAACGGGACAGCGACTTGGGGCTGGTAACCGTGTTCATGAGCAGTCTCTCTCGCACTTATTGAAACTGGTTCCGGTGTTTGATGAGAGTGGTGTAACAGAATTTTTCGCACACTTTGAGAAGAAGTGCCAGGAACACCAGTGGCCAGAGAATAAATAGGCAGCACTTGTATCCTCTAGATTAATAGGCAAGGGTCTTAAAGCCTACGATGCGTTACCTTTGGAGTTATGTATTGTGTACGAGGATCTCAAGGAGGCTGTCCTGAGGGCTTACGAACTGCAACCAGAAACGTATCGTTTGAAGTTCCGGGGTGTAACTAAGGGAAGAGATAGCACCTTTTTGGAACACGCCCGGGACTTGTCCGATGCTATGGGGAACTGGCTCCGATCTGAGAAGGTCACAACATTTGATGAAATTAAGCAGTTAATGATGTTGGAGCAGTTCTTTAAGAGCACGGGCGGTGATCTAACTTTGAAATTGAAGGAGAAAAACCCAAGAACTCTAGTCGAAGCAGCAGAAATGGCTGATCGACGGCTGTCGTTGATTCGGGGTTGCGGGTCCTCACAGAAGTACGATGTAAGTGCTAAGGACCGTTATCCTCCCCCTCCCCGGAACAATGACACATTTAAACAGAAGAGCCATGAAACTATAACTGAATCCAAACCTTACACCACACCATATGTGAAAAGTCAGGGGCCTTTTACATCACAGTATAAGCCGAAACCGAAATTGATGTGTTTTAGTTGCCACCAGGAGGGTCATAAGGCAAATGAGTGCCCTAGTCGACCTCCTCCGGCAGCCGTGTCTTTTGCTCACGGCATTGGAGTGTTCAAGAGGACATCGGAGTTTGTTAGAGGCATTTCTTCCGAGGTAAATACACTGCCAGTGCAGAAGGATCCGGAAGGCTTATTCCCTGTCCGTGATGCCTTTAGTGACCACAGGGGACTCGGTTGTGTGGAGTGGGGGGGTAGGAGACATGAGGTGAGAATTTTGCGTGACACTGGGGCTTCGCAAACACTGTTGAGAAATTTCACTGGTAAACCTGTCAATACGGCGCAGGTGGTTGTGGTTCAGGGAGTTAATGCGACAAGGTCATACCCGCTTGTAAGAATGAAGGTGGAAGTTGATGGTGTGACTCGGGACCTGGATGTAGGAATTGTGGAGAAGTTACCTGTTGGGGGCGTCGACCTCCTTCTCGGCAACGACTTTGCGGGACCTACTTCTGAGGCTCCACCCTTGGTCGTTGCCGAGAAGCCGGACGACGTGAGTAGGGAGGAGCAGGAGTGGGTTAAGAAGTGTCCGGTGCAGCCTATGGCGTGTGTTGGCACCGGAGATCCTGCATCCAGGGAGTCACATTCTGGTCAACAATCTTTAGATCAGCGGAGGAAGGGTACCGAGAAGGGATTGAAAGTTGATGCGGTTGAGAGTTTAGTATCAACTGCCCTTCTCGGGGACTCAGTATTAGGACCAAATATCGAGTCTGAAGAAGACCCAGTAACTGTTGTGGAAAAGGCAGAGGATGGGCTTAAAATACGAAAGAGTTGAAGGAGGACAGTGATGCACAGTCGGGAGATGTGGCAACAAGGTACCCTGATGCGTACCCTATGAGAAATGGGTCGGCGAAGACGGTGGTCCGAAGCTTGCTAGTGTATTTTTCCCGGTATGGTTACCCGCAGGGGATTCAGTCAGTCCAGGGACCCAACTTCACTTCTAGCCTCTTTGTTCAAGCAATGCCGCAGCATGAGATTGTTGGGGTTGTGTCATCTGCGTATCATTCGGAGAGCCAGGGTGTGTTAGAGCGATGGCACTCAGCCTTGAAATCTGTGCTTCGTTGTGGTTGCTTTGAGAGTGGGAAGGATTGGGTTCTTGACCTGCCATGTGTTTTGTGTGCTGTGCGGGAGGTACCTGGGGAGAGTTTGTGATTCAGCCCTAATGAGCTCGTCTTTGGACACCGTGTCAGAGGGCCTCTCCATATGGTTAAAGAAGTATGGGAGGGCGCAGAAAAACCTTGTTCTATGCTCAAGTGTGTCCTCAACAGTCGAGAACGGATGTTGCGCAGTCTGGAGTTGGCTGGCCGTAATTTGACTAGCTCTCAGGCCCTCAGGAAGGACAGGTACGACCTCAAGGTTGAACTCAGGGAGTTTCACGTGGGTCAGGAGGTGTTGATTCTACTGCCCCTGGTAGGTCACCCCTTATCCGCGAAGTACGCTGGTCCTTATAGGGTGGTGGAGGAGCTATCAGACCTGGATTACTTGGTAGCCACTCCAGACAGACGGAAGCGCAATCAGTTATGTCATGTTAATCCCATGAAGGAGTATGGGAGGCACCCCCCTGAGCCTCTCACTGTGCCTGTGATGACGTTTAGCAGTCAAGGTGGAGAAGGAGAACGGGACAGTCAAGCTCAGGTGGAGGATAACTGGAAGGATAAGAAGTTCAAATGGGCGCCTGAGTGTGAGAAGGTGTTTAGGGAAGTAAAACACCTGTTGTGCACTCACCCGATCCTCAGGGCCCCTGACTTTAGCCTACCTTTCCAACTAGCAACGGAGGCTAGTGGTGTGGGGGCTGGTGCCGTCCTTGTGGAAAAGGACGATGATGGGCTGGAGCATCCTGTTAGTTTCTGCTCGGCGAAGAACAATTCGGCCCAGGGGAGCTGCTCTGTTGTCGAGGAGGAGCTGCTGGCGGTTGTACTTGCTCTGAGGCATTTCGAGGTCTGTGTTCCAGCCTATGGTCCGGTCGTCGTAGTTTACCCAGATCATCACCCTCTCAAGTTCTTGGACCAGTTTCACAATCGGAATATGAGGCTGACCAGGTGGTCACTAAGGTTACTGGTATATAACCTGGACATACAACATATTGCCGGTTGTGACAACGTGGTTGCAGATGGTCGTTCAAGGGTATATGATCCTGGGTAGATTGACACACGGGTAGCCTCCTGCTTTAGTTTGAATAGTATTTTGCGCTTGGTGCTTGTTGGCTCGCGGTTGTAGCCCAGCGTATTGGGTCGTAAAGCAGGAGTTGAGCGTTTGGTATAGAAGAAAAAAATAGGCTTGCCCCTATAGTGCAGCCGAAATAAACAAATTATAAACATAAAATCAAATAAAAACTCTTTCTTTGATAGTTGAATTTTTTTAGTATGTTATAGCAGTAATTCTGAGTTGCACTCCTCTCAGAATGCTGGGCTAGAGAAACTCGCTCTTGAGGAGCATAACTACATATAATTTAACCTATGGTGTTGGGGAGGGTTATAATTTTGAAAAAAAAATTGTTGAAGAACTGTACCAGATATTTTACTGCCGCTGGGTGATGGGAAGTGGAGATATAGCAGGGGTTCTAACCATTAGATTTTTGTGAGCCTTGGGGCCTCTGAGAAAAATCTTGGGGGGGGTGTGACGTTAACCACTCCGTTAGAACCGCATGGCTTGTCCTACAGTGACTCACTAGGATCGCCAGGGCAGTGGATGGGGCTACAGTTTATGTATTAGAGTGTGCTTTATTTCATATGAAAGCTTGTGTCATGGGCAGTCCAGAAAGGCTCTTTGTTTTCACCCATGTCAAGGCTTTATATATTTAATTGTAAAGTATATGTTTTATCATTAACTAGTAATGATGGGATCTGGGAGAGAGAGAGAGAGTAGAACAGAGTGAGAGGGAGCGCGCAGTGTTTTTGTCCCGCTCGATGACGTCACGGCTGGCTGCCTCGTGGGGGTTGGTTAAGAGAGGTCCTTACCATGCTGTTAGCTCCCTTGCTAGTGGCTAGAGGACTTGTAACCGCTTTTTTCCCACGCGGCTCGAGCTAGTGCGAGTATATATACAGTTCCTCGCCACTCTCTCCCTCAGATCTGGTTTCTAGAACGCATCTATCTCATCCCTTGCTACCTGTCCCCTGTTCCGCACCTGAGAATCTTTTCCTCTGCCTACCTCTCTCTTTTTTCATATCTTTCACCACCTTTTTATTAATATTATACCCCCTCTTGTTAACTCTGCAAAATCAGCTTCATGTTGGCCAATTGTATTGTGCGTTAAGGTCTGATATAACCCATGTATGTTAGTTGTTAAGATAAGTGGATCACGAAGCATTGGTTGGCATTTATATTGTTTAAGTACCACGTCCTATAATTATTAGTGTTCTGCTGGATTAGATAATGCTAGACTAGGAGTCTGATATTATAAGGTATTGTTTCCTATGAGTGCTGGCTTTAGGAAAAAGCTGCACGAGATACCTGAGAACTGGAGTTGATTGAGTTAATTCTAGTCTGTGTGCCATTGAGAGTAGAGCATGCACGAATGAGGGCTTTTTGCCTATTCCATTCTGCACTGTTCTAAGCTCGTTGTTTGTCTTTGAGGTACGCCAGGAGAACGCTTAATACTTCGGTATTAAGGTTTCTCAAGAGAGCTACCCTTCATTATAACGTAATATTTGACGCACAGACTTGAGATTTGCACTAGGCTATGCAGCATGCCATGCACACCAGTATCTCGTATCATTGACTCTAGCTAGACTTTATCAGTCACAGTAGACATTAAGTATATAAACCTAATTACTCTTTTTATGCATACCCATTTATTATTACACAAGCATTTCGCAGCCTAGTTTGATGTATGGAGACACAAACGACTTAGGCTCTTTTTGTTAATAGGAATACTGCATTGTCGTGGCGATTATTATTGTTGTAGTGTTTAGGATATTCTTGGCTCCGACGGCATTATATATATTCTGCCTTTTTGTGTGCATAGCCTGCACGAGCATTGTTCCGCTGCCTGCCTTTTTGGGTTCCATTTCCGATACGAGCATCTTTATAGCATCTAACATTTAAAGAAGATTCCTTGTTAGTGTTGAAGGACTTAGTGCAGTTTCTTTCATGCAGGAGTGCCTGACATTTATTGATTAAAGTAACGTAAGCTGTAACTTCTCTTATCACCTTACTTTGCATACCATAACCAAGCACCTTCGGTTATAGGTAGTAATAGGCTGTTTTCACATAACATTAAGCCTAGAGTAGACTCACATTTATTGAGAGTTTGATAGCCTATTATTGCATATAGAACTCTGTAGAGTATTTGTGTTCTTTGTTCACTGGGAATATACATCAGAGGTTGGATCTAGCGCTTTCCGTTGTAGCATTTATGCCATTACTAGTCCAATGAATAAGAGCCCTGATATATTTAAACCCCAGTCGTAACAAAAGTTTAATGAAATTAAACACAGATCAACTCAGAATAGTGGAAAGAATTATTATAAACACCAGATGTCAAGGAGCACTACATGCACTGTATATATTTATTATAAAGTACTCCTCCTCGCTGCACAAGAACATGTTTGTCAGGAGGGAACGGAATACTATATTTGTGAACAGCGTAAATATTGATGGCTGAAAAGACACTACAAATTATTTAAGTTTAAAACTGGAGGAGGAAAGTCGCAAATTTCAAATAAATTAGCTCCTGAATTACTGGATAATTTGGCTTTAACCCTTATTTGGCAGGTCCCGACTTAAGTCCGATAGAGAACCAAGGCCTAAAGAGCGGGTCCCGACTTAAGTCCAATGCGATGTTGAGCACATAATCGGCTCTGAGAGAGAGTCCGAGCGGTGGGAGGAGCGCGGGTGGGCTCTGACCGTTCAGCATGGACATAGTCCCGCCTCAGACACCACCACCACACGTCTACACCTCCCTGGTCCCGCGATACAGGGTAAAAACTGAAGAAATTACTGTATTTTAGGTGTTTTCCCTTCGTATTGCAACATCGTTGCAAGAGAACCCGTGGTCGTACAAGGATGGTTCAGGTGTCATTGGAAACCTCAATTATCGCCCTTTCACGGATACATAATTGTATTACGCTCTGGCTCCTCTTTATGCATGAAAAAGAGCATGGAATGAAACCCGTTTAGGGTACATCTGCCCACTTGGCAGGTAGTAGATGTTACAAACGGCCCCGCTCTTAGGGTGTTAATTTGACGAAGAGTGACATATTCTATTTGAGTTTATAATATGAGAGCAATGTTTTGCGTTGAGAGAGAGAGAGAGAGAGCTACATAGAGCTACATAGAGCTACATAGATACACAGACCACACAGACCTCAAGGTCCTTACTAGGCAGTCTGGCCTTACAAACTATATATTTATATATATATATATATATATATATATATATATATATATATATATATATATATATATATATATATATATACACCGGTACATACATATACACACATACACACACACACACATACATACACACATACATACATATATATACAGTATATATATACATACTGTACAGTGCACACACATACACATACATACATTTTTTTTTTTTTTCATATCACCCCAGCCCTCTGCAGATAGAGGTCAAGCCTTCCCTTGAAAGCGTTTATTGTGTCGCTCTCCACCACTCTCGCTGGTAGTTTATTCCACTCTGTCGCCACACTGTAGGTGAAGAAACTCTTTGTGACATCTAGGTTTGCCTTTTTGGTTTTTAATTTCATTCCATTTCCGAGAGTTTGATTAGTATTGTTTAATGTGAATAGTGCATTTACATCGACTTTGTCGAAACCTTTTAGTATCTTAAAGCACTCAATAAGCTGAGTCCTCAACCTCCTCTTTTTTAATGAGAACAGGTTCAATCGTTTAAGTCTTTCTTCATATGGTTTATTTCTTAATGAGGGTATCATCTTCGTCTCTCTACGCTGTACTGACTCGAGTCTTACAATGTCCTTGATCAGATAAGGTGACCAGAACTGCATACCATATTCAAGGTGGGGCCTCACCATACTTTTGAACAGTGGCACTATTACGTTTTCATGTTTATATGTACATTTTCGTTTAATAAAGCCCAATGCTATGTTTGCCTTATTTGCAGCTGCTATACATTGGTCGGAAGTTTTTAGGTTTTCAGATATTAGTACCCCTAAGTCTTTTACTACCGTTGCGGTTTTTATTTGTTTGCCATTCATTTCGTATTTGTATTTCATATTTCTGCTACCAACCTGCAGCACCTGACATTTATCGACATTCAAGGGCATCTGCCATTTTTTCGACCACTCTGATATCTTGTTTAAATCAGATTGCAACGCATTTCTATCATCTTCGTTCAGGACTGTATTTCCTATTTTTGTATCGTCGGCGAATTGGGATATGGTGTTGTTTACCCCTACATCAATATCGTTAATGTAAATGAGAAACAGGACCGGTCCAAAGACTGAACCCTGTGGAACTCCACTAGTGACAAGCTCCCACTCCGATTCCACTCCATTTATCACCACTCTCTGTCTTCTGTCTGTAAGCCAATTTTTGTATCCAAGAATGAATTTCACCTTTGATACCTATCCTCTCCAGTTTAGCCAATAGTTTTCGGTGAGGCACCTTGTCGAAAGCTTTTTGAAAGTCCAAGAAGATTATATCTAGTGATTTCGTCATGTCGTTATATGTGAATAGTTTGTTATAAAATTCAATCAAATTTGTTAGGCATGACTTATTTGATCTAAAGCCGTGTTGACTATTTTTGATTAGGTTGTTTGATTCGAGGTAATCTACTATCTTATCTCTAAGGATTTTTTCCATGATTTTTCCTACAATTGAAGTTAGACTAATTGGTCTGTAATTACTCGCTTTGGCCTTGCTACCCTTCTTGTATATCTATATCGGCGTAATGTTCGCATCTTTCCAATCACTCGGTACAATCCCCTGTAGTAATGATAAGTTAAATAGTTGTGTCAGGGGTTTTGCTATTTCGTCCTTAACATTCTTAATTATTTTCGGGTGGAGCATGTCGGGTCCCGGGGTCTTATTTACATTTAAATTACTCAATTTGCTTTGTACTTCGCTAACACTGATGGTGAAATCTCCTATCACATGAGTTGAGGTGTTATTTTCAGGGGTATGATCGATAATTTCTTCTGTGAAAACTGAGCCAAAATATTTGTTGAGCAGATTTTCCGTGTTTGTGTCACCTGTTATTGTCTGGCCATCTTCTATTAGCGGTCCGATTCCGCTTTTGATCTGTTTATTTTTATTTACGTAACTGTAGATTTGTTTGGGGTTTGTGGCACTTTCTCTGGCAATAGTCATTTCGTAATTTTGTTTGTTCGCCCTAATTATTTGTTTCACTTCCCTTCTACTATTTTTGTACAAGTTTTTAATTACTTCAGTGTTTGTGTTATTTTTTACAAGTTTGTGGAGTTGATTCCTTTTCCTTATTGCCTTGCCAATGTCTCTACTGTACCAAGGGGGCATACTTGATTTCGTATTACGTTTTGGTTTCATGGGTACAAATTGTTTATGCGCTTCTGTAATTGTAGACTTAAAATGTCCCCATAGTTCATTTACTTCGTTTATATTTATGAGGTTTGAGTGTATGTTTGATAGCGATTCCTTAAGTCCGTCATAATTTGCGTTTTTGAAGTCCGAAACCACTCCTGTTGTTTTTACTGAGGAATATTTGCTTATAACGTTGATTCTTAAGATTTTATGATCGGACGTTGCCAGATGTTCACCTACATCCAGGTTTGATAATAGATTTTCTTGGGTAGTGATTACGAGTCTAATATATTCCTGTCTCGCGTCGGCTGTTTTACGTGTTGAGTCAAACAAAAATCCTGGATGAAGCTTGTCATTAGGCTTGACTCAGCATTTTTTCCGGTCAGGGTATTCCAGTCAATTAGGGGGAGGTTATAGTCACCTAGTAAAACTGTTTCGTCGGAATTAAGGGTTTTCTCTAGTATTTCATATTTTTTTTTATCATCGGCAACAGTTAGTCTCGGTGGTCGGTACGCTGTAGTGATATTTAAGTTCATGTTTTTTGTATTTATTTTGACGCACACTATTTCTGCATTACTTTCGGGGAGAGTCACCTCAACTGGGTTTAAGTAGGTTGCAACATACATTGCAACCCCCCCTCTTTGTTTTCCATTGTTACGGTCTTTATGAAAAAATGTATATGGCTCTATGTGATATTCATGAAGTAGATCTTTATTTTTAAGGTTCAGATGTGTTTCCGTTATACAAATAACGTCAACTTTCTCATTTAATAACAGACATTTGAGTTCGTCTATTTTGTTTCTTATTGAGCAGGCATTTATGGATATTATTTTTATATCATTTCTCTCAGCATGCGCTGGATTTGTTTTTCTTATTGGTGGGGATGGGTTTGGGGTTGTGACTTGAAGCCGTGGCAGGTTGTCAAATTCATTCAGTTGGTTGGGTTGGCTTGGATGGGGTTGGGTGGGGTTGTTTAGTTTGTTTTGTGGTTCAGGTAGGTAAATTTTCGCAACTTGTGGGCCATTGGGGTTGACGGTTTCGTTTAAATGGTTGTGATGGACTTGGAAGGGTTGGGCGGGGTTATTTATTTATCTTAACTGTGCGGGTGGAGTTTGATTGGATGGGGTTGTGGGAGGGCTTTTCCGGGGGTAGCGATGTCAATACTCAGAGGAGTCTATTAGCATAGTTATCTCTCGGTCCTGACTGGCTTTGTTTTCATGGGCAATGTAGGTTGCTTGATTTAGGGTGTCACTCATGTGCTGAACGCCTTTTTCTGATAAATGAATGCCATCTCCGCTGTACAGGGACGAGTTCCCTTCAAAGGTGGTCCAATTGTCCACATACAGTACCTTCTCTTGTTCGCACATGACCTTGACTGCGTTGTTAATTTCTATGGCTCTATTTTGTCCGTATGAGCTTGTTTTAATCCGGGGTATGACGCCGCTTACCACACATTTCGTGGTCTTCCTTTTCATGACTTTAATTAGGTTCTCGAAATCTTTTTCTATGGTCTTAATTGGGGCCTTACCTCCGTCAAAGCAGTCATTTGAGCCAACATTGACGACTACACAGGTGCCCTCTGGTATGGCGGAGTTAGTTATGTCTTTCAAGATATGTTTGACTTTACCGCCTGGAATGACCTTTACTGACCTTTTTCCTCTGTTCTTGGTGGCAAAGGCAGCTCCTTGACCTCGCATGAGACTGTCACCATAGACTAGGGTGAGTTTCTCCTTCCCGTTGACTCCGTGATTTGATGGTTTCGTTGTTTTCCTGTCAGGAATTTTCTTGCCTTTCGAGCTTGCTTTCACGTGGTCAGTTACCTCGTGTGCAAATCTGTTTTTGATAACAGAGAGAGAGAGAGAGAGAGAGAGAACAAAAATAGTAAAATAGTTAATCAACACGGACTGAACTAAAAGAACACCTTTATAGCGATCATACATAAAACATTCCTTTGATGTAAATTTCGCAGGGTTGTGTAAACAGTATTGTAGCAATAAGTGCTTTACTACAACATAGAACAAGTCATATCTATACACAGTGCACATGTATATTTCCGCAACAAATTAGACGATGCTTCAAATAAATAATTATATTTTCAGAATAATATCCATTACAACAACAGCATGTATTATGTATTAGCTTGCCTGTTTAACGTAAGGAACATGATCATGTAATGCGCGAGGTTGCCAGATAAACAAACTGGTGTGACAAGGAAAATATATGGTTATATACTGTGTAAAGTTTTCACCTGGTATCAAACGTTTGGCTACAACTTAATGATGTTATGATAAACTTGGTTAGTTGATTTTAAGATACAATATACTGAAGTAAGTTTGGTTAAGGTAGGTTAAGAGACTAGCTATTTTGGCCTGTGGTTGAATCGGAGTGTGACTAAATTCCCTTGGCAGCAATAATAAGACATTTTTGTATCTATGATTTACTAACTAAAGTATGTAGGAACAAAAGCAGTGAAACAAAACACCTAAAGACATCACTAGTAAAAAGGCAGGTAAACACAACTATAGGTGAGTGCAAAGTGAAACATAATGATATAAAGTTAAGAGTGGGATGACTGTCATTCAGCCAGTCAGTAGCCAGCCCTTTTTCCCAGAAGGGGTAGGGGGGATCAGCAAGATACACAAGACAGGACAACGAGGTGACAGGAGAAAAACACATATTATATGAGTTTGCCCACAAAAAAAAAAAAAACAAGCATACAAGCATTCAGAAGCACCAATCACTCAACAGCCCCCAAAATCAATGGTTTCACCTCAGATGTTATACTTCCAGACAAAGTCTCTTCACATCAACATCTGGGATAAAGACCTTCCAGGTTTTTCATTTATAAGGGTCCATAGACCTTCATGTACACTCTCTAACAAACTTTCTCCATTCATTCCTGTCATTTGCTATTTTGTTTTGTGTTTGTTTTGCTTCAACCATTCCCCTTTCACGCTTTGACGCACATTCTGATACCATATCATACCATCTTGTCGTCTTTCCATGCCTTCTTCTTCCTTCCACTTCACTGAGATAGATCCTTGTACCTATTCTTTCATCAGGCATTCTTTTCATGTGACCATACCATCTGAGAACATTTTCTTCAACGTTTTGCTTTACCGATTGATTAATTCCCTTATGTTCACAGTTCTTACTTTGTCTATTCTTTGAACTCAACCTGCATTTCTCAGCTAATCCATTTCAACTGCTCTTTCTTGTGGCTGTTCGTGTTTATGACATACCAGAGTTTCACATCCATACATCAATGTCGCCAACAACATACACTCATGCAATCCTCTCACTGCATCCATACTAAAGTTTCTGCTCCTAAACATGGATTTCATTGCTCCAGCTACCTTTCTTCCTAGTGTTACTCTTATTTTTACTTTACTTGCACATTTTTCTCTTTTCTCAATCATGGATCCCAGATACATAAACTCTTCTATTAGTTCAAGCTGTTCTCCATTAATAGATACATTGCACACAGTGTCTCCTTCCCTTTCTACTACCATTACTTTGCTTTTATTTACATTTACTTTCATACCTCGTCTTTCACATACTTCCACAAATAACTCCACCATCTGGCACAGGTCATTCTGGTCCTCGGTACATAACACTGCATCATCTGCATACAATACATTAGTGACAGTCATTCTGTTCCCATCACTCCTTTACTTCTCTCATTACCCTATCCATGTAGATATTAAATAACCAGGGCGACATCACACATCCCTGTCTCACTCAGACCTGCACACTCTACCACTCACTTAATGCGCCACTTAGTCTTACACATGCTTCACTACCTTCATAGAAAAACGCTTCAGAGCATTCAACCATTTGTCTTTTACATCATGCAGCTCTAAAACTGTCCATAATCCTTCTCTATTACCATTGTCATATGCTTTCTCAAGATCCTTAAATGCCATGTATACCCTCTTATGTGTTTCACATGCCTTCTCCATCATCTGTCTCACTGCAAAAATGTGATCCACACATCCTCTTCCACTTCTAAATCCATCCTGTTCATCACTCACTTTTCCATCGGTAATTTATTTCACTCTGTTAATCACTATTCTTGCATATAATTAAAACATATATTTAATACAAAACCAAATAATATAGCCATTGAATGTTAAGATAAGTAGCCAGTATATTCTGTTTTATAATTCATAGTTTAAACAGAAAGAAAATCTAAGCAACTCGTCACTAACATTGGCTCAAACTACATAATCTTAACCCTTCCTACCCGGTCTGCCTTAGGTAAGGACAGCACGAAAGAAGGGCCACTACCGGTATGCCTTATCTAAGGCATGAGCTTAATAGCCTAATTAAGGTTGGTCGAACGCCGTGCGTACGACGTATGTCAACAAACCCAAGCGTTCGTCCCCGCACCTCTGAAAACAAGAAGGAGAAGACTCCTCAATGTTATTGTTCTGACGTCATGACGAAATTAGTGTCTAAAAAGCCCCCATATTGGCAACATTTCTGCAATATTGGCTCCACTGAAATCGTCATCACAACTGAACCAGTTGACTTACAGAGCTCTACTCAATGCCAAAATACAGATTGAAACCCGCACTACGATTATAGATGAGTGGGAAAGTTCTAGCAGTGAAAATAAACATAAATACGGTAGCCTAGGCCTAGACGTTTTTCGGACATATCGCCCGGGTAGGGGCGACCGTCATTGGGTAAGACAGCCCGGGGAGGAAGGGTTAAAGAAAAGAAAACGTTTACACAGAACAAATTATAGTGTAACAACTACTAGGGGAAGTTGAGTGACTGGAACAAAGAGAAACAACACAAGGGGGGAGGGGGGGATGGGTGAGAAGAACTGCCGGGTGAATAATGGTGGAAAGGCTGGAATAAGAGTAAGAGATAGACATGATACAGTGGAATACCTAAGGCAAAAGGCAGGACAAATGGAAGAAACATTTAATTGAAAAATTAAGTACTATAAGTAGCGCCAACGAACTTGACAATAATAATCATGATCCCTCACCTCTCTGTAACTCAAAAGGGCCTTGAGCAAACTGGCTGTAAATATCCACTCCTATTGCCTGGTTGACTCTTCTCAAATTATAGAAACGTCACCCGATTGCTTTTATTCATTTCGAGTTATACACAGTTAAGGGGTCAAGATTATTGTCAACTTCGCTGGTGCTACCTATAGCAACAAGCAATAGTGGCCAAGTGGTTTTAAAGCACAAGTAGAAAAGTGACACCCCAGCAAAAGTTACCAATAAGAATCGGTTAACGAAAAATTTGAACAGCAAGAAGATGAAGACACGAATGGAGGGAAAGAGGACCTGCAATGAAAGTAAGTGAGACACAATACAGAATCAACAACAGAAGAGAAGAGGGATAGAAGGGGGGTGAGGGATGTGTAATGCTTAGGAGTTATGTCCCAATACCACTGACAATATAGGTGGTATCTGTCTGCTGTGTGTGTGTGTGTGGGGGGGGGGGGGGGGGGGTCTTGGGAGTTTGGGCGGGAAAATAAAGCATTTTTCAAGTATGTATTTTTCATGTTAGTTAATACAAACCAAATTATATAAAAAGCTGTTTTCTTGAATTTGAAAATGTATAGAAGACGTTATTATTTTTATGGCAGAAAAGAGATAAGGTACAGAAATGCATAATAAAAATTAACGTAGGAATTCAAAACACAAAGGTTAATAATATAGCTATACTAATCAAATGTGGTTTAATTATTCCGAAATAATTGGTTACCTTCCAGATCCCGTCCACTTATTGTAATTTACTTGTAAACAAAAATAAAATATAATGAACATCAGTAAATAATTGAATTAGTGAACAACAAAGTTTTAACATAATCATGGCACACATTACAATGTTAAAGACTGAACAATACATACAAATACTGTATATATATATATATATATATATACAGTATATATATATATATATATATATATATATATATATATATATATATAATATATATATATTATTCAGCTGAGTTAGGAGAATATAATTGTGTGACTTAATTTGAAATAATACATTAATGTAGATACTTAGTGAAAAAAGAAAAAAAGAACATGAAGCTAATAATTAAAAGAGAAAATTGCTTTAATATATGTTTTTAAAAAATAATAGAGGTAGGAGAGATTTAGGATTATGTGGTACCATCGCACATCATCATCCATCTGGTGCCTTTACCCTGACGTGTCCACTCAACCACCAACCTTTCTAGACGCACCATATTTGTCTAATCTTTCTCTTAACCCAACGTAAGCTACCAAATGTATAATATATCCTGATAACCTACTCATTGCCAATACTTGTTCACTGTATGTTTCAATAACTGGCCTTATTACAGAAAACAAATATATATAATTCCATCCACTTTGACCAATAACACCAACAAAATGTGTTATGGCCAAACCCTGTTACACCGACCCTTAAGTGTGGGGTAGTGTGGTGATATGGTTGGCAAGACTACTGTGATGTAAGAGTCTATTCTGATGTTTCATACGGCAATATCCGGACCAGTTCCTGACTCATGGTGTATGTCGCTAGAATACACAGCATGTATTATTTCTGATGCACGGGTTTTCTTGCGAGCAGTAGGAAGGTTAAAATAGATGTACACAAGCTTTTTCAGGCATCTGTTTAATACCTTACCTCTGATCTCAATATACTTATATAATGATTGTGTCACTTAGATCCAAAAACAGTATGTATTTTTGTATATTTATACTTGATATTGACAGATTACTTGAATTTAAAGGTGATAATAGGGTTGGGTGGTGGCTGATAACTACCGTGTTTGATGGAGGAGCAATAATGGTTTGGTGGTTCTCACAGGTAAGCCACGGTAGCCTTTTCTGTGTCTTAGTCATTAATGTGGGACTTTAACCTCATGCCACAGAAACAAGTGGCTTATTTCTACACTTTTGGTAATGCACTATATTGACAACAATTAGGGGACGGTGTGAACAAAGCTGTGTCACAATATCATACTGATCCTACTGTTTGTTAATAAGTTATTTCCGAAAAACGATGCCACACGGCCTCTGAAACCAATATTAGATGAAATTAATGTGTTAACATAACACCAGCACCGCATGAATAAAAGGGAAACTAATGCAATATATAGGATAAATAGTAAATATTAAGGACCAATCACAACCCACCTCGATCTAACCCCAAGCCCACTTCGAGTACAATTGAAGACCATTATTTCATCATTTACCACTAACAGCGGCAACCCCAAAGACACAAAATAAAAGAACATCGGAAAATGATATACTCTGACTGGGCGTACAATGTGAAATACTCCTAATGAATTTGAAATTTAGTGTATCAAACAGGACACAATTCCTACTAAATTATTTGAAAATTGACTAAACAATTGAATCATGTCATAGTATTTAGTTCCGGCTTGAGTTGTTGAATTAATAACCTTTCCTCTAAAAAAGTATCTTATTCATTATTGAAATTACCTATTATTTCAAAATAATTCTCTGAGAAAATATGATCATTCTCATGTGAATTATATTTAATTTAGATATTGACCCGTTCTATAGCTCATACCTAAATGTTCAGATATTCTAATATTGAAATGGAACTACATCCCACATATAGTCGGGCAGATATGTCAAATAGATGTTCACTTCCGGAAGAAAGCATGAACATTTTTCTATAGGGGTTTTTGAGTATGCTGAATCCGATTTTAATGGGATCCACGCTGGCAAACCAAGGGTTCCCACTCAAAATTGACATTGAAAACAAATATATTAAAAAATACGTTTTTCATAGTCAACCTATATTGTTGTGGTCTAGCCACGTTAATCCGTTCATATTTATGTGCAGTATGTGCCTCATGTATTTGACAATAATGACATATCCAAGGATATCAAAGGAAGGATATAAGGGTGAACGATTTTATTTAAAACTCCATCCGAACATTAATGAATATATCTCTTTTCATTTATTTTTCAGGAAAATCATATCCATTGTGCATGCATAGATATGCATTAATATGATGATGTGTTTAATTTGCAGAACTTGCCAACGTTCATCATGATTAGCCTTCAATAATTAATCAGGTCTAACTAAACCTTTGATATAGATTTCTGATTAATATTGAAACGAACGTAACAAATGTTACTAATTTTTACAGGAATCGAGATGGATGGTGTCTAATACAACCAAGCTATATGGAGTTATGGCGACCAAGAAAATAAAGCTTGACAGTACTTCTGCCCATCACCCGGTATTAACCGAAACAGACTGGACGCTATGTGCTATGTGCCAGAAAAGTTCAACTGAACCCCTGAGAGACCCGTCCCAATGTAAGAATGTAAACCAGTCCAAAGGCTATGAATCGTTAGCTGAGCACATCCAGGAGCTACACTCGCTTAGTGCACTGCCAATGAACATACAGTTGTCACGTTTGGATGACGGTCAAGGTATCGCTGCAACCCTCTTTCAGCACAATGCAAGATGGCACAAAACATGCTACATGAGGTTTAACCAAGCCAAAGTTGAGTGTGCTCACAAGAAGGTTGCCAAACTAGAAGATCCTGAACCGAAGACTTCTCCACTCAAAGGTAGACTGCGTTGTGCGTTTCCTGGGACCTCCTGCCAAGCTAAAGAAAGTCTCTGCTTCTTTTGCGATGAAAAAATGGAGGATACTTATCACAGAGCAGCCACACCACGAATGGACGCAAATGTTCGGAAGATGGCAACTGAGCTTCGTCACACCGGCTACTAGCAAAGCTGTCCTCTGGAGACATGACTGCAATAGATGCGATATACCACAAACAGTGTTTGACTGGCTTCAGCAATAGATATCGTGCATTCACCAGGAAAGTGGAATCGAAGGAAGATTCAGATCTAGCCCCTGATGCTATAGCCTTCGCAGAATTGGTGTCCTACATTGAAGAGACTCGTCAGGTAGATGAGCATGCGGAACACATATTCAAGCTGTCAAGCCTCGTACAACTCTACAGATCACGACTTAAGCAACTTGGCGGCGATATGTCAGAGTGCACAAACTCAACTCGTCTGAAGGAGAAGCTTCTCGCACGAATTCCCGAGTTGGAAGCACATAAAAGCAAGTATGAGGTCATGCTCACGTTTAAGAATGACGTTGGAGATACCTTGTTGGAAGCCAAGAAGCGGGACCCTGAGAGTGATGCTGTTGTGCTCATGAGAGCTGCAAACATAATCAGGAATGAGATCTTTCAGAAACGTTACACATTCACGGGATCATTGCTAGACGAGCAGTATAAGGATAATCCAACTTCCCTACTTGCTTTGGTCCAGATGATTCTTGGAGGTACAAACATCCAAACCAGACGGAAAACAATCAGGTCGTGAAAACAGCTGCAATATCAATAGTTGAGCTGTTCACATTCAACACTCTGAAAAGTAGCAGGAAAGAAGCCACTGCTCTACAGACTCGACACAGCCTGGAACGAGAAACTAGACTTCCTTTGTACCTTGGGTTGCTGATCCACAACAAGACCCGAAAGCGTGACTTGATTGACACTCTTTTCGAGAAGGGATTGTCTGTATCATATGACCGAATACTACAGCTGTCCACAGATGTAGCAAACAGTGCATTGGCCTCGTTTGAAGATGCTGGGGTTGTGTGCCCAACAGTCCTGAGAAAAGATCTCTTCACAACAGGCAATCTCGACAACATAGACCACAATCCTACATCGACTTCAACACAAACTGCGTTCCATGGAACAGCCATCTCTCTGATGCAGCATGTTACGAATGAATGTGCAGGCACAGAGCTCCAGAACAAACCTCTCATCCACAAGGACACACCAAGCGCAACGAAGATCAAGCCAATCATGGACTCGTACAGTATTGTCCCACCAGCTACATTTCCAACCGATAACCCTACACCATGCAAGACTGAGGGACAAGCTGTCCCCGAAAACTCACCAGTCGACTCAGATGAGCTGCAGATCTCATGGGCACAGGCAGTTGAGAAGCTGCTGGAGAAACCTGAAATTAATTCAGATGATAACATCTCTTGGTCCGCACATTTTGCAGCGTCACAGGATCCCTGCCCCAGACCACCAGCGATATCCGGGATCATGCCATTATTCTGTGATAATGCGCATTCTTTGGCGATGGTAAAGCATGGCATGGATGTAATTGCTAAAGCTACCGAACATGTGCATCCAGGACAAGTCCGGATATTGACTGTTGATCAGCCGCTGTATGCCATCGCCAAGAAGATACAGTGGACCTGGCCAGCTGCCTATGGCGAAGACAAGTATGTGGTGATGATGGGTGGATTGCATATAGAGATGGCGTTGCTGAAAGTTCTGGGAGATTGGCTAGATGGCAGTGGATGGTTGATTGTACTGACGACTGCAAACGTTACCACAGATGTAGGGCTGATGCTCTTAGGAAGGGATCATTCACAGCACGTTCTCAGTGGGCTCATCAAGTAACAGCTGCTGCACTGTTTTGCTTACGTAGCCAAGCCTACAATTCATAGAAAACAGAAACAGAGGCAGACGCGAGGCCTGTGATGCCATTCGAAGACTGGTGCACAAACATGGAGACGCAGCATCCGCAGTTTCGGTACTGGAGCAAAACCTTCAAACTTGAGGCGCTCTTCCTCCAGTTCATGCAGTCACAGCATGAAGGAAACTTTGAGCTCTACATTGGCACACTGGGAAGAATTGTGCCATGGATGTTTGCCATGGATCACTTCCACTATGCGAGGTGGTTGTCTGTTCATGTGCGAGATCTGCTGCAGCTACAGTGTGAAGGCTAGCAGTGTGCAACGAATTCAAAAAAGGACACTTTGTGACACAGAAGACAACTCATCGCTTCTCCATGATGGCACATGACCATGTACACGAGCAGCTCAATGCTGTTTTGAAAGGGAATGGTGGAATAATCGGCATCACTGAAAATGAATCAGCCCTCAGGCGGTGGATGATTGCCAGCCCCGAGATGGCCAGGATCATACATGAGGTGGAAATGAGCACATCTCAGAAGACAACCCACAATGATCGACACCATGAACAAACTCTGACCACACAAAAGAGATTTGCAACAAATGTCCAAAGCGTGATAGATGTTCTGAATTAATTGGGTAATCCCTTCACAGAAACGAGCGCTGATCTCCTCACACTGGACACGAAGGTCATCATGGCTGATCAAGTCATCAAGAACTACTCAGAAGCTGAGGAAATAGGAAGGACTCAATACAGCACCTTCGTTGATTTGCGAGTTGTGAAGATGGAGAAGCCTTTCAATGACACTATTCCAAAGAACAAGCTCCAGATGTTCAAGTCAGGAGAACGGAAAGTGTCTTCGAAGATAAAGTCCAAAATGTCCAATAGCTGCAACCTGCAGCTATTTTCGCGAATGTACATCTCTTGTCAAGCACTAAATGGTGAGATGGACGTTTTCTTCCAGCATGAGAACCACTCGTGGCCAACGTCTCTGGCTGAAAACAACCTGATGCGTCTCGGAGACAAGGCTGACTTGCTGAAGTGTCTGGAACCGCTAGCACCATGTCCACAGACCACACCTACTGTGGACGTGAAGATCTTTGATGGTGCCGCCCTCGTCCATAGGTTGGATCCGAAGACTGCCACAACATATGTGAAAACGTTCAAGACTATGCAGAGTATGTCTTTGTCCCGTATCTGAAGAGGCAGCTTGAACATGCTGCACGGGTAGATGTTGTATGGGATACCTACATGGCTGACAGTCTGAAAGCGCACACCAGAGAGGGCCGAGGTACAGGAGAAGCTCTTCGTGTGTCTGAGAAAACACGACTCCCACACAACTGGAAAAGTTTCTTGCGAGTTGACAGCAACAAGACAGAACTCTTCAGGTTTCTAGCCACAGCCATTGAATCTGAAGCAACAGCAACAGGGAAGATGCTGATCACAACCAAGGGTCAGAGTGTTGCCTCATCCGCAACACTGGATGCTTCTTACCTACATCCATGCTCACACGAAGAGGCAGACTACCGAATGATGCTCGATGCTTCCATGCGTACAAACTTGGCATGAAGAAGATAATGTTGCATGCCACTGACACGGACATACTGGTTCTTGCCATTGTGACTGCAATCGACATGGCAGATTGTGAACTTTGGTTAGCTTTCGGACATGGTGGCCACTTCCGTTATATTGGAGCTCATATTGTTGCCAGTGAGATGGGCAATGATTACTGCAGAGGCTTGCCATTCATGCATGCATTGTCAGGCTGCGACACGGTGTCGTCATTCAGCTCCATCGGTAAGAAGACCGCCTGGGAAGTATGGAAATCACTTCCACAAATCAACGACGTATTTCATCGGTTGTCAGATACTCCGGATGAAGTGACAGAAGCTGACATGAAAGAACTCGAGAGATATGTAGGTCCTGCTCTACTGTCGCACATCACAGCTCACTGAAGTGAATGAAGCAAGGAAGCAACTCTTCTCCTACGGTAATCAGAAATCTGGAAAACATCCCGCCGTTCACGTGCAGCACTGCTACAACATGTAAAGCGAGCGGCCTTACCAATCAGGACACGTCTGGGGACAGGCTCTGAAGGCCAGTCCTACTCTTCCAAGTCCTTCCGAGTGGGGATGGAATCTAGACAGCGAAGGAATCTGGGTGCCTTTATGGAGTACCCTCCCTGAAGCATCAAAGGGGTGCAGAGAACTTGTCAAGTGTGCCTGCAAGAAACGCTGCACAGGACGATGCCAATGCTCCAAAGCCAGTCTCCCCTGCACACAGCTCTGCTTCTGTGGTGGACAGTGTACACCAAGGAACATGTTCTAATTGGTAAATAGATGATCCAATAATGCATATTGATTGTTAGATTGCTATGTTTAGTCGGGCAGATATTGTAACAATATGTTTCATTGACGAATATTCCTACTTTGTCTATAATATCATTAAATTTAATTTTCACTATCATATGTGGCACGTAAAACGAAATCAAAATCTTATGGAAAGCATATTGTTGTTTACACAAGTATACTACAATACTCTTTTGCATGATACATATCAAAAAATTCAATTTTGGAATATAACAGGCATCTAATAAATATTCAATGTTGTTAAAAAAAGTTGCGGTTGCAAAGAAATGGCGATTTGACCCCTTCCATGTTCAATTTCAATTTTGAGTGGGAACCCTTGGTTTGCCAGCGTGGATCCCATTAAAATCGGATTCAGCATACTCAAGAACCCCTATATACAAATGTTCATGCTTTCTTCCAGAAGTGAACATCTTGGTCTTATATTGTTACATATCTGCCCGACTAATACCTACTATGGATTTCAGAGGCATACATCGTTACATCGTTTTTCGGGAATAACTTATTAACAAACAGTTGGATCAGTATGATATTTTGACACAACTTTATTCACACCGTGCCCTAATTTTCGTCAATATAGTGCAATACCAAAAGTGTAAAATT
Source organism: Paralithodes platypus (assembly GCA_032716605.1). NCBI lineage: Eukaryota > Metazoa > Arthropoda > Malacostraca > Decapoda > Lithodidae > Paralithodes > Paralithodes platypus. The sequence goes on from CM064507.1 coordinate 17,159,260, forward strand.
AAGCCACTTGTCCCTGTGTCATGAGGTTAAAGTCACACATTAATGACTAAGAAACGAACAAGGCTACCGTGGCTTAATTATTGATCCTCCATCAAACACGATAGTTATCAGCCAACACCCAACCCTAATATCCCCTTTAAATTCAAGTTATCTGTCAATATCAAAATATAAATATACAAAAATACATCCTTTTTAATATTTATACTTGATATTGACAGATTACTTGAATTTAACCCGTCCAGCCCCAGCGACGCGTCTTACGCGTCGGTGATGTATGTAACGCCACAGCCCCAGAGACGCGCCTGACGCGTCACCCTAAATTGCGCCGACCGTAACCTCAGGTGTAGCCACTCAAGAGGGCTCAGATTTGTATGGGAACTGTATACGTATCCCACGCAACCGTGCCGATGGTTGAAAACTCTCAAAGTCCACGTGCGTGCGCGCGAGCGCGCAATAACCTGTTTTTTGGGGATAATTGCCTTCAATTTTTTACTCTTGTAAAATCCGTTTTCGGGGGCTCTGTAGGACAATTTTTTAAGCTTTTTGAGCGGTTTTTCGAGGTTTTTCCTTCATTCCTAACCCATTCGCTATTGTTTCTGGAATAAAACCATTTTTTGAAAACCGGCCGGGTTCTGTGTGCGCAAAACATTACAAAACTAGCCGGGGCTCCACGGGTTAAAGGCGATAGTAGGGTTGAGTGGTGGCTGATAACTACCGTATTGATGAAGGAGCAATAATGGTTTGGTGGTTCTCACAGGTAAGCCACGGTAGCCTTGTTCGTTTCTTAGTCATTAATGTGGGACTTTAACCTCATGATACAGGGACAAGTGGCTTAATTCTACAGTTTTGGTAATGCACTATATTGACGAAAATTAGGGCACGATGTGAAAAAAGCTGTGTCAAAATATCATACTGATCCAACTGTTTGTTAATAAGTTATTCCCGAAAAACGATGTAACACGGCCTCTGAAACCCATAGTAGCGATACAGCTCTGACACGAACATTCATATACAATATTCGAACATATTAGGTTAGGAATACGGTCTTTATAATTACAAAATGAACCTATAGTTAAATTATTATTGAATATTATTCGAAAGTTGACGGGAGGAAATTCAATTTCGAGTAAGGCTAGTCACTTTTTCCTGATCAAGAAACTTGATACCCATAAAAAGGCAATTCAATATATTTGATACGTTTAGGTACTTCCAAGCTTCGTTCCCGAAACTTGTGAAGGATACCCAAGTCTGATTCAGTTGATCTACTTTTTAGGAAACAATGCTGATTAGGTGTGATCAGGTTATTATTATTATCAAAATCTACAAAGTCTAAAATTAATTGCTCTTCCAAATATTTTACTAAATACAGGGAGCACATATACTGATCTATAATTATTGAAATAATGATTATCGACTGATTTCTATAGGGGTGATAGCTTTGCTATATTAAGGGAATCATGAAATATTTTGGAAGTAAAATAAATATTAATGCTATGTGTCAAACCCGGAGCAATGTTGTGAAGAGATGACTTAATTATGTGTGCAGGAATGTCATCATAAACAGGGGCGGTGTCTTGATGATCGCAAATATTTTGAAAAGTGAGTATTACTGGTTGGGACTGAATCTGAAATGTTGATTCCAACATTTACAAAATGGTCGTTTATAAGATTAGGTACACTTATATTAGGATATGTTTAATCAGATTGCCTCTGTCATTTCGTTTTAGATTTATTTGTGTTATACCAAGTTTTTGCTGGGGTTGCTTGGTTAAATTGGTTGGTTCTACTTGACTGGAGAAGCCGAATTCGTTTTACAAATATCACAGAAAGTAATAGAGGGTAATTATAACAATACATACATTCATATTATGTTTATTGGCACAAGGATATTGCATACTATTACTGAAATAATGGTAAAGCACAAAATATATAAGACGCGAGGCTCCACTAAGTCTTACTCGTAAGACGGTACTTACACTTGCACTCGATATGATAGGTAATTATAAGGACTCTTCTAATTGAAGGATTACTTGTCCTGTTTATAAAGACCATTATATAAAAATAGTACTCCCTTCAACTGAGGTATTACACTTGTGCTAATAACTTTTAGATAGGAATAACTTTATGCGCAAAATGCTGGATTTAAAATGAGTAAGAGTTATTTGGATGTAATGACAAATGAGGTTTTCTTTCTAGTTTCCTTTTTCAGGTGTTTATGAGTGTAACATTTAGTATTCACTTGGTATTAATATGATCAGATTTAATATAAGTACTTCCCTGAATTAACTGGGCATCACTAGTACTTTCTTTATATATTAATTTGCATAAGAATCAGAGAGTATGATTTCACTGGAGTACTTCCTCATACATCGGCTGGTCACTAGTACTCTTAACTGTTAATAATTAAATCTTCTCTCTAGACACACTTCTTATAAATCACTTTTCATAGATATTTGTCCTGTGTGCTTTCAACATCATATAATTTCACTATTAATTTGTAGAGTGGTAACTTATAGTCTTCGTTACATACAGTATGTTGGGCCGTGGTGGTGATCCTGACGTGGCTAGTTGACAGCAGTTGTACTCGAACTCTTGAGGTTGGGCTTTGAATAAAACCTACCATATGCCAGTACATAGGTAGAGTAAAATCGAGTTTACGCAGGAGCGAACTCACTGACTACCCTGGTCTTTATAAGAGTTTTGATGCAGAATTCCAGTCTTGGTGTTGTGTCTTAAATATCGTGTGAAAATATGCCAGTGCATCAGCACACATAATCGAACTAACTATAGTTGTTTTTAACGTAACATATCTTAACTGTTCGGACCGTTATAAGAGTGTTTCAGAACTGGGAATGATGGGATATATTGTGGCCTCTTTCGAGATATTGCTATCTCAAAAGGACTCCCCGATGAGTGCCGATATAAGTAAACGGTGTCTCACAGAGCCCTGGTTTGGTCTATCCCGAATAAAGCGCTTACCATGGCAGCATTCTTTATCCACAATAGCGCCGCGGTTATGGGTAGCAAAGGATATTAGTTACGACCAGTTGAAGTGTCTAATAAAGCTTTCTTGTTGATACCCACAACAACAAACATCAATTTGGGGTAGCTAATGAAGTACCAGTGCACCTAATCATGAATCCCCAAATATGATCAAGGGTGGCCCAAGTTTCCAACTGTCTTACCCCCAGTGATAAGTAAGATCAGTTTTCCAACTGAGTAATGATCTTAAAATTCCCTTTCGCTGAGTTGTCTTTGGTGATGTCTGTCAGGTCAATAAGGACATCGGTGTGAGGAGGACTCCGGGTGGGGCTTGTAGTAGTCCTTCTCGGCTTATTCATCATGGCGGTGGTGTGGTTGAGAGGTAGACGGGCACTTGGACTTCTGTTGTGTATGGTGCCTTTTCTTGTGTCGTCTTGTCTTCCTACTTTTCTTATTCTTCGGCACTTCAGGATGATCATGTTGATGAATAAGTTCTTCCCTGGTGTTGGAGAATGTGTTATTTCGATGGTATAATGACTCTTGCACCTCTTGATGGACTATAGGTAGCGCCAACGAACTAGACAATAATCTCGATCCCTGACCTCTTCGTAACTATAAAGAGACTAGAGCAAACTAGCTGTAAATATCCAACTATTACCTGGTGGACTCTTCCCAAATGATAGAAACGTCAGCCCGATTGCATTAATTAATTTTGAGTTATAAGAAGTTAAGGGGTCAAGATAACTGTCAAGTTCATGGGCGCTACCTATAGTGGTTGTTTCCTTGTGGCTTGGAGGTGTGGTGGGCAGAGAAGGAAAAATGTTTGGTGGTGGTGAATGTTGGGCAAGCTGTTTTATCATTATTTTAAGTTGCAAGATTGTTCTGCTGGTTTTCCAGGTTGTTTTCGGATTTCCCTTTTCTTTATTTAAGTTGTCATGACAATATGTATGTCTGGATTATTTTATTATATTATTTTATTCATTACAGTATTTCTTAACCTGATAAGCGCGATATAGACCTAGGGGCTAGGGTAGTTATTTGTGCATTTCTAGCCTTGGATTCTGGCAGAATTCGTTCTATTTACAATATTGAGCATTATTTGTTTTTGGTATGCTTTTATTTTACATATATGATGTATATATATGAACCTTCAAGAGTGCTAAAATAAGTGGGAAAAGCATTTGGGTGGTGAAAAACGAAGATATTGGCCACCCGGTCATAATCTCAGGCGATAGAGAGAGCCACAGGCAACCCTCCTCTCTCGCTGTCTGTGAGGTAACTGAGACGAGCGGGGCGGTGTGGGCCGGTGTCTGGGTGTTACATAACAATATTTCTGCAACCCACTTGTGCTACATTATCGCGGGAGAGAAAAATAACCGATAAATGATGATAATAAGAGGAAAAATAGGTGATAATTGAGGATGGGAGGGAGGGGTGAATAAGGTGGGGAAGGAGGGGAGGGGGGGGGGTGATTTACATGGATGAGTACTGGAGGGGAATTAGCTCACATAGAGACAAATTCCTTTGTTTTGATAGGCCCTTTTTTTTTTGGAAGGCTTTTTTTATGGTCTTGCTTCCGTGAGGCCTATCGCGTTCCCTATAGGAAGCCTTCCGTGAGGCCTATCACGCTTGCAGGGTTAAAGGTTACACCATAGGTTACTGGCCATTTTGTGGCAAGTCTTTCTAGTCAAGTTTTTTCACGAATAGATGTTTTAATTCCTTGCGTAATGTAAGGTTTGAACTGATGTCGACTTCATCGGGGGCAACACCTTTGTACGGTGCCTTATCTGTTTACTAAATCGCTATTTTCCAAAGGAACTTATTAAGGTTTGTGGATATCCTCAATATTTACTAAAAAAAAAAAAAAATCCTAATGAAAATCATAGAAGCTCAAAGAAGTTATGCCTTTTTTAATATATATCATAATGGTAGCATTTAAGTTCTGGGCAGACTCTTTTGTCACGTGTTTAACCGCTGAGTACCAGCTAAATATTTATAAATGTACCACCCAGGACCGGCTGATCTGAATTTGTTTTTTTCCAGAAAGAAACCAATAGCGAATGGGTTAGGAATGAAGGAAAACCAAGAACAACCGATCAAAATGCTCAAAAAATGGTCCTACAGAGCCTCCAAAAACGGATTTTACAAGAGTAAAAAATTGAAGGCAATCTCCCCCAAAAAACATGTTTTTGCGCGCTCACGCACACGCGGTTGGACTTTGAGAGTTTTCAAACATTGGCATGGGTGCGTGGGATAGTACACAGTTCCCATACAAATCTGGGCCTTTAGGTGCTATAGGACCGGAGTAATTGGGACCGGAGTGACACTGACACAGAGTCTGCTGCGCTGGGGTTTAGCGTTACATACATTGCCGACCCACTGTTTGCGTCGCTGGGGCTCAGTGGGTTAAATATCCCATTTGCCCTGATCCCGTGTATGTCTTGTCTACTGCTCTTCACAGCTCCATCCACATTACCAAACTTATTGTACTTCTCTTCACACAATTTTGGGTATGCATCCACCATATAATTATTCAACAAGCTTTATGCTAATTAATTGAGGAATCCTTACAAAAAACTTCTTATATCTAGTTCAACACATAACAACAATCACGAAATATCCTAACCCTCTATCAAGCCAGATATAATAACAATAAAAGCACCAATACTGAAGATAAAGCTCGACAATCCCTCTCCCACGTTCCCCTCTCCCTCACTCCCCTTCCCTTCCAGCCAAGGATAATGAAGCCTTCATCAAAGTTTCACCCCCGGTAGTATGCCAGACCAACAGTATAGTATATGTAGCTCACTATGGCTAAGTTAGTATTAGTCAGTGTAGCCTATCTTACCCTAACCTAGTCGGGTTAAACTTGATGTTGCATTATTTACGGGTGTTGAGAACATAGGGTGTACCAAATACACTAGCATCCTGGATGTGTTTGACTTGGGTCCCGGGCGTCGACGGATTAGTTGGACCTTCCACTTAACTAAATAACAAGCTGGACAACTTTGTAACTTTGAATTGGGTCAGTCTGGAGTTAGGGAAGGGAAGGGAGAGGACAATACCGAGGGTCAAGCTGAATAGTGCAATATAGTCTGCAGAGGAGAAGAGGGAGAGAACGGACAATATATAGTGTAATGCAAAATACAAAAACGTACAATGCATGTGTACATTTTCCTTGGGCTTGAAAATAGTTACATCGAAGAAAAGATGTACAGAGAAAAGAGGAGCCAATTAGTGGAAGGAAGGCCTAAGAGAAGGTGAGAGATGAAACCCAACAAGAAGAGGACCACGACAGTAGAGGTGGGGAGAGAGAGGGGGGGGGGGGGGGAGAGAGTAACATAGTTACTGTACAGTCAGTCAGTCAGTAGCCAGCCCTTACTCACAGAAGGGCTAGGGAGGATCAACAAAAGACTCGGGGAAGGAAAAGAGGTA
>CM064507.1:17165776-17250593 GCA_032716605.1 Paralithodes platypus
TCAGTCCCCTCAGTACTTCATCCATAACCCTAGTGAAACTCACTGGCCCATTGCAAACTCCAAACGGTAGAACCGTGAACTGGTAGAGTTTACCTTAGCTCGTAGCGAACGCGTGTTTTTTCCTGATCCTCTGATTTAACCAGTACCTGCCTGTAACTGCTTTGTAAATCCAGAGTAGAAAACCACATAGACCCATTGAGCGACTCCAGCGAGTCATCAATACGAGGTAGGAGCTGGGCGTCTTTTATTGTGACATAATTCAGTTTCCTGTAATCCACACAAAACCAAATAGACCCATTTTTATTTTCTCACTAGGACTACTGGTGATGACCACGGACTGTATGATTCTACTACTATCCCTTGTTTAAGCATATCATCTACCTGCTCCTTCTCCTTTTGTCTCATAATTGGGTTTTGTCATCTGTAAGATTGTCTAATAGGGGGTCCTTGTGTGTGTATCTCATGTTGGTGTCATGTCCGGGCTAATCCGTGGTCCCCTTCATCTTGGGCGGGAACGTCACGATATGCCCACAATAATTCCTGTAAGGTACCTGCTTGGTCTGAGGTCAGTTGTTTTGTAAATTTCTGGTAAGTTAGTGGGTCCATTAGTCCCAACAGTGGTGGTTTGTGCGGGAGTGACCTGTCCTAGAAGTCTTCCCTTCTGGTAGTTAATTGTGGTTTCTCCAAAGTTTGCAAAGACTATCTTTTTTCTGATCTGGAGTGATAAAAGTGAGAGATATTCAGGCTTCAGTCTGCCCTTCTGGCTCAAAAATCCCTGCTGTCATCCCGCGGTGTCTGGGGATGTCTATCATTCTCCAAGTTTTAGGGGGTATAGACTTTTTTCCTGTGGTAGTTACTAACTAGGGTCGTAGTGTGGTCGTAGTCTCCTTTGGGCCACCCTGTATGTTTACCCCCGACTGACTCATCAGGTCTATTCCTAAATACCCATCTACCCCACTGTTAGATTTCCCTGATAAAACGCAGAAATCAGTGGTAAACTTAATTCCCTTCCACTGTATCAACAGTGCATCGGTTTTCCCTAAAATAGTCAGTGGTTGTCCTCCTGCTCCTACTAAATGAATATTAGTTTGATTTAGGGGTCCTAGTTCCCTCTGATTGTAACGGTCCCTAAAATACGGTACAACATAAACACGACATGGGGTACTACTTACCCTCAAAAACCCAGTACTGTACCGACCGCTTTCTGCGAAACCGTTAATGGAGGGTATACTCAATTACTACTAGTCATGCACACCCTCACTGATATTATTTCTTCCTCATGCATAACAATGATTACAAGGACACCCAAACACCTCAGAGGTTTTAAGATTAAAAAGGAACTAGATTATAAATACAATGCTGGGTAAGAGATTATAATTATTGAAGAGAAGTAAGTTACAAAATCTTCTACATCATCCAAATTCCCACATCCTAACCCCAGACCACTCTCAACATCTGTATATAGGTACATTATTGATCCTCGTTAAAACATTTTTAGTCAAACTTGTGAGTAGATGCGACTCGGATCGGCCCGATGGGCGGAAGGCATACAGCATACAGCATTTCTGGAGTCCATCTCCTCTTCAGTTGCTTTCCCTAGCCTTCTTTAGGCTCCAGGTGAAGTTTGGTCTCCAACCGGGTCCCTATAACATTATATATCCAAATAACTATGTATCCTACATATTCAAGTGGTCTAAGGTTGTACATAATTATGGAATTACATAGAATATACAAATAGAAACTACAATACAGAACATAAATCATAAAATCAAAGCAGCACATAGAAACTTGGGAAAAGAATAATCTTTGAACATAATCTGTTGGTATGGACGGTCTAGACTTCAACATTTCATGAGGTAGATATTGTTTCTACAAACAAAAGTTTTAAGTACAAAAACTGCCTGAGTAGGTGAACTATTACTAATTAATACTGGCACATTGAACACATAAATGGTGACACACAAGTAACATGGTAAAAATATGACAAATTTGGAATTAGGTTAGGCTAGGTGAGAGGCAAGAAAAGGGAAGAAAATTAAGAGGGGTTAGGCTAGGATAAGGAAATAGGATAGGTTTGGGTATTTTCAGGACAAGTGGAAAGGACTTTAAGGTGTGTTAGAGGAGAGGCAATAAAAGGGGGTATTAGGCTAGGTTAGAGTGAGTGAGTAGGGAATTTAGATAGGCTAGGATACGTTGAGTAGGGAGAATAGGAGGGTCAGGAGGAATTAGGGTAGGTGGTAGGAAGCAAAGAGGGAATGAAAGGATAGGTAAGTTAAGGTAAGAACACAGGGAAGTAGTTGAGGTAGGCTTAGGGGAGGTGTGGTGGAGTGGTCTTGCCACTGGCCTGGTAATCCAAAGGTCCCGGGTTCAAATCCCGATGTATCAATGGGAAGATATTATTGGGATGGAATTTGTGCTGTACCTGGTATCAGTGCATTACCACAAGCCCACCGAAACGTCAATAAAATACCCTCATTGTTCCCTGATTAAATAGCACTGTATGAATATTCCCATATTCAAAATATGCTATAGGGGTGCAATGCCTGGTGAGTTATCTGCTTAACAGGTGGCATTGTGTGTGAGTAAGAGTGAGAGTCCGAGGGTAGGGGGTGAGGCAGTGAAGAACGGGAAGGAGGTGGCTTCAGAGATGGGGTCGTTTCGGGCCATGCGTGAGCACCGTGCCTCATGTGAAGGCAAGATGGCAGGTGCTCGTTGTACTCTACGTGCTTCACATGTCTCACTCCCTAGACTGGAACAAGACCTCACGGGCTTCACTGTTCATTGTAAAGCGGTGAATGTTAAGGCATCTCAGCCTATGCCCGAGAGGAAGTATGTTGGAATATATAAAAAAAATAAAAATAAAAAATAAAATCTGTCTCCCAGGTCACTCTTACAAGCTCGTTCTGACAGGCCTCTAGGCTCCACAAAAGAATTGACCCGGTCGCCCACAAGTTGTTAAGCTACTAAAAGGATGAAAAATATCAAATTTATTCCTAAAATGGTCTGCTACATGCACAAAACACAATAATTCCCGAAATGTTAGGACAGGCTCACGTAGAACGATGTGTCATTTTCGGACTTGGGTAATTTTGGCGATTTTCACATTAATAGCCCTAGATGTGGACTTTTACTTTTATGCTGACTCTATTCATATTTCCGTCTCTATGTCTCTTAATAGTTCATTGGGGTTTCCGAAATAAATGTGGTACCGAGTTCTCTTAAAAGATGTTTACGATTATAGCCTAGGCATTCCTCAGTCCGAGATGACAAAATCGTCGGTGAGGGGTGACCAGTAGCGACATTGGTAGAATGCTCGGTTTCTAACCAGGAGGACCGAGTTCGATTCTCGGCTGGTGGAAATGTTTGGGCAATCTCCTCACACCCCTTGCCTCTGTTTTGCCTGACAGTAAAATAGTTTACGCAGCAGGGTGACAAGGGGTCTTCGGATCCTCCGGCCCTTCAACCCAAAATAAAAACAAATAAACAATCGTCGGTGAGGGCCACCCCCTTTGTCTGGTGTGACGCCTCCCGGCGTTGACAGAATATTTGCGTGGGGCATTGCAGCTCGCTAGCGCTCGCCAGGATGGGGGGATGGGCTACAGTTGTCCTAGAATGATCTGCTTTATTTTATTAGTGTCGTGTTGCCACAGACAGTCTAGAAATGGTCTTTGTTTTGGTCTGTGACCGCGCCTTATATTTTATATTCGCTATAATATAAATGTTGCTTGTGTGGGAGGCGAGCGAGAGAGGGTGAGGGAGTACACCTGGCAGCGGGGGTGAGCTATGACACGGTTCGCTTGGGCGCTGACGGCGTTGGCGGCCGGGTGGTCAACTAGTCCCTTCCCGTCGCGGCCTCATGTTTTTTTACCAGCTCAGAGCTTGCCTGACACGCGTATCGTCTACATCGTTTGCAATTCTGTCCCCCATACTCGCCACTTTGCATACTATTTCTCTCTCTCGACTTCTCCTTTCTATTTCTCTAATCTTTATTAAACTCAACATCCCTTCTGGTTTCAGCATAGACGTTCACCGTCGGCCAGTCGTATTGTACGCGAAGCTCTCAGATATTTCTATGTATGAGGTTTGGAGAGACGGACTTTTCCGTGTGTGTCCTCTCTCGGGAAGGTTGTAGACCGGTATATGTCTCCCTGGCAAGGTCTTGAGTGATTCTGCTTGGTTATTTAGAGCTAGACTAGGGGTAAGGTTACTGTGTCGTTGTCTCCGATGTGTGCAGTGTTAGCTAAGCCCTGCACGACATCGACAGGTACTGTGGGAGCCTAAGTTGTCTTCGGGTGGGTTTACCTTGCGAGCACAGCGCTGTGGTGTGAGAGGGCCATAGCCTATCCCTCACAACATAGTGCTGCCTCTTTGTGTTAACTTCTGAGGGATCGCCAGGATAGAACTAGGTACTAGAGACCTAGATTTATCAAGAGAGCATCCCCGTCATATAACGTAATCTTCATTATACCACCTTCGGACAACGTTAGGCTACGAGCCGCATGCTCGCCCATTGTTGCCCTGCCTTGATACCCCAGCTAGACTTTATTAACTAAGCAGACACTGGTTAGAGATAAGCTCCATTATTATATGTATGCAGCATTATTATTCACTGCGCTTTTGAGCCGAGGTTGTTGTTTAGTCTAGTAGGCTGTTGCGTTGTGTCACGAAGCATTTCTTTAGTTGTCGAGCATTACTACCTTTGCGCAGTCTTTATTATTCGCCTGCCTATTATTACTATATGTCCTAGTATTTATTGTGACCCGTATTCTGCATTATAATTGTTCAAGATTCTTTACGAACATCTTCCCAGCATCAGACTCATTTCAGAAGTTTCCAGTTGATGTTGCAGGACTAGCATTGCACTTTCTTTAATACAGGAGTGCCTGTTATTTGAGTATCTACCGTAACGTTAATTAATCACGTTAACTATCTTTTCTTTGTGTAACCTAATCGAGTAATCTTTTACTGTTTGAGAATAGGCTGTTTCATCGAGCGTCAGCCTAGTGTATGTGCACCAGTTACCGAGTCATAGGATACCTCGTTGTCCAGGCACGACTCAGGGCGGTAATGGTGTTTTGTTTTCCAGTGTTTAAGGCAGGGGTTGGATCTAGTGTTACCGTTGTTGCATTTTGCCATTATCTAGTGCAATGTTGAAGAGCCCTGTGTCTTTGAGAACCTGGATTGTAACACTGGTCTCGCTCACGAAATGGCGGACAGGTTGAAATTTCAGCTTCCCCAACTATTCTTCGGTCCTAATAATCATGGTCACTTTACTAACACTTCTACTTATTACTCAAATACATAATGGCATGCTAATATAAAGTGCTTAATTAATTAAGCATATCTACAAACTTTTGGCGACATTACATGATCATATATAGCGATGTATACATTTTTTTTTTTTTTTTTTTTTCTATGTGATTGAGGGAGGCAAAAGGCATAACTGCCTATAGCGAGTGCCTCCCCCATAGTTGAAAGAGTGACAGGGCCAAAATCAAGGGACGTTCGAGCCAAAATGCCTGGACACACGGAGTTTGAAGCAATTTAAGTCATAGGAAGAGGGAAAGACTGATTCTGGGAGAGAGTTCCAGAGCTCAGATGTTGAGTAGAAGAAAGTTTGAGAGTAACGTTTCACTCTTGGGTTGGAGAGTTGCACAGAGTAGGGGTGGTTTGCATTATGCTATATGTTTCCTTTGCCATGTTTAATATATATATTATGACACTGATATAGCCGAAATCAGATCTACCAATCACAATCTCTGTTAGACACATCTCCTAATTACACCAAGTATTGCCAGATTAAACTGCGAGACCCAGAACGAGGTGGGTCAGATGGATCTTTGACAGACTGTACAATTGGTGGAGCAGGTGCGAGGCTTATATAACCAGGGTGCGCTGTATCCACGGAGCCTCTCTCAAGCTGATGAATTGTTAGTGGTCCATAATAATTCTCACATAGGTAAGCAATCCTGCACTTCCCTAAGTAAACTAACACTATCTTAACCCTTATTTAGCGGCGAGCAACATAAGTCGAGTTAAATAAAGCTGGACTATGTGGCCGCGCTCGACATAACTCGAGTGGCAATTTCAGCACGTAATGTGGCTGAGAGAGAGAGACAAGTGGTGGCAGGAGACTAGCGAGCGTATGACTGCTCCAGACCACAGCGGCGAACCTACTGACACAAATCTCAGCTCCCTCCTCCCTCTCTCACTCGCTACATACTCAATTATGTACTGAAAGTACCGAATTACCTGCTTTTTGCACTCGCGTTGCACGGTTATTGCAAGAAAACTATCCATCATACAAGGATCGTTATGGTGTCATTCGAAAGCTCTGTTTATGCCCTTTCAGGGATAGGTACTTGTTTTACGTTCTGGGTCTTATTTAGGCATGAAAATGATCACGTAAACAGCCCTATTTTGGCTAAAAACACCCCGCTGTGCGGTACACATAAATAAACCGCATAGGCCGCTCGTAAGGTGTTAAAAATGGCAATTTTAAGATCGGCCGAGTTACTTTAGGCTGGTCATAATAATTAATTTTAGGTAGGTTAGGTAGGGTTTTCCTTGAGTAGGTTAGGTAATGATAAGTTTGTATTTATATGTTTATGTATGTTACCGTAGCTCTTTGGATAATAGAATTTTGGATACAAAATTATATCTCTTAAAAATACATTTGGTTTGGAAAACTACTGTAATACATTTTCTAATATCGAGACCCGGTGTCTTCTACAATTTACCACAACATTGGAAATTATGAAAGATTTGACAGTCAAATAGTAGAGAACATGGAAGGAAATTAGTAATAAAGTATAAACATGGAATACAGAGGCAACACAGACTGGTCAGAATACGGGTTGGGTGTCCGAGAGGGTAGGGCGGATGGAGAGAGAGGTTAGGTAGCCTTAGTGGGTATAGTAGTGTGGGTGGAGAGAGGGAGTGGGGGTAGGCTGAGTGGGTAGGGTGGGTGGATAGGAAAGGTGGGGGAGAGGAGGGAGAGTGATGGGGACGATTGAGAACATTTCCCTGATTGATGCAACACCTGCCAAATAAAGAATGATTGTGTGTTGTTCCCGAGGCCAGCAGTGTGTAGGAGAGAGAGAGAGAGAGAGAGTTTGTATATGTGAATGAAGCAGACAAAAGACACAGCTGCCTGTAACAAGTGTCTCCCCCAAAATTGAAAGAGTGACAGAGCCAAAATCAAGGGTACATTAGAGTCATAATGTCTGGACACACAGAGCTTGAATCAGTTTAAGTCATAGGATGAGGGAAAGACAGATTGAGGGAGAGAGTTTCAAAGCTTGCTTGTTGAGTAGAAGAAAGACTGTTTTTTTGTCATTCTTGGGTTCGAGAGTTGGACAGAATAGGGGTGGGAGTGTGTTGAAAGGCGGGTGCCCCACCACTCACCGTAATGGAAGGGGTATACTCTGAGAGAGCTCTGAACATTGATTATTGTAATATCCGTAGAAGAGTGACAGAGATGCAACATTGCAGCTTGTAGAGAGAGACTGTAGGGAGTTAGTGAGAGAAGGTGAGTTGATGAGAAGAAATAATTTTTACTCTACCAATTCGAGAAGTGCGGTATGGGTTGAACCACCCCACACCTGTGAACAATACTCGATACATGGGTGTACTGTGCCCCTATAGTATACAGAGCAGAAAGGTGTGCAGGAGTGAAGAACCCACAGAGACGGTTGAGCACACCTAACATCTGGGAAGCTGTTTTAGCAAAGAGTGGTAATATAATCTATCCAATAAAGGCCAGAAGAAAAAGAAACACAAAGAATACTGAGAGAAGATGAAGGGTTGATTTGTGTATTGTTGAAGTATAAAGGACAGACCTGTGGAAGTTCTTGACGGGTAGTATAAATGGAGAAATTAGGTTATGGAAATATTGAAAGTAATAACATTTTCCCTGCCCCAATCAGAAATGGTTGATAGATTAGAAAACAAGTGTGCTATGGCCTCACCACATGAGTTATTGATTGATTGCATGCTGGGCTGGGTCGTTATGGAAAACTAGTTGAATTGTGTAAGTTTGAGTCATCAGCATATAAATGGATAGGACTGGAGGTACAGTTGTGTAGATCATTAACCCATTGGCTGTGAGAGACATTCTGGAACGCCATGGCAATTTACAGGTTTTTAAAGCCTCTTAAAGCCAGTAGAATCGAGTGCGAGTGAGCGGGAGGGTACCAGGCCACCCATTCTCTCTCCAGCCAGCCGGCCGGGGCACTGAGGAGTATGAGCCATACTAACGCTAGACATACAGCGCTGCCAAAGGCAAATGTAGCGTGACATTAGCGATAATAATTGCTCAGTATTAGCGAATGTCTATGGCAGCGCTGCGGGTAAACCCACGCGCTACGAAGCTCGTTTTGGTGTCATTTTGAAGCTATTTTCGTTTAGTTTTTGGCTGGATACATATTATTTCATTCAGACACTATCAATCAGGAGTGCCTGAATGAGCCCTAATATGGCGGAAATAAGATATAATATGCCCACAGTGTATGTGTTAATGAGTATTAGAAAGAGAAAGGGTGAGGGTTGGTCTTATCCAGAGTGTGGTTTAGCATCCGCAAGGGAGGAAGTATGCACTGAGAGAGCTCTTAAGAACACTGATTGTTGTAATTGCGATAGAAGAGTGAAAGAGATGAAACATTGCGGCGTGTAGAACGATATTGTTAGTTATTGATCAACTGTTTCAGATGAAATATGCAGGTTTTATATATATTTTTTTTTTTCAGCTCTTCTTATACCTAAGTGAAAGGAAGTCATAAATAATGGTAAATTGGATTAGTATGTTATATGTAAGGTAGCTTTTAATCATGTTTTGTCACATAGGGGGGTTAATAGAAGTAACATAATATTCTAAAAGAAACATCGAGTCCTTTTGGTCGAGTTAGGATGGGAGGGAGGGTAGTGGGTGGGTATATTCTGAAAGGTTTCCAGTAATAGTTATCTCTGTCTCATTTTGTACACGCTATCTGTGCATTAGACAGTACAAGGAAAGACCAGTTCTTAGTGAATCTCTGCAACCAAACCCATACTAAATGTCTCCATAAAAATGGTAAAATTTATATAAGTTTCTGGCCAATCACAACCCTGGAAATATTATGCAACTCTTCCTTAACTCGGGAAAGGCACCAAGACTCTTAAGAGATTTTACTGGGCGAAGGCGCTGGGACTCTTAACCCTTTCACGTTTTTATGACGCAGAGGTTGCCAGATTAGCAATAATAAATAGAGTTCTCTCACTCTTATAATTACCTCTCCAAAATTAGTTTTCTGCCCACAGCTAACTCAAAGACAACTGCAGAGGTTGAAGTAACTAAACTAAAGGTTTCTAAATACCCCTGATGGTAACAAAGGCTTTAAAGTATCCCTAATAGGCTCAAAATTGCGTCATATGCGTGAGAGGGTTAAGAGATTAGACAGAAAAAATGCCTGTCAAAACACCCCACTGGCACTCAAAACAAAGAAATATGTGATTAAATGAGATAATTCCCCTCCATACCTCCTATCACTTCTCTACATGTGTTCCCCCCCCCCCCCCCCCCCCCCCCCCCCCCCCTCCTCAATTATCCGGATTTCCCTATTATTCCCGATATTTATCAAGTATTTGCGTGCGAGTACGGCTGGGAGAGAGGAGGGAGGATGAGAGAGTGTAGCTCCGACCCTCCAAGCCAATCTCAGACCTCCCCTTGTCTCTCAGTACCATGCGAGACACGAGAGAGGGAGGGTGTGTCTCTCTTGCCGATCTGGGGCAGATTACGACCGTGAGGCTAAAATATACGATTTTCACCAGCCAATTGCTGTTACCACTTGTTTTATTGCTTGTCAATGTTCATATGTTCACATTAAAAGTAAAATAGGTGCATATGGATAAATAATTATGATATATATGGTAAATATGACGATTTTCGTCAGGAATGAACCAAAATACCTTCGCTTGGCGGGAAGTTTCAAATACCATAGCTTTGCACTTTAAATGTTAAGCAATTAAAGGTATCGCTCATAATTATTGCACCAGGTTACATCACCCAAAGGAAATTTCGACCATCTGGTCAATGGTATAGCGACACCGCACTGCTAAATATCTTGTGAGGTCTGGTAGCTTCATAATGGTAGCACAGTAAGAGCTAAACAAGCCAGCTAAGGAAGGTTGGTAGGGAGAACAAGTTGAGTAAGCCCACAAGCTGCTAGTCTGGTTGAGTCAGTAAGCCCAGCCGCCGGCCGAGGCAGCAAGCTGGCTGTCAGACTTTTTGGGGTTTCCCAACTTCGCGAATCCCACTCCGACATGTCCCGATCAAAATGTTGCGGCGTATCTTGAGAAATTGACCACAAAGTCTGTGTTCCACGAAGTTGCTATATTATAGATATGAATTGTTATGAAGTGCCTACGATGCAGAAACGAACTGCTACGATAACTGTCAAATTCAAATTTCACCGGTAATTAACTGTCTACGATTTCCTACGATGACCTATGGTGCACCTAAGAACAGATATGGAGGGCACATTATCTACAGCACAGCACATTACACAACATGATTACAACACAATAAAACGCATTATTACAGTACATTATGTATAGTACAGCACATTACAACACAAAACAGCACGTTATTACAGTATATCACATTACTAAAACACATTACAACACATTTTTATAGCACATTTTAAATCACAATATTACAGTACAGTACAGCACATTATTACAGCACATTAGTACAGCACAGTACAGACATTATACAACATTAATTACATCACATTATTACAGTACAACACAATATTATATCACAGTGCAGCACATTCTTAGAGCACATTTCAGCAAGATATACCAAGATGTCTGTTTACGGCTAATCCAGAACTTATATATATTATATTAAGTATATCTCACAAATACATGTGAGCGACTAAAGTTTATTTATACTCCCAGCCGGACTCGAACCTCCTACAGTCAGGACCTGTGTCCAAGCTTTAATCCACTACACCACAGCGTGATAATGGAAACTTAACCTTTTCCTGACTATTGGAGGTTCGAGTCCGGCTGGGAGTATAAAATCATTTAGCAGCTCACGTGTATTTGTGAGATATACTTGATATTAATGACTCTCGTGTTTGGCTGGGCGAGAATGAAATTAAATATCTATAAGCCAAGTTGCGTGGGGAAACTTGTAAACATCCATGTATGGTAACAAGGAATATGGATCATGCGACTTGTGCATGAATTGAGAAATACATTCTCCAAGTAGGATTTCCCTTCTCCTTAACCTAAAAAACGCGATAAGCCTAACGGAATGGTCACCATAGCGAACGCGGTAGGCCTTCACGGAAGCTAGACCTTAAAAAAAACTTCCAAAACACCCTAGGGGCTCTGAAAACAAAGGAATATGTCATTAGGTGAGACAATTCCCCTCTAGTACTTCTTACCATTCATCCTGATTTGTCTCAACCACCTTTCACTCCACCCTTCCTCCCTCCTCAATTATCGTCTATTTTTCCTCCTATTTCCCCCATTTATCGGTTATTTTCGGCACAAATTTCTCTCACACAGTTTTGTATACACCAGTGACTCACTTAGAGATCTTATGCAACACTGAGATCTCTTCCACTGCTGTCAGTGTGTTGCGAGACATTGCGAAGTGAGGATGTATGTCTCTCCCCCTCCCGCTTGAGTATACAACCGGGTGACGAAAATATAAATTTTTCACCACCCAAGTGCTTTTCAAACTGGTTTTATCACTCTTCAAGGTTCATATGTTTATCATATATAGCCTCCAGGGCTATTGGTGTAAATAGCCGGCTGGAGAAGTATTGCAAGGCAAATACTATTCCATTCCTGGATAACTGGACCCTCTTCTACGGTAAGGATGAACTGTATGCCCAGGATGGAGTACATCTCTCTCGACTAGGAGTTTCGACCTTAGCCAGCTCACTCGACAAGTTTGTTGCGGGGTTTTGTTAATAAACCATAGGTGTGTAAGTAAAATAGAATCCCAGCCACATCAAATTGATAGTAATAACGAACATTCTGATAGCGTAGATGTTCCGTCTAGGTCCAGTAGTTCAACAGGTAAAAATAAATTAGTTAAAAACAATAGAAAAATAGTTGCAAATACAAGTAATAGTTTGAGTGTTTATTATACAAATTGCAGGAGTTTATGTAACAAAATGAACGAACTTAGAGCACTGGTTAGCAAAGAAAATATAGATAATAGCACTAACTGAAACATGGATTAATACAGAAACCAGGCATTTTTAGCAGAGTTTGATATACCGGGATATAGTTTGTTTAAATATGACCGAACAAGTAAGAGGGGTGGCGGTATAGCAGTGTTTGTCAGGAGTTCATTAAAAAGCTGTACTAAATCAGGTATTAGAGTAAATAATGAAAATGAAAGTGTTTGGGTAGAAGTTAACGAAGGTAGTGAGACTTTAGTTATTGGAGTTATGTATAGACCGCCAAATATGAGTAGAAATGACGGAACATCATTATGGGAGGAAATTAAAATAGCATCAAGGCTTAGCAACGTGTGCATTATGGGGGATTTTAATTTCCCTAATATAGATTGGCAGCAACAAATAGGCGACTCTGATTCAAAGGAGTTTATTGAGGTAGTACAAGATAGTTTTTTAACTCAATTCATAGATACGCCAACTAGAGGTGATAATATTCTCGATTTAGTTTTCAGTAACAATGAACATATGATAATAGTGTAGAAATCGGGGACCACCTAGGAAATAGTGATCACAATTCTGTGTATTTTAATATACAATGGAAAGGTAATACCAGAGAGAATACAACATTAATACCTGACTTCAGAAAAGCCAATTATGGTGGGTTAAGAGAAGCCCTGTTAGCGGACCCTATGGTCAAAAAATTAAGTCGATCCAGGTGTCCAAATGAGTGTATCCTTTCTCAGGCACCTGTCATCTTAAGTCAGGAGGAGACGTCAAACTTGGTAGATACATACGATAATTTTATCAAGTCAGTATTCAATGCGCAAAATAAATATATCCCCAAAAGAAAATTTAGATCAACACAGAACCAACCCAAATGGATGAATAATAGACTATTAGATCTTCTAGGACAAAAGAGAGGAATATATAGAAAAATTAGAAAAGGCGAAATTCACCTACTTGCTTACTATCAGAATCTATCAAGACAGGTAAAAAAGGATATTAGGAAAGAAAAAAGAAATTATGAAATTAAGGTTGCCAATGACTCAAAAAATAATCCTAAAGCTTTTTACCAACTATATAAATCCAAGGTTAGAGATGTAATTGGTCCCCTTAAAACTTCTATAGGAAAATTGACAGAAAGTGATTTAGAAATGTGCAGTACATTAAATAGTCAATTTCTTTCCGTTTTCACTAATGAAAATTTGGCACAGTTTCCAGAAGTCCGTAAGGTATACAGCGATAGTATAGAAAATAGGTTAAGTACGGTTACTATAAGTAGAAATGATGTGGTTAAGGAAATTGACAGACTGAAACCTCATAAATCGCCTGGTCCTGATGAGGTATATGCTAGAGTATTAAAAGAATGCAGAGATGAGTTAAGTTATCCATTAACATTTCTATTTAACAAGTCATTAGAAACAGGTATAGTTCCAGAAGCTTGGAAGCTTGCAAATGTAGTTCCGATCTTCAAAAAAGGTAGCATCCAATTACCCAATAGCATCCAATTACCGTCCCATTAGTCTCACTTCAATCATAGGAAAACTACTAGAGTCAATTATTGCTAGGAAAATGAGAAACCACTTAGAAACATTTAACTTAATCAATTCTTCTCAGCATGGATTCACTCAGGGACGGTCTTGCCTTACTAATTTGCTTAGTTTTTTCTCAGAGGTATATGAAGCAGTAGATAATGACAAGTCATATGATATTATATATTTAGATTTCAGTAAAGCTTTCGACAGAGTCCCTCATGAGAGATTGATGAGAAAGGTTGAGGCACATGGAATAGGTGGGGCGTTGTTAGGATGGATTAGGTCATGGCTAATTGGTAGGAAGCAGAGAGTCAGCATAAATGGTACCAAGTCAGAATGGGGAGCAGTCAAAAGTGGTGTCCCCCAGGGATCGGTATTAGGTCCCCTGTTGTTTCTTATATACATAAATGACCTAGATTTAGGTATAACTAGTAGGATAAGTAAATTCGCAGACGATACTAAAATAGGGAGATCAATTGATTCAGATAGCGATATAGAGTGCCTCCAAAGGGATCTAGATACCTTACATGAATGGTCAGTAAATTGGCAGATGAAGTTTAACATTGACAAATGCAAGGTATTAAAGATAGGGAAGATGCAAACAAATTTTAAATATAAACTAGCTAATTTAGAATTAGAAAATTCAGACTGCGAGAAAGATCTAGGTGTGTTTGTTAGCAATGATTTGAAGCCTAGAAAACAGTGTATAAGCGTTCGTAATAAGGCAAACAGGATTCTCGGGTTCATCTCTAGGAGTGTGAGTAACAGAACTGCTGATGTTATCTTAAAACTTTACTTGTCATTAGTGAGACCCCACATGGATTATGCTGTCCAATTTTGGTGTCCTTATTACAGAATGGACATAGATTCATTGGAGAGAGTACAGCGTAGAATGACAAAATGATCCATAATATTAGAAATCTTTCGTATGAAGAAAGGTTGAAGAAATTAGGTTTACATTCGTTAGAGAGACGCAGAGTTAGAGGGGATATGATAGAGGTGTTCAAGTGGGTTAGTGGGATTAACAAAGGGGACATGGCAAATGTACTAAAGCTCAGTGATAGCGAAAGAACTCGTACCAATGGTTTCAAATTAGATAAATTTCGTTTCAGAAAAGATATAGGCAAGTATTGGTTTGGTAACAGAGTTGTAGATGGGTGGAATGGACTACCAAGTGCTATAGTGGGATCTAAAACTGTAGGGAGCTTTAAGATAAAATTAGATAAGCATATGGACGAGAAGGGTTGGGTGTGAAGGGGGATCAGCCGGGTTGGGCCAATCAGCGCTCTGCAGACCTCCATAATCCTGCGTTAATCTCTAACCGTTTTGGTAAGATGATCCTCAGGGTATTAGAGTGTGAAGCCTATAATTGGGCTTTGTAATTGAATTGGGGTTGTGTGGGACAGGGATCTGCCTTGCTTAGGCCAATCGGCTTTCTGCAGACTCCCATTTTCTTATGTTCTTATGTTCTTATATAAGTAAAATAATAGCACATGAACAAATAATAATGCTTTATATATTAAATATAACGAATTCTGTCAGAATATAATGCTAGAATTACACAAATAACTTCCCTACCCCTAGGGCAATTTATCATCCATTGGGTTAATATAAATAGGAAAAGGTTAAGTTTCCTTTATCACGCCGTGGTATAGTTGGTAAAACTTGGACACTCGTCCTGACTGTCATAGGTTCGAGTCCGGTTGGAAGTATAAAAACATTTAGTAGCTTACATGTATTTGTGATATATACTTGATTATATTATATATATAATATATATATATATATATATACAGTATATATATATATACATATATATATACATATATATATAATTATATATATATATATATATATATATATATATATATATATATATATATATATATATATATATATATATATATATATGGAAGGCCTTCGATAGAGTCTGGCACAAATCTTTAATTTCTAAACTACCCACCTTGGGTTTCTATCCCTCCATCAGTGCCTCTGTCTCTAGTTTCATTTCTGGCCGTACCATAGCTGCGGTTGTGGACGGCCATCGCTCACTTCCTCAACCAATCAACTCTGGTGTTCCTCAGGGCTCTGTCCTATCTCCCATTCTCTTTCTTATTTTCATAAATTATGTTCTCAACTGTACCTCCAGTCCCATTTATTCATACGCAGATGACTCTACCTTACACTACTCAAATAGTTTTCCTAAACAATCCCTCAAAAACAAACATAATGAAGCCATGCGACACTTATCTTCTGATCTAACAACTATTTCCAATTGGGGCAGAGAAAACCTTGTTGCCTTTAATGTTTCCAAAACCCAGTTTCTTCATCTTACTACCCATCCAGAACTCCCAGAGGACTATCCCATACACTTCAACAATACAAAAATCAATCCTTCATTTTCTCTCAATATTCTCGGTGTCTTTTTCTTCTGCTCTCGCTTGGAAGGACCATATTACCAGTCTTGCTAAGGCAGCCTCCCAGAAGCTGGAAGTACTCAACCATCTCAAGGGGTTCTTTACCCCTGCACAGCTTCTTGCTCTGTACAGGGGCACAGTGCGTCCTTGTATTGAGTATTGTTCGTATGTGTGGGGAGGATCCTCTCACACCGCACTCCTAGATAAAGTAGAAAGGAAAGCCTTTTGTATCATTAACTCTCGTCCACTCACCAACTCGCTGCAATCTCTCTCATTTCGCCGCAATGTTGCATCTCTTTCACTATTCTATTGCTACTACAATAATCAATGTTCCTCAGAGCTTTGCCAGTGTATACCACCTCCTCTACGTAGGGTATGTAGTACCCGTCTTGCAATACAATCCCTACCCTACTCTGTGCAACTCTCCAACCCAAGAGTGAAATGTTGTTCTCAGTCTTTCTTCTATTCAACTGTTGAGCTCTGGAACTCTCTCCCAGAATCAGTCTTTCCCTCTCCCTATGACTTAAATTGCTTCAAACTCTGTGTGTCCAGGCATTTTGGCTCGAACGTCCCTGATTTTGGGCCTGTAACTCTTTCGACTCTGGGCAAGGCACTTGATACAGGCAGTTCTGCCTTTTGTCTCCCTCACACACATAGAACAAAAAAGTGTGTGTGTGTGTGTGTGTGTGTGTGTAAATAGATCTGGTTTAGGCGTAAATAAATATTTGGTAATCATGCACCACCTCGGAGTTTATCAGGTTGCTATATAAGAGGTAAGAATATTTATAGTTTATGTAAATATACTCGTAGGAAACTGATATCCTTCAATTTGAATACTTCACCAGTGTTTAATATATTTTCTTATGGGTTATACAGGTCTGCTTTGTATCTTTTATCGTAAAGTATATATGTAACTTATTACACTAAAGGCTATCGTGGAGGAGAGAAACTTGGGGCAGCTTATTGTAGATCATAAATTTATGCTCCAGAAAGACTTCTCTCTCACTCAAAATTCTCAGCTTTTATTACCTCGGAAAAACGCTCTCAAATTATGTAAATCCATTAAAACTATAGCGTTCACAACATCCATCCAATCCGTGCACTGGTTTGATATGAGAGGCGTGTCTTACTATTGACACCTCATCTTATTACATGCTCCCAGCAACAGGCCCAAACCGGTCTATGTCACATGACCTTCTTCTGGTCACGTTACACACGGACTAAAGAATTCAAGGAAGGGTTTGCCAGCTAACCATTACTCAATATACATCAATAAATCAAATTACAACAGGCTTTCCTCTATATATAGTAGTGATGTATTGAAATGTATAATATACTGTAGTATTAAAACATGTGTAATCATTAATCGTTGCAAAGTACTGTATATCTATAGTAATCACAAGTAAATGTATAAGCATAAAACAAATGTATGTATAGGTAATAATAAATCATAATATGCACTATATAACATGCCCCCACCCAAAAATACATGTAAACAAAGTAACTATGTAGAACAGTGACTAACAATATTGACAATAAAAACAATACCTTGATATTTATATATAAATGTATATAATGTATAAAATTATAGTAACAATCTGAAATAATGTACAAATATAGTATACACACAAATAAACAATCACATAAATAAGTAGCACATCTTAATAACTGAAACACTGCAGAGCAAGCTCATATAGCCCCTGACTAGGACCATAATTACCCAAATTAGTCCATGAGCCAAGACCCGAAAATGCACTCACGGGTATCATTTGGGTGGGCAAATTCTAGTTGTGATTTTTGACTTGCTAGACATCTCTACTTCACAGTTTGGTATGATAACCATTGCGGACTGGTAGCTTAGTGGTAGTTATCATGCGTTGAATATGTGAACCTTAGAGTGGAAATCCGAGGATCGCGTATAGTGCATTTTCGGTATTTTTGGGCTTGGTGACTACTCAGGGTCCCTAAATCATTCTAATGTGCATTTTTCTTTGTATTCATATTCCTAGTATAAAAATAATAATTAATTCACCTTAGGAATATGATATTTATGTCTCCGAATTTGATGAAAATCAGATACCCATGAAAGAAAGTCTTTTATTTTTCTGGCAAGAACAAAACATGTGATGTAAATACAATTCAAATTAAATAATGAGCTTCTTTCTTATGTCACAGATAATTTGAAGCACAAATTATCGGTCTTTCAAGTGTGCAGGATCCCTCCTTAAGATCAGTCCTCCATTTTAGTCGTCTGTTTCAGAGTCAGTCAGGTATGCCTCCGAGATCATCATGTCAATGTCTCGTCTTGGGGTTGATTGGCACATGTCTGCAACTTGCACATGTTTGTACATTTCAATCCATTGCTCATGCACTGGCATTCCGGTAGCTTGCATCCACGACTACACTTGCAGGACAGCAGCTGCAGCACTGCATCAGGGGCTGGAGATCCCGCATCCATTCCACGGTGAGCTGGCCATCGTCATTTTTGGCCCAGCCATGCTCGACTAGGGTTGGGACTTGTGGATGTTGCTGAAGACTGGCTCTCCAGATGCCAGCCTGATAGTTGGCATGCATGGCATGCATGAAAAGGCAGACCTTGCATGGTGTCATCTGGCTAGACTCAAGCTCCCCACGCCTTGCACAGAAAAGTTGATGGCGGGCTGTATTGATGTCCTCTGTTGCCGTGGATGTTGTGTACAGTTTACAAGTGAATGCTTGCAGCTTCTTGAATAGATCCGTTGATAGTTCCCAAGACTATCCCAGCTCGCGAAACACTTCTTGCCAATGCTCTGATCTCATGAGCTTTAACGCTCCAAGCTTCCCACGACCTGCGAAGGCACTCACCGTGTCACATCCTGTGTATGCGTGCATGCCAATCAGAGAAGTAAAGACACTGTATTCCAAGGCCTGGCGTAGCATGGTGATGTCAAGATACCTAACCCGGTTTTTCGTTCCGCATTTCTGGAACAAGGGACAGGAGATATCAGCGGAGAATGCCAGGCATAGCACCAACACATCGGTGTCATCAGCTGTTAATACCACTGTAGCCTTCAGCTGGTATCACACAAGAGATTTTATAGTCAACATTAGATGATCAAAAAATTTCTGGCAACATTTCTGGAATATTTTGCACTGGTATCGGAAACTAGACTGATGATGGATGAACTTAGGTGACAGAAATATTTTAAATGTTGACCTCATAAGCTGCCAGACCAGTGTTGAGGATAAATGTTGAGGGAAAAAGTGCTTGTGTGATTCCGGCTTTCCTCTGCAGCATGAGCTGCATGCAAAATTATTCTTGTGTCAGCCTCTTCTTGGTTCGACTGCAGGCCTGCAACCACTGCCCACTGGTTCTTGGTGATGCACAAGCAGCTTTCCTCACTGGCAACATAGAGTTCCTTGTAATTCAGTTTGTCCCTCAGCTTGGGTGTCTTCCACTCGGCCACCAGGAACCTTATGAGGTTGGCCTTGTTTGCCGAGCTGCTGAGAAACTTTCTCCATTGCTGTATCCGGTGACCTGGTGCAATGTTTCGAAACTGTATTCCTGTGGTGCACCCCCTGTTCACTCTCTCTGCATTTTTTATCGAGTCCTCCCGATATACATCAAAGAAGACATAGATTCTCTCGCTCCTGGCTCCTTCATGTAGGATTTGAATCAGTGCTGATTCTGCAAGTTGAGAGAATATCTGGTCATTGCCATTCATCTTCTGAACCAGACTCATCCCATCAATGATTGTAGCAGACAGCATAGGGATATTCTCTGCTGATAAGACCTGCTTCTCTAGCTCCCTGGCCAGAGAAGCTTTGTTTGTCTTTCTCAGCGTCCCGTCTCCATTGGCGAGTGCCCATGGCAATGGCCCAAGTGGGTGGGAAACGATATCACTCATCTGGAGATGGCAGCTCTCTGCCACCAGGACCATGTGGGCGAAGAGCTTCCTGTCAGCCTGCAGAATTACCTTGTTTGGGTTGCTTGTCGACGGCTTCTTTCGGATATCTGAAAATGTCTTCAGCCTCTTCTTAGTCATTTTGTCATGGAACTGGGTCTTTGGTGTTTTGTCTTCAATCCTTCGCTTGAATGCCTCGTATGCTTCCGCGCCAATTTTGTGGGCATCAAGAAGGTCCCTTACTACATCTGGAGGAGACAAGGTACCTGTCGAAATGCTGACAAACTCAGTTTCATTAGGGTCAAAAGGATACGTCCAGACATCTTCAAGAAGCTTCTCAATGGACTGTATATCTGCTTCATCCCTGGTAATTCTAGGCATCAGCAGGTCTGGGTGGCTTAGGTGAGACATCCCGCGTCCCACCATCCTTCTGAGCTGTTTGAGGTACATGCTGCGGTACTCAGAAGTTAGGTAGTACCTGTCCACAGCAGCCCGTTTCAGGCTGAAGACTTTTGTGCCTCCTGCTGAATGGGTATCTCGATTAACAGTTTGCTCAATAGTTTGATCCACCGGGATCCTGCCGAAGGGACTCTGGCTGCCAAGCTGGACGCTGAAGCCACCCTGCATGAACTGTTGGTGCACTTCTGGTTGATCAATGGACAGACGTGACATTGTGGCATAGTAGTATGGGAGGAAGCGTGCATAATTCAGCTTGTCATATGCAAAGCACAATGGGATCATGGCGCAGATTGATGCGAGGTGGAGCAGCCAATCCCCCTCTCTTGCTGCACGAAGCAAGCCCAGCATGATCTCAGCCATGTTAAGGTAAGACACCCAGAAAGCTGCCAGAGGGTGGCCATCTTTGAGGGAGCCAAGGTACTCTTGGAACAGCTGGAGGATGCGAGTGAAAGATATAATTTATCATCCATGAGCTCTGTGAAGGAGGCCTGGGACACCTCGTCATGGAAAGTGGAGATGCTCCTGAGGGCTCCTTCCAGATGGTGAGCCTCTACTCCGTGGTGAGATATGTGATTGGGAATTAACGTTAACGCTACTATTATGTACTTAACTCTTTTATTGGGAATTAACGTTAACGCTACTATTATGTACTTAACTCTTTGATTGGGAATTAATGTTAACGCTACTATTATGTACTTAACTATTTGATTGGGAATTAACGTTAACGCTACTATTATGTACTTAACTATTTGATTGGGAATTAACGTTAACGCTACTATTTTGTACTTAACTATTTTAGTTGACTAACTTGTGGACTAAAGCAATTCTTTAAGTAATTGGGTTTTGATGAAAGTAATACTATTGTTTTATATTAATACTTAAGAGTTCTTTCATTTTCTTTTAATTAAGCTTACATTGCTTAACGGTGCTTAGTACGGTGACACTATTGTCTCTTATTAGTAATATCGCCTTAGACTAACATGGCTGTTTTAATGTTACTTCTAGTGATTTCCTAAGCTGAAGGAAATTCTTTTAGCTTCAAAATATTATTTTTGCTCTTCATATTATTTGAGTGAGACCTGATTCGAATCTATGAAGCGATCCTGTAACTTAACCCTCTCACATTTTTAGGACGCGATCGCGTCATAACGCCACCCCTCGAAGAGTGGTCGTATGACGCAATCGCGTCATAATGCCACCTGTAAGTTAGAAATATTCGTGGTAAATAAGTTTATGACGCGATTTGGACGCATTTTTGGCTGGTAAGTTAGCCATCAGTAAGCTACAAAATTAAATATCTGGCAACCCCGTAGCGGTCCTGTGTGAGGAGTGCGGGGCTTTGTTTCACCAGTTGTGAGCCGGCCGCCAGTCTGTGTTATTTTACTCCCGGACCTTTAAATCTCGTCTCGCCTCCATTGCCCGCCATGGAGCGGGTTTCAGGCGGGCAAATCTTGATTATTTATGTACTAAGAGGCAGTGTATCATCAATTTGTGGCTATGTATTTATAATTTATGTATATAACTCGTGATTTGTGACTCTGTGCCTCGTTGTTCGCCTCTCCATAGCCAGCCATGTGTTTTTTAGGCGTGTAGAATGGACCCAGTGGAAGTGTTGTGAACTGTGAATAATAATATTATTTATATCATATTCGTAGGGTTAGTGTAGTAAGCATTCGTAGTCACATTCCTAACTTATGTTAGGTTTGTGATTACGAATGTAAGCTAGGCTATATGTGTGTCGTATATATATTGCCCTAAAACCTTCATTTTCGCTTGAAAGACCAATAATTATGAATAAATACTACATACGAAGTATAATAAAGCTGTAATTACGAAATATAGTTGTGTTTTGCCCATTTTTGGCATTATTTTATGCCCAATTTGGGCAATTTTTAGTGAATACATAGTTTTATTTGAGTGAAGTAACTAACAGTGAAGTGTGGATAGATAATAAACAAATTTTTTAGACAAAAATGTCACGGTAAGTACAAATATGTCACAGTAAATAGCCTGGCATAAAAAATACAAGACTTTTATGCGCCACTGTACACTACACTGCAGCAGTGAACCTTTGGACACCCACAGATGTCTTGGTAAAGTACCTAAGCTAATCCCATAATTACTTGCCCGCGGCGGGTCAGCACTCCTTGACCCTTTTACCTTTTCCTCACAGCTGGGATATTTTATATGTTTAGGCTTTGGCTAGGCCTATCTTTATTTTATATATAATATATATATATATATATATTCGAGTATTTCTATTGTTATTTTATATATAGGCCTATTTTTCTTTATTGTGATTTATTATAAGTTTTATTTATTTATTTTATTTATATCATTTTATTTTATTTATAATTTTGTTTCATTTACATATTTTTTGGTTTATTGTTCCTGTTCCCCAAGGTGTCCATTGGACCACCCCCTATGTCCAGAGCAAGGGCAGGGCCCATAATCGAGTATTTATAGTTATTTTATATGTTTTTATTTATTATTGTTTTTATATATTTTATTTATAGGCCTATCATTTTATTTTATTTATAATTTTGTTTCATTTATATATATATTTTTTTTTTTATTGTTCCTGTTCCCCAAGGTGTCCATTGGACCACCCCCTATGTCCAGAGCAAGTGCAGGGCCCATATTCGAGTATTTATAGTTATTTTATATATATTTGTATTTATTATTGTTTTTATTTATTTTATTTATAGGCCTATCATTTTATTTTATTTATAATTGTTTCATTTATATATTTTTTTTAGTTATTGTTCCTGTTCCCCAGGGTGTCCATTGGACCACCCCCTATGTCCAGAGCAAGGGCAGGGCCCATAATCGAGTATTTATAGTTATTTTATATGTTTATTTATTATTGTTTTTATTTATTTTATTTATAGGCCTATCATTTTATTTTATTTATAATTTTGGTTCATTTATATATATATTTTTTGTTTATTGTTCCTGTTCCCCAAGGTGTCCATTGGACCACCCCCTATGTCCAGAGCAAGGGCAGGGCCCATAATCGAGTATATATAGTTATTTTATATATATTTTTATTTATTATTGTTTTTATTTATTTTATTTATAGGCCTATCATCTTATTTTATTTATAATTGTTTCATTTATATATTTTTTTGTATTGTTCCTGTTCCCCAGGGTGTCCATTGGACCACCCCCTATGTCCAGAGCAAGGGCAGGGCCCATAATCGAGTATTTATAGTTATTTTATATATATTTTTATTTATTATTGTTTTTATTGATTTTATTTATAGGCCTATCATTTTATTTTATTTATAATTTTGTTTCATTTATATATATATTTTTTTTGTATTGTTCCTGTTCCCCAGGGTGTCCATTGGACCACCCCCTATGTCCAGAGCAAGGGCAGGGCCCATAATCGAGTATTTATAGTTATTTTATATATTTGTATTTATTATTGTTTTTATTGATTTTATTTATAGGCCTATCATTTTATTTTATTTATAATTTTGTTTCATTTATATATATATATTTTTTGTATTGTTCCTGTTCCCCAGGGTGTCCATTGGACCACCCCCTATGTCCAGAGCAAGGGCAGGGCCCATAATCGAGTATTTATAGTTATTTTATATATTTTTATTTATTATTGTTTTTATTTATTTTATTTGTAGGCCTATCATTTTATTTTATTTATAATTTTGTTTCATTTATATATATTTTTTGTATTGTTCCTGTTCCCCAGGGTGTCCATTGGACCACCCCCTATGTCCAGAGCAAGGGCAGGGCCCATAATCGAGTATTTATAGTTATTTTAAATATATTTTTATTTATTATTGTTTTTATTTATTTTATTTATAGGCCTATAATTTTATTTTATTTATAATTTTGTTTCATTTATATATATATTTTTTTTTATTGTTCCTGTTCCCCAGGGTGTCCATTGGACCACCCCCTATGTCCAGAGCAAGGGCAGGGCCCATAATCGAGTATTTATAGTTATTTTATATATTTTTATTTATTATTGTTTTTATTGATTTTATTTATAGGCCTATCATTTTATTTTATTTATAATTTTGTTTCATTTATATATATATATTTTTTGTATTGTTCCTGTTCCCCAGGGTGTCCATTGGACCACCCCCTATGTCCAGAGCAAGGGCAGGGCCCATAATCGAGTATATATAGTTATTTTATATATATTTTTATTTATTATTGTTTTTATTTATTTTATTTATAGGCCTATCATTTTATTTATTTATAATTTTGTTTCATTTATATATATATATATTTTGTATTGTTCCTGTTCCCCAGGGTGTCCATTGGACCACCCCCTATGTCCAGAGCAAGGGCAGGGCCCATAATCGAGTATTTATAGTTATTTTATATATATTTTTATTTATTATAGCTTTTATTTATTTTATTTATAGGCCTATCATTTTATTTTATTTATAATTTTGTTCCATTTATATATATATATATTTATTGTTCCTGTTCCCCAGGGTGTCCATTGGACCACCCCCTATGTCCAGAGCAAGGGCAGGGCCCATAATCGAGTATTTATAGTTATTTTATATATATTTGTATTTATTATTGTTTTTATTTATTGTATTTATAGGCCTATCATTTTATTTTATTTATAATTTTGTTTCATTGATATATATATATTTTTTGTATTGTTCCTGTTCCCCAAGGTGTCCATTGGACCACCCCCTATGTCCAGAGCAAGGGCAGGGCCCATAATCGAGTATATATAGTTATTTTATATATATTTTTATTTATTATTGTTTTTATTTATTTTATTTATAGGCCTATCATTTTATTTTATTCATAATTGTTTCATTTATATTTTTTTTTTGGTTATTGTTCCTGTTCCCCAGGGTGTCCATTGGACCACCCCCTATGTCCAGAGCAAGGGCAGGGCCCATAATCGAGTATTTATAGTTATTTTATATATATTTGTATTTATTATTGTTTTTATTGATTTTATTTATAGCCCTATCATTTTATTTTATTTATAATTTTGTTTCATTTATATATTTTTTGGTTATTGTTCCTGTTCCCCAGGGTGTCCATTGGACACCCCCTATG
Organism: Paralithodes platypus; assembly: GCA_032716605.1. Lineage (NCBI taxonomy): Eukaryota > Metazoa > Arthropoda > Malacostraca > Decapoda > Lithodidae > Paralithodes > Paralithodes platypus. The sequence continues at coordinate 17,191,315 of CM064507.1, forward strand.
TCCAGAGCAAGGGCAGGGCCCATAATCGAGTATTTATAGTTATTTTATATATATTTGTATTTATTATTGTTTTTATTGATTTTATTTATAGCCCTATCATTTTATTTTATTTATAATTTTGTTTCATTTATATATATTTTTTGGTTATTGTTCCTGTTCCCCAGGGTGTCCATTGGACCACCCCCAATGTCCAGAGCAAGGGCAGGGCCCATAATCGAATATTTATAGTTATTTTATATATATTTTTATTTATTATAGTTTTTATTTATTTTATCATTATTATATTTTATTTATAATTTTGTTTCATTTATATATTTTTTTGGGTTATTGTTCTTGTTCCCCAGGGTGTTTGGCCAAAGAGCCCCAAGGTATAAATATATATATTCTTATAATGCCATACTATGACTACGTCATGGTGTTCCCCCATTTGAATTACAAAATGCGGAACTATACCGTCATGAATCCATTATACTCACGTCATCTGGAATCGGATAATGTAAAACTATTCATTCATTTCTCTTCTCCATTTCTCTTCTTCATTCACCCGGCTTCATTCACCCACCTTCATTCACCCACCTTCATTCACCCACCGACATTCACCCACACATTCACCCACCGACATTCACCCACCTACATTTACCCACCTTCATCATCAAAGTGGATATAGGCCTCCTGGGGAAACCACTCTAAAAAAATAATGAGTCAAATGCAGTACCTCCTAGGGTGGGGCTTGGAAATCTGCATTTCTGTGGTTTGACACCTTCTATAATATATTATATATATATATATATATGTATATATATATATATATATTATATGTATTATATATATATGTATAATATATTATATATATATATATATTATATATATATATATGTATATATATATTATTATATATATATATATATATATATATAATTTATTATATATTTATGACACCTTGTATTTATATATATATATATATAATATATATATATATATATATTATATTTATATTATATATATATATATATAATACATATATATATATATACACCTTGTATATATATATATACCACCACACATTTTTTGTTACCATTAATTATATTTTGTTTGACACCTTGTATATATATATATATATATATATATATGTTGGTAAAGCCAGGTAATAAATTTTCTTTAATACATACGAGGTTGAAAGAAATGGCAATTTCTGCGTTGGAAATTTTATTATTCAAAGTTTCCAGGTCTCTGATGAGTTTTCGCTGGGTGGCAGGAAGTAGATGAAGGAGATGAGCAAAATTCATGGTGGTACAGGGTTACATTAAAGTACATGATGATACAGGATATACGACGCGTTTCACTGGACAACCAGCATTATCAAGTAAGGAAGGAATGATATAAAAGGTAAACAGGAAGGGTATATATAGAGGGTGGAGGATCAGAGGAGGCGGAAAACAGGGGGCAAAAGTCTGCTATTGGTGGAAGGGACAAACTAGGAGAGAAAAAGGGGGTAACCGCTTCACGCATGCGCACTGGATGCGGGATGGTGGTCGATAGGTGGGGTCGAAGCTGATTGGCTGCGTGTCGAGGGGCGTGGCCTAAGTTGTGTGGCGCCTGCAGAAGAAGCTGAAGGAGGTAGCGCGTGGGGCTGCGTCAAGGGCACCGGGGGGCGAGGAGGGGTGTTAGGTCCTGTAGGGTAGTGCCTTTTGGCAGAAGGAAGGATCTGAAGGTCCAGAGTTTGGTTGTTGATGTTGGGATGTAAGGCTTGGATATATAAAGCTTCGAGTATAGGTAATCTCCTTGGGTCACTTTCTTTATCGAGTATGGTGGGTGTGTTTCTCTAACTCGTTGCGTGTGAGGTGAGGGTGGTTAGGGGTGAGATAGTGGTCTTTGATGGCTCCAGCCTGAAGGTGAAGAGTTAACCGACGTGAAAGACGAGTCTGCGTCATACCAATATAGGACTGAGGTCCACAGTCCTCATAATTACAGGTATGTTGGTAAATGACGTGATCGTCGGTCATCGGGCTCTTTATCTTGGTGGAGGCTGGTTTGTTGCGGAGAACGAGGTTGGAGGTCTTGGGGGATTTGTAATAAATTATTAATTTGATTTTGTTTTCCGGGTTGGTTGGGTGGACATGCTTGGAGATTATTTCTTTTAAGACGGCCTCGTCATTTTTGTGTTCAGAGGACATGTAATTGCGGTAGAAGATCTTAATTTCATTGGGGGGGTCAATGTTGGGAGGGCTTTGGGTGTACCATTTTTCAAGATGGTGGTTGATGGTGCTGGAGATGTCGGAGTTGGAGTATCCGTTATTTACTAAAACTTGGGATAGTCTTTCTAGTTCCTGGTGGGTGTCGGCCCAGGTAGAGCAGTGCGTGAGGGCTCTCCTAACATAGGCGGAGATGGAGGATAGAAGATAACGGCGGGGGCATTCACTATCACCGTTGAGGCATTGTCCTGTGTTAGTTGGTTTAATGTAGACGGTGGTTTTGAACCCATGGTCGTTCAGAGCTACGAGGATGTCGAGGAAGGGGAGTTGTCCATTGTTAGATTTTTCAAAGGTGAAGTTAAGTCCGGAGGAGGTCATGAAGCGACGCTGGAGTTCCTGTAGTTCGTGGAGGGCCTTGATTTGCACGAAGATGTCATCCACGTATCTACAGTAGACGGCGGGTCGTTGGGCAGCCAGGAGCTCTTCCTCGATGGTACCCATGAAAAAGTTCGCAAAAAGAACTCCTAGGGGGCTGCCCATCGCCACACCGTCTATCTGCTTGTACATGTTGCCCCGGGGGCAAAGGAAGGGGGCCTCCTTGGTACATGCTCCAGTAGTGTTTTCAGGGCCTTCTCCGGGATGTCCAGAGTAGGGGTATCAGGGCAATGATAAATTCGACGTAGAATCATGTCAATGGTCCTATCCACTGGCACGTTGGTGAACAGGCTTTCTACGTCGAGAGAGGCGATTGTGTGGTTGTTGTTACGGGGGGCGTCTCGTAAAATTTCCAAGAAATCGTGGGCTGAGTTAAGGTTGAATTGGCTGGGCACGTAGGGGGTGAGGAGGTTGTTCAGGGCCTTGGCGATCTGGTAGGTGGCAGTGGGGATCTGGGAGATGATGGGGCGGAGGGGGTTCCCAGGTTTGTGTGTTTTGATGGTTCCGTACGCATAACCAGGGGTGTATTCTCCGACGAGTTTTTAAGGTGGATCCCTCCTTGTTTGGCGTTGATGGCGGTGATGGTGGTGTTGGCAATACGTTTGATTTCGTCGGTTGGGTTGCGGGTGATCTTTTTAAATTTAGTGTTGTCACTTAAGATGACGTCCATTTTTCTAAGATATTCTCCTTGTCATGGATCACGAGGCAGGAGGCTTTATCCGCACGACGGATGATGATGTTGGGGTTGTCTCTTAATAGTTTTGGCAGCTTGGAAGTGTTGTTTGTTGAGTATTTTGCTATGGTGAGTTCCTCTGGTTTTGGCGGCTTCAGCGAGGAGAGTAGGTTGTAGGGCGGGAGTAGTGGTGACCTTGCCATCCTTCTTGAGTCGTAGGATGTCGTCCAGGAGGATTTCCGTTTCTAGGCGTTTCCGGTGGGGGCCAGGTTTGGAGCTGTAGTGGCAGTTGAGGCCTTTGTTGAGGAGGTCTTCTTGGTCCAGGGTCAGAATGGTGTTAGTAAGGTTTATATATCCTTTTGTTGGTTTGGGTAGTTTTAAGTTTCCGCCATAAAGACGGGCAAGCTTTTTATGGTTGTGTTTTCGGCTTGTCTTCTGTGTTGTTCAAGGAGTTGTTCGAGGGCTGTGTTGATTTCGGCTTTGAGGTGGTCTGGAGGGGTTTCGTCTTCCCAAATCCGTAGAAGAGCATCTCGTTCTTTACGAAGGTTGTTGGCGAGCTCACGTTTTTCAATTATTTGGTTCTTCACCAGTTCTTCACGAAACTGGAGGGTGCTGGTGCGATGTCTGGCATTCTCGTGAAGTTTTATGTTGGTAAAGCCAGGTAATAAATTTTCTTTAATACATACGAGGTTGAAAGAAATGGCAATTTCTGCGTTGGAAATTTTATTATTCAAAGTTTCCAGGTCTCTGATGAGTTTTCGCTGGGTGGCAGGAAGTAGATGAAGGAGATGAGCAAAATTCATGGTGGTACAGGGTTACATTAAAGTACATGATGATACAGGATATACTACGCGTTTCACTGGACAACCAGCATTATCAGGTAAGCTAAGAATGCTATAAAAGGTAAACAGGAAGGGTATATATAGAGGGTGGAGGATCAGAGGAGGCGGAAAAAACAGGGGGCAAAAGTCTGCTATTGGTGGAAGGGAAAACTAGGAGGAGAAAAAGGGGGTAACCGCTTCACGCATGCGCACTGGATGCGGGATGGTGGTCGATAGGTGGGGTCGAAGCTGATTGGCTGCGTGTCGAGGGGCGTGGCCTAAGTTGTGTGGCGCCTGCAGAAGACGAAGCTGAAGGAGGTAGCGCGTGGGGCTGCGTCAAGGGCACCGGGGGGCGAGGAGGGGTGTTAGGTCCTGTAGGGTAGTGCCTTTTGGCAGAAGGAAGGATCTGAAGGTCCAGAGTTTGGTTGTTGATGTTGGGATGTAAGGCTTGGATATATAAAGCTTCGAGTATAGGTAATCTCCTTGGGTCACTTTCTTTATCGAGTATGGTATATGGTATATACCATATGGTATATGGTATGGTATATGGTATATATGGTATATGGTATATACCAGGAACTAGAAAGACTATCCCAAGTTTTAGTAAATAACGGATACTCCAACTCCGACATCTCCAGCACCATCAACCACCATCTTGAAAAATGGTACACCCAAAGCCCTCCCAACATTGACCCCCCCAATGAAATTAAGATCTTCTACCGCAATTACATGTCCTCTGAACACAAAAATGACGAGGCCGTCTTAAAAGAAATAATCTCCAAGCATGTCCACCCAACCAACCCGGAAAACAAATCAAATTAATAATTTATTACAAATCCCCCAAGACCTCCAACCTCGTTCTCCGCAACAAACCAGCCTCCACCAAGATAAAGAGCCCGATGACCGACGATCACGTCATTTACCAACATACCTGTAATTATGAGGACTGTGGACCTCATTCCTATATTGGTATGACGCAGACTCGTCTTTCACGTCGGTTAACTCTTCACCTTCAGGCTGGAGCCATCAAAGACCACTATCTCACCCCTAACCACCCTCACCTCACACGCAACGAGTTAGAGAAACACACCACCATACTCGATAAAGAAAGTGACCCAAGGAGATTACCTATACTCGAAGCTTTATATATCCAAGCCTTACATCCCAACATCAACAACCAAACTCTGGACCTTCAGATCCTTCCTTCTGCCAAAAGGCACTACCCTACAGGACCTAACACCCCTCCTCGCCCCCCGGTGCCCTTGACGCAGCCCCACGCGCTACCTCCTTCAGCTTCGTCTTCTGCAGGCGCCACACAACTTAGGCCACGCCCCTCGACACGCAGCCAATCAGCTTCGACCCCACCTATCGACCACCATCCCGCATCCAGTGCGCATGCGTGAAGCGGTTACCCCCTTTTTCTCTCCTAGTTTTCCCTTCCACCAATAGCAGACTTTTGCCCCCTGTTTTCCGCCTCCTCTGATCCTCCACCCTCTATATATACCCTTCCTGTTTACCTTTTATATCATTCCTTCCTTACTTGATAATGCTGGTTGTCCAGTGAAACGCGTCGTATATCCTGTATCATCATGTACTTTAATGTAACCCTGTACCACCATGAATTTTGCTCATCTCCTTCATCTACTTCCTGCCACCCAGCGAAAACTCATCAGAGACCTGGAAACTTTGAATAATAAAATTTCCAACGCAGAAATTGCCATTTCTTTCAACCTCGTATGTATTAAAGAAAATTTATTACCTGGCTTTACCAACATAAAACTTCACGAGAATGCCAGACATCGCACCAGCACCCTCCAGTTTCGTGAAGAACTGGTGAAGAACCAAATAATTGAAAAACGTGAGCTCGCCAACAACCTTCGTAAAGAACGAGATGCTCTTCTACGGATTTGGGAAGACGAAACCCCTCCAGACCACCTCAAAGCCGAAATCAACACAGCCCTCGAACAACTCCTTGAACAACACAGAAGACAAGCCGAAAACACAACCATAAAAAAGCTTGCCCGTCTTTATGGCGGAAACTTAAAACTACCCAAACCAAACAAAAGGATATATAAACCTTACTAACACCATTCTGACCCTGGACCAAGAAGACCTCCTCAACAAAGGCCTCAACTGCCACTACAGCTCCAAACCTGGCCCCCACCGGAAACGCCTAGAAACGGAAATCCTCCTGGACGACATCCTACGACTCAAGAAGGATGGCAAGGTCACCACTACTCCCGCCCTACAACCTACTCTCCTCGCTGAAGCCGCCAAAACCAGAGGAACTCACCATAGCAAAATACTCAACAAACAACACTTCCAAGCTGCCAAACTATTAAGAGACAACCCCAACATCATCATCCGTCGTGCGGATAAAGCCTCCTGCCTCGTGATCCATGACAAGGAGGAATATCTTAGAAAAATGGACGTCATCTTAAGTGACAACACTAAATTTAAAAAGATCACCCGCAACCCAACCGACGAAATCAAACGTATTGCCAACACCACCATCACCGCCATCAACGCCAAACAAGGAGGGATCCACCTTAAAAAACTCGTCGGAGAATACACCCCTGGTTATGCGTACGGAACCATCAAAACACACAAACCTGGGAACCCCCTCCGCCCCATCATCTCCCAGATCCCCACTGCCACCTACCAGATCGCCAAGGCCCTGAACAACCTCCTCACCCCCTACGTGCCCAGCCAATTCAACCTTAACTCAGCCCACGATTTCTTGGAAATTTTACGAGACGCCCCCCGTAACAACAACCACACAATCGCCTCTCTCGACGTAGAAAGCCTGTTCACCAACGTGCCAGTGGATAGGACCATTGACATGATTCTACGTCGAATTTATCATTGCCCTGATACCCCTACTCTGGACATCCCGGAGAAGGCCCTGAAAACACTACTGGAGCTATGTACCAAGGAGGCCCCCTTCCTTTGCCCCCGGGGCAACATGTACAAGCAGATAGACGGTGTGGCGATGGGCAGCCCCCTAGGAGTTCTTTTTGCGAACTTTTTCATGGGTACCATCGAGGAAGAGCTCCTGGCTGCCCAACGACCCGCCGTCTACTGTAGATACGTGGATGACATCTTCGTGCAAATCAAGGACCTCCACGAACTACAGGAACTCCAGCGTCGCTTCATGACCTCCTCCGGACTTAACTTCACCTTTGAAAAATCTAACAATGGACAACTCCCCTTCCTCGACATCCTCGTAGCTCTGAACGACCATGGGTTCAAAACCACCGTCTACATTAAACCAACTAACACAGGACAATGCCTCAACGGTGATAGTGAATGCCCCCGCCGTTATCTTCTATCCTCCATCTCCGCCTATGTTAGGAGAGCCCTCACGCACTGCTCTACCTGGGCCGACACCCACCAGGAACTAGAAAGACTATCCCAAGTTTTAGTAAATAACGGATACTCCAACTCCGACATCTCCAGCACCATCAACCACCATCTTGAAAAATGGTACACCCAAAGCCCTCCCAACATTGACCCCCCCAATGAAATTAAGATCTTCTACCGCAATTACATGTCCTCTGAACACAAAAATGACGAGGCCGTCTTAAAAGAAATAATCTCCAAGCATGTCCACCCAACCAACCCGGAAAACAAAATCAAATTAATAATTTATTACAAATCCCCCAAGACCTCCAACCTCGTTCTCCGCAACAAACCAGCCTCCACCAAGATAAAGAGCCCGATGACCGACGATCACGTCATTTACCAACATACCTGTAATTATGAGGACTGTGGACCTCATTCCTATATTGGTATGACGCAGACTCGTCTTTCACGTCGGTTAACTCTTCACCTTCAGGCTGGAGCCATCAAAGACCACTATCTCACCCCTAACCACCCTCACCTCACACGCAACGAGTTAGAGAAACACACCACCATACTCGATAAAGAAAGTGACCCAAGGAGATTACCTATACTCGAAGCTTTATATATCCAAGCCTTACATCCCAACATCAACAACCAAACTCTGGACCTTCAGATCCTTCCTTCTGCCAAAAGGCACTACCCTACAGGACCTAACACCCCTCCTCGCCCCCCGGTGCCCTTGACGCAGCCCCACGCGCTACCTCCTTCAGCTTCGTCTTCTGCAGGCGCCACACAACTTAGGCCACGCCCCTCGACACGCAGCCAATCAGCTTCGACCCCACTATCGACCACCATCCCGCATCCAGTGCGCATGCGTGAAGCGGTTACCCCCTTTTTCTCTCCTAGTTTTCCCTTCCACCAATAGCAGACTTTTGCCCCCTGTTTTCCGCCTCCTCTGATCCTCCACCCTCTATATATACCCTTCCTGTTTACCTTTTATATCATTCCTTCCTTACTTGATAATGCTGGTTGTCCAGTGAAACGCGTCGTATATCCTGTATCATCATGTACTTTAATGTAACCCTGTACCACCATGAATTTTGCTCATCTCCTTCATCTACTTCCTGCCACCCAGCGAAAACTCATCAGAGACCTGGAAACTTTGAATAATAAAATTTCCAACGCAGAAATTGCCATTTCTTTCAACCTCGTATGTATTAAAGAAAATATATATATATATATATATATATGTATATATATTTATATATTACTTTATTTGTGTGTACAATAGAATTATTTCTGAATTTATTACTTGATGATAACCTGGCTTTCTTGTTTTGTTTTTTCAGTGTCAACCCACGAGCCATTTCCCTTCTCGTTGGAAAAGGTTGTGGCCCTATCAGGTAAATAAAATTGACAACCTTCATGACTGACATGTCTTCTATGAACATTATACAATTATTGGCAAGGAAAATTATATAAAAGTGTTGTATATTGTGGCAAAGATAAACATCTGTCTAAACATTCTCATTTATTTACAAAACAATAGCAGTGCATGGAAACAATTGTGCATAGCTCGCGAACCAATAACGATATATTATTTTTGTTTTCACCATTAGAAAGAGCATAATTTTCCGATGACGGTGATATAAACAGTTATATACGTATCCGAGCAAATAAACCAATGCCGAGGTGGGGAACAGCTCGGAACCCGGCTAGCATCGGCGGAAAAGAGATGGGTGAAGCGTAAATATTCTCATTTTGGCTCTTCATTTCAAATATTCATAGCGCAAAAAGTATTTGTCCTAGGAACTTCTAGTTTCTTTTATACTCATCAGTATTATTTGCCGTATTCATACAGCTTAAATTTAAAACCATACACTTCGTAGCAATGAAATAAATCGAAAATGTTATAAACCACATCTATTTTTTTTTTTCGGTCACTGCATGGAAACAATTGCGCATAGCTCGCGAACCAATTACGCTGTATTATTTTTGTTTGCACCATTGGAAAGAGCACAATTTTTCGATTTTGGTGATATATACAGTTATATACGAATCCGAGCAAATAACGCAACCACGAGGTGGGGAACAGCTCGGAACCCGGCTAGCATCGGTGGAAAAGAGACGGGTGAAGCGTAAATATTCGCATTTTGGCTCTTCATTTCAAATATTCATAGCGAAAAAAGTATTTGTCCTAGGAACTTCTAGTTTCTTTTATACTCATCAGCATTATTTGCCGAATTCATACAGCCTTAATTTAAAACCATACACTTCGTAGCAACGAAATAAATCGAAAATGTTATAAACCATATCAATCAAAAAAAAAAATTTCGGTCACTGCTTGAGAACTATTGAAGATAAATAATTTCTGTTTTCAGATTTGGAAAGAGGAGAAAAAATACTATTATTTGAGCAAAAAAAATATATGGTCATCACTCACAATTTAGAGCTAGGACAGTGTGAAGACAATTGCATGGGAAATAATTGTATTCCGGACTCATTTACACTTTCATATTTCGATTTATTTACATTTTTTTTTTTTTATCATGTACTATAAATATTCCTCTTTCCATTGACATATGATACATCACAATAAACCGCATTCTGGTGGATGAAAATACAGAAAAACACAAGGCTTCGAAAACTCGCCCAGCCTCATATTTCATGGCAAATTAAAGAATGTCTTACCGTAAGTTAGCTAAATAAGTTGCTGGATGCGGGAGGGTTAATTTACTCATAATCAAACCTCAATGTTACGTTGTTAAGAAATACATTTAACTAATTATTAAATATATATCTAACTTTTTATGTGACTTTGATATTAACACCTTACGAGCGGCCTATGCGGTTTATTTATGTGTACCGCCCAGCGGGGTGTTTTTAGCCAAAATAGGGCTGTTTACGTGATCATTTTCATGCCTAAATAAGACCCAGAACGTAAAACAAGTACCTATCCCTGAAAGGGCATAACAGCTTTCGAATGACACCATAACGATCCTTGTATGATGATAGTTTTCTTGCAATAACCGTGGCAACGCGAGTGCAAAAAGCCGGTAATTCGGTACTTTCGGACATATTGAGTATGTAGCGAGTGAGAGAGGGAGGAGGGAGCTGAGATTTGTGTCAGTAGGTTCGCCGCGGTGGTCTGGAGCAGTCATACGCGCGCTAGTCTCCTGCCACCACTTGTCTCTCTCTCTCAGCCACATTACGTGCTGAAATTGCCACTCGACCTATGTCGAGCGCCGCCACATAGTCCAGCTTTATTTAACTCGACTTATGTTGCTCGCCGCTAATTAAGGGTTAATCCTGATGATAATAATAATATAATACTATTAACGTAAGACAAGAACCAAGAATAATTACATTAAATATAAATAAAAGGACATATAAGAAAACTAGCTATTCATTTCAAAAAGGGTAAGAGACAGAAATATTCTTACCTCAATATTTATCTTTCAAGACTTTTTATAGAATTAATAGTCCTTCGTTAGATATAACTTATTCGGTTCATAACCATAGCCTACTAAGCTTTGGTTAAATAATAATTCTTTATAAATATTACATGACTTTAATTAGTTTCAGTATTTTTCATAATTAAAGAGTATCAGTCAATAAAGGATACCAAGTCCTAAGATCCAAAAGGAAAGGAAGCAACAACAGGAAATAATTATATTATATTTTACTTTTGTTTTGCCTTCAGCTGACTGATGCCTTAACCCGGGAACTGCGGGGAGACTCTTAAGAATTCCCCCGGCGGACTGCGGGAAGACTCTTAAGTGTCAGAGAAAAAAAAAATCAACTTTTGACATCGAAAACAAAAATATATATATATATATATATATTGGCCCCTGGGCCATGCAAAATCTCAATCCTCTACCTCCCCTCCTTCCCCACTTTCCTCCTCTCCTGCAGTTATCACCTTTTTTCCCTGTTATTCCCTTATTCTGAGGTATATTTTTGTGCTAACATTAGCGAGTTGCAAGCAGGGCGTTGTCATCACTGACGGCAAGCGAGTGCAAGAGAGAGAGAGAGAGAGTATCGATCGACTGTGTCTCAGTGGCCTTGGGGGAAATTGGCGGGAAAGCAGCTTGCCTCACCCATACATTATACAACTCGCGGGCTATATCTCCGATTTTGACCATCCAAACGCTGTTTTCACTCGTTTTATTGTTGTTTCAGGTTAATACCTTTATAATCAACCCATAATAGGTGCGTATGGATAAGTATTAATGCTATTAATGGTACAATGAATATTTTAGTGACGGAAACACCTCAAATACATGCCCACAGGGAGAGGTGTCTAATTACCCCCATGCGCACTTGTTAGGTTAATATATATCTCTGTGCTATCTAGATTCATCAGGTTAACCACTTGAGGATCAAGATACGTAACAATATATATATACAAGGTGTCATAAATATATATATATATATATATATATATATATATATATATATACAATGTGTCAAACCACAGAAATATGCAGATTTCCAAGCCACCCTAGGAGGTACTGCATTTGACTCGTTATTTTTTTAGAGTGGTTTCCCCAGGAGGCCTATATCCACTTTGATGATGAAGGTGGGTGAATGTAGGTGGGTAAATGTAGGTGGGTGAATGATGGTGGGTGAATGTTGGTGGGTGAACGAGGGTGGGTGAATGAAGGTGGGTGAATGAAGCCGGGTGAATGAAGAAGAGAAATGGAGAAAAGAAATGAATGAATGAATCAATCAATCAATGAATGAATGATTGCACATGGCTCCTGACTATAGGACACCTGCATTGTGGTTATGGAAAAGGTTGCAGCAGTTGTTGACGTCAATGCAGAGGGCAACCGTGCAAGTCGTGCAGCGGAAGCTTGTGTCCTTGCGAATGCCGTTCATTACGTTGCAGTAATAGCAACGGAGTCGCTTCTTGGCCGGAATCCTCTGCCGAGTATGGTCCAAGGCTTTGTTCAACCGGGCATGGTTCAGAACAATAGGACGGGGCCTTGGGACCACTCCAGGTCGAGGTCTCCGGACTCGCACCGCTCGTGCTGCTTCCAGTACTGGTGGCGGTTGGTTTGGCAGATTCAAGAGCTGCTTCCCCATCATCACCAGCAGCAGCTGCATCTGGTGCTAGTACCACGGGGGGTTGAACCAGGACATAGTTTCCCCCCGGGGCAGCAGCATCATCTGGTTCTGGTGGTGGGGAGGGGACATCGAGATGTGGTGCCCTCTCAACGCCTCCACCAGGAGCAGCAACAGGAGAGGGTGAAGTGTTGTCAGGAGCAGCAGGGGCTGGGGAGTCTGCATGGTCGTCGTCGGACGACCCAGATGGTCCACCGGGTTGCCGTTGCCTGCGTGCATGCCTCTGTGGCTCTCACTGGTCAGGCGGCAGATCTTGTACTCGGTGGACTGGCCTCCCCGACATAGGCCACTCTGCAGGGTTGAATTGCAGCAAGGAAGTACAGATGTGCTCTTGGAACTCGAGCAAGGTCATCTTTTTCCTTGGGTAGCACTTCCTGTACAGGACATGGGCGTTGAAGAGGGCCATTTGGATGAAGTAGAAGGTGATCTCCTTCGTCCACTTGACCGTCCTTCGCTGGATGGGGTAGTACTGGACAATCTGGTCGAAGTGATCCACCCCACCCATGTGTAAGTTGTAGTCTTCAACGCAAACAGGTTTGAAGATCTCCCTCTGTCCACGACGCCACCTGCCCTGTTGGTCGTTCTCTTTGAAACTGACAAGCTTCGGGATGGTCTCCTGTTTGTGGAAGGTGGACACCATGTTGACGATGCGCTTGTCTCGCCAAAGTAGGACCATGGTTAAGCCGTTGTTCGTAGCTATTGTAGCATCGCGTTCAAGCTCTTTTGCTTTAGCAATGTCGCACAACCGCTGAGGAGCTCCCCGTACAAGGCGCAGGGTGCCACACACATAGATGTTGTGTGTGAGCATTGGCTGGCACAGGTCAACTGAGTTGTAATAGTTGTCCATGTGCAGCTTGCACCCCTGGCCTCTGAAGGACTCTGTGAGACCATCCACCGTCTCCTTGAGAGATGTACCCGGACCGGTTCAGACCCGAAAGTCCCACAGATAGCCACTCAACGCCTCTGCCAGGATGTATAGCTTGATACCGTACTTCGTCGGCTTCATTGGGTTGTAAACCTTGAATGAAAGGCGACCCTTCCATCCAAGGCTGCCTTCGTCAAGGGACAGCTTTTCGACGGGGATGTATGCCAGCTTGAAGCCTTCAAGTAGGTATTCCATCACCGTCCGAACCTTCACAAGTCTGTCCTTGTTCTGCCTGCAGACTGCCTTGTTGTTGAAAGCATGGAAATACTTCAACATGGCTAGAAACTTAGTCCTACTCATCGTTCTCCGAAATACTGGGTAGTCGTGAAGGACAGTTGAACGCCAGTAGTGACTCAGAGAAGGAATCTTGGTGATGCCCATGAGGAAGTACAGGCCAAGGAATTTGGCCATTTCCTCCTCACCAAGCAGGTGCCAAAGAGCAGCTGCTCCGTCAACGAACTTGGCGTAAGCATTTGTCTCCAATACCAGGAATTGCAGCATCTCCCTTGTGAAGAAGAGCTGGAAGAACTGGAGAAGAGTCACTGGCTTTGGAACCTGCATGCCAGGGGTCCCTGTGAACAGATCAGGCTGGGGGTCGAAGGGGGCGTTGGTCCAACCGGCAACACGATCGGGGGCAGGATTGCGAGCACGGCCACGACCACGACCACCGCGAGGACCACCGCGAGGAACACCTCTGCGGCCCCTGGGCCTACCACCTGCCTCCCTACGGGACCCTGGCCTCCGGCGTGGCATAGGTGGTAGGTCGAGGGGTTGAGTGGGGGGGGGGCTTCTGCATCAGATGATGCAGAAGCCGGTGAACCTGGTGCAGCACCAAGTGGTGAAAGGTGTGGAGCTGGTGAACCTGGTGCAGCTGCACCAGCTGGTGAAAGGTGTGGAGCTGGTGAACCTGGTGCAGCTGTACCAGTTGGTGAACGGTGAAGAGGAAGCCTTTGGGGAAGAAGCTCCTCGATTGTTGCTGGAGGATTCAACGCTGTGCGTGGCACCTTAGCAACAACCTGAGCACACACTGCGGCTTCAGCAACCTCAGCACGCATTGCGGCTCGATGCTTAGGCAGAGCAAATGCCGAGGGGGTCAACGGTGTGTCGCTGAAGGGGGACACTGCGGGGGTGACCGTTCCCATGACATGCGAAGGCGGGGTATTCAAAGTGCCCACAGCAAGTAGCGTAGAAAACAGGTGTGGGCTGCGGGCTGGTGATCCTGCTGGAAGCAAGGATGAGGCACCGCCACGCGAGGTGGATGGAAGAGGTGATGTGGGAAGTTGGGTGATGGTAGGAGGTAATCGGTGATGTTAGGGACTGATAGATATGTAGATGGGATGGGATGAGATGTAGAGGGGATGGGATGAGATGTAGATTGGATGGGATGGGATGTAGGGGGATGGATGGTGGTGGTGGTGGTGGTGGATCCGGTGGGGCTGGTTCAGCTGGTGGTGGTGGTGGTGGGTCGTCTGGCATTGCTGGGACAAGTTCTGCTGGTGGTGGTGGTGGTGGTGGGTCGTCTGGCGTTGCTGGGGCTGGTGGTGGATCGGCCGAGGCATGGGCGTCGAGGCGGAGTCGTTTGGGCGGAGGTGAAGCCCAATCCTCATCTCCAGTCGACCACTCGTCCGACTCACTCTCGCTCACCGTCTCGTCCGTCGTCAGGTCCAGCACCTCGTTTACTACATCCTCCAGCTCGGAGTCCGGCAAACGTTTCTTGGTATCCCTGTTGTCCGACATGGCAGCAGTTAGCTTACGATGCTGAAACCAAGAAAAGGAAATAAAGGAAAAACGTAATTGACGTTGATAGTTGTCATGATGCAAGTTCGCCATCACTGGATCCATATGACGTTGGTATAGTTCACCATGACGTAGTCATAGTTTTGCATTATCCGATTCCAGATGACGTGAGTATAATGGATTCATGACGGTATAGTTCCGTATTTTGTAATTCAAATAGGGGGAACACCATGACGTAGTCATAGTTTGGCATTATAAGAATATATTTATACCTTGGGGCTCTTTGGCCAAACACCCTGGGGAACAGGAACAACACAACAGGGAAGGGGACAAGAACAAAAATATATATATACGGTATATACCTGTATATATAAAATACACAAAATCAAATAAATAAAAATATATATAAAATAACAATAGAATACTCGATTATGGGCCTTGCCCTTGCTCTGGACCTAGGGGGTGGTCCCAGAGACACCCTGGGGAACAGAAACAATAACAAAAAATATATATAAATTAAATATAATTATAAATAGAATTAAATGAAATAAATAAAATAAATAAAATAAATAAAATAAATAAAAACTATAATAAATCCCAATAAATAAAAAATAACTATATAAATACTCGATTATGGGCCCTGCCCTTGCTGTGGACCTAGTGGGTGGTCCCAGAGACACCCTGGGGAACAGAAACAACACAACAGGGGAACAGGAACAACAGGGAAGGGGACAAGAAAAAAAATATATATATAGATATATACCGGTACAGTATACGGTATTATTATAACTGTATATATAAAATAAATCAAATCAAATAAACAAAAATATATATAAAATAACAATATAAATACTCGATTATGGGCCTTGCCCTTGCTCTGGACCTAGGGGGTGGTCTCAGAGACACCCTGGGGAACAGGAACAATAAAAACAAATATATAAATGAAATAAAATTATAAATAAAATAAAATAAAATAAAATAAATAAAAACTATAATAAATCCCAATAAATAAAAAATAACTATATAAATACTCGATTATGGGCCCTGCCCATGCTGTGGATCTAGGGGGTGGTCCCAGCGACACCCTGGGGAACAGGAACAACACAACAGGGTAACAGGAACAACAGGGAAGGGGACAAGAAAAACAAAAATATATATATACGGTATATACCTGTATATATAAAATAAATAAAATCAAATAAATAAAAATATATATAAAATAACAATAGAAATACTCGATTATGGGCCTTGCCCTTGCTGTGGACCTAGGGGGTGGTCCCATGGACACCCTGGGGAACAGGAACAATAATAACAAAAAAATATATAAATAAAATAAAATTATAAATAAAATAAAATGAAATAAATAAAATAAATAAAAACTATAATAAATCCCAATAAATAAAAATTAACTATATAAATACTCGATTATGGGCCCTGCCCTTGCTGTGGACCTAGGGGGTGGTCCCATGGACACCCTGGGGAACAGGAACAATAATACACAAATATATATACATGAAATAAAATTATAAATAAAATAAAATAAAATAAATAAAATAAATAAAAACTATAATAAATCCCAATAAATAAAACATAACTATATAAATACTCGATTATGGCCCTGCCCTTGCTGTGGACCTAGGGGGTGGTGCCATGGACACCCTGGGGAACAGTAACAATAAAAAAAAAATATATATATATGAAATAAAAATATAAATAAAATAATATGAAATAAATAGAATAAATAAAATAAATAAAAACTAGGCCTATAATAAATCCCAATAAATAAAAATAGGCCTATATATAAAATAACAATAGAAATACTCGAATATATATATGTATATATATATATATATATATATATATATATATATATATATATACGATAGGCTATATATATATAAAATAAAGATAGGCCTATGCCTAAACATATAAAATATCCCAGCTCTGAGGAAAAGGTAAGGTCAAGGAGTGCGGACCCGCCGCGGGCAAGTAATTATGGGATTAGCTTAGGTACTTTACCCAGACATCTGTGGCTGTCCAAAGGTTCACTGCTGTAGTGTAGTGTAGAGTGGCGCATAAAAGTCTTGTCTGTTCTTTGTCAGGCTACTTACCGTAACATATTTGTACTTACCGTGACATTTTTGTATAAAAAATTTGTTTATAATTATCCACACTTCACTGTCAGTTACTTCACTCAAATACAACTGTGTATTCACTCAAAAATTGCCCAAATTGGGAATACAAAATTGCCAAAAATGGGCAAAACACAACTATATTTCGTTATTACAGCTTTATTATACTTCGTGGGTAGTATTTATTGATAAATATATTTGTCTTTCAAGCAAATATGAAGGTTTTTGGGCAATATATATATGTCACGTATAGCCTAGCTTACATTCGTTATCACAAACCTAACATAAGTTAGGAATGTGACTACGAATGCTTACTACACTAACCCTACGAATATGATATAAATCATATTATTCACAGTTCACAACACTTCCACTGGGTCCATTCTAGCCACCTAAAAACCACATGGCTGGCTATGGAGAGGCGAATGAGGCACAAAGTCACAAATCACGAGTTATATACATAAATTATAAATACATAGCCACAAATTGATGATACACTGCCACTTGGTACATAAATAATCCAGATTTGCCCGCCTGAAACCCGCTCCATGGCGGGCAATGGAGGCGAGACGAGATTTAAAGGTCCGGGAGTACTACCTCACAGACTGGCGGCCGGCTCACAACTGGTGAAACAAAGGCCCGCACTCCTCTCACAGGGACGCTAGGGGGTTGCCAGATATTTAATTTTGTAACTTACTGATGGCTAACATACCAGCCAAAAACGCGTCATAATCGTGTTATAAATTAATTTACCACGAATATTTCTAACTTACGGGTGGCATTATGACGCGATTGCGTCATACGACCACTCTTCGAGGGGTGGCGTTATGACGTGGTCGCGTCGTAAAAATGCGGGAGGGTTAAGTCCCTCACCATACCTAAGATGGAATTGACTGCTGTTTCTTCTCGCAGCTCGTCTCGCATGTTATATATGTTAGGCCTACGCGGGCGAGCTGATTATAGAGAATATATACCTCTGGTCGGACAGCCAGATAACCCTATGCTGGTTGTCTAGTAAGAAGATTTTGCCTATTTATGTTCAGACTAGAGTTGATGAGATAAAGTCATTAGTCCCCGGCGCTCATTTTCATTATGTGTCCACAGAGGACAACCCCAGTGATTTAGTCACCAGAGGGGTTTCATATGTGTCCTTAGTTGCTTCTTTGCTTTGGTGGGGAGGGCCCACATGGCTACCTCACCAAATGCTATGGCCTGATCATGGCCCAATAGGAGGGGACACCACTGTGGGTTGTAAGACGAGTCAAGAAGGAACCCTGTCATTGCCGGTACTGCCGGTTGCCCCTACTGCCATATTGAATTGGGACCGGTACGGCTCATATATGAAGTCATGGCATGTAATGGCATGGGTCCTTAGGTTTATTAGGACTCTTAGAGAGAAGACACAAGGGAACTATCAGGCAAAACCGGCATACTTGACGGTGCCGGAATTAGGAGCAGCAGAGTCAGCCATGATTAAGGTAGCTCAGAGAGAAGCTTACTCTGAGGAACACCACTATTTGTCAATAGGACAGGGCACACCAAGCAATATAGTGAAGCAGTTAGGACTCTATATGGAGGGAGGCATGATACGCTGTAGAGGTAGGCTACACTTGTCAGCTTTACATGATAGCGCCAAGTACCCTATCCTTATCCCTAATAAACATCGTATAGCCACTCTCCTTAGTAATTACTGCCACAAAGTGTGTAACCATAGTGGTGTTAGTTATGTTGTAAATTACATAAGGCAAAGATGGTGGATCCCCAAGATTAGACAGGTAGTAAAGAAAGCCTTAAGGGGATGTATCATCTGCAAGAGATTGCAAGGTACATCATACCATGCTGTACAGGCCCCTTGTGACGTCTACCAGCGTTAGCAGAATCGCCTCTCGATAGCCACTAGCGCTCGCCAGGGACATCGAAATGGTCTACAGTTATCAGAGAATGTTGTTCTTTCTTTCCTAGTAATCGCATTGTCACAGACAGTCCAGTGGTGGTCTTTGTTTTCGTCTGTGACAACGGGTTATATTTGATATCAACAGTAGTGATAATAGTACCAGCGTGGGAATGAGAGAGACTTTCAGAGCGAGGAGGTAGTGTCTGGCTGTGTCCTGTGGCGCCTGCTGTCTTGTGACGTCTCGGCCCGTGATTGGCCGACCATCGCGCCTTTGTGGGCTCCTGTGTAACTAACATCCTCCATGAGGGTCCCCAGGACAGGCTTGGCGCACGTGCTTCTAACATCCCCTTGCATACTCTCTCCCGATCACCCCCTTCATCACCGTTTCTCTCACTCGATCCTCTCTTTCCATACTCTAACCTTTATTAACTGCACAACACTCCCCTTGGGTTCTGCATACGGTTTTCATAGCCGGCCCATTGTATTGCATGCGCCGTCTTCAGAGATATTTACATGTACTTATAATAGGTTTGAGGGTTCTTAGTTAGTATAGGTTGCGAACTTTGTGTGTCTCCATTATTGTTTCTACTCTTTTATTTAATGCGAGACTGGGATAAGGTAACTGTAGTCGTTGTCTCCAATGTGTGTACGGTTTGCTTATACCTACACAACTTCGACAGGTCCTGTGGTAGCCTGGGTTGTCTTTTCGGTTGCGTCCTTTGTGAGTGCAGCATTGCGTTGACTGAGGGTTTTGGCCTGTACCAGTTCCACACTTTGCTGCCTCTTTGCTTGTCTTTAGAGGGTCAGGATAGAACCAGATACTTGTGATCTGGATCTATCAAGAGAGCACCCTAGTCAATTAACGTAACTTAAAGGATGCAGTCTTAAGGACATCACTAGGCTACGAGCCTGTCTTGCTCAACCCCAGTTCCTTACCTAGAGTGTCCCAGCTAGACATTATTAATCGAGTAGACACTTGTTAGTATTTAATATAAGCTCTTTGATATGTGCGCATTATTATTCACAGCATTTATTAGTCTAGGTTGCTGCTGAGCCGCACAACCATAGCAGGCTGTTTCGTTGATGAGGAAGTACTTCTTTTAGTGTCGAGCATTGCTACCGTTGCGCATTTATAGTATTCTCGTGTCAGTTAACATTATATGTCCTATCTTTTAGTGTATTCGATTTACACGTGTGGTGTCCTGCCTCCTGCCTTTATATAGTTTAAGATACGAGCATCTTATGAGCATCAGACTTTCTTCAGAAGTTTCCAGGTCTATGCTGTAGGACTATACTTCACTTTCTTTCAGATAGGAGTGAAGAGTTTATTGTTGTTTAGAGTAACTGTATTGAAGCATCTTTTTATTGTATTAAATCTTGCAGTGATTTAATTGATCTTTCCATAGATTCCTTTTTATGCATTTTAACGTAACTTGCATCTTGTTTGTTATCAGGCTATACCAGTACAGGTTAGCCTGAAGTAGAGTACATTTATGCCCAGTTAAGGATACCCCGCTATCGCAGATTAACCCTGGAGGGTATAGGTGTTTTTGTTCGCCGGCATATAAGTTCGAGGGTTTGGATCTAGCGTACCGTTGTTGCATAGTGCCCTATTACTAGTCCAATCATTAAGTGCCCTTGTTTTATTCGTAGTCCCGGTCGTAACACCCTCCATTGCCGGAGTTTAGGGTTCAGGAAGTGAGTCCTTTCCAGGTAACGGGGGTTGACTACACAGGTGCCTTGCCAGTAAAAGAGAAGTGGGGTACTGTAAGTAAATTATATGTAGTCTTATTCACCTGTGCAGTTACTAGAGCGGTCCATGTAGAGACGGTGTCTAACCTCTCCTGCGAATCATTTTTGCATGCATTCCGTAGGTTTAGTAGCCTGAGATTATAATGAGTGATAATGCCACCACATTTGTTAGCGGAGCCAGTACATTACGGGAGTTGATAGATGATGCAAGGTTAAAAGGTACTCTAGCGGAATTGAAGTGCGGTGGCGGTTTAAACCGGCCAGGGCGCCATGGTTCGGTGCCATATGGGAACGGGTCATTGGCATCCTAAAGGCTGGCTTGAAGAAGGTACTGGGTCGAGCATTGGTTACCACAGAGGAACTGAATACGGTATTACTGGAGCTCGAGGCCACAGTCAATGATCGCCCGCTTGGCTACACCTACAGTGATCTTGAAGACCCTCTACCCATCACTCCTTCACAACTGGTTCATGGGAGGCGGATCAGAAGCTTTCCAAGGCGAGAAGTCACGGATGAAGATCTCAAGGACACGACGTGGCATAACAACGATTCCGTCAACCAACGCTTCCAATATGTAACACAACTCTCACATGACCTGTGGAAAAGGTGGAGCACTGATTATTTAATATCACTCAGGGAGCAACATCGTCACTTAATGGTAAAAAGAGGGATAGCATCACCACAAGTTGGGGACGTCGTTCTAGTACATGATGACGGCCCCCGACTTTTTGGCGTATAGGTCGGATAATGAAACTTCTTCGTGGTCCTGACCACGAATGTAGGGTAGTTCAGATAAAAACAGGAGCCGGTTTGACCACCAGACCGGTGGTTAAGCTATACCCACTAGAGATAGATTTAGAGGTAGTGGATGGCGACAGCAAGCCCATGTGACGCTCCTGCATAGTAGCCACGTGTGGGCATGCGCGAGTGTCAGCTGCCCAGCTGTTTAGAAACCGGCTGGCGGCAGCCGGCCGGCCGGCTTTTCCTTAGTATATAGCCTACGACAATGTAATTAATGTCTGGGATATTCTTATGTTGTTTCACAGCTTGAAGCTGCCCTTATTCTTAACCAACACATCTTAGTATATTTTATTCTCGATAGTTGATTGTTTCATTATAATACATAAGATGCATTGTAGTGAAGGAGAGAGAGAGAGCGAGCGAGCAGGGTGGGGGAGGCGGGTGTTGCTTTTCCTCCTCCTCCCTCCTCCCTCCCGGAGGAGTTGCTCGCCTGCGTGGTCTTTTCTCTCGGTTTTGATTGGCTGGTGGTTCCTGGCGCCTTCTGAGGACCTGCTGCCGGGTGACGTAGCGGCCTGTGATTGGCTGACCACCGTGCCTTTGTGTGGGATCCTGGAGGGGTCCAGAGGAGCTATTCTCCTCAGAGCTCACCTCACTGTCGTACCCTTCGGACCCCCTTGATATCTATCCCTCTCAACCCCACTTAGAAACTTTCTCTCTTACTTTGTATACCTTCTTTCCACTACTTCACCAATCTATTTAATTATCCCATCCCCTTGATAGACCTTATATCTATTTTTGTATTAACGACGAGCTCTCAGATAATTAGATAGGATTTTGGGCCTTATGCAGAGATGTAATTGTTAATGAGACCTAGGAAGCTTTTTTGTTGTCTCATATTTGGTTGTTTCATGCTTGCTAGTGTGTTCTTGTGGCAGGTGAGCAGGGGCTAGACCGGAGGGGAGGCTTTTTGCGATCCTTTAAGTAAAGTTTGCTGGTGCGAGTCCTGTGGACCTGCACGACTTTACTAGGATACCCGTGGGAGTCTGGGGGCATTTTCTTGTCTGTGTGCCTGTGTGTCTAGTGTTGTGTTGTGTGAGGGCCCTTGACTAGTCCACTCAGCACTGCGCTAGAGCGCCTTGCGTTTGTTTTAGGGTCGCCAAGAGAGAGTCAGATACTTGGGATCTGATTCTCTCAAGAGAGCACCCTTTCAATTAGAGTAATTTGGCGCACAGACTTGGGAACGTTCCTAGGCTAGAGCAGGTGGCTCAGCCCGGGTATCCGAAGCCTATATCCTTCCGGCTAGACCTCTGCCACCTGGCAGATTAACAGCTAGCGGTTTATTATATCTGTATGCTTGTTATTGTGCCACAGTTTACCGTCTTTGTGAGCATTGTGAGTCAGGGTGTGGCTTAGAGACTCTGTCCGAGCAGGCTTGCCTGACTAAGAGTGAGAAGCACACCTG
Source organism: Paralithodes platypus (assembly GCA_032716605.1). Lineage (NCBI taxonomy): Eukaryota > Metazoa > Arthropoda > Malacostraca > Decapoda > Lithodidae > Paralithodes > Paralithodes platypus. The sequence continues at coordinate 17,214,554 of CM064507.1, forward strand.
TATGTGGTTATGTTGCGAGTTGCTACCTTTATTTAATTATACATGTGCCATTATACACTGTAGGTCCTATCACTAGTATTTATTCCTGCTTATTAGTTAAGAGTTCTCTAAATCCGTAACGTATTTTCTTTGCTAAGCATCAGATCCTACAGTAGCCGCATGCAGTTTAGAAACCTGCATCTTGTCTACCTGTACGATGTTTTGAGGACTGTTTGCTTTCACCTTCTTTCACGCAGGGGTGATTAGTTGTATTAATTAACGTAATGTTAAATGTACTTTCTTCTAGTTTGTTATTAAATTGTTTCTGCAATTTAATTCCGTTATCTATCTTTTCCTTGAAGCTTTAAGTCAACTTAATTGTGTGATCTTTTATAGCCTGCTTGACTATCAGCAGTCTATAGTGCGTGCACCCTGTAACCGAGTCATAGGATACCTTGTTGTCCAGGCAGGACTCTTGACGGTTTAGGGTGGTTTGTTGCCTGGGTTTATAGATAAGGGTTGGATCTAGCGCTTTCCGTTGTTGTTTGTTGCCGCATACCTAGTCCAATAGAAAGAGCCCAGTGTTTATATATCCCAGGACGTAACAAATGACGACCTTGCATAGGATTTACTGAACAGAGGAATATAGTGGTCATTTGTTTTGAGATTCCTTATGATTAGAGGAATACAGTGGACATATTTTTTTTTTTTTTGGAGCAACCAATATAACACATTAAAGACTTTAAATAACATTAGTATATACATACTTGCATAGGAGATAAGGCACATTCTATAACCGTGATAATTACTGCAGTGCACAAACATGTCTAATACATTAGAACACAGTGGTGGGTCAGGTCATGATACGGGCTCGGAGGGAGAAAGACCTGTGGAGTGGGTAGTCGATAGCGAGGAGGGTGCTAGAAGATTTTTAGAGGTGCCCCTTACCGCTGCCAGGGTGTTGAAGCTGAATAAGTATGGCTTAAAGTGTGTGGCAGGTCTTCAGGGTCACCAGGGTTTAAGTGGCATGAGGAAAGATCAGCTGAGGACTTTGATATTGGGTTTAGAAGGGAGAGACCTGGGTGGAGAGGCGACTGGGGGCCCCGGTCCCCTGCCCCCCCTCCACTCTACCCCCATATCAAACGTCAGGGTGCCTGAATTTAGTACATACCCCCAAGTTGATGGTCAATGGCAGCGTGGAATTCAATCACAGGGACCCTCTCCATTAAATGCACCTTCCCCTCCTTAAGGGTTGACTCCAGATTTGTTGTTTCGGCTTGAGATGGCCAAGGTTGAGGCTGCTAGAGCTCAGGTTGAGTCTGCCGAGAGACAGGCTAGTGTTCAGGCTGAGGTTGCTAAGAGCTCAGGTTGAGGCTACCGAAAGACAGGCTAGTGCACAGGCTGAGGCTGCAGAGAGAACAGCTATACGAGAGGCTGAACTGCAGGCAGAGTCTACTAGGTATCGGGCTGACAGGGAGCTGGAGAGATCTCGAGTGGAGGTAACAGGGCGAAATATTGGGGGAGGTAACAGACATCGGGACCAATCATTGTCGCACCTGCTTAAACTAGTTCCTGTGTTCGATGAGTTATGTGTGACTGAGTTTTTTATGGGATTTGAGAAGAAGTGTCAGGAACACCAGTGGCCTCAGGAAAAGTGGGCAGCATTAGTTTCATCAAGACTCCTAGGAAAGGGGCTAAAAGCGTATGATGCACTACCTTTAGAGTCCTGTGTAGTTTATGATGAGCTAAAGAAGGCTGTGCTACGGGCCTATGAGTTACAACCAGAAACTTACCGCTTGAAGTTTCGGGGTGTTACTAAGGGCAAGGATAGTACCTTCCTAGAACAGGCCCGGGACTTGTCTGATGCACTACGACATTGGCTGCGTTCTGAGAGGGCAGCTACTTTTGAGGAGTTGAGTGAGCTGGTTCTCTTGGAGCAGTTCTTTAAGTGCACAGGCGGGGACTTAACATTAAACATAAAGGAAAAAAATCCTAGAACTCTCCAGGAGGCAGCAGAAATGGTTGACCTCCGACTGTCATTAATTCGAGGGTGCGAAGCAGCAGCTAGGAGTGAGTCGGGTGCAAAGGATCGTACCCCTCCCCCTCCCAAGAATTTTGATACACATAAATACACAAAACCATGTAGCACTGACAATAAAACTGAACATAAACCAAATACCATCCCGTATAAGAAGTCTAATGGTACCTCCCACTCTCAAGGGAAACCAAAGAGTAAAGAGTGCTTTGCATGTCACCAGGAGGGTCACTTTGCAAATGCTTGTCCGAACAAGCCACCAAACAAGGTTGTGTCATTGGTCCGCAGCATAGGGGTGTCGCCTATATCTTCTGAGTTTGCCAAAGGGTAGTTCGTCAGAGGTTGGGACACAGCCTGTGTACAAGAGTCCGGAAGGCTCGAACCCTGTCCGCGACGTCTTTGGGGGTCATAGAGGGCATGGTTTTGTGAGGTGGGCTGGCGAAAGGCGAGGAGTTAAGCTATTGCGTGATACTGGGGCTTCTCAGACCTTGTTAACCCTTATTTAGCGGCGAGCAACATAAGTCGAGTTAAATAAAGCTGGACTATGTGGCGGCGCTCGACATAACTCGAGTGGCAATTTCAGCACGTAATGTGGCTGAGAGAGAGAGACAAGTGGTGGCAGGAGACTAGCGAGCGTATGACTGCTCCAGACCACCGCGGCGAACCTACTGACACAAATCTCAGCTCCCTCCTCCCTCTCTCGCTCGCTACATACTCAATTATGTACTGAAAGTACCGAATTACCTGCTTTTTGCACTCGCGTTGCACGGTTATTGCAAGAAAACTATCCATCATACAAGGATCGTTATGGTGTCATTCGAAAGCTCTGTTTATGCCCTTTCAGGGATAGGTACTAGTTTTACGTTCTGGGTCTTATTTAGGCATGAAAATGATCACGTAAACAGCCCTATTTTGGCTAAAAACACCCCGCTGTGCGGTACACATAAATAAACCGCATAGGCCGCTCGTAAGGTGTTAAGGAACTTTACTGGTAGACCGATTAACGATGCTCGGGTGGTGGTAGTTCAGGGGATCAATGCTACGAAGTCCTACCCGCTGGTGCGGATGGAGCTGGAGGTGGGTGGTGTGGCGAAGGAACTGGATGTCGGAATTGTAGAGAACTTGCCTGTTGGGGGCGTCGACCTCCTCCTCGGCAACGACTTTGCGGTGCCTGCTCCTAAGGTTTCACCCTTGGTCGTTGCCGAGAAGGCGGCCGACGTTAGTAGGGAGGAACAGGAGTGGGTTGAGAAGTGTAGCGTACAAACCATGGCGGGTGTTGTGACGCGTTCTCAGACATCCGGAGCCTTGCAGCCACCACCTCAGTCTATCAAACCGCGGAGGAAAGGTCACAAAAAAACGGGAAGTGTTGGTCAATTGGAGAGTTTTGAGCCGGCAGTGTTTCTTGGTGACTCATTATTGGCACCTATGTTAGAGTCTGGAAAGGCCCCAGGACCTGTCACAGCTAGTGAGGAGGTAGGGCAGGAAGAGACTCCGAGGCAGCAACGTTACACACGGAGAGAAAAAAAGGGTTGCTCAGTTTGATATTGGGGGAGGACTTGGGTTGCTTCGGAAGCATCTAGACAGGTTGGTTCCCTCAGATATTTGTAAACTGCAGTTGGAGGATCCGGAAGTTCAGAAGTGTTGTAATGGTGCTGTCGAGATCAAACACGAGGACGGGGAAACATGTCATGTGAACCTGTTGGAGGAGGGTGTGAGGCAACCACCTGAGCAGCCTACTGTCCCTGCGTTGGTCTGCAGCGGCCAAGGGCCGAAAAAGGGCCGAAAAAAACAAATTAAAAAAGAAAAAACCTTATAAAAACTCTTTATTTTTATAACGTATAGAATTTTGTATAAGATGTTGTAGCAGTATCTAAGTTGAATGTTTTCGCTTATTGTCGCTAAGTTAGTAGAACTTGCTTGGTGGAGTGCAACAGTCTTTATTTTTTTTTGATATATAGTGCCTTGTGTCGCAACAGTGTGTGGTACTATGAGAAGCTTTCTGTTAGATATGAAGAACTTGGTCAAGTGTCTTATATCTTGGGGGAGGTGTGACGCTCCTGCATAGTAGCCACGTGCGGGCATGCGCGAGTGTCGGCTGCCCATTAAGACTTTCGTGTCATCGCTTGAATCGCCGAAGACGTCGCAGAACATGCGGCTAGTTTTCTTTTAATATTGCATGATATCGCAAGATATTTTTGAAAATGTGACATTCCTCGCAGAGAACATCGGCGAAACATCGCTCACTTCGCCGATAACGTCGCACAAGGCGGCGATTGCGTCGCATTCATCGGCGACATCTTCGCCGAGTATAATTTGTTATCTGTTTGTAACGGTCAAAATCATATACGTCGCACATGAATCCTTGCGAATTGACAAGACTACGTCCGCGGCGACGAAAATCGTATGAAATCGCATCAGTGAGAAAGGGGCATAAGACAACTAGAGCACTGGCAGCCTTATCATTCACTGATGAATTCAAAATAATGGAGTCTGGTGATTGCTTAAGTGCATCTATATTAATGTTGGAAGATGACGATTCTATATACCAACACTTGTTATGTTTGATTTGATTGATTCTGATGTGAGGCTTCCCCCGACTTTGTCTTTTTCAATCACTCACATCATTTGTTTATCACTTCACAATCACCTGTCCAATGGTTGTTCGACCTGCATCTACAACATAAAGCAGGTTTCCCAGCAACAAACTCATATAACCTTTTGGCTTTGATGATAGAACGTTTAGCCACATGTCCCTTAATCCCACAGTAGAAACAGTGTCTTTGGTGAGAGCGCAAGCGATATTCCAGGGGTTAGGGCGGTAAGTGGTAGGTGCTGAAAACCTTGGGGGGCAAGTATTATGCATTGAAAACCTTGGGGGGCAAGTATTATGCATTGAAAACCTTGGGGGGCAAGTATTATGCATTGAAAACCTTGGGGGGTCCTTATTTGGATATCTGAGATTTGGTGTCTGATGTCTCAGAATATTACCGTAACTCCAAGCACAAGCATTATAACTCTGCCTAATGGGTGCTACTTGTGACAGGTTGAATGTTAGACTGTGAAGATTTACTTGGACTAGGATTCTGAGGTTACGATTGAGGTTGTGACTGAGTTTGTGACGGGTTTGACTGCTTGACATGAGCACATGTGAATTCTCGCTACCAACAAATGTCAAAAGTGGCCGACAGAGGCGCTGAACGCAATGCTTACCGGGGTGCATCATAGGAAATTGTATACATTGCGGATCTCTGCACCTTCTCTCTCTTTCAACAATTCTTTTTTATAAGCGGTCTGTCCAAATGTCTGTAGCCGACACATATTATAGCCTATGCATACTGTTGTTTATTATATTTTTAAGTCACCCATACCCATATATTCATAGTGTGGCCGTGACGTCAGGTCACGTGACAATAATAAACAAACCAAGCCTTGGCCCTATGGTACGGGGCTGCTGCGCGCTTGTACACAAAGAGACTGGTCAAGTTTGTGTTGTACCAGGCTGTTTTAGCACACATGAACAAGACAATGTGCTTTTGTATTGATTTCAAACAATCAAAGATGTAAGGAAAATATATTAAGGAAACAATAACAAGCTTCAAAGCAGTAACATAAAACAATATGATGAATAGATGATAAGACTGAATATTGAGCTCTCTCCTTTAATATGTGTGGATGTTTGGATTATTATGAACATATCTAAGTAACATTACCCAAATATATATAGCCATGTTCATTCATAAAACTACAGATGCATACAGTAGGCTACCTATCAGACGGCAACGGTCAATAAGAGTAAAGTTTTGTTATTATTTTGTGTATAAAGCGCAAAGCTCTTTATCATCCATCGCTGTCTGGAAACTGTCTAATATCTTCTTGTATAAGGACTAGGTTTAACAATTATCTGTACTGATATTTATTGTCTCATTTTACACAATATATTTGTATACACATTTATGTTTATCGATGTATTAGGGAGGTAACCGCAATTCACGGCAAAGCGTATACCATTAGCCTACACTAGATTACCGTATCCTATGCAAAGCCAACTGAAAACAAAAGATTAATAGGACACCAACAATCTATTAACCACATTAATGATGTATATGAAATGTCTGTTATGGTGGATGGGTGAGGGTAGGGCAGATTTTTCGTGTGTTTTCGACCATTCCATTCTTACACAAGATATGTTTATATATCAATCCATTTTACCTTCCATAATGAGAGACAATACGATTCATCACGAAGTCTAGCCTACCGGCAGATATATAACAAACGTATAATTATATAATAAATGAAGAGACCAGGAATAATCGTGTGTCTTTAGACCTCTTCATATAGATTAAAATGTAGGTTAAGGTACATATACGGTAAAGTATATCGTTTGCTTCAACAGACAAATTCCATGATAAATAGCATAAGGAACAAAGCACAATGTAAGGCATTGATCTTGGTACAATGGCAAAGCTGCTAGATGTAAAGTAAGTACCGGTAATAAAACGAAACATATGAAAAGAGTTGATTAAGCTATGCCCAACATTACCGGCATCTATCAACTGAAAATATACATATTTTATAATCTATATTTTATTAATTTCACCCCAACATATGCCAATTTTGTGAATAGATCATTTATACAATATGCTTAAGTGTCGGATAAATTTCGTCTATATATGCAGGGAAATTTAGACTAAATTAAGTAGTCTCGTTGGCAATATAAGCAAAATACATCATAGTTTTACCATTTTAATGCAGCAAAATTATATAAATCTGAACTTGGCTCTTTTACCAACCATTGGCGTGCAACAATATCAAACCCACCAAACCTACCTAAGAATTAACTTAACTAACGGTTTATTTGAGGAGGTTTAAGCAAAGTCCGTTGTATAAATATATGTTACCTTCCATAATAGGAGAATATACGATTTATCATGAAGTTTGTCGGTTGAAGCAAAACTATATACCTGGTACCGGTACTGTTTATGTACATACCTTACCTACATTATGATCCATGTGAATTGGTCTAAAATTCTGGTCTTCTCATATAGTTTATGATATATAAGTGCGTTTCATCTCCGCAGGTAGGCTACACTTCGTGATGAATCATATGTTATCTAACAGTGGAAGGTAAATGGATAAATGGATTGTGCAAAGGATCGATATAAACAGCTTTGTAAGGATGGAATGGTCGAAAACACAGGAACAATTTCCTTTATTTAAACTCATCCACCCACACAAACACTAGCCTACCTTGTGTAAAATTCATCAATTTACAGTTAGTATTTTTAAGTCTAGCCCATAATATATAAGGTGATAATTATTTGGTGTAGGTTTTAACTTTTGACCTTGTTTGACATCAAATGTTGATTAAAATCCAAACTCGATCGGTTATATTTTGTCAACTCTGGTATTTCTATGGTTGCGGGATTTTTGCGGGTAGAGGGTATTACAATAAGCTAAATACATCGGAGATTTGACCATATTAATTAACTAAACCTGTATTATGCATCACTGAAATTATAAGTAGGCCTAGCCTATGTACCAGTAGATTGTGTTACTTGCCTTTAACCCCTTCTGTACCGGTGATGTACTTATCATTATATTCTGGCCACTATTAGACGATTTTGTACAGCTTAGGAAGGACGTCTACTCATTACAAGACTACAGCCTATCTCAATTAATCCTTTTAGATATCATATATCCTTCCCAAGCTTAAACAAAATCGTCTAAATGTAGCTGAAATCAAATACAAAAAGACGTGACCGGTTAAGAAGGGGTTAATATTCTGTTCTCAAAGATTTCTGTACGGTATTCATTCGCAGTTCTGCTGTTGTAACAAGGCTTATAATCTTTATAGTAGCCTATATCTAATTTCCAAAATGTAGACATTATTTGATCTCTCCCTCTCTCTCTATATAGTGTATATATATATATATATATATATATATATATATATATATATATATATATATATATATATATATAAACAATAAAAAACATATATTACAGAAAGGAAGTGAGTAATGGAATGTTGGTGTTTTATAACAAACTTTTGTTTTCTGCTTCGCCTTCGCTCGCATAGTAGGCCTAGTCATTACAAAAATATACGGAAAACGGATAAATATCAACATACTATGGCGTAAAATTATAAATGTAAATAATGATAATACAGTATTTAAGTTAGCCCAGTATATAAGGAGATATAGTCGGTGCTGTTCACTCTTCATACACCCTGCTTTTATCACAAGGCAGTAATAAATCTTCATTGTCGTAATTTCCCTCTATTTTACCCTAGGGACCCTCCCCCTTCAGAACACTAAGAATGTATTGCGATAACTCGATTTCCAGTGTTCATGTTAGACACGGCATTACGAGCATATAAAGTAGAAACCGATTCAATCGCATAGAGTTCAATGTGTTTATTTACGCGGGAGAAGGGCCAATGATGCCCCACGCCGTCTGGTGGAGAAATCGGAACTATACCCCGTGCACACTATGAATAACGTATATTTACAATACAAAGTCAGCAGGTATTTTCACGCATTTTGTTATGATCATTAATCAGCTTATAATTATGTTTGTAGTCATTATCAGCTGCATGTGGACATTCCCATGACTACTATACTTAACCTCTTAAGTGCGCATGGGGGTAATTAGACACCTCTGCCTGTGCGCATGCATTTGAGCTGTTTCCATCACTAAAATATTCATTTTACCATAAATAACATTAATACTTATCCATACGCGCCTATTATGGGTTGATTATAAAGGTATTAACCTGTTACAACAATAAAACGAGTGAAAACAGCGTTTGGATGGTCAAAATCGGAAATACAGGCCGCGAGTTACATAATGTATGGGTGAGGCAACCTGCTTTCCCGCCAATTTCCCCCAAGGCCACTGAGACACAGTCGATCGATACTCGATGCACTCGCTTGCTAACAGTGATGACAATGCCCTGCTTGCAACTCGCTAATGTTAGCACGAAAATATACCTCAGAATAAGGGAATAACAGGGAAAATAGGTGATAACTGAAGGAGGGGAGGAAAGTGGGGAAGGAGGGGAGGTAGAGGAGTGATATTTTGCATGGCCCAGGGGCAAAAAAAACAAAAACAAACACAAAATTGTTTTCGATGTTTAAAGTTGATTTTTTTTTCTCTGACTCTTAAGAGTCTTCCCGCAGTCCGCCGGGGGAACTCTTAAGAGTCTTCCCGCAGTTCCCGGTATAATAAGGATTTCGTGTAGTTGTATACTGTATAGTAAAAGCAAGTATAATCACAAGAAATCATGAACTGTGCATGTCATAGGTGTTAAGTATTGTTGATGTCGACAGTCGTAGCTCTGGCGCTAGTTCAGAAGCGTCCACCAGAGGTCTCAAGTGTATTCTTGGTAGGGAGAATTTGATTTGATCTGTGGTAATACTGACTGTATTGCAAGCTTTACATAGCTCCTTTGTGAATTTATTGAGAGACATTGTTGGTGGAAATTCTACCCTTCTTGCCCCCGGTTTCACGGGGTCTAGTAAAACAATAACTAACATCACATTACCCAAAAGTGGTGTACTCAGCTGGTCCACAACAATATTCTTGCCTGAAACCTGGTTGTGATGTGCCAGATCATGTGACATACAGTTGGCAAACTGGCAACGCAGAGCCTGTAACGTGTCTACGTACTGACCTTTCTTCTGTTTCAATAACATATCCGCAAAATCATGAAATTTGGACAATTCGCCTTGTGAACTTCTGCCCAATTTTTCCAGAAATTCTACCTTGAACTCATTGTAAGTCTTAGCATTAATAAGAAAATCACATGATACCAAATAACCACCTGGGATATTTCCCTTATCTGTCTTTGAACCAAATATATAAATTTTAGCTCTCTTGAGCGACACCTTTCGCCGCAATTCCTGTGTCAACATCATCTTATACTGAAAAGCTTGACCGTGAACAACATTTGGTGCGATTTTACCATAGGGGCGCGCATTTGACAGGTACCACCACAGGCTTATTAGAGACTTTTATAAGGTTTCAAAGCATCCAACACCAAGCTACACCCTTTTCTGTTTTCTAGTATAGGAAACAACCAAAAGGGAAATAGGAAAGTTTTATTAATTATATTAGACGAAATATTAAGATAACTCGGTGGATAAGTTGCGTTCGCGGGAGTAACATTGATCATTTTGTTTACATTGCGCTCCAGGTTAGTAGGCTACTTCGCTCATCTAATATTGGCGGTTCAATTACAATTTAGGGCGTGGGATACAGTATGTGTTGCCCTCAACCCCCCTAGACTTATTGTCATCATCATATATATTGCCAGCAGGGGCCAGAATACGTAACTAATGTCGAGCGTCATGTCAACAAACCGACGAACTTAAGAGGCGGTAAACTCCCGATTTTCGGCCCCCAATACGGTGTTTTATTCTCGTCGAAAACCACATTAAAAACGTTATTCAATCGTTTCTATTACTAGCATGAGACCAGAAAAGGGTGTAGGTTGTTGATGGATGCATGAAAACCTAAATTAAAAACGCACCCCCCCCCCCATGAAAATCCTGTACCCTCCCATAGCCTTACAAGGATATATATTATTAAGTTCAGTACATCGATAAAAGTGTACATATTTTAACAAACATTGTCTGAAATATTGAATAGTTACTCATAGGATCATAGTTTTCTTTCGTTGTCGTTACCATATTTTACGCACTATTGAATAGTTTATCTATTTTCGCATTTTAAATATTTTTTCATCTGAACGATTAGTTAATGGTAAGGTTTTTTATAATAATTAATATTTGACTACATCAGTGGTCCACAAAAGCAGCAAGACAAAAATACAATTGTTATATATTTTATTGAAGTCGCGAATGCTAGTGAACCTAGAACATTATATTAGTACAGGCATTAGGTTATACGGAAAAAGACGGATGAACCTCACACAAATTGCAACAATAATGCTTCCAACTGTTTTCAAATCAGAAAAAAACCTCTATAACATATAAAAAGTGCTAAGAAATCCGATTGGTGGAAACAAATTTTATGTTCATGTGACTTTATTTTTCCATACCCGTCACCTGTGGTACCTCAAATTAGCTTTTAACCCTTGTCTATCGGGGCCCGACATAAGTCCGTATCGAAAAATTTGGACTATGTGGCTGGGCCCGACTTAAGTCTGTGTGCAATTTTGGCGCAATATTGGCTCTGAGAGAGAGACGAGCGACGGGAGGAGCCTGGGTTACCTCATGATCGCTCGTCACGGCCGCCGTGGACCTACTGAGATTTACTTCACTTACATCCACCCTCACTCCCTCGCTATATACGTAATAATATAAAGAAATTACCGTATTTTAGCGATTTTGCCCTTCGGTTGCACGATCGTTGCAAGACAACCAGTGATCGTAGAAGGATGGTTCAGGTGTCATTGGAAAGCTCAATTTACGCCCTTTCAGGGACACATACTTGTATTACGCTCTGGGTCTTGTTTTTGCATGAAAAAGAGCACGGAAACAACCCCATTTATGGTATAAAAAAAAACGCTGGGCGGCACAGTGAAATATACTCCACCACCCGCTCTTTGAGTGTTATAGGTAGCGTCTAAAAGCAAAACATATGATAACAGTGCTATTATTTAATAAAGTGATGCTGTGTAGATTTAAGGTGTATTTGTAAACTGACGTATTGAAACACACTTGTTGTTGGTTATTTTCAATGGAGGTCATCTGGTTCTTGATCATCTCCGTCTTCGTCACAAACTGCCTAAGGGGTATTCACACATGCCGTTACCATGCAGTTGCTACAGGCAGCAGAGCACTCGATGTTGTGCCTCCTGTATGTGCACCGCAAGGCGCAAGCTACTGCAGTTAGTCTTGTAGACGCATCTGACAACTCTTAACAGCTCCTGTGGAGCAGGCCCCAAGTCACGCCGTCACACACACTACTTGTTGCTGGCAATCTTTCGCAGCAAAAACACTGTTATCTACTAGGACGAATATTCTAGTGGGGAATTTTTCGACTCTTTGTTATCAACCTGTCTGTCTGTTGCCCTAACAAGAGGATGTCAGACCAGGAAGAGGTACGATTGCAACGCAACCCCACATTGCCTCCCAGCTCTCCTACACAAACCTCCCCTGGGATTTCTGGACCACTTCCACCTCCACAAATCTCCCAAGATTTTTCTGGTTTCTCTACTTCTACCCCCTTACGCACTCCACCTCCTCCACCCTTCCACCCACATGCTTCACCCTCAGTTCCGTCTGGGGCCGATTTCCTACAGTTTATTCAGTATCTGGAGGAATCTAGAAGGCAAGAAGAGGCAGTGAGAAGACAAGAGGAGGCAGTGAGAAGACAAGAGGAGGCAGTGAGAAGACAAGAGGAGGCTTTAAGAAGAGAGGAAGAGAATGCAAGATTTCAGGCTTTGATTCAACTGTTGGCCACTTCCAGAATATCTACAGATCCCTCCATGGCCCAGGGCCCACCCTCCCAACAGCAACGAGTCAGCCCTTCAGATCCCTCAGCACCTCCACCACCACCAAAGGCTACAGCACAGTCCCAACAACCACTTAAAGCCGACTCCACCTTTCAGATGTTTCGAGAGTGGAGACGTCGCTGGGATGACTATGCAGTAATGGTGGACCTACCAAAACTACCTCCGGCAAAGCAGATGACCCAGCTTCACATGTGCCTGACCCTCGAGACGCAGCGCATACTTGAACACACCCTTCAGATCGCCCCTTCGACTGACAAGACGGTGGATGAGGTGTTGGATGCCCTGCAAGCTCACATCAAGGGACTTCGCAATGAGGCACTTCGTCGGAGAGAATTGTTGAGTTGCAAGCAGCTTGAAGGGGAGTCATTTGCCGAGTTTTATGTCCGCCTGAAGCGCATTTCCGAGGAAGTTGATGTGTGCCCGGGAAATTTGTCTGTCTGTGAGGAAACACAGCTCAAGATGGTGATCCTCATGGGGATCAGAGACAAGGAGCTGGTACAGAAGCTCATCTCCCTGGACTCCAAAGCACCACTAAAGGATGTTGTGACAAAGTGCCGCTCCTATGAGGCCGCTATATCTGCGACCACGGCCATTAGTGCTCCTCCTGACCAAGTGAGCGCAATTTCTTCCTATATAAAGGACAAGAAAGCTCAGGGAAACGGCAAGACTCCGCCCACCAAGAATTCATCTAAGTCAACGGATTTCTGCCAGTATTGTGCTCGCCAGCATGGGTTGGACACGTGCCCAGCTGCTCGGAGCACCTGCGACGCCTGCGGACGACAAGGCCACTGGTCGCGGACGATCAAGTGCCCCGCCATTAAGGTCCAGTGCCACCTCTGTCACCGCATTGGGCACATTGAGAAGTGTTTGTCGGGCGTCGAAGAAGAAGGACAAGCGCCGAGGGGGATCTCCAAGCAGCAGTGGTACCTCCTCCGACTCCAGCGAGTCTCACGAGGCGAAGCACAACAACTGTCGTCGTGTAGGATCAACTTCTTCCTCTGCTGACAAGACACCACAGCCCATTGTTGTCACCCTGTCACATGGCGATGTCAAATCCCGCCTACGGATGCTACCGGACACAGGCTCTGACATTACAGTGACTGGCCTGCGACAGCTAGGATCTCTGGGTGTCTCTAGGAGCAGCCTGCAAGACCCTTCGCCTACCATGACGCTCACGGCGGATGGGTCCACGATGGCGCCTGCTCTGGGTGCATTTCAGGCAACCCTCACCCTAGGCAAGAGATCGTGTCCAGCCCTGATTCAAGTGCACGACGGTATCCCGACTCCTCTGCTTTCTTATCGCCATTGCAGGGAGTTGGCCATCATCTCTCAGGACTTTCCTAAGCCCATTTTGGATGTCATCAACCCAGGAGAATCTTCAGTACAAGACGCCGACAGGACTCTACAGGATCTTCGCGCCACAGCACGAGTGGACCCTACATACGTCTGTCTACTCGACTGCGTCACCTCAGGATTCCCTGTCAACTATTATAACCTACATGATTCCTTGCTTCCATGCTGGATGCTACGGGATGATCTCTGTGCTGACGGAGATGTCGTCCTCTATGGAGCTCGGATTGTGGTTCCTCCTGCTCTCCGCCGCCGCACCCTGCAGCATCTCCACGACAGTCATAGAGGTGTGGAGGCCACCAAGAGCAGAGCGAGGCAGGCTGTCTTCTGGCCGGGGATAGATTCCGACATCGCCAGTACTGTTCATGCTTGCGAGTCATGCCAGATCCTCCAGCCTAGCCTCCAGAAGGAACCCCTCCTGCATGACGAGAACCCGACGGGGCCCTTTGAGTCTGTCTCGGCCGACTTTATCATGGTTGCCAGGAAGTCCTTTCTGGTCGTGGTCGACCGTCTCTCGGGGTGGCCCGTTGTCGTCCCCTGCAAAGGCGACGCTACTGCCTCTGCAACAATCAGGCTCTTCTGTCGCTACTTCCGGGAAGTTGGTGTTCCCCTCTGTCTGAGAAGCGATGGAGGCCCACAATTCACCAACCAGGATTTCCGGGACTTTATAGAGCGATGGGGAGTCCGCCATGTGGTTACGTCACCGCATCACCCACAGGCGAACGGCCATGCCGAGGCTGCAGTGAGGTCAATCAGGCACCTCATTCTTCAGACTGCACCCTCTGGCAACATTGACATAGAGGACTTTGACCGGGGTCTCATGGAACTCCGGAACACTCCTAACTTCACTGGCCGCTCCCCTGCCCAATTCCTATATGGTCACCCCCTTCGGACCAGTCTACCTGCCGACCCCAGATCCTTCGCTAAGGAGTGGCAGAGCAAGGCCGAGGACTGTGACAGACGTGCAGCCGACCGTGCCGAGCAGGTTAAGACCCGGTACGATGCGCACGCACAGCCCCTCCCCAGGTTGCGTGTCGGTCAGCAAGTTCGGATTCAAGACCCGACATCGCAACGCTGGGACAAGGTGGGGGTTGTCATGAGTCTTGGCAAGTCCAGGGATTATGAGGTGCGTCTCCCTAGTGGTCGTGTGTGGTGGCGGAACCGCCGTTTCCTCCGCCCTGTACCCCAAAGTGTTGACCCCCTCCCCCAGTCCCCTATGACCCCTTGCAGTTGCAACCAGAAACAGTTGTCCTTAGCGTCTGACCCCCCTGTTGCCCCACGTTATTCGAAACGACCCAGAGAAAAGGAGTCCGCTCGAGATTGAACTACGAGCGTGAGGGGGGAGGGAGGTGTATGTATATGATTTATTGAGGCAACAGCATTCTTAAGTATCTGTATGTAATACTAATATTATCTATATGCATACCTCCTTATATTAAACATGTACCATAGTGATCATGTGCACTCACTTATATAATTGTACTGTATTGACTGCACATGGTAACTTTGGGTATTTCATGATCTGCCCGCTAGGGGTATGTTATGATCAGATCGAGAGAGAGAGACTAGCCTACCAAAGGTCTCCCTGTACACTGTACCCACTTCACTCCTGAATACAAGAACCTATTAACTTTTACCCAGTGTTTGACTTATCCCACCTCTTTGATAAGTACCTGGGGATCGTCTGGAAGCAGCCAGACCCAACATATACAGTAGCCATAGAAAACAATTAGTGGAACACCCTATTTTCTTCTTGACATACTCGCTGTACGAATTGCATATACCCTTGTATGTAGTTCCACGGGATACGGTGAATGAGTGTTCCCCCGTCCAATATATATCGCACATTGCCTGGTATTTCTAGTTGGTGAGACGTTTGGAGCGCCCAGATAGCATCTGCAAGCTGTTGTTCTGTGGCTGGCGAAGCAGAAGAGAACTGTCGAACAAAGCAGTAGGATGACTGCACAGATCATACTTGAATATCGATGCCATGTCTTGTGAAGCTCTTGCAGCAACTGTGAGATGTTGAAACAGTAACTGAGGGTTATCCTGCACTAATTCATCTCCGTTTCTCACTGATGACTTTCAAGCCATGGTGATTGCTTGATACCTCTTCCTGAAAGTGTGCTCAGTGGTACTTAGCACTTCCATGCTGGTCAAGATAGCTTTCTCAATGTACTCAACTCTATCAACATTCACAGAGGGGTAACCATGAACACCAGTTGCCACACTGCGTAGGCTCGGATTTAACCCGTCCAGCCCCGGCTAGTTTTGTAATGTTTGTTCACCAGAACCCGGCCGGTTTTCATTTTTTTTTTTTATTCCAGAAACAATAGCGAATGGGTTAGGAATGAAGGAAAAACCACGAAAAACCGCTCAAAAAGCTTAAAGAATGGTCCTACAGAGCCCCCGAAAACGTATTTTACAAGAGTAAAAAATTGAAGGCAATTACCTAAAAAAAAACAGGTTATTGCGCGCTCACGCGCACGCACGTGGACTTTGAGAGTTTTCAACCATCGGCACGGTTGCGTGGGATACGTACACAGTTCCCATATAAATCTGAGCCCTCTTGAGTGGCTACACCTGAGGTTACGGTCGGCGCAATTAGGGTGACGCGCCAGGCGCGTCTCTGGGGCTGTGCGTTACATACATCGCCGACGCATCAGGCGCGTCGCTGGGGCTGTACGGGTTAAGTGGAAAGGGTTTCTTTCAAGGAGATATTCCTGTACCTTTTTTGGTGTCTTCCATGTTTCGTGCTTTCCTTGCATTAGTCATATCCATATTCTGTTCACCTGCATGGCTAAACACGAATAGAAATACACAACACATACCAACTACAATTTCCAACAGGTCAGGTGATAATAATAGTTCTTAAGGGGAGATTTCCACCTGGAGGATTTTTTTTCTGAACCTCTTTCTCCCTCATGTTTAGCCCCATTGCTTGTGAGATTTAAAGACGCTTGCCCCATTACTTTGGCGATTTTAAGAACCCTCGCCCCATTTCTGTCAATTTTAAGACCATTCGTGCCATTTAGGTGTCGATTTTTTCTTGGCGAGCGATAGCGAGCCTGTAATTTAAGGGGAACCGGCCTTCGGCCGGGAAATTTTTCTACCGAAAAAGGTACAAATTTATCTTGAAAGGGGGTCAAGGGGGAGTAATTTTAAGCTTGACGGAAGTCTAGGGAATCAACTAAAAACCTCCCCTTAAAGCTAACACATGCTAAGCCAGCTAAGGATAGCCCAATAAGGCCGATTAGGCGTATTTCCATTGGCGTCCTGTACTACTACCCAATCCCCTTGCTCATGAGGGACAGAAACGACTCAGTGCTTGTGAAAAACCTGTAATGCGCAGAGAGTGGGTGCGATCCTGTGACATTCTGGGTGGAAGTCCAAAACGCTAGTCACTACACCAGCGAGCCGCTATATAAACAATAGTTTGCATGTTCTATGTCTATCTAGGTGGTAAATGTTCAAAGAAAACCAGCAAATTATGAATAACTAAAATATATATTCACAAACAATATTAGTGGTAAGTTACGGCATATTTCATCCTTTCCACCAATTAAATTTCTAAGGACTTTTGATATGTTGTAGAAGGGTCTTTCCTGAATCAAGATCAATTGAAAACGTTTTTGTTGCAATTTGTGGGAGGTTATTTAGTAAAATGCCTGTACTATATTGTTGACTCGAGGGTACAGCCGAGAGGGTGCTGGAACTGCCTGGTGGCAAAGCGAGGAGGTACAGAAACATTTCTGGTTTGTATGTGAGTTTTTGTACTATAATTAAAATATTATTAGTTTTTGATGCTTCCAAAAGTATCCATATACACGGTAGCTGTTGATAAGTTGCTATCTATCTATATACTCAAGCACATTCCAAATTTTTTTTAAAGCTGGGGGGTGGCCGACTCGAGACAGATCCCGAACAGGACAACACAACACACACAAAATAAAATAAAAATAAAATTAAAATAATAATGAACACACAAAAACAAACACAAATTCACACACACCTAGGTCACCCAGGAGAAGACCCAGAGACCAGGGATCACCAAGGTCACTCCAGCACTCCCCAGTCCCCCGACGTCCCGGAGAAGTTATGGTCTTAGCACGCAGACATGCAGCGAAACCCCACATCCAGGCGCCTGACGGACTATTATCTAGTCCAACTGGCACGCGACCCCCTCTCCCAAATAACGCGCTTTGACTCATCTATCCACAAGCATTCTCCATTCATTCCTGTTTATTACCACTTCCATTGCCTGATCTATATTCATTCCTCTATCTTCCATCGCTTGTCCTACACAGTCTCTCCATCTCAATAGAGGTCTTCCTAATCCTCGACCTCCCCTTGTATCTGACTTACATATTCTCCTTGTAAGCCTTTCATCTTCCATTCGTTCAATATGCCCATACCAGCTCAGCACCCTTCTGTCCACTCTGGCCGACAAATGCTCCTGCTGCCCCACTCTCCTACGTATCTCTTCATTCCTCAATCTGTCTCTACGAGTCACTCCACACATACTCCTCAAGCACATGATCTCCATCATATCCAGCTTTCTTTTCTCCTTTGCCTTCAGAGCCCATGTCTCAGCCCCATACATCACTGATGGTACAACAATCCCTTGATACATTGCACTTTTAGCTTTCATTCTGAGATTTCTCACCTTCCACATACTTCCCATTGCTCCAAAAACTTTCCTTCCTTCACATACTCTCTGTTTTACCTCCATTTCCATACCTCCGCTCCTGGTTATCGTTCCTCCTAGATATTTAAAACACTATACTTGTTCCAATATTTGCCCATCCAGTCTCTAGAATTTAGATTCACCCTACGCTCACCTCAATTACACACCACCACTTAACTTTTATTGACTTTCACCTTCAGCTTCCTCCTCCCACAAACCACACCAAACTCTTTGACTACCCGCTGCAGTTTCTCTTCAAAATCCGCCACCAACGCTGTGTTATCAACGAACAGCAACTGATTCAACTCCCAATCCCTACCATTCTTTCCTACTAAATCCAAAAATTGCAGTGACCGAAATTTAATTGGCATAGGCTACACTGAACTTAGCACTCCCGGTGGAGGCAACATTTTCGAAGGATAGGGAAGCGAAACAGGCAAAATTAAACTACAGTAGCCTATTGGAAGAACATTTTGTGTATTGAATTAATATCAACTAAATCGATGCTAGCCTATTTGGTAGCCTAACAACTATATTACATCGTAGCATTTGAAGAACCCCTACAGTATATATTCTTAGCATAGGCTATAGCCTAAATGCAGTAACCGTACATCTAGTAACTAGGCCTAGTTGATAATTTGACTTTAGTATATTTTTAGCTGAGAGGCTATAGCGTTCTTTAACCTCTGAAGTGCGCATGGGGGTAATTGGAAACGTCCCCCTGTGCTGACGTATTTGAGGTGTTTCCGTCACTAAAATATTCATTGTGCCATTAATAGCATTAATACTTATCCATATGCGCCTATTATGGGTTGATTATAAAGGTATTAACCTGAAACAACAATAAAACGAGTGAAAACAGCGTTTGGATGGTCAAAATCGGAGATATAGCCCGCGAGTTGTATAATGTATGGGTGAGGCAATCTGCTTTCCCGCCAATTTCCCCCAAGGCCACTGAGACACAGTCGATCGATACTCTCTCTCTCTCTTGCACTCGCTTGCTATCAGTGATTACCACACCCTCCAATCGGATTTCTAATGTTAGCACGAAAATATACCTCAGAATAAGGGAATAACAGGGAAAATAGGTGATAACTGAAGGAGAGGAGGAAAGTGGGGAAGGAAACTGCGGTAGAGGACTGAGATTTTGCATGGCCCAGGGGCCAAAAAAAAAAAAAAAAAAAAAAAAAAAAATAATTTCGATGTCAAAAGTTGATTTTTTTTTTCTCTGACTCTTAAGAGTCTCCCCGCAGTGCGCCGGGGGAACTCTTAAGAGTCTCCCCGCAGCTCCCGGGTTAAGTAAATCTCATTTCCTGTAACCTATTCTTGATCAGGTCTCAGTAGTTCAAACAAAAGTTAACCTGCTGCTATATCGCTTGGAAATATATTTATGTATTCATACTTTAATTCAGTATATAGACATAATTTACTTTTGCTCGTTAATCCATTCCATGTTCGACCAGTTGCGTAGTAGCCTATAACTATATAAAGTAGTAACGTTACACCCTTGCATTTCTATATTTATATATTATTCTCCACAGAATATATGTAATACCGTTTACATAACTTTATTGTCTGTAGGCTATTGTGTGTTCACAACCACATTTGTACATAGAATTAATACCACTATTAATCCAAATCAAGCTATTCAAGAATATAACTATGGCATGGCACAGGGTGTTACCATAATACCAATTAATATTATGACGAAACACTTTTTAATCTATGCATATATGATAAAATACAATTAATGTAGGCCTAGCAAATGAGTCTATTTAGTAAATGAGTTTATCTCGTTTAGTTCTAGCCGTGGCTCAATATTAGGGCCATTGATATTCATTATATATCTTATAGGTTTATTAATAAAAATATAACGACCTCCACGCTTCAATCCTCCATAAACCTCAAAATGCCTCTAAAAGTGCTACATTATCAAGCATTGTCATGGGAGGGGGGTGCTCCCAACCACTGGTGCAATTAAGTACCCATCCCTTGATAACTGGTGCCCCCTTCTATTTAAATCTTCGTGATGTTCTTCTGTTGGTTGAGTAAATAAACTTTCTATGCTTGCACCGCCATGTTTTCATATAATGGTTCCTCTGTATCGCCAAGATCAATATCTACCTCTTTACCTTGTGTTACGGGTATATATATATATATATATATATATATATATATATATATATATATATACTGTATATACAGTATATATATATATATATATATATATATATATATATATATATAAATATATATATACCGGTATATATATATATATATATATATATATATAGTATATGAAATAAATTAATATGAAAATATAAAATCAAAATCTCGACAACAAAATATAATATTGCCTACCTATAACATGGCACAAAATAAAACATGTATATACAGTATAATTATATATATATATATATATATATACATATATATATATATATATATATATATATATATATATGTATATATATATACATATGTTTTATTATGTGCCATATTATAGGTAGGCATTATTATATTTCTTTGTCGAGAATTTTATTTCTTATTTTTCATATTAAGATGGTTCAATTGTGAGCAATTTATCTCATATATATATATATATATATACTGCTATACCAAAACCTAAAGACGGTACTCGGCCCAAACACCCAAGTCCCCCAGCGTATACAGGAGATTAAACTCAAAGAACTCAAAGAGTAATAATAATGAATATGAATTCACAAATAGGTTAAATAAATATATTAGTCATGTATGCGTGACTGAAATATCCTCGCCCGGTGGAAGGTTAACGCGACGTGAATATACAGAGTTGGAATTAACTCAAATAATACACTACACAACTATAAGTCATGTAACGTGATAATAACAATAGTCAAATTAAGAGACTGAATAGTAAAACACTCTGTGACAAATGTATATATAAATTACGTACCCAATGATGATGTTACATACAAACAAGATCTGCATAAGCGTTCACTAGTTTTATGTGTAAAAGGTGTATGTATTATTTTGCGAACAAACATATGTATTACTTTTCATAAGAATATAGGAGCCTATACTCGAAAAACTATATATATATTTATTCCAAAGATAGGAGTGTGTTATGTTCTCTATAAAGTGAGCTACGGGCACTAGGATAAGGAAAGAATAGAAAATCTTCAGTATCACGTTAACGTGAATCTTAGCATATCTTGTTAACCCTTGTTGTAGTCATCGTTACACTTTTCAAAACAAAGGTTACTTAAAGGTTTGAGGAAAAGATAGGAGCCTGGTAGAGAGTGGCGAGCACATGGTAACAGCGTCAGTTATCCCTCCAAGGGGCTCGACTCTTCACACCGCACAGGTAGATGATACTCTCGCTCTCTCGCTTTCTCTCTTGCTTTCTTTATTCGGGATCACTTAGCTACACCTCTCTTCACTGGTTTGCACTACTTTTTTATGACTGCTTAAGGGGGGAAGTGGCTAGCGGCCCAGTGGTCTTCATTGCGCGGCTCGCGAGCCAGTGGCGGCTCCCAATGACCTGATTGGTGGCTCGCAAGAGAGGAGAGAGAGATAGAGAGAATTCATCAGTAATCAGAGAAAGTCCAAAGTATAGATATAAATTGCATCATTATGCCGTACCAGACGTAACACTTAGTCTTAATACAATTACTAATGGGAATAAGCCTAGTGGCCCTGGCAATTCTTTACTTTTCAAAATGATTCAACTCAAAGAGAAAAGGAGAAAAGAGAGAGCAACCATTATACAGGAATGATGAAAGAGAAAGAGAGAGAGAGAGAGAGAGAGAGAGAGAGAGAGAGAGAGAGAGAGAGAGAGAGAGAGAGAGAGAGAGAGAGAGGAGAACGAGCCTTCTGTACAGGAAGTGTACGTGTGGGTTACATAAGTCCAGCGCTCGGTGGCCCATACTCAGCCAGTCTTGTCCATTCACTCGTTTTATTAACACCACATCAGAAAAGTTGGTTATGGTGCCTCGTAAATTAGTGTTATTTTATGAGAAAAAGACCGTTTCGGTGTATGCATGAAATATATGGACCTAAACTCGTATTCTTACAAATTCAAACGCTGTATTTTTCAGAGTCACTAGTGCACATCTGGATATCCTAACAAGAATAGCAGGGACAAATTACAAGTACAGCATTACATGGAGAAAACTGGCTCATTTCCGGCCATCACAACATTAAATGAAAGTATTTATTTTTTAAATTGATACAGTATTAGTAAAGTCAAGAATTTCAATATAATTCATTTTTACTAAAGAATTTCAATATAATAATTGTTACTAGTCTTGTTCTATAAATCTGTGGCTATGGAAACCCACAAAAACATGTAATTTAGTTCCTATATATATTTGTTTCTGCTTATCCTTGTGGCTTATTTGCCTTATGGCTTATGCACCTCTCACTCTGAATATGTCCTGAACTTGTGGCTCTCTTGAAGAAATTAGTGAATAACACTGGGCAAGCCCCTACGGAAGTCACAATCCGAACTAGGGTTACTAGTTAAGTATGTTCTTCCTAAGAAGTACTCAAGTATATAACCTCAGTTTTGCCTAACTTTATCCTGGGCACGGGCAGGTCCTATCCCTTTTCCAGTTAGGGTTAAGTGGCTGGTGTCTCAGGGTAGTAGGGACATGGGGTTATGTTTTTTTTAAACTTATGCCGAGGTTAGGAGTCGCACTAAAATTATGTGAGAGATATCTCTGTGACGGGGTGGACATTCTCCGCTTGTTTGTCTTTGGTTTAGGCTTGGAGATAGCTTGCTGGGGTGATGAAAGGAGATAGCTTGCTGGGGTGATGAAAAAAGGATTTCTGTTTGGGAACTAACAGAGAATTCATAGGTTGTATGGAGGTGACTTGGGAGGAAGGGGAATAGGGAATGTCTACTTGTTGGGTTGCTTGACTGCCTTGATTGTGTTCGTTTTGGGTAAGGAGGTACAGGAAGATATTGAGGGGGTTGGTGGTGAATTTCCATATAAAATGTCCTCAGTATAGGCTAAGTCTGGCTCAGGGTAGGGTATGTTTTGATGGAGGGAGAGGGGCGCGTTTTCTCTCGCAGTACATTGTTCAAGCAGAGTCTGGGGGTGGTGAAGTCTGGTAGCTTGTGATTGACTTTTTATGCTAGGAATGCGGCAATGGATGATTTGATTGTTATCTGTAGACGGGAGGAGGTGCTTTACTGGTTTTGGATTTTGTTGGCTGTACCCCGTCATCTCGCCATCGCCTTCCAGAAAAAAAGTCCTGCCCTCGGGCTTGTAACAAGTATGTTTTTGATGTTTTAGTGCAGACGTAAGGGGTGAGTCTTTGTAAAAAGCACTACCATACTCTGGCTTGTATATTATTAGGGGCGCCAACTTCTCTGAACACAGTGAGGTGGCGGGGTTTGTTGAAGGTCTGGGCGAGGTGAACAAGTTGTGCAGGGGCGTGGATGGGGATGTTCTCCTCGTTCATTATGAGTGAGAGGCTGTTCACCTTCATTTTAGGGGGTGTTGCTGGAGTTGTGTCTGGGCTGGGAATGATTTTGGTAGGAAGTTTAGGGTCACTGGTGACATCGGGGGAAGGTGGGAGGAGCTGAGATGGGTAAGAGTCAGGTGACCTAGGTTGTGTGGGGGGAGGGGGGTGTGTTGTTGGGATTATTTTCTGGTGTATTTGTTTTGTGAATTCACTGGGGGGTGGTCGGCTGGTGTGGGCTTGGTAGACGAAGGATCTGCAGGTGTTGCATGGATTTGGAGGGTCCACAGGTGTAGTGGTGACAGGTGTAGGGGTGACAGGTGGCGGCTTCGTAGAGGCACGGTTGACAGGTAGTGGTCTGGCTGTGGTAGGGGTTTTGGCTCAGGTACGGCAGGGGACCACACTTTGGTCTGGACGGTACGGCGGCCAGATTTCCTACATTGCGGCTATGATACAAGAGGAAGAGAAGGGCTTAAAGTGGGGGAAGTACATAAACGGGGTTGTGGAGGTTTGTAGATTGGGGGCTTTGCGAAGGGGGATGATATAGCTGTAGGGCGTGGTAAAGGAGAAAGAAGAGTTATAGTGATGCAGATAAGTGAAACAATCGTTCAAATGGTGATGCTAGCATGAAATTTGGTACAGGTATTCTTCAAAGCTCACTTTCAAAGCACATACCGCTGGCCACGCAAAAATTCAATATGGCGACCATTTTTCAAGATGGCCGACACATCTGACTGAGCCCTACTGTTATGGGTCAGTTAATTGAAAGAAAAAAGACATGAATACTGTCCAATCCATTTTTTGGGGGCTCTAACGTGGAAAGTGAAGGTAATATTGTCCAAAGCAGTTGCATATTAGACTTTAACTAAGATGGCGTCCAAGATGGCCGCCATTAACCCGAGGAGGCCGGATTTTTTTGGCGATTTTCGGTAGTGTTTATGGCTTAATAGCTAACCAAAGAATAAAGATAGAGAAATGAGTCATAAACCACGTGAGAGAGTTCACTTTCAGCTTTTGTCTCGTAAAAAAATTCAGCTCCATAGGCCCAGTAGTTACTGAGATATTGCTTGTTTTCGTGAGGTAACTTTTCCGTGATTTTCCGTGTTTACGCACCTTTGCCATAGTGAAATTTCCTTAAACCCATTGTGTTGACATCACGGTAGTTTCGGTGATATTGGAACTCGGTGAAAATTACCGCAAAAGTACCGTGACGTCATACAAGTAAATAGCAGCCATCAGCAGGCTATTTAAAGGCTATTTAAAGCCGTACTATTTGAGTAGTGTATCGGCCTTCTGGGGTTAAAGACAAATTTGTTGATATCTTGGCTATTAGTAGAGCTAGACAAATGATTTGTTCATCTAATCTTACATTTTTGAGGTCAGAGAATTAGAAAGACTTGTCACATTATTAACTCATCAGGGTCATAAGTAACTAGACAAAGTGAAGGAAGATTATATCGTAGGAAACGGCCTAATTCACACCATTTATACATATCCATTGAGTACAAATAACATTAGTAAAAATACCATAGAATCAAAGACTCACACCTCACATTTGCAAGTGCACAGAGCTGTACAGGAGAGACCCAGCCTGTAGCACTTGCACCTGCCACGACAGTCTGATTTACAGCCACATTTGGTCAGCTGTTCGCAACTCTTGGCTATGGGGGAGTTGGCTGTCCAGAAGACGTGCCATTCTTCACCAACCTTCTGCCATCCCCATTCAGCAGGACTCTCTGCTTCTGGTTGACACTGGGTTGCTTGGGCCCAAACACAACCAGCCTGGAAGGCAGCTTGTCTAGTGTGCTGAAGCAGAACTGCTCTTGTTGGTGGAATGGCCTCATAAGGCCTCTGTTTTCTGGCAAACATGTCAAGCCTGGCCTCATCCACAGTGGTATCAGTGCTGGACCTGTCATACATCAGTATGACAAACCTCTCCAGTATCTCCAGGTCACCATCTTCCACTGTAAGAGGGTATTGGCTCAGCTTGGAGAAGACAGGGGAGGCCTCTGGACAAACATCCCATGTCTGCCAGGCAGTTTTCTTTCCCTTGTTACGGAAGGCTGAAACAGTGTCACACCCTGTGAAGGCATGAAAGAATAACATGCCTTTTAGCCTTCTCCTGCCCCATACCGCGATACAGACCATGCACACTGATCCAGCGCCAGCTTTGACCGTGACCAAATGCCACCCATAACTGCTCTAGCCCCAAACTCTGAAGGGCTGGAAAGGCACTCACTGCAATGACCACAACATTCTGTATCATTTGCCTTGACCATGACGGGCTTTGCTCCCATGTTCCTGCAGCATATTTGGCATGCACAAAGATGCGGCTGTCAGCATCCTCATGAGAGCACTTGGTCAGTCCTTGAAGACCTGTTTCATGAGTGCTGAGGACTGCAGATCTCTTTGTGACAATTACCAAGTTTGGTGCAGACATTTGGGCAACCCTGTCTGCCAGGAACTGGAACAACTTCGTCTTGTTGTCATTATGCCTAAGGAAGTTATGCCAATTGGATGGAATGCTGTTCTTGTTTGTCACCTTGCGTCTTCCTCCCTGGCCATGTTGAGACCTGGTCTCGGCTTTGAGGCTGGATGGGTTGTACACATCAAAGACAAGATGTGTGGTCTTGTACTTTGTAGCATAGGTGTGAATAAATGGCAGGAAGTCCAGAGTTGCATAGCCCTCAAAGGTCTTTCCTCTCTTTGGTGGCAAGACATGGACCAAAGCAGATCCATCTACAATCAGGTGGGACCTTTCCCTGTTGTAGAGGGCACTGAGACACACTCTGTGGTACTTTAGCTCCTGTGCAATAGCATCTCCACCACTCAATTTAGCAAGAAGCTTGCCATCGTTAAGTGCCTCTGCATACTCTTGTAGCCTCTTGTTAAGGTTCATGGTCATTACCTGCCTGAGATCAGATGCAGATGCTACTTTCTCACAAAAAATAAAAGTTTGACCATCATAGCTAGTTCGACGTTGCTTTGCATGATTGTCTTCAGACTCACTACTTTGACGATTAGATCGGCGTTTCCTTGCGCGATTCAGCTTGCTGTTGTTAAACAACAACCGGCAGTTGACATGGTATTTTGACTGATTTTCTTCTCAATGCGTCATATATCAATATATGACATATATATGTCATATATCAAGCCAAATCTGTTCTTCGACTTGCCAAACACTCTTTCATCAATAATAAATGCACTGAACTATCCAACTCTAGCTCTTCCCAAGCTTTCTGGCATCTAGCCAAAAACCTCTCCAACAATTTCTCTTCCTCGTCTTTCCCTCCCCTTTCCCACTCTGATGGCACAACCATCACTTCTTCCTCTGACAAAGCTAAACTCTTCGCTCAAACTTTTGCTAGAAACTCCACCTTGGATGATTCCGGTGCTATTCCTCCCTCTCCGCCCTCCTCTCTCTTACTTATGCCTAATATCCTAATCTCTTCTAAAGATGTACTTTCTACCCTCTCTGGGCTTAACACTAATAAGGCGTACGGTCCGGACGGTGTTCCTCCTGTTGTTCTCCAAAAACTGTGCTTCCGTGCTGACTCCCTGCCTAGGCAAACTCTTTCGTCTCTGTCTATCCTCTAATCGTCTTCCCTTCATGCTGGAAGCTTGCTCACATTCAACCTGTCCCAAAGAAGGGTGACCGCTCTCAACCCTCCAACTATCGTCCAATTGCTCTTATCTCTTGTCTTTCTAAAGTTTTTGAAACTATTCTTGCTTCCAAATTTCTTAAGCATTTCTCTTCCCATTATCTACTTTCAGATTGTCAGTATGGTTTCCTTAAGGGCCGCTATACTGGTGATTTTCTTTCATTTCTTACTAACTCTTGGTCATCATCCTTTCGTGACTTCGGTGTGACTTTTTCTATTGCACTAGACTATCGAAAGCCTTCGATAGAGTCTGGCATAAATCTTTAATTTCTAAACTACCCTCCTTCGGTTTCTATCCCTCCATCTGTGCCTTTGTCTCTAATTTCCTTTCCGGCAGTTCCATAGCCGCGGTTGTGGACGGCCATTGTTCACTTCCTCACCTATAAACTCCGGTGTTCCTCAGGGCTCTGTCCTATCTCCTATTCTCTTTCTAATTTTTATAAATGATCTCCTTAACTGTACCTTAATTCCCATCCATTCATACGCAGACGACTCAACCTTACACTACTCCATTAGTTTTTCAGAACGCCCCAGCCAGCAATCCCTCAACGACAAACGTAATGAAGCCATAGAACTCTTAAAATCTGATCTAAATACTATTTCCAATTGGGGCAGAGAAAACCTTGTTAACTTTAATGCTTCCAAAACCCAATTTCTCCATCTATCTACCCGTCAGGATCTCCCAGCGGACTATCCCTTATTCTTCAACAATACAAAAATCAACCCTTCATCTTCTCTCAATATTCTTGGTGTCTCTTTTTCTTCTGCTTCATTTGGAAGGACCATATTACCAGTCTTGCTAAGGCAGCCTCCCAGAAGGTGGGTGTGCTCAACCGCCTTATGGGGTTCTTTTCCCCTGCACAGCTTCTTGCTCTGTACAGGGGCATAGTGCGCCCTTGTATTGAGTATTGTTCACATGTGTGGGGAGGTTCCTCTCACACCGCTCTCCTAGACAAAGTTGAAAGACAGGCCTTTCGTATCATTAACTCCCGTCCACTCACCAACTCTCTGCAATCTCTCTCTCCGCCGCAATGTTGCATCTCTCTCGCTATTCTATCGCTACTATAATAATCAGTGTTCCTCAGAGCTATCCCAGTGCATACCACCTCCTTTACGTAGGGCACGTGGTACCCGTCTTGCAACTCAATCCCACCCCTACTCTGTGCAACTCTCCAACCCAAGAGTGAAACGGTACTCTCAAACTTTCTTCTACTCAACAGCTGAGCTCTGGAACTCTCTCCCAGAATCAGTCTTTCCCTCTTCCTATGACTTAAATTGCTTCAAACTCCGTGTGTCCAGGCATTTTGGCTCGAACGTCCCTTGATTTTGGCCCTGTCACTCTTTCAACTATGGGGGAGGCACTCGCTATAGGCAGTTATGCCTTTTGCCTCCCTCAATCACATAGAAAAAAAAAAAAAAAAAAAATATGCCGTCACCTTCATCAAGCCTTGTTGGATCCACGATCAATGGCATTTCCTGGATTTCATGAAACATCGGTATGTTGGTAGCCAGCATGGCATAACCGTCATGTTCAAGGGAATAATGGGTTCTAGGTGATGTTAAATCTTCACCTATTTTGTCTTTCTGGCAAAGACAACATTTTGACCAGTCAGTTTGTCTTATGGGAAAAATGGATTTTGAATCTGCCATTTTGCTTTCTGATTAAGGCTGAGGGTTTATCCTTTTACCACCTTAACGAAATTACACACACATTACTTTATGGGATACAACTATGTTCGGGTGACCTACACCTAGCCCGATCATTCATCCAGTGCCATTTAAGTCCCGTGTGATCTGTACACCATCCAGGTAAGTACATGAGCAAGTCATGTATAGCCCCCTTACCCTTGGCTCGGCTCTCCCGCGCTGGCACACCCTGTCAATTCAGGTGCAGCTATCTAACTCTATCTACTAACTACCAACTACTGTCTAGTAGCTAATTGATATGGGGCTGTTAGAAAGCATTTGGGACACTAAATTACACTACACTACAACTTATAGTATAGTACAGTAAAATAAGCTGACACTGAACCCCATGCTGAGTTGCACAGCAGCGATGTTACCAGTGTGCCTGGTTGTGTGTTGACATCACTCTATTATATTTGCAAGATCTCATCACTGCCTCAGTCCTTACTATCAAATGTGAAAATGGCTCCATTGGATTATCTGACCCAAAGAATGTATGTGCACACCAAAAATCATGTATATATGTTCAGTAGTTGCTTAGATATGAACATATGAAATTAATGGACGCCATCTTGAATGCCATTCTAAAATTCCAATTATAGACTATGACAATGATTAAAACAGTGCTTCTTATTAATCTGGTTAGCAAGAAACAGTTTTCTCTTAAAATGTTCACCAGGTAATAATTAGAAAAAAAATTAAGCAATATATGGTCAGGCACGGCAGCCATCTTGAAAAATAACCTTCATCTTGGATTTTCGCGTGGCCAGCGGTATTTTTGAGAAGAATGGACCTTGAAGGGTACATGTACCAAATTTCATGCTTGCATCACCATTTGAACGATTCTCCTGAAATTTGCAGTTATCTGCTCCACTTGGGGTTAATAGAAGTAGAAGGTTTCTGAATGGGTTTTGGTAGACGAGAGGGAAGTTTTCTAGGGGGGGAGGTTGTGGTAGTTGGAATGAGGGAAAGAGAAGGGGAGGTAGGTGATGGAGGAGATATCGGAATTTCAGTATCGGTGGAAGTGGGGGTGGTGGAGGAGGTTTGGGTTGGGGGGAGGGTTTTTGTTGTTGAAGGTGGGGTGTGGTGGATGATAGGGGAATGTATAAGTTCTGGGTGAGTGGTAAGTGTGTGTGTGTGGGGGGGGGGGGGGGGGGGGGAGGGGGGGGTTGGCTGAGAAGGCGGGGTCAGGTGGACTTGGTGTGGTGGGGTGGTTGAGGTAGTGGCTAGTAGTTGGGGGCGGAAGGGGAGAGATAGGTGGCGAGGGTTCAAGATTAGGAATAGGTGTATGTGGTAGAACAGGGGGTGTGGGGGGGAAGGGGGCAAGGTCTCTGTTTTGGTGGGAGAAAGGTTCGGATTACTGTCAAAAGGGCATGCGTTATCATCATCAGGGCTAGCTACCATAGATACATTTTTGTCTAGAGGGTGGAACCGGTGTACATAACGGTTACGGTATGTGCGTGATTCCCCGTGGTAATTTTTTATTTCTTCTATATTCCAACTACTCCCTCTCGGGCATAGGCTTAGAGCCTTTACACTACACCGCTGTACACAGTGAGGCCCATGAGGTCTTGTTCCAGTCTAGGGAGTGAGACATGCGAAGCACCCCGGCTCAAAGCAACTCCATCTCTGAAGCTGCTCCACCTCTGTGCTTCACAGTCTCATCCCCCAGACTCGGACCCTCACTCTCGGAACGCCACCTATTGAGCAATTAACTCACTAGGCATTGCTCCTATGTAACATATTTTGAATATGGGAATATTCATACAATGTTATTTAATCAGGGAACAATGAGGGCATTTTTTTGGCATTTCGGTGGCGCTGTGGTAATGCACTGAAACTAGGTACAGCACAAATTCCATCCAAATAATATCATCCCATTGACATATTGGGATTCGAATCCGGGTCCATTGGATTACCAGTCCATTGGCAAGACCACTCTGCCACACCTCCCCTATAACCGTGACCTGATAGTAATTTGGTACCGGTACTGTGAGAATCTCGAAGGATCCTTTGTATCTTGGCTTTAGTTTAGAGGGCACTCGAAGTTGTGCTACCATGACAAGATCGCCAACATGGTGTGTGTTGATTTTGGGTGTCTCGTCTGGTTGAAGATCTTGCAGGTATTGTAGTTGTCTCAATCTGTTCTTCAAGTGGACTAGGGATTGGTTCAAGTTTGACGAAGGCTCGTATGGAATGGATAGATGATGTAAGGGGAGGAGTAGAGGTGGTTCTCCAAATACTCGTTCATGGGGGGAGATTCCGTCTTGGCGTGGGCAGGTGTTAATACCCCATTGTACGATGCGTATCTGGCTGGGCCAGTCAGTGTTCATTTGTTTCAACAGGGTTCTGACTTGGTTGGCAATGGTGCGGACTGCGGTGGCTTCTCTCGCAGGTAGAATTTCCTTGGGGCCAGTAAGGGGCAGAATGACTAATCTTAAAACCGAACATTTGGGATATATGCGTCCAGACATGTCCGGTGAACTCAGGGGCGTTGTCAGAGTGAATGGCTTGGGGTAATCCGAAATATGAGAACACGTGTTGTAACATTGCTTCAGCTACTGCGAATGCGGTGTGTTCTTTAGCGGGACAAGCTATTACATATTTAGAGTATATGTCTACAAAGGTAATTATATATTTAAAACCTTTGACGCCTTCCATGGGTCCCATAACATCGACGGCGAGTAATTGCAATGGCTTGGATGCTATGATTTTTCCTGAGGGTCCTGGAGTTCTGGTTTTGTCTTTACCAAGGGCACAGGCTCGGCATGCTTCTGTTACATTCTTGTCAGTAAGGTAGGTTGAGGGTGTCCAATAAATTTCCTGGAAGGTGCAGACAAGTTTTCTTTGTCCTAAGTGGATGCCATTATGGGAGTGCAGGGATTGCATGGTAGAGAGAGCTGTGTTGGGGCTGATAACTATTTGTCCCTCGGTGGTGTAGAGATTGTGTCCTTTTCTTTGCAATTGGGAAAAGATAGGCCTTTGTATCTAATCTGGTTTCTGTTGTAGTTGAAATTGTTGCAGTAGGTGTTGTGGATCCTGATCTGTTGAGTCTTGATGGTGAATGGCACTGATTGGGGGCGTGGCTAGGTTCTTGATTAGGGTTGGTAGGTTGTAGAGGTAGTCTAGATAGGGCGTCGGCGTTGGTGTGTAATTTCCCAGGTCTATAAGCTATTTCCTTGAGCGATTCTCGCCATCTTACTGTTAAAGCATTTTTCGTATCTGACTTCCAGAGCCATTGGAGGGCGTGGTGATCTGTAACTATGGTGACTTTGACTCCGGCTAGGTATGCTTTAAAATGTTGTAGTGCCCATATGATTCCTAGGCACTCTCGTTTTGTCACGGGGTAATTAATTTCGGCTGGGTTGAAGGTTCTGATAGCACAAGCAATTATATGCTCTTTCCCGTCTCTAGTTTGGGCTAATACGGCTCCAATTCCGAACTGTGACACGTCGCTGTACAGGCGGAAAGGTTAGGTATAGTCTGGAAACGAAACGACTGGTGCAGCTATGAGGAGGTCTTTGAGGGTGTGGTTTAGGTCGAAGAGTTCTGCGACAGAGTCCCAAATCGACGAAAAAG
The DNA here is from genome assembly GCA_032716605.1 of Paralithodes platypus. Taxonomy (NCBI): domain Eukaryota; kingdom Metazoa; phylum Arthropoda; class Malacostraca; order Decapoda; family Lithodidae; genus Paralithodes; species Paralithodes platypus. The sequence goes on from CM064507.1 coordinate 17,247,466, forward strand.
ATTTTGCATCCCAGGAGCTGGACTGGACGACATTGTGGAAGCCTTCGAAGATACCACAAAGGATGCAAATGAAAATACCCTTTTTGTCATCCATGCTGGTTCAAATGACGTCATGCGCACCAGATCCGAAGAGTTGATGGAGAAATATCGCAAGATGATCCAGCAAAACAAAAACAAGTCAAGGAATATCATCATTTCAGGCATTCTCCCAAAGATCGACGCACCTGACAAATTCTACGACAAGGCCTTCAGCACAAATAGCCGACTAAAATATTTGTGTCTGAGGGAAGAAGTTGAATTCATCAACCTCTGGGACAACTTCTACAACCAGCCTACTCTGTTCCGCAAGGATGGCACTCATCTAAACCCTGTGGGTTCAGTACGCATGGGTCGTCTCCTACACGAAGCAGTCCGCAGCCATGGATCAAAAAGCGCCATCCGAGAAGAAGCAGCAGTGACATAAATCATCCAACGCCAAGCAAAAAACAGAGGCAACCGAGGACCACCAGCGATTAGGACCGAAGACAGCGAGGACCGAGGACAGCCATGAACATAAATGTAGATCCGACAAGAACCAAAAATATTATTAACCCGTACAGCTCCAGCGACGCGCCTGACGCGTCGGCGATGTATGTATCGCACAGCCCCAGAGACACGCCTGGCGCGTCACCCTAATTGCGCCGACCGTAACCTCAGGTATAGCCACTCAAGAGGGCTCAGATTTGTATGGGGAACTGTGTACGTATCCCACGCAACCGTGCGATGGTTGAAAACTTTCAAAGTACAATGCGTTGCGCGTGATGCGCGCAGCGCGCAACGACGGGATGCCTTATTTTTACTCTTGATAAAATACGTTTTCGGGGGCTCTGTAGGACCATTTCTTTAAGCTTTTTGAGCAGTTGTGGTTTTTCTTCATTCCTAACCCAGTTCGCTATGTTTCTGGAAATAAAACAATTTTTTGAAAACTGGCCGGTTCTGGTGAACAAACATTACAAAACTGCCGGGGGGCCTGTGGACGGGTTAAAGAGCGTTCCGTGAGTTCAAAAATAACAAATTTAAAGGTTTTCTATGCAAACGCTCGTAGCATACGCAATAAATTTTCAGATTTAGAGGAGCAAGTGTTTACAGAAAAATTATGATGTGATTGGCATACATACTCTTGGCTCAATACAGGAAGATAGAGACATTTTAGCAGAGTATTCACTTCCCGGTCTGTAATGTTTGAGGAAAAGGCCGAATAAATCGAAATGGAGGTGGCGTTTTACTTTATATGAAAGAAAGTCTTGACCCTGACGTCTTGTCAAAACCTCAAATTGTGAACGTCGACACATCTTTTGTGCTAATAAAGAATAATAAAGGTACAAAAATAATATTGCGTTAATATACAGACCTCCAGCTCAATCAGTGCAAACTGACCGAGAAATTTACGAACAAATTGCAGATGTAAGTACCTCACAAGATACCGTTATTTTTGGCGACTTTAATTTACCTGTGACCAAGTGGGGCGATACTCTTACTTCACACTCCGGACATGACTTGTATACGAACTTGCAAGAGAGTTCGCTTTATCAATTTGTTCGAACGCCGACCCGTGGTAATAACGTTCTTGACATTGTACTTGCAACAAAAGAAGATTGATAGAGAATTTGAATGTTGGTGATGAATTCAGTAACAGCGACCATCGTACGATAACTTTCACTTTAAAGTTTACTAGTAACGAACCAAATAGTAGCATCGAAAAGTCCCTAATTTCAAGAAAGCAAACTTCCATAAACTTAGAGCTATGTTTAACAAAACTGACTGGAGCTTTTTAATTATCAATAACGACATAAATACATCTTGGAAGTTATTCGAAACCACTAACCTAAAAGCAGTGCACTGCATACCATCGAAAATACGGCGTCCAGGCCATAACTAAGCCCAAATGGTGGAATAAAGATATTTCAAACTGCCTGCTTGCGAAAAACATTGCTAATGATAGATTAAAATCCTCACAAAATGACGAAGAACGGGTGAAATTTGTAGAGCTACGACGCAAAGCCAAAAAGTTAATTAAGCAAAGTAAAAAGACCTTAGAGTTACATTTGCGAATCAAAGTAAAACAAACCCGAAAGAATTCTATAGTTATTATTTGTTCCTTCCAACAACCACCTATACCCTCAAATCGATTAATGAAAATTTGCAAACAAATTTGTGCAGGCAGTCCGTGGATTCGAATCCAGGAGCTACACCGAAAATCAACACCTAGGAGACCGCACCACACAGAGTTTATCAGAAAGAAAAAAGTAGTTACTTCAACTGTTGGACCGTTAGTCGATGAAAATGGAGAATACACCAAAGACGAAGTACAAATGAGTAATGCCCTCAATACCTTCTTTGCATCAGTTTTTACAAACAGAAGACCTCAGTGATATCCCTACACCATCGCCGATTCAGATTGATAATTCCGATGTTCTACGCAATATCACCGTTACAGAGAGAGAAGTATTGAATTGTTTAGATAAACTCAAGGTAAATAAAACGCCTAGACCTGATACAATCTCGCCTAGAGTTCTAAAGGAAGCTAAGGATGAGCTCTCCAAACCACTGACATTACTATTCAATAAATCCTTGCAGTCTGGAACTATGCCTGATCAGTGGAAGCTAGCCAACGTAACACCGATATTAAAAAAAGGAAGCAAATCCCTACCCAGTAACTATCGTCCAATTAGCTTAACCTCAGTTGTACGTTAAAATCTAGAAACGGTCATACGAGAAAGACTCGTAAATCACTTAGAGGAAAATAACATACTTAAAGATACTCAACACGGCTTTCATAAAAAACGTTCCTGTTTAACAAACCTCTTAGAATTCTTCCACGATATCCTCAACCTCTACGATGAGAGTAAAGCTGTAGATATTATATACCTTGATTTTCAAAAGGCCTTTGACAAAGTTCCCCACAAACGTTTACTGCTAAAACTAAAAGCGCATGGAATACAAGACGGTGTGTTGAAATGGATAGAAAATTGGCTCAGCAACAGAAAGCAAAGAGTAGTCATAAACAGTAAGGCATCTAAATGGACATAGGACAAATAGCGGTCTCACCTGGGGGCGTACTCTCCCAAAGAACAAGTTGACGATATGCA
>CM064507.1:17250693-17312079 GCA_032716605.1 Paralithodes platypus
ATTGGTGTATATTGATTTCAATCATTTGATAGGCGTATATATCACGGTATACGGTACATTTCTGTCCCTACTATGTACCGTACATGTGACCTGGAAATTGCTATGACTCTTCTCCCTCCTTTCGTAAGGAGAAAAAATGTACCGTATACCGTGATATATACGCCTATCAAATGATTGACATCAATATATATATACTGTATATTGGTCTATATTGATTTCAATCATTTGATAGGCGTATATATCACGGTATACGGTACATTTCTGTCCCTACTATGTACCGTACATGTGACCTGGAAATTGCTATGATAGGGGTATATATAACCCCCGGTTATACGGTACATACGGGACATTTCTGTCCCTACTAGGTACCGTACTGTGAACGGGAAATTGCCTATGGAATCTATCCTCTCTCCTTTCGTATACCGTGATATATACGCCTATCAAATGATTGATATCAATATATATATACTGTATATTGGTCTATATTGATTTCAATCATTTGATAGGCGTATATATCACGGTATACGGTACATTTCTGTCCCTACTATGTACCGTACATGTGACCTGGAAATTGCTATGACTCTTCTCTCTCCTTTCGTAAGGAGACAAAATGTACCGTATACCGTGATATATACGCCTATCAAATGATTGATATCAATATATATATACTGTATATTGGTCTATATTGATTTCAATCATTTGATAGGCGTATATATCACGGTATACGGTACATTTCTGTCCCTACTATGTACCGTACATGTGACCTGGAAATTGCTATGACTCTTCTCTCTCCTTTCGTAAGGAGACAAATGTACCGTATACCGTGATATATACGCCTATCAAATGATTGATATCAATATATATATACTGTATATTGGTCTATATTGATTTCAATCATTTGATAGGCGTATATATCACGGTATACGGTACATTTCTGTCCCTACTATGTACCGTACATGGTGATATGTATGCCTATCTCTCTTTCTATACATGTACCGTTAGAGATAATATATATTGATATATATATACTGTATATTGATTGCAATCATTTGATAGGCGTATATATCACGGTATACGGTACATTTCTGTCCCTATGTACCGTAATGTGACCTAAAATTGCTATGACTCTTCTCTCTCTTTCGTAAGGAGGTATAGTGTTATACGAAAATGATGATATATAAAAGATATATGATTTTTTTGATAGGCGTATATATCATATACACATTTCTACTATGTTTGATAAATTTTTTTCTCTTTCGTGGAAAAAATGTAGTTTCCATGATATTATACGTATAAATATATATATAGGATATAGCAATTTGATTGGTATATACGGTACTAAATGTACATGTGATACAGGATATATGACGCTTTCTCCTGGACAACCGACCCTATAGTAAAGGAGAAAAATGATAAAATATACATGATATATATGTATATTGATATATATATATATAGGGTCATATATCAGGTGGGGGCGCAAATAAATCTGTATTGTATATGATTTCAATAGGATAAGAATAGATACGGTTATAATATATATGGTGATATATATATGATATATATATATATATATATATATATATATATATATATATTGATTGAAATCATTGATAGGCGTATATATATATATATATAATATATATAGGCGTGCATTTTCCACTCTCCGCTCTACTGATTTCGCTTGCTTTGCAGGAGAATGTTTTGTTTTGTTTTATAGATAATTATAGTTCAACACATTTTCCAAATCACCCTATGGGGGGGTAGTGTTGATGCCTCATTTTTTTTTTTGTGGTAGTCCAAGGAGGTGTAATCACCATTGCATTGAGGTTAGGTTGGAAAAGGACACGACGTAGATTAGAGTCAGTTCGAGGATGGGTGAGTTTAGATAAAAGGCAGGAAGTGAAAGTTATATAAGGTGAAGGCGGTATAGTAGGTTAGCGATTGAGAGTGGTCTTTAGTTAGACAAATGACCCCGATGGTGGTATGAGGTTTATTTTAGACCAAGAAGCAGATGCGGGATGGATGAGATTAGAGGAGAACTTGTGGAATGTAATGGGGGGGAATGGCGGTGATGTTGCTGATGATGATGACATTGAATGCATTTGTGTGTGCGGGTTAGTCGTTTTCTTTGCTTTATTTTTTAGGGGCTATTCCACCATATGAACGATTGAATAACTGGACAGTCATGAGTGGTAGTTTGAAAATAGATGAATGAATGATTGCATGAACTTATGAGCGTATGATTGGCAAATGAGGTCTCTTTTCTAGAAGGAGGAGGAGGTCTTGGAAGAGGGGTCAGGGTCCTTCTTCTAGAAGTGTTGTGTTCCAGTGTTGTGGTACTCGGTTTTTGTAAACATGGCAAGAAAGATAGAAGAAGCGCATAGTCCCACATTTATTACAAATAACTACACATGGAACTGGCTTTCCTTTCCTGATTTGGGGTTCCTCCTTGTTGTGTAGTCTCTGCAGACGTGGACACTGCGTTCAGTCAGTTGCTTCCGGTTGGCCCGTGCGGCTTTGTGATGCTGAGCGGGGGCAAACCACACAGCATGTGGGTCGAGAAGTTGTCCCGGCTCTCAAGGCGGGCAGGCATATTCACGATCGGCCTCGGAGGTGGTAGCATACGTGTGGTTCCGTGCTTCCTGAAGATGGAGTCGATGATGTCCTTTGCGAAACAGCCTTACCGAGCTCTTTTCCTGTCCGCCTCATCCACAGGTTGTACGCATTCAGGATAGTGACATCAAGAAGATGGAGTACCACCTCTTATACCACTTACACGTCTCCCTGAGGCAGTCAACAGCAGTGATTTGCATGTCACTCTTATCCACCAACCGCATGTTTATGTTGTAGTCCATAACAAGGTCAGGTTTGGAGATAGGGACTAGATGCTTCTCGCGGGTGACAGGGTCCATGTGGTATCTCTTCTTCCCGCTATCTCGCATTGTGGACTTGTGGAAGGTGGAGAGGACATTGACTGGCTTTGTGTCATGCCAACAAATAGCCAGTATACTGTCACTGCTGCTCTTCTTCCGGAAGATGTCTCCTTTCTGTGTAGCATGAAACTTGGGCCAGTGTTTCCTGTTTGCCCTGACAGTTCCACAGCTTCCCGTGCTCCTTGCAAGGAGATACCTGGCAAGGAGAGGAGAGGTGTTAGAAATTGTCGCTGTACAAGATACGGTTGGCATCCAGATACGGCTCCATCAGTGTCTTCACAACCGCCCCTGAAAGACCCAGAGGGTCGTTTGGAATGTCCACATCAGTAGCGGTGTAGATGATGAGGTCCAGCACGTATCCTGTCTCGCAGTCACACAGTACAAAGAACTTGATCCCGAAGCGGTGACGCTTCGACGGAATATACTGCCTGAAAGAGAGACGTCCACGGAAGAGGATCAAGGACTCATCGATCACAACATTCTGAAAAGGTTTGAAAAACCGGCGATACCTGGTCAGGAGGGAGTTCAGGAATGGCCGGATTTTCCAAAGCTTGTCAGCTCCGTGTGCGGCAGTGTTGTCGACAAAGTGCAAGCACTTGAGAATTTGTCGGTATTGGCCCCTGGGCATGTACATGTTGAAGACTGGCGTTGATCTAATGTCATGCATCAGCCAATAATCCAGCATGTTGTGCTTTCTCATGTGGGGCATTAGCATTGTGAGGGCCAAAAACACGAGGAGCTCAGGGATATCGATGGGAGTCCATCTCCTCATGTGGGGCGAGGCCATCTCTTCGGAGTGCTGGCTTGCGTAGAGGTTTGTCTCCCTTACCATGTCCCCGAGCAATTCATCGTCAAAGAATGCTCGGAAGTAGTCATAAGGGGTGTCATTTTCGGAACAGGGAAAGGCAGGCTGGACGCCATTTGTCCCCTTATCAAAATTGGGTGGAACCCCCGGAATATCCCGAGGCTCGCAGTGCTCCCACTGAAAGATAGGTGGCTCGTCCGGCCTCCTGCCCCTCCCGACCACTCGTGGGGCACCTCCTGGGGCACCTCCCGGGGCACCTCCTGGGGCACCTCCTGGGGCACCTCCTGGGCCCTCCTGGGGCACCTCCCGAGCACTTACCCGAGCACCTCTTCCGGCCCTTCCTCGGGCCCTTCCTCGGGCCCTTCCTCGGGCCCTTCCTCGGGCCCTTCCCCGGGCACCTTGCTGTCGCTGTCCCTGTTGTGGCGGTCCCTGCTGTGGCTGTGGCTGTGCCTGCCCGCCATTAGAATCGCTTGCTGGCGTGGGGGATATCCTGGCTTCAGGCGAATCGGGAGAGCTTGAGTCGGTGCCGGCATCACTCTCAGACATCGTCAGCCGACGCCTGGTCCTCCTGATCCTCCTCTGCTGCCCGGGTGGCGTTGACAACCTGGGAGGAGCAACAACAGCTGGTGTTGACGTCGCTGGTCCTGGTTGTCCATGGGCGGGGGTTAGTGGTAGCTGCACTACCCCCGAGATGTTTCCTAGCTCACCGGGCATCACTGGAGGCTCTGACGAAGCTCGCTGCCTGGATGTGGATGGGCGTGGCTGTGGGGATGACGATCTTCGTCGTTTGGCCTGTCTTGTGTTGCCTATAAAAATTGTGGGAATGGTATTTCGTATGAGGGATGTGCAGACTCAAACTTGACAACTAAGACATGATTGATTTGAGAGAGAGAGAGAGAGAGAGAGAGAGAGAGAGTCCTAGCAATTTCAAGGTCACCTGCGTAAGGAAACAAATGTACCGTATACCGTGATATACAGTATACGCCTATCAAATGATTGCAAGCAATATACACCAATATACAGTATATATATATATATATACTGTATATTGGTGTATATTGCTTGTAATCATTTGATAGGGGTATATATCACGTGTACAGTACATTTCTTTCATTACGAAAAGAGAGAGAAGAGTCCTAGTAATTTCAAGGTCACCTTCGTAAGGAAACAAATGTACCGTATACCGTGATATACGCCTATCAAATGAATGAAAACTCGCAAACACTAAATAATAATATCAATACCATCATTTGATAGGCGTATATATCACGGTGTAGGGTTGATTTCATACTATGAAATCAACCCTACACCGTGATATATACGCCTATACAAAATGATGATATCAATATACGGTATATACAGTATATATATATATATATATATATATATATATATATATATATATATACGTATATTTATATTATATACGCCTATCAAATGAATGAAAACTCGCAAACACTAAATAATAATATCAATACCATCATTTGATAGGCGTATATATCACGGTGTAGGGTTGATTTCATACTATGAAATCAACCCTACACCGTGATATATACGCCTATACAAAATGATGATATCAATATACGGTATATATATATATATATATATATATATATATATATATATATATATATATATATATATATATATATATATATACGTATATTTATATTATATACGCCTATCAAATGAATGAAAACTCGCAAACACTAAATAATAATATCAATACCATCATTTGATAGGCGTATATATCACGGTGTAGGGTTGATTTCATACTATGAAATCAACCCTACACCGTGATATATACGCCTATACAAAATGATGATATCAATATACGGTATATATATATATATATATATATATATATATATATATATATATACGTATATATATATTATATATATATATATACGTATATTTATATTATATACGCCTATCAAATGAATGAAAACTCGCAAACACTAAATAATAATATCAATACCATCATTTGATAGGCGTATATATCACGGTGTAGGGTTGATTTCATACTATGAAATCAACCCTACACCGTGATATACGCCTATCAAATGATTGCAAGCAACATGGAGTCACGCGAATAAATGAATAAATACATGAATACATGAGGGTAGAGAAAGAATATACTACATGATGGTAGTGCCCGGGGCTAATTGTCAAAAGGGTATTCTGGGGATTGACCTGGTAAACAGTGAGTCACACAAACAGATGGGAAGAAGGAAAGAGAGAAAGAGAGAGAGAGAGAGAGAGAGAGAGAGAGAGAGAGAGAGAGAGAGAGAGAGAGAGAGAGAGAGAGAAAGTAAATTTCTCCAAAATATCATATATAGAACAATAAATATACGTATATATTTATATTTATATATATATATATATATATATATATATATATATACCGTATATTGATATCATCATTTTTTATAGGCGTCTATATCACGGTGTAGGGTTGATTTCATACTATGAAATCAACCCAACACCGTGATATACGCCTATCAAATGAATGAAAACTCGCAAACACGAAATAATAATATCAATACCATCATTTGATAGGCGTCTATATAACGGTGTAGGGTTGATTTCATACTATGAAATCAACCCTACACCGTGATATACGACTATCAAATGAATGAAAACTCGCAAACACGAACTAATTATATCAATACCATCATTTGATAGGCGTATATATCACGGTGTAGGGTTGATTTCATACTATGAAATCAACCCTACACCGTGATATACGCCTATCAAATGAATGAAAACTCGCAAACACGAAATAATAATATCAATACCATCATTTGATAGGCGTATATATCACGGTGTAGGGTTGATTTCATACTACGAAATCAACCCTACACCGTGATATACACCTATCAAATGAATGAAAACTCGCAAACACGAAATAATAATATCAATACCATCATTTGATAGGCGTCTATATCACGGTGTAGGGTTGATTTCATACTATGAAATCAACCCTACACCGTGATATACGCCTATCAAATGAATGAAAACTCGCAAACACGAAATAATAATATCAATACCATCATTTGATAAGCGTATATATCACGGTGTAGGGTTGATTTCATACTATGAAATCAACCCTACACCGTGATATACGCCTATCAAATGAATGGAAACGTAATATATGAAGACCAACACCACAATCTTCAATCGCTTGCAATCAAACTTGCAAGCAATTTCAGTCACATGCGTAAGGAATGTATTCTACTGTACACCGATATATATGTATTATATGATATATAGCCTACGCCTAAGATAATGAATGGAAACGTAATATATGAAGACCAGCACCACAATCTTCAATCGCTTGCAATCAAACTTGCAAGCAATTTCAGTCACATGCGTAAGGAATGTATTCTACTGTACGCCGATATATATAATATATATAATCTCTATCAATCTCTCAAATAATATAAATGTAAATTGTACTTACCAACACCCACACCAGTGTGTTCACCAAGCTCCTCGTCACTATCTTCACCATCTTCGCCCCGCAAGTTATGGCGTCTGTGAAAACCGATGACAGGGTTATCTTCCAGTTCTTCTTCCTCCTCACTTCCCCCACTCTCACCAAGCCCTTCCATGCTTTCATTCAATGATATTCTAGATACCGCTGAAGAGTTCATCAGCAGAACTAACTCCTCGGCTGAGAGCGGGGCCCTACGCCTTGGCTGGCGCGACGTACTGGGGCCGGGCACCGAATCGAACACTGGCAAATCTTGTCTCTCCATTTTGGCGGCTAGAGCGGTACTGAGCCAAGCTCACGCGGTGGGGATGTGTGGGTGGGACTTAGTAGTACACTGCCTGACCACTAGATTTTGCTTTCCACTTAAATTACGGCGGGAAATACCAACTCGACCTATGTAGCGCGCCGCCAGATAGTCCAGATTTATTATACTCGACTTATGTTGCGCGCCGCCATTTAAGGGTTAATACCACAGAACATTCTTAAACTACAGAAATTCGTATAAATATAGCTAGAAAAACTTAAAAAGCCGTCGCCGGTACAGGTTAATTAAGGGTCCACCGGTCATGACAGCTTCTCGGGTGAGTTGAATTATCTTAAGACCCCCTCCCCAAAGGTAGTTGTACAACACGTGGAATCATCACTTTTACAAATATAAACACGAAAATACGAAACATTCAAATAATTAATCGATAGCATTATACTTACTATTTGCTTTAATTGGCGACAGCTCGCCTGACCGGGTCTAGGAGATTTTCTGTTACTTGGAATTGTCGATTCTCTATTTCTTTGAGAAAGTTGAGAGCATGCGTTCAGGAGTCGGTCATCATTCTGAGTGTGCTCGCGGAGAGGGTTTCAGAGCGTGCCATTAACCCCTTCTGTACCGGCGACATCCTTTTAACTTAATGTTGGCTACTATTAGACGAATTTCTTCAGTTTAAAAAGTGCCTCCAGCAATTGACAGGCTTGGAACTAACGCAAAACCCGTTTTAATACCACAGAACATTCTTAAACTACAGAAATTCGTATAAATATAGCTAGAAAAACTTAAAAAGCCGTCGCCGGTACAGGTTAATTAAGGGTCCTCCGGTCATGACAGCTTCTCGGGTGAGTTGAATTATCTTAAGCCCCCCTCCCCAAAGGTATTTCTCGCAATTTCCTCCTCTGTTCCGCGTGACCCAAAGAGGGCATCTCTAAAGGGACAATCATATAGGTTTGTTTTCTTTTCATTTGTTGGTGGCAGGGGCCTTTTCTTAGAGAACCTACTCGCTGCAGCCAAAACATTCTCTCTATCGTCGTTAGTTAGGTACGAGTGGCAAACGGCCATGTGCTTCCGTAGGTTGGCTGATTCCCTGTAGCAACCGGCGACTGGGCATGGTCTGCCAGGTCTATTTGTTGTCTTGCTGATCGCTTTGGACTATTTACGATTTGGGCCTTTGTTTTCAGAAGCTTTCTTGCACACTGCCACTGCAGGAATATAGTATTCTTTTCTCAGCCTTTCTCTTTCTTCAGTTCATCTAGTTCAGCTTTTTTCGTTTGTCAGTCCGTAAAGTCTTAATATTGCGGACACGTTCGATCTCAGTGTTCAGTTGTCGTCTATGATTAGTCTTGGAGCTGGTCTTTTTTCCCGTTTCATCACTGATATAAACGCTAAAACTATCGTTATACATTACTTCTATAAAATCCAATATTGATGAGAAAATATTCTTAACATCGCCATCATGTTCAGCGGAAAATATAGCTATGGTTTAGTATGTATGATAATACAAATATGTTATTTAGCCGGTTTCGGAAATATTGTGAAGAAAAGTGACACATACCACAATTCGCAGCAGAAATATTTATGAATACTAATTGTATACGACAACCATTATAGATTCACTATTTTGTTGTTTGATAGAAACATACCACAATTCGCAGCAGAAATATTTACGAATACTAATTGTATACGACAACCATTATAGATTCACTATTTTGTTGTTTGATAGAAACATACCACAATTCACAGCAGAAATATTTACGAATATTAATTGTATACGATATAACCATTATACAATAGATACACTATTTTTGGGTTGATAGAACAAATATTGTTGTATAGATTCCCTCTATCTTGTGAAGTGTATTTCAATGCAGTTGGGGTGATATGTGTGGATAAAAAGGAGCGATAACATTATTATGTTGGCCGCGGCTAGAAGCTTTTTGGCCCAAGCTGGAGTACTAGCCTAGTAGGGCGGGCGAGCGTTTTACTATACTGCGCGTTTTTTACAGGGTAGGTGGGAGGTGGAGAGCGCGGCTCACTTCCTATGTAGGCGGGAGAGGCACGCCAAAGGTTAATGTACCACTGTGTAAAAATCATAAAAATCCATCGATTATGTTTCGAGTTACGCACCATTTTTCACTTTTTAGATTAGAAATGTAAGTTATATATATTTCATATTTTGAAATATAGGATTCAGGTTTTATACACTCCTACGAGCAGGTTCAAGCGCGACATGATAAATATTGTTGTATAGACTTCCCTCTATCTCGTGAAGTGTATTTCAATGCAGTTGGAGTGATATTTGTGGATGAAAAGGAGCGATAACATTATTATGTTGGCCGCAGCTAGAAGCTTTTTGGCCCAAGCTGGAGTACTAGCTTAGTAGGGCGGGGGAGCGTTTTACTATACTGTGCGTTTTACTATACTGTGCGTTTTTTACTGGGTAGGTGGGAGGTGGAGAGTGCGGCTCACTTCCTATGTAGGCGGGAGAGGGTAGGCCAGGCACGCCCAAGTGTTAATGTACCACTGTGCAAAAATCCTAAAAATCCTTCGAGTACTTTTCGAGTTAAGGGTACTTCACACAGTCAGGAATGCGAGCTAGAATCACTAGGAGTAGCTGAAAATTCCGATTCCTTGGCTTATTCGCGGTGAAAATCGATGACTCCTAGTGATTCTAGCGATATCCTAGTGATTCCTGTTAGACTCCCAGTGACTCCAAACCAGTCCCGGCCGATTGGCCCTGTCCGACAAAATGTTCACCGTCTTAAAGGTTCTCGCCGCGAATCGGACCATTCCCTGTAATACTTCTCACGTGAAAGTATACTATACAGTATACGGGTAGTAAAGTATACTATACAGTATACGGGTAGTAAAGTATACTATACAGTATACGGGTAGTAAAGTATACTATACAGTATACGGGTAGTAAAGTATACTATACAGTATACGGGTAGTAAAGTATACTATACAGTATACGGTAGTAAAGTATACTATACAGTATACGGGTAGTAAAGTATACTATACAGTATACGGGTAGTAAAGTATACTATACAGTATACGGGTAGTAAAGTATACTATACAGTATACGGGTAGTAAAGTATACTATACAGTATACGGGTAGTAAAGTATACTATACAGTATACGGGTAGTTAACTTTTCTCGGTCAAACATTATAAATAGACCTAGTATTAACCTTATAAGTACCATTTCCCACAAGATATTGTATTCACCTAGTGATTGTGTGCAGAGAATGAAATTACGGTAGGTGAGGTAATTAATAATGTGAACAATGTATGGTCAATGTTCCAATACCCTACTTGTAGTCTACAAGTTCTGCAACTCCCCTTACCTAACATAACGAGAGTGGTGGAGACGTGTTTGTATGTGTTTTGAAATGTCAGATTCGTTTGGGGGTGCAGAGTAGAGTTTGGATTACTACTTGGAGGGGCGTTGTAGTCGCCGGGTTAAAGTTTGAGCCAGCGGAATCATGGCTTGGTGGTTGTTCAGGGGCCGTTGTAGTCGCCGGTTAATAATCTAGAAGTTCTGCAACTCCCCTGACCTAACCTAAGCAAACTAACACAACCTATAAGTGTTACCTATATTAGGTAATCGTATGAAAAATTACAGAACTCGGTAACGAATGAAAACAAGAAGATGTGATGGATTAAATATATTTGCGCACCATTTTTCACTTTTCAGAAATGTAAGTTATATTTCATATTTTGAAATATAGGATTCAGATTTTATACACTCCTATGAGCAGGTTCAAGCGCGACATGATACAAGATCTATACACTTCTATGTGCAAGATAAAGCATAGTACGACCAAATACGAATATACAGTATATACTTACAACAAAACTCTGTTCGGCGGCCGTAATCGCGAGAGAGAGAGAGAGAGCCGGCGGCGGAAATTTCACCACGGTGGACGAGTGGAACACCTCGAAGATGTGTCCTCGTTGCTAGGTACGGGCCTCCTGTCCGAAGGCTAATTACTGACTGACCCGCGGTCAAGCGGTCGACGATACCCTGTCCAGATGAACGAAACACTAGATGATACCCTGCCAGGTAAACGAAACAATAGATGGCACCGTGCCCTAATGGAAGACGCACTAGACGGTAGCCTGCCATTCTCGAACAAAATTATATACAGATTTTCCGCACATGGAGAGCCAATAATTTAAGTCTCTATTCACATTACGGACAGGCCAGTTGCAGGATGACGTTCCCTAAGAAGTCTCTAACCTCTGGTACCCCAAGTAAGGGTTCCGCCATACTGCAACATTTAGTATTACGGACAGACCATTTGCAAGAGTATTTGTGGAAACTTTTTCACATACAAAACTTGACCTAGGTGTATACAACGTAATATACGAAACATTGATTAGATGACCGACACACTAAACGAAGAATTGGGGGAGGTACATTTTCCTGTGAAACGCCTTTGAACATTGCCTCAGCCGTCATCGAGAAATGATGGAGAGTCACTCTTCGAACAATTTAGCTTTCTCGAAAAAAAACATTGTTTGTAATTTGTCCACAAAAGATTTAACACACACAAATTTAGACCCTCCCCCGCCCCCAAAAAGGTTCACCGCCAACTCAAGTCGAATAGCAGATTTTATTGTTGGTGAGTCGTCTGCCTGGGATTGTCGGAGCTCTCGAATCGAAGTATTTCCGATCGCTCCCAAAGCCCACCAACTCACGTTGGACAGCAGAAGATCGCCTAAATGTTTGTGTGAAAATACACGAACATATGTTTTTTCGTGAAAGATAAATTTTTCGAAGTGCGACTCTCCATAATTTTTCGATGACGGCTGAGGAAATGTTCGAGGGTGTCTTACAGGCAAATTTACCTCCCCCAATGATTCATATAGTGTGTCGTTTACACCTAGGTCATGCTTCGTATTGTACGTCGTAGAGTATCTCTGCCCAGAGATTGGTCCATAGAGTACATATGACCTAGAGGTGAAAGAAGACGCCACAAATCTGTAAATAGGGATCCGCACGTTCGAGAGATGGCAGCACGATCACAATGGGAGGGGAGGGTCCCCACAAAGACATTATATTGACTATCCTCGGTCCCATTAATTCACGCTTTCGCCTCCAGGTCATATGTACTCTATGGATTGGTGTACCTGCGAGGTGTGAACAATTTGAACACTATTTTTTTGGAGAGAGAGATTTTGGAGAGAGAAAAGATTTTCGGTGAGGTACGCCATCGCACATTTCTCCAAGATTTATCGATGTCTGTCGCATGACAACGACGCTGGTCATTGTTTCCTCTCACTCAAGTTACCGACAGATTGGTCTACCTGCGAGGTCTGCATTCGTTGCTCTGAGAGGAACAATGACCAGCGTCGTCGAAGATGATATTTCAATATAAAGGGTCCAATGTAGCCCAGAAACTCTTCCCAGATTCGACTATGTCGTCGCTGACATTACAGAGAGGCTTCCAGGTGGAAAAAAACAAAAATGTGTAAACAATTAATGATTTTCAATACAACAAAGATTATGTAATAGTTGTTTTTATTTCCTAACCGGCTATATTTTTGTCAACTGGCTAAACCATATGTCAGACCCAGAATTCTTCCGCAGGAGCGGTCAGGAAGAAGAACCCAAAGTTACACAGTCAGAGCGACATATTTCGACGTGTCTTCTCCCTCCCTCCCTCACTGAATGTGGGGGCAGCCCTGTATGAGCGGAGCACGGGTTAGAAGTTGTTTGAGAGACTGGGTTGGGGTGGGGGAGCAGTGTTGTGTATATGTTGTGTATTCTAGTCCAGGCGGAGCGATATTGTAGATGGACAATTGGCCGCTCCTCAATCTTGAGGGGTTGGCGTGCGATGATCTGTGTAATTCACCTGCCTCGGTTATTGTTTTTGGAGTGAATGCTATTGGGTGTGATTCATTCGGGCTCGCCTATGATTTAGCAGCTCTATACCCCTATGCTGATGTGTACAGAGAGAGACGCAATCTATCCAGAGATCGGATAGATTTCTATTCGAGAGGCCTCCCAACGACCCTAGGCAGAGGACTCTAATTAACCCACAAAACATATTCCGCTATTCAAAAACGAGACTTCGCTGTGATGTGAAAAAGTGTTAACAATATTTTTTGCCAGAGAGGTAAATATTTCGGAGAACCACTCTCCAATTTTTCTCGATGTGGTACCTTATCTCGTTTCATAACACTGAATACTGCATCGTCTGTGGATTTTCCTATAAATAAGTACATCTATGTCGAAAGTTACAAAAACAAGGACTCGCGTAATACAATTTTATTATTCTTATTAGGCAAAATGTACAAATAATTAATTGATTAGGGTCGAATATGGTCGGAGGCACATGGTAATACAATTTTGCCAGTTGGTCCACATACCAAAGGGTTATTGCATTCAAATTCCAACCTTACCTCAAATATCCCTGTAAGACCATTTGCTCTCTAAAGGGATAAAATATAGTTCTAGGTTTTGTTTATTTTTATAAAAACAAATGAGAGTGGTCTGCCGAGGTGTTTCTGAATATTTTCTAGAATGCCGAGAGTCATTGGAGGACCCTCGAATCGAAATATATCAGATTGCCACGAAAGCGACGTCGAGAAATATTCGAGAGTATCTCCCCGAAAAATTAACCTCTTATGAAAAATTTGAACAATATTAGTTTCCTGTTGTGAAAAATCTGAACAATAATTTTTTGAGAGAGGTGAATTTTGGGGGATAAACTTCTATGAAATATTTGAACAATAATTTTTTCCAGTTGTGAAAAATTTGAACAATTGAACAATATTGTTTTTGGGAGAGAAGTGATTTTTTGGGGGGGATGGAAGACACTCACGAACATTTCTCGATGTCAGCCTTCATGGCGATCGGATAGATTTCTATTCGAGAGGTCTCCTAACGACCCTCGGCAGAGGACTCCAAATTTAACCCTAAAAATATTCCGCTATTCAAAAGAAAGACTGCTGTGGTGTGAAATATTTTAACAATATTTTTGTAGAGTGAAATACTGGATCGTCTGTGTTTTTTCCTATAAATAAATACAACTATGTGGAAAGTTACAAAAACAAGAAATATAGTAGTAGAGTAGTACAATTTTATTATTAATTTTATTATTCTTATTTGGCAAAAATGTACAGATAATTAATTAAAATAGGGTCGGAGAGGTGAGACAATTTTGCCAACCTTACTTCAAACATCCCTGTAAGGCCATTTACCCGTTACCCCATTAAATATTAATATTTGTGTTTGGTTTGCCGTGTCCCAATACCAAATTTAATCGTTTTGTTTATTTTGGTTCTCCTCCCGACTTGATTTGACTGTCGTTGTATTTCAGTCGTTTTGAATCTACCATAAATAGAGTTCTTTCTTTCTAGGTAGAGAACATTCCAATCAATTTCCCGTCTCCCAATACCTTTTCGGGGGAATTTACCCATTAAATGCTTCACATCCTCATATATAGTCGGAATCGTTTGAATTGGCAATGATGGCATTTTGAAAATGTTGACAGATCCATGATTTATCAATTTTGAAGTCTTCTTGACGATGGAAATTGTCGATGCTTCTCTGATCGACCCCTCCAGGGCTGCTTGGTTCATCTGCATCTGTGATCCTGCACTTTCTATGATGGTTGGTGTAACTGGCGAAAAAGGCCCTTGCTCATCCATAAGAGTCGTTGCCTCACTAATGGACCCCTGGAGAACTGCAGACCTAGATCCACAGACTGAAACTGACAAGGTTGATTCATATCTGAAGAGTAAAAAACAATATATATCTACAGTATATATAAAGTTGCTCAGTATAATTATGTTATAATAGTAATTATTATTATTATTATTATTATTATTTCCAAATATTAATCACACTATAATAATATTTAATAATAGTATTGCAATTATATAAATTTCAATTAAATGTAAGTAATAAATATATAACTTACACATTGTCCTCCTGAAGTGTTGTCACCTCGCTAACAGATCCGTGCAGCACTGCAGACCGAGATCCACAGCCTGGAACTGAAGATCCGTGTTTTGATGCAGATGACGTACGGTACTCCTGAATTGTAGTCACCTCGCTACCGGATCCTTGTAGCACTGCGGACAGAGAGACACAGTCAGGAACTAACCGAGTCCCATCATCCAAGGGTACATTACTTAACTGTAGCCTGAAAAGTGTGGGGCAAAAAAATATACATAAGTTGTTATAATGCAAATATAAAGTTAATTGTAGCATGATTTATTATATTAGTATACAATAATTCCCTAAATACACAAAAAACTAGGATTTTGTTTTCAAAATGTTGTGTACTTACCTGGGAGGAACGTATTCTGAAGGACCAGCAAGAGGACAGGCCGCACTTACATCCTGTGAAGGCTTTGAAGGGCGTGACATTCTAGCATCCTCCCCCAGCTCCATTAATGGCAAGCCATGCTTTTTCCTGAAAGAAGATAGATATTCCTACTGTTAGTATTATCACTATATTTCTCCTGAAACAAATTTAACCCTTTATCTGGCAAATGGCCTTACAGGGATATATGAGGTAAGGTAGGATTTTTAATGCAATAACCCCCTGGCATGTGGATTAACTGACAAAATTATATTACCTTGTGTCTCTCACCTCTCAGACCCCAATTCGAGTAATTATTTGTACATTTTGCAAAATAAAAATAATACAAATGTAAAGTTTCTGTATCAAAGTATTATTCACACTGCAATAATATTTAATAATATTATTGTATATATTTAAATTAAATGTAATTAAAAGTAATAAACTTACACATTGTCCTCCGGAAGTGTTTTCACATCGCTAAAGGATCCTTGCAGCACTGCGGACCGAGATCCACCTAGAACTGAAGATCCGTGTTTTGATGCAGATGGTGTATGGTCCTCCTGACTTGTAGACTCCCCCTGAATTGTAATCAGCTCACTAATGGATCCTATCAGCACTGCGGACAGAGATCCACAGTCTGGAACTGACAGAGTCCCATTATCCAACGGTACATTAGTTGACTGTCGCCTGAAAAGTGTGGGGCAAAAAATATACATAAGTTGTTTTAGGGGAAATATAAAGTTAATTGTAGCATGATTTATTAGTATACGATAATTCCCTAAATACACGAAATACTTTGATTTTTTTCTTCACATTGTGTGCACTTACCTGGGTGGAACGTATCCTGAAGGAGCGGGAAGAGGACAGGCCGCACTTACATCCTGTGAAAGCTTTGAAGGGCGTGACTTTCTCTCCCAGTTCCATTAATGGCAAGACATGCTGTTTCCTGAAAGATTATACAAATACCGGCTGTTAGTATTCTCACTATTTGTCCTCTGAAACAAATTTAATCCTTTAGCAGGCAAATTACCTTTGAGGAAGGTTGGAATTTGAATGCAATATCCCTCTGGCATGTTTACCAACTGGCAAAATTATATTACCGTGTGTCTCTCACCTCTCGGACCACATTTTAATGAAGCATTTGTACATTTTGCCAAATAAAAATAATAAAATTGTGACTTTTATGTAAGCCTCATTAACACCTACCCTGATGCTGCATCACAACGTAGATTCTGCAGACTGTTCACAACTCTGTTTCCAGTAGTCCTGCGATTGGTGAAGTCGTAGTAATTTCTGCATGTTGTCATGCTGTGGCAGGCCAAGGTTGCAAGGGCTTGTCTGTTGGCAAGCGTATCCTCATCTTTGAGGGCGGCTGTGATCTGTGCATGTCATAGCTTCCGGCTGCCCACTCTCCCAACAATACCTGCCCTCAGTCCCATCTTGGCAATGATCTTCCCTACATTTTCTATTGAGAGTCGAGAGCAACATTGGCCATCGGGGTTGTTGCCTTGCCAATTCACAAAAATCTTACATTTTGGCCTTACACATGTGGCAACTATTGGGCGATAATATTTCATGTACGCCTCAAGAGCAGCTGCCTCTGTATTGCCTAAGTATAAGATGCAGGGGTCTTTGGACCCCGTTTTGTGTCGTGATACTTGTATGCAAGTTACCTTTCTGCCATCTTCGACTTCTGTTGATCTTCCCTCGTATTCGCCGATTGTAAATTCAGTAAACTCTTGATTTCTTCGTAGGCATAGAACGGACAGTCTCACAATCAGTGCATCTCGCAAGCTGACAAAATCTTGTTTTATAAGTGGCTTTGCTAGTGCACGTCCATCGTGGCTTAATGATGCCGCCTTGTTTATGGGAATTTCAACAGCATCATTAGTTTCCAGATGTACATCTTCCATCGCCAAAATCGCGGCCTCGTTTTGCTGTTTACGGTGTTCTTTCTGTCCTACCTCTTCCGTGCCAAAGTATTCTGTGGAAGGAAATAGGACATTACACAATAAATAGTTGTACAACTCGTGGAATCACTTTTACAAATATATAAAACGAAAATATGAAACATTCAAATAATTACTCGATAACATTATTAACATTATACTTACTTTTTGCTTTGGCGACCGCTCGCCTGACAGAGTTTCTGTTACTTGGAATTGTTGATTCTCAGTTTCTTTGAGAAAATTGAGAGCATGCAGACAGGAGTACGTCATCATTCTAAGTGTGCTCGCGGAGTGGGTTTCAGAGCATGCCATTATTGATCCTCCGGTCATGACAGCTTCCCGGGTGAGCTGAATTATCTTAAGCCCCCCAAAGGGATTTCTCGCAAATTCCTCCTCTGTTCCGCGTAGCCCAAAGAGTGCATCTCTTAGAAGACGGCTTTTTTTCTTGACTGTCACTGTTTTCATCGGTTGAGTGTCCTCTAGGTAAGCCTCGTTTAACCCGTCCAGCACCGGCTAGTTTTGTAATGTTTGTTCACCAGAACGCGGCCGTTTTTTTAAAAATGGTTTTATTCCAGAAACAATAGCGAATGGGTTAGGAATGAAGGAAAAACCACGAAAAAACGCTCAAAAAGCTTAAAGAATGGTCCTACAGAGCCCCCGAAAACGTATTTTACAAGAGTAGAAAATTGAAGGCAATTACACCAAAAAAACAGGTTATTGCGCGCTCACGCGCACGCACTTGGACTTTGAGAGTTTTCAACCATCGGCACGGTTGCGTGGGATACGTACACAGTTCCCATACAAATCTGAGCCCTCTTGAACGGCTACACCTGAGGTTACGGTCGGCGCAATTAGGGTGACGCGCCAGGCGCGTCTCTGGGCTGTGTGTTACATACATCGCCGACGCGTCAGGAGCGTCGCTGGGGCTGTACGGGTTAAAGAACATTTTGACGTAGTCATTCTTGGTGATAGCTATGGTACCAGCTACTATGGGTACATCCTCAACTTCGGCAGGTGACGTTGCTTTTTTTCTGAAAAATAGTTCAATGTTCATGTGAAATATGTCTAATTAGTGATTCAAAATATATACAATAAAAGTTGTACTGTTTTAGTTGGCATATAATTATTTACAAATGCATTACAAGGTTTCTTTACTTTAAAGTGAATTGCTTTTATTGCTTTAATGTTTGGCCTATTATTAAGAAAATAATTGAATTATGGAAAGCAAACCTTACGTACGTGTCTGAGGAGTTCCTGGTATTCCATGGAGCCTTTGTTTTTTTTGTGAACATTTCTTAAGTGCATATCGATCCGTTTAACTGATTTTGAGCAGAAGGGACAATCATATAGGGTTTTCTTTTTTGCATTTCTTGGTGGCAGGGACCTTTTCCTAGAGAACCTACTCGCTGCAGCCAAAACATTCTCTCTATCGTCGTTAGTTAGGTACGAGTGGCAAATGCCCATGTGGTTCCGTAGGTTGACCGACTCGCTGTAGCAACCGGCAACTGGGCATGGTCTGCCAGGTGTCTTTGTTGTCTTGCAGATCACTCTGGGATATTTACGATTTCGGCCTTTGTTTGCATTTAGAAGCTTTCTTGCACACTGCCACTGCAAGAGTGTAGTATTTTTTTCTCGGTTTTTCTTTTTCTTCAGTTCATCTAGTTCAGTTGTTTTCTTTTCTATTTCGTGGTCGTATAAACGGTTAATAGTCCGTAAAGTCTTAGTTTTGCGGACACGATCGATCTCCTCGTCCAGTTGTCGTCTATGCTGAAAAGAGAGGTGCTTCCTCACATGTACTCAGTCATGTACACTTTGAAGTACCAGCTTTTTTAATTCATCAATCCTCTCTTCTGTTAGTTCTGTGTAGGAAAGGAAAATTCTTTGAAATACTATATTACTGTACAATTATTAGGAACCTAAACATATAACACATCGCAAGTATTACACATGGAAGGATTATGTAAGAGAGTATGGGTCTGTGGGTTCAAGGATTGTGTGGATGAGAATGAAAGTAGTAATACAAACGTGGGTGATTGTGTGTGTGTGTATGCCCCGACAGAGGATCAACTTGAAAGCAAGAAAGAGGAGTTCTGGATGAATGCGGAGGCGCGCCTGGAGAAGTTTGACAAGAGTGAAAGAATATTTCTGATTGGGGATATGAATGGTAAGGTGGGTGATAGGAAAGTCGAGGGAGTGGTGGGAGGGTGGGGGGTACCATCAGAGGTGAATGGGAATGGTAGAGCAATTGTGGACGTATGTGTGGGGAGGAGGCTGTGGATAGCCAACACCTTCTTTCGAAACAGAATGATCCACAGGTACACGTGGAAATGGGTGATCATGAAGGATAAGACAGTGGTGGAAAGAAAGTCATTGATTGATTATGTATGTGTCGATGAACGAATGAAGAAATCTGTGATGGATGCTAGGGCATATAGGGGTATTGGAAGGGATCTGTCGGATCATTATATAGTAGTAGCTAAGGTTAGGATACAATAGAAGTGGGTGAGGAGAGCTGGAGGGAGGCGATAGAAAGGTGGAATGGTGAGGAGGGTGGAGAGGTTACAGGAGGAGGAAATCAGGGAAGAGTACAGGAGAGCAGTAAAAAGACGACTAGGTGGGTTCGACCTGGAAGTTATGGAGGAAGTGGAAGAGATGAGCAAGGTGTTTAAGGATGAGATCTGTGCAGCATGGGAGGAGGGGTGTGGAGTGAGGAGAAGAGGGAGGGGAGTGAAAGGTACAGCATGGTGGACAGAAGAAGTAAAGATAGCGGTGGAAGAAAAGAAGAAAGCATATAGAGAGTGGTTGGGTAGTAGAGGGAATGAAGATTTCGAGAGACAGAAACGAGCCAGGTATGTGGAGAGTAAGAGGGTGGTGAAGAGAGTAGTGAAGGAAAATATAGCTATAATATAGTATGTATGAGAATGAGAATACAAATATGTTATTTAGCAAGTTTCTGAAATATCGTGAATGTGGGTGAAAAACGAGCGATACCATTATTCTGTTGGCCGCGGCTAGAGGCTTTTTGGCCCAAGCTGCCTAGTAGGATGGATGAGCGTTTTACTATACTGGGTTTTAACAGGGTAGGCGGGAGGTGGAGAGCGCGGCTAACTTCCTCCAATGTAGGCCGGAGAGGGTAGGCCAGGCACGCCACAAAGTGTTAATGTCCACCACTGTGTAAAAAATCATAAAAATGCATAGAGTGCTTTTCGAATTACGCACCATTTTTCATTGTTTAGCCATATTTCATATTTTGAAATATAGGATGGAATTCAGGTTTTAAACACTCCTATAAGCAGGTTCAAACGCAACACACTTTACGAAGCACTGGGGGAGGTACATTTTCCCGGTGAGATGCCCTCGAACATAGTACGACGAAATGCGAATATGCAGTATACTTACAACAAAACTGTGTTCGACGTCCGTAATCGCAATAGAGGGAGGTGGTGGCAGAAATTTCACCATGGGGGACGATTGGAACACCTCGAAGGTGTGTCCTCGTTGTTAGGTAGATGCTTCCTGTCCGAAGGCCAATTACTGACTCACCTGAGTCAAGAAATGTTCCCTAATAATAACTAGCATTGGCTCAAAGCACTAGCCGGTAACCTGTACACATAAACGAAGCACTAGACAATACCCTTATGAATGAAGCACCTAGAGTCCTAGACGGTACCCTGTCCAGATGAACGAAACAACCGTGCCCAGTGAGTTCACTGCTCAATAGGTGGCGTTCTGAGAGTGAGGGTCTGAGTCTGGAGGGTGAGACGGTGAAGCGCTTGAGCGAAGCAACCAGCCGCTTCAGAGATGGAGCTGCTTCGAGCCATGATGGATGCTTCGCATGTCTCACTCCCCAGACTGGAACAAGACCTCACGGGCTTCACCGTGTTGAGCGGTGGAATGTACAGGCTCTCAGCCTATGCCCGAGAGGGAGTAGTTGGAATATAGAAAAAAAAAAAAAAAAAAAAAAAAAAAAAATGGAAGACGCACTAGACGGTACCCTGCCGTTCTCGAAAACAAAAAATTATATATAATATTTTCCACACATGGAGAGCCAATAATTGAAGTCTCTATTCACAATGCTCCCTAATATTAATATTCCTGACAAGCCAGATGCAAAATGACTACTATACGAAGCATGACCTAGGTGTATGACGTACTATACGAAGCATGACCTAGGTGTATGACGTACTATACGAATGATGGCCTAGGTGTATGACGTACTATACGAAGCATGACCTAGGTGTATGACGTACTATACGAAGCATGGCCTAGGTATATGACGTACTATACGAAGCATGACCTAGGTGTATGACGTACTATACGAAGCATGACCTAGGTGTATGACGTACTATACGAAGCATGGCCTAGGTGTATGACGTACTATACGAAGCATGACCTAGGTGTATGACGTACTATACGAAGCATGACCTAGGTGTATGACGTACTATACGAAGCATGACCTAGGTGTATGACGTACTATACGAAGCATGGCCTAGGTGTATGACGTACTATACGAAGCATGACCTAGGTGTATGACGTACTATACGAAGCATGACCTAGGTGTATGACGTACTATACGAAGCATGGCCTAGGTGTATGACGTACTATACGAAGCATGGCCTAGGCGTATGACGCACTATACGAAGCATGACCTACGTGTATGACGTACTATACGAAGCATGGCCTAGGTGTATGACGTACTATACGAAGCATGACCTAGGTGTATGACGTACTATACGAAGCATGACCTAGGTGTATGACGTACTATACGAAGCATGGCCTAGGTGTAACAACGTACTGTACGAAGCATTGATTAGGTGACCAACACACTTTACGAAGCATTGGGGGAGGTACATTTTCCTGTGAAATGCCCTCGAACATTTCCTCAGCCGTCATCGAGAATTGATGGAGAGTCGCTCTTCGAAAAATTTAGCTTTTTCTCGAATTTTTTTTTTTGTAATTTGTCCACGCCAAATGTTTCACACACACAAATTTAGACCCTCCGGAAAAAAGGTTCACCGCCGACTCAAGTTGAATAGCAGAATTTATTTTTGGTGAGTCGTCTGCCTGGGGTTGTCGGAGCTCTCGAATCGAAGTATTTCCGATCGCTCCCAAAGCCCACCAACTCACGTTGGACAGCAGAAGATCGCCTACATTTTTGTGTGAAGAATCACATGCTTTTCCAAGAAAGATAATTTTGTCGCTATTTTTCAACATTTATCGATGTAATATACGAAGCATAGCCTCGTTTAACGACGCAATCGAAGCTTCGCATCGGTGAACGACGCAAAATACGAAGCATCGCCTCGGTAAACGACGCAATATACGAAGCATTGCCTGGGTAAACGACGCAATATACGAAGCATAGCCTCGGTGAGCATGTTCAAATTTTCACAACTAGAAATCAACTATGATTGCCTCTATCAAAAAATCGTACTCTGAGTACGGAATACTTAAAATCCCGCCAGTGGCGGGAGAATCGCCGGCACTACTCGCCGGTAAAATGGGAAAAAAATACAATTCTCCCTACCAATAAATGCCTACAGTGGCCGATAGAGGCGCTGAACGCAAGGTTTACCGCGACGCCTTGTGGCAAATGGGCTGCATCGTGGAGCTATCCACCCTCCCTCTCCTTCAACAATTCTATAATATATGCAGTTAATCGAAAGTTCTGTAACTGACACATACTTTGGTCTATGCATACTTTGTTTTATTTGTTTTATATATTATAAAATCACCCATATTCATAAATAATGTATATTTACAATACAAAGTCAGCAGGTATTTTCCCGCCAATTTTGTTATGATAATTAATCAGCTTATATGTTTGTAGTCAGTATCAGCTGCATATGGACTTTCCCTTATCATATATCATAAATAATTTATACTGTATAATACAAACTTGTAGAATCACACACAAATTGAGATAAACTGTGCATATCCTAGGTGTTGGGTATAATGATGTCTACAGTCGTAGCTCTGGCGCTAGTTCAGAAGCGTCCACCAAAGGTCTCAAAGGAATTGTTAGTAGGGAGAATTATTGTTTGTTGTTTTTATTATCTCTCCTAAATTTTTGTGGGTGAAAGATGTCGTGGAATAATAATTGACAACTCGATTTCTTTACATTTTTCACACACACAAATTTAGACCCTCCCGAAGAAAAAAGGTTCACCGCCAACTCAAGTCGTATAGCAGAATTTATTTTTGGTCAGTCGTCTTACTGGGGTGGTCGTAGCTCTCGGATCGAAGTATTTCCGATCGCTCCCAATTCCACCAACTCACGTTGGATAGCAGAAGATCGCCTAAAGATTTGTGTGTTAAAATGAAAGTCAAAAGATTAAATGAGATAATCGTTACCCACAGATCCTTCATAAGCTGAATACAATTGTCTAATCATGATAGCCAGAATAAACTGCCAATTAAAGTGCATCAACCGTCAAGGGGTTGATCATTATTTGTTTAATTATCTTATATTTGTATAAATTCTATGATATTGTGACTATAAATTCAACGAGTCGGTACTTTTCGATTTAAACATACACAAAGACTAAATTTGGTTTTAATACATATTAAATTGCAAGCAAATTAGCACATTTCAGAACACCTGTATATTGCCTTGAGGGCCTGATCAAATGATCCCGAGGGCCTGGTCAGGCCCTCGGACCGGACGTTCCCCACCCCTGCTCTAGACGGTGCAGGGTGCGGCCAGGTAGTCTCTCTCTAAGTGGAGCAGCCCGGCCAGGTAGTCTCTCTCTAGGTAGAGCAGCCCGGCCAGGTAGTCTCTCCTAAATTTGTTCTCTCCTAAATTGTTGTGGGTGCAAGACGTCATGGACAAATAATTGATAACTTGATTTCTTTAATAGGACAGCGTGAGCGCGCTTATTGCTGTTGATTATGGACAAGATGTCAGCTAAAAAATCTTTGACTCAGAGAGAGAGAGAGAGAGAGAGAGAAAGAAAGAGATACAGACAGAGAGACAGACACAGTGTGTGTGTGAGAGAGAGAGAGAGAGAGAGAGGGAGTCAGTCCCTGCATGTAAACCTTGCAATCGTTGCACTTTTTTAATTTTTGATTGACACCATAGAAGGTGAGTCTGCCTCTCTCTCTCTCTCTCTCTCTCTCTCTCTCTCTCACACACACACACACACACACACTGTGTCTATCTGTGTCTATTTGTTTTCAAATTAGGAAAGACCTCACAGAGAGAGTACAAAGGTAAGGGAACATTGGAAAGAGAAATACTGCCCTGGAACTAATGTCCATGGCAGGATTAGGAGAGAGAGAGAGAGAGAGAGAGAGAGAGAGAGAGCAGTGTTGCAAGCCTATTAATGAGTGGAGGCCATTTTTAAACTTAAAACTTAATAAGCCAGTTTCGCGCCCGGCAATAATTTGATTTTTTGACGTTTTTATCTACCAACACATCCTTGTATTTCGATAAATGAGCTACCATCGGCTTTGCTATTGATTGAACTTAAAGATAAGCAAATAAAAACATAGAAAAATTACAAAACAAACACATTTGGGCACTCCATAACAAGTATTATAACATAACAATCGAAATGCCTTATTTCCAACTCCCGCTAGCTAAACATTTTGACAACAAATAGTTTTATTTGCATACATTATATGGAAGCGGAATTTTATGAGGATTCCAACGGTTACTTCAGAATTACGATAAACCAAATAGTTACGGAGATACAATTATCTACCTAGCAGTCTGTGATCATTTTCCACTCATCCTATGACTGTAATTACTTTAAACTCTGTGTGTCCAGGCATTTTGGCTCGAACATTCCTTGATTTTGGCTCCGTCACTCTTTCAACTATGGGGAAGGCACTCGTCACAGGCAGTTCTGCCTTTTGTCTCACTAACTCACATAGCAAAATGATCTACTAACTATATATATATTTTTTTTTATATCAGTCTCGCTCTACAGGTTTTGTGTAAGTCAATTATTTAGCAAGAATAAGATTACCGTCTTTATTGGTTATTAAGGATGTATAAAATCTAGCGTTAACAATAATGCTATTGTAAAGTAGGTTTGTAAATAAATATATTAAGAAATCAATGGACCTTATATTATTGATTGGCAATATTTGTCAAGATTGTATTATTGGTAACCTAAAGAAATATTGAATTAAGAAATGTTATGTTACGTGCAATAGTTTTAAAGCCCCATAAATGAATATATGCGTATATAATCCATACCAAGTGTGTTTTAAAGCCCCATAAATGAAATATATGCGTATATAATCCATACCAAGTGTTTTTAAAGCCCCATAAATGAAATATATGCGTATATAATCCATACCAAGTGTGTTTTAAAGCCCCATAAATGAAATATATGCGTATATAATCCATACCAAGTGTGTTTTAAAGCCCCATAAATGAAATATATGCGTATATAATCCATACCAAGTGTGTTTTAAAGCCCCATAAATGAAATATATGCGTATATAATCCATACCAAGTGTGTTTAAAGCCCCATAAGTGAAATATATGTGTATATAATCCATACCAAGTGTGTTTTAAAGCCCCATAAATGAAATATATGTGTATATAATCCATACCAAGTGTGTTTTAAAGCCCCATAAATGAAATATATGTGTATATAATCCATACCAAGTGTGTTTTAAAGCCCCATAAATGAAATATATGCGTATATAATCCATACCAAGTGTGTTTTAAAGCCCCATAAATGAAATATATGTGTATATAATCCATACCAAGTGTGTTTTAAAGCCCCATAAATGAAATATATGTGTATATTATCCATACCAAGTGTGTTTTAAAGCCCCATAAATGAAATATATGTGTATATAATCCATACCAAGTGTGTTTTAAAGCCCCATAAATGAAATATATGTGTATATAATCCATACCAAGTGTGTTTTAAAGCCCCATAAATGAAATATATGCGTATATAATCCATACCAAGTGTGTTTTAAAGCCCCATAAATGAAATATATGCGTATATAATCCATACCAAGTGTGTTTTAAAGCCCCATAAATGAAATATATGCGTATATAATCCATACCAAGTGTGTTTTAAAGCCCCATAAGTGAAATATATGTGTATATAATCCATACCAAGTGTGTTTTAAAGCCCCATAAATGAAATATATGTGTATATAATCCATACCAAGTGTGTTTTAAAGCCCCATAAATGAAATATATGTGTATATAATCCATACCAAATGTGTTTTAAAGCCCCATAAATGAAATATATGCGTATATAATCCATACCAAGTGTGTTTTAAAGCCCCATAAATGAAATATATGCGTATATAATCCATACCAAGTGTGTTTTAAAGCCCCATAAATGAAATATATGCGTATATAATCCATACCAAGTGTGTTTTAAAGCCCCATAAATGAAATATATGCGTATATAATCCATACCAAGTGTGTTTTAAAGCCCCATAAATGAAATATATGTGTATATAATCTATACCAAGTGTGTTTTAAAGCCCCATAAATGAAATATATGCTTATATAATCCATACCAAGTGTGTTTTAAAGCCCCATAAATGAAATATATGTGTATATAATCCATACCAAGTGTGTTTTAAAGCCCCATAAATGAAATATATGTGTATATAATCCATACCAAGTGTGTTTTAAACCCCCATAAATGAAATATATGTGTATATAATCCATACCAAGTGTGTTTTAAAGCCCCATAAATGAAATATATGTGTATATAATCCATACCAAGTGTGTTTTAAAGCCCCATAAATGAATACATGCGTATATAATCCATACCAAGTGTGTTTTAAAGCCCCATAAATGAAATATATGTGTATATAATCCATACCAAGTGTGTTTTAAAGCCCCATAAATGAAATATATGCGTATATAATCCATACCAAGTGTGTTTTAAAGCCCCATAAATGAAATATATGCGTATATAATCCATACCAAGTGTGTTTTAAAGCCCCATAAATGAAATATATGCGTATATAATCCATACCAAGTGTGTTTTAAAGACCCATAAATGAAATATATGCGTATATAATCCATACCAAGTGTGTTTTAAAGCCCCATAAATGAAATATATGCATATATAATCCATACCAAGTGTGTTTTAAAGCCCCATAAATGAAATATATGCGTATATAATCCATACCAAGTGTGTTTTAAAGCCCCATCAATGAAATATATGCGTATATAATCCATACCAAGTGTGTTTTAAAGCCCCATAAATGAAATATATGTGTATATAATCCATACCAAGTGTGTTTTAAAGCCCCATAAATGAAATATATGTGTATATAATCCATACCAAGTGTGTTTTAAAGCCCCATACATGAAATATATGCGTATATAATCCATACCAAGTGTGTTTTAAAGCCCCATAAATGAAATATATGTGTATATAATCCATACCAAGTGTGTTTTAAAGCCCCATAAATGAATATATGTGTACATAATCCATACCAAGTGTGTTTTAAAGCCCCATAGATGAAATATATGTGTATATAATCCATACCAAGTGTGTTTTAAAGCCCCATACATGAAATATATGCGTATATAATCCATACCAATACCAAGTGTGTTTTAAAGCCCCATAAATGAAATATATGCATATATAATCCATACCAAGTGTGTTTTAAAGCCCCATAAATGAAATATATGCGTATATAATCCATACCAAGTGTGTTTTAAAGCCCCATAAATGAAATATATGCGTATATAATCCATACCAAGTGTGTTTTAAAGCCCCATAAATGAAATATATGCATATATAATCCATACCAAGTGTGTTTTAAAGCCCCATACATGAAATATATGCGTATATAATCCATACCAATACCAAGTGTGTTTTAAAGCCCCATAAATGAAATATATGCATATATAATCCATACCAAGTGTGTTTTAAAGCCCCATAAATGAAATATATGTGTATATAATCCATACCAAGTGTGTTTTAAAGCCCCATAAATGAAATATATGTGTATATAATCCATACCAAGTGTGTTTTAAAGCCCCATAAATGAAATATATGCGTATATAATCCATACCAAGTGTGTTTTAAAGCCCCATAAATGAAATATGCATATATAATCCATACCAAGTGTGTTTTAAAGCCCCATAAATGAAATATATGCGTATATAATCCATACCAAGTGTGTTTTAAAGCCCCATACATGAAATATATGCGTATATAATCCATACCAAGTGTGTTTTAAAGCCCCATAAATGAAATATATGTGTATATAATCCATACCAAGTGTGTTTTAAAGCCCCATAAATGAAATATATGCGTATATAATCCATACCAAGTGTGTTTTTAAGCCCCATAAATGAAATATATGCGTATATAATCCATACCAAGTGTGTTTTTTCGCACAACAATTCTGACAACAATAAACACGGAGATGCTGCAGCGCCTCCCTTTTCAATCGTCTTTATATACCGACCTTGTTGTTAAGTTTTGTTATTCACAATTTACTGTTAAATAGAATACGAAATCACAGGTCATATATTCACATAAATGAAAATGCTCCCTGTTTTTAGAACGGGATTAAATTATTAATGAGGACTGATAATTCGTTGCTCCCGTTTATCTTTTTCGCCTTTAATCTCTTCCTGTTTTTGTAATCTGTTAACAGTTAATTCATCAAGTTTAAAAGAGAAATTGACCCCGGCAGGCAGGCAGGCAGGCAGACAGGCGCGCCGCGGAAGTAGGAGGCCGAGGAGAGAGAGAGAGAGAGAGGGCAGGCACGTGTCCCTCCTCCTGGCCCGCCACACCCACCCACCCACCCACCCAGGCACACACACACCAAGATGGGCAGAGGGAGGCGGCGGCCTTCACTATATAGGAAGGAGACGGCTCCCCATTTCCGCCCCTCCCCCTTTTCGACCCCCGTTTGGGGGTATGCTCGGCACCCACCCCTGGTAGATCCGACCCCTGTCCGAGACTGACAGAATGACTCGGAGGTAGGTGGAGAAGGTTGTGTGTGTGTGTGTGGCAGTCAGCTAGAATGGGCGTGGCATGTGGGTCAATTATTTTTCCACGACATCTGTCACCAACAATTTTGTACCAGTGCTAACATTTTTGTGGGAGTATTTTTGGTGAGTCGTCTGACTGGGGGTACGACACATTATACGAAACATGACCTAGGGCAGTATACGACGCATTATACGAAGCGTGACAGCGAGAGGGAGAGTGTGTACGTCGTCGGAGCACAGCCACCGCCGCCGTATTCTGTGTGCTTGCTGCACCGTGTTGCCTGTGTTGGTGCACCTGTGCGACACATTATACGAAGCGTGACAGCGAGAGGGAGAGTGGGTAACTCTCTCTCTCTCACACACTGCGTCTGTCTCTCTCTCTCTCTCTCTGAGTCAAAGATTTTTTAGCTAATAGGAGAGAGACTACCTGGCCGGCTGCTCCACCCAGCAGAGATTTTTGTGGGATTATGTTTGGTGAGGCGTCTGACTGGGGGTACGACACATAATACGAAGCATGATCTAGGACAGTATACGACGCATTAAACAAAGCATGACCTAGCTGTACGACGCATTATACGAAGCGTGACAGCGAGAGGGAGAGTGTGTACGTCGTCGGAGCACAGCCACCACCGCCGTATTCTGTGTGCTTGCTGCACCGTGTTGCCTGTGTTGGTTGGTGCACCTGTGCCAACACAGTCACATACGAGACCGTATTCGGCCCCTCGATTGGGTTATGAAACGATCTTTCACCCACAAAAAATTAGGAGAGAAGAAATTGTAAAAACTAGGACAAATAAAAGAAAAACATGAAACATTCCATTTTATTTTCCGATCTACATTATACGAAGCATGACCTAGCTATACGACGAATTATAAGTACGAAGCACCACAGTACCAGTTACTCCCATTAATTTTAGGTTACTTCACTTGATCCTAAAGTTAAGAAAGTGGAGGATCTGATGGGAAGGGATGGAGAGGTGCTTAAGGGGGTATCACACTGGGCCAATTCTCGTCACTCTTCAGCAAAAAGTGGAGCTACCGTCAATCTCCAGCACAAATCTCACCCTTTGATGGAGCTAGGATGCTTCCCGCACTGGGTGGGAAGCTCCAGTTTTTGATGGAGGTAGAGTGTCAGCCTCTTTACAGCTCGCATTTAATCTCATTGATATGTCAAGTATATGACGTCGAAATATATATTTTGCTACATAATTGTGTGTTTTGATTGTGAGAAGGGCTGCGGATAGACATAAACTAAGTGAATTAATGCTAAAATAGCTACACCACTTGCAGCTAAATAACCACTTCCTATACCTACGCCATGGCGATTGGTATGAAACGAACACATTCGGTTGTGTAGCAGGAGGAACTGTTTTTCAGATGCCTATTTACTAAGAATCATTGAACAATATATTTAACCTAGCCTAACCTAACCTAGTATATTAGTGGACTATTTATGAATGTAAGATGTAAAAATATATTGTAACATTACCAAATTATTGAGATAAATACAGGTCTACCCGCATACACAGGATTATGCCTACAACCTCCGAAAAGTTCAATATATTTCCTCATATATGCTCCAAATATAAAACATAATCACGCAAACTTGTAGATTGAGTCACATTGAAATATAAGTGTCGATATAAATCCATATTACTCTAAATTACTGGTGAAACAGCACAATATAAACGATCGTTTAGTGCCAAGGTAACGATAGGGGCTCCGTCAGGCTATAGCCTATATTTTGCGAAAAACTTCCTCATAGCTACTTATATAAGCTTCACACGCAAAACATAGCAACATTAACGTATAGATTGGGTCCTATTACACAAAGTTTGTCAATATCAATCCATATTATTTTTCAGTTTAACCCTTAATTAGCGGCGAGCAACATAAGTCGAGTTAAAAAAAGCTGGACTATGTGGCGGCGCTCGACATAACTCGAGTGGCAATTTCAGCACGTAATGTGGCTGAGAGAGAGAGACAAGTGGTGGCAGGAGACTAGCGAGCGTATGACTGCTCCAGACCACCGCGGCGAACCTACTGACACAAATCTCAGCTCCCTCCTCCCTCTCTCACTCGCTACATACTCAATTATGTACTGAAAGTACCGAATTACCTGCTTTTTGCACTCGCGTTGCACGGTTATTGCAAGAAAACTATCCATCATACAAGGATCGTTATGGTGTCATTCGAAAGCTCTGTTTATGCCCTTTCAGGGATAGGTACTTGTTTTACGTTCTGGGTCTTATTTAGGCATGAAAATGATCACGTAAACAGCCCTATTTTGGCTAAAAACACCCCGCTGTGCGGTACACATAAATAAACCGCATAGGCCGCTCGTAAGGTGTTAAGTGAAACCACTGTTCAATAGCCTACGCCACGGCGATTGGTATTATCGAAAAAGTTCAAAATATAAATTTCCTCATATAAGCTTCAAATTTAAAAAAAAAGTACACTAACGTGTAGATTGAGTCATATTGCATTATAATTGTAGATGTAAATTCATATACATTACAGTACAAAGTACAAAGGAGTACAAAGTACAAAGGAAATCAAGCAACAACATATCTAGTGACCCTTCTAGGTTGCTTGTCCTCCAAAACACTGAGGATCAAGTGTCCAAACAGTGGTTTAGAGTGGGTAAGGGAACATTGGAAAGGGAATTACTGCCCTGGAACTAATGTCCGTGGCAGGATTAGGAAGTTAGTAGGGGACAGATGGGTTAGTAACTGAGGGGGGGATAAAATAAAGTTATTCATTTACAAACGCAGTTAGTCGCGGGTTTGAAGCGAGATATTTGTCTATGCGGAGTTTAAATGAATCAACGGTGCTGCAGTC
The DNA here is from genome assembly GCA_032716605.1 of Paralithodes platypus. Classification (NCBI taxonomy): domain Eukaryota; kingdom Metazoa; phylum Arthropoda; class Malacostraca; order Decapoda; family Lithodidae; genus Paralithodes; species Paralithodes platypus. The sequence goes on from CM064507.1 coordinate 17,283,265, forward strand.
TATAACGTTTCGGGGAAGCCCATTCCACAAGTTGACAACTCGATTGAAGAAGAAATTCTTAGATTCGTGTGAGTTAAAAGATTTACCAATAATTTTGCAACCGTTTCCCCGCGTGTAATTAGATTGGTCGATAGTGAAGTACTTACTACAGTTCATATTGTCGATGCCTTTGATTTTGAACACTTGAATTAAGTCACCTCTTAATCTGCGCTGGGTTAAAGGAAATAGATTTAATTCTCTAAGACGCTCGTATGGTTTGTTCTTTAGGCTAGGTATCATTTTGGTAACTCTACGTTGAACTTGTTCTAGCTTGTTTATATCTTTTTGGTATAAGAGGCACCAGGATTGAACGCAGTATTCCAGAAGAGGGCGGACTAAGGAATTGTAAAGGGTTAGGATAACATCTTTGGATTTATGCTCAAATGACCTGCCTATAAAGCCAATTATTTTGTTTGCCTTCTTAACAACTTCTGAACATTGTTGACTCGGTTTTAGGTTACTCGATATTGTTACTCCCAGATCGGTTTCTCTGTTTACATTCTTAAGCTGAGTGCCATTCATCGAATAGTTTACTTTCTCATTTAGGTATCCGATTGTAGTACTTTACATTTATCCGCATTGAAACTCATTTGCCAAATTTGGGCCCAACATGACAATTTATCTAGATTGTGTTGCATATCGTCAACTTGTTCTTTTGAGAGTACGCTATTTGCAATTTTTGTATCGTCAGCAAATTTTGAGATTGTACAGGTGAGCCCTCATCTATGTCGTTGATGTAAATTAGAAAGAGAATTGGTCCTAGTACCGATCCCTGGGGTACCCCGCTACTTACATTGGTCCATTTAGATGCCTTACCGTTTATGACTACTCTTTGCTTTCTGTCGCTGAGCCAATTTTCTATCCATTTCAACACACCGTCTTGTATTCCATGCGCTTTTAGTTTTAGCAGTAAACGTTTGTGGGGAACTTTGTCAAAGGCCTTTTGTAAATCAAGGTATAATATCTACAGCTTTACTCTCATCGTAAAGGTTGAGGATATCGTGGAAGAAGTCTAAGAGGTTTGTTAAACAGGAACGTATTTTACGAAAGCTGTGTTGAGTATCTTTAAGTATGTTATTTTCCTCTAAGTGATTTACGAGTCTGTCTCGTATGCCCGTTTCTAGCATTTTACATACAACTGAGGTTAAGCTAATTGGACGATAGTTACTGGGTAGGGATTTGCTGCCTTTTTTTGAATATCGGTGTTACGTTGGCTAGCTTCCACTGATCAGGCATAGTTCCAGACTGCAAGGATTTATTGAAAAGTAATGTCAGTGGTTTGGAGAGCTCATCCTTAGCTTCCTTCAGAACTCTAGGCGAGATTGTATCAGGTCCAGGCGTTTTTTTTTCCTTGAGTTTATCTAAACAATTCAATACTTCTCTCTCTGTAACGGTGATATTGCTTAGAACATCTGAATTATCAATCTGAATCGGCGATGGTGTAGGGATATCACTGAGGTCTTCTGTTGTAAAAACTGATGCAAAGAAGGTATTGAGGGCATTACTCATTTGTACTTCGTCTTTGGTGTATTCTCCATTTTCATCGACTAACGGTCCAACAGTTGAAGTAACTACTTTTTTCTTTCTGATATAACTATAGAATTCTTTCGGGTTTGTTTACTTTGATTCGCAATATGTAACTCTAAGGTCTTTTTACTTTGCTTAATTAACTTTTTGGCTTTGCGTCGTAGCTCTACAAATTTCACCCGTTCTTCGTCATTTTGTGAGGATTTTAATCTATCATTAGCAAATTTTTTAGCAAGCAGGCAGTTTGAAATATCTTTATTCCACCATATGGGCTTATTATTATGGCCTGGACGCCGTATTTTCGATGGTATGCAGTCTTGCACTGCCTTTAGGTAAGTGGTTTCGAATAACTTCCAAGATGTATTTATGTCATTATTGTTAATTAAAAAGCTCCAGTCAGTTTCTTTAAACATAGCTCTAAGTTTATGGAAGTTTGCTTTCTTGAAATTAGGGACTTTTTCGATGCTACTATTTGGTTCGTTACTAGTAAACTTTAAAGTGAAAGTTATCGTACGATGGTCGCTGTTACTGAATTCATCACCAACATTCAAATTCTCTATTAATTCTTCTTTTGTTGCAAGTACAATGTCAAGAACGTTATTACCACGGGTCGGCGTCCGAACAAATTGATAAAGCGAACTCTCTTGCAAGTTCGTATACAAGTCATTTCCGGAGTGTGAAGTAAGAGTATCGCCCCACTTGGTCACAGGTAAATTAAAGTCGCCAAAAATTACGGTATCTTGTGAGTTACTTACATCTGCAATTTGTTCATAAATTTCTCGGTCAGTTTGCACTGATTGAGCTGGAGGTCTGTATATTAATGCAAGTATTATTTTTGTACCTTTATTATTCTTTATTAGCACAAAAGATGCGTCGACGTTCACAATTTGAGGTTTTGACAAGAGGGTAGGGTTAAGACTTTCTTTGATATAAAGTAAAACGCCACCTCCATTTCGATTTATTCGGGTTTTCTCAAACATTACATAACCGGGAAGTGAATACTCTGCTAAAAAGTCTTTATCTTCTGTATTGAGCCAAGATTCTGTTATGCCAATCACATCATAATTTTCTGTAAATACTAGCTCCTCTAAATCTGAAAATTTATTGCGTATGCTACGAGCGTTTGCATAGAAAACCTTTAAATTTGTTATTTTAGAACTCACGGAACGCTCTTTAATAATATTTTTGGTTCTTTGCGGATCTACATTTATGTTCATGGCTGTCCTCGGTCCTCGCTGTCTTCGGTCCTTATCGCTGGTGGTCCTCGGTTGCCTCTGTTTTTTCTTGGCGTTGGATGATTTATGTCACTGCTGCTTCTTCTCGGATGGCGTTTTTTGATCCATGGCTGCGGACTGCTTCGTGTAGGAGACGACCCATGCGTGCTGAACACACAGGGTTTAGATGAGTGCCATCCTTGCGGAACAGAGTAGGCTGGTTGTAGAAGTTGTCCCAGAGGTTGATGAATTCAACTTCTTCCCTCAGACACAAATATTTTAGTCGGCTATTTGTGCTGAAGGCCTTGTCGTAGAATTTATCAGGTGCGTCGATCTTGGGGAGAATGCCTGAGATGATGATATTCCTTGACTTGTTTTTGTAGTGCTGGATCATCTTGCGATATTTCTCCATCAACTCTTCGGATCTGGTGCGCATTACGTCATTTGAACCAGCATGGATGACAAAAAGGGTATTTTCATTTGCATCCTTTGTGGTATCTTCGAAGGCTTCCACAATGTCGTCCAGTCCAGCTCCTGGGATGCAAAATCTTTTTCGTTGATTTGGGACTCTGTCGCAGAACTCTTCGACCTGTCCTCGTAGGATGGAATCCCCAACGAGCCTGGTCTCTTCTGGTTCGTCTTCGTATAGGTGAAATGGACCAATATAGGCTAAGGTCGGATGTTGTTATTGTTGTGTCGGAGACTCACGCAGCCAGGATGCTAGGCGTGTGTGATAGGATTTGATGGCGCTACTGGCTGGAAACGGAGACTGGAGATTAGAGATTGAAGAGAATTTGGCCCAGTGTGATGCCCGCTTTAGTCGGCCGTTGTCAAAGATACCCAGAGAGAGACTACCTGGCCGGGTTGCTCCACTCAGAGAGGCGACTACCTGGCCGGGCTGGTGCGGCGTCGCCGCTGTGCGGGTTCCTGTCATGATTTTCACACACAAATCTTTAGGTGATCTTCTGCTGTCCAACGTGAGTTGGTGGAATTGGGATCGATCGGAAATACTTCGATCCGAGAGCTATGACCACCCCAGGCAGACGACTCACCCAAAATAAATTCTGCTATACGACTTGAGTTGGCGGTGAACCCTTTTTCTTCAGGAGGGTCTAAATTTGTGTGTGTGAAAAATTTTAAGAAATCGAATTGTCAATTATTTTGCCACGACATCTTTCACCGAGAGAAGAAATTGTGAAAACTAGGAAGGATAAATAAAAGAAAAACATGAACAATTCCATTTTATTTTCCGATTTACATTATATACGAAGCATGACCTACCTATACGACGAATTATAAGTACGAAGCACCACAGTACCAGTGACTCCCATTAATTTTAGGTCACTTCACTTGATCCTAAAGTTAAGAAAGTGGAGGATCTGATGGGAAGGGAATGAGAGGTGCTTAGTCGGCCGTTGTCAAAGATACCCAGAGAGAGACTACCTGGTCGGGCTGCTCTGCCCAGAGAGGCGACTACCTGGCCGGGCTGCTCCACCTACAGTAGAGAGAGACTAACTGGCCGGGCTCCTGCGGCGACTCACCCACAAAAATTTAGGAGAGACAAAATTTAGGAGAGACTACCTGGTCGGGCTGCTCCCACCCAGAGAGATTTTTGTGGGATTATTTTTAGTGAGGCGTCTGACTGGGGGTGCGACACATTATACGAAGCGTGACCTAGGACAGTAGACGACGCATGATTAAACGAAGCATGACCTAGCTATACGACACATTATACGAAACGTGACAGCTAGAGTGAGAGTGTGTACCTCATCGGAGCACAGCCGTATTCTGTGTGCTTGCTGCACCGTGTTGCCTGTGTTGGTGCACCTGTGCCAACACTGAAGCTGACGGGGACAGTGATCTTTGTGAACGAGGACTTTTGTGTATCTACCATCGAAATACGTCGAAACCATCTCCCAGCCATGTTTGAAGCCAGAAACAATGGAAAAATATCATTTCTGAATTAGAGGACTCTGGTCGTGAAGGAGCCCCACGGTGTGGGTGAGAGAGCCAGGCGTCGTCAACTCTTCACCCACAGTCTAACCACCACCACCACCCATCCACCATCTCCACCCCACCCCGCACCACTACCTCGCCCCACACCGCCACCCCATCCAACACAGCCAACCCACCCCGCACTACTACCCCACCCCGGACCATCCACCATCCCCGTCAGCCACCATCCACCCCACCACCATCTCCCCTGATCTCCTACACCCCACCCCCACCCCCCGAGTCTCTACTGCTGCACTAACACGACGACGTGGGGAGTTTGCCTTCCCACCCACCCTCCATCAGCGACCAGAGGGTGGTGACCTACCCGTGGGCCTAGTGCAGGGTGGCCCTCCTAACTCGGCCCCTCATGGTAGGCCCAGTATCGCAGGGGGTCAGGTGCCGCCCTTGGACAAACAACAGCGCACAAGAAATCGACCAGACAGATACACAACTAGGTAGATTCAACATTGAGACTATATTACGTTTTGATAAATATAGTACTATTTTCCATTCATGCCTTATAATGATGTATTTCCCTTTCATAATCTCAATGACCATCAATTCCTAATGATAAATAATGATCCTTTAGAAAATAATGATATAATACCCTTTGATATTCTGGACAATCTTACATTCAATCATGTAAATATAAATGAAGATAGGCATGATAATGAAATAGACCCTGATAATTATTTGGTAAATTCGCTGAACTATAAATTCCCTTCATGTAATTATCTCTTTCCTAATACTCCTCAAGCTCAGCTCCCAGCTCAAAATAGCTTTAACATAATGTTATAATATAAATAGTGTACCACTACATTTTGAGGAATTTTCTGAGAACTGTCTGAGTCCTCTTGCATACAATTTTAATGTTATCGGTTTATGTGAAACCAAATTAACCAACGAAATTGAGCAATTGTACATAATTCCTAATTATGAAAAGATTACTAACAACTATACACGCAACAGTGGTGGAGTGGCGATGTTTATAAAAACAGGATATAAATATACCATAAGAAACGATTTAACTTTTCAGTACGATAGCATTGAAACTGTGTTCATTGAAATTCATAATAAGGATTCAAAAAATACTGTTGTTGGTATTATATACAGAAGACCCCATACTGATTTTGGTAGTTTTTTAGATAAATATAACTCTATTCTTTCAAAGGTGAGTGAAGAGGATAAACTGTGTTATATTGCAGGTGATTATAACCTTGACTTATTCAGGAGCGCAAATGATAATTGTGTAGACAATTTCATTCCCCTATCTCATTCAAAATTGTTCTTTAATTCAATTATTAAACCTACAAGAGTGACGTCAACAACGGCTACTATTATAGACCAACTATGGTCAAACAATTTCAGCCAGCACATAATGAGTGGCATAGTTTATTCTAGAATAACAGATCACTTTCCAGTATGTGCATGTTTCCATACTAGTACAAAATCATCACTAGAGCAAGCTGAAAAAGAAGAACAAGATATTACCTATAGAAACTACAGTACTGATAACATTAACCAATTTAAAGAAGCAATAGAAGAGGTTTCATGGGAAATAGTTTATAGTTCAAATAACCCCAATATAATATATAGTAATCTTATGACAATATTTACAGCTTTGTTTAACAAACATTTTCCTATTATTACAAAACGAATTAAGGTAAATCACCTACAGTATATAAGCCTTATATAACACCGGAAATACAAGAGATGATCAAAGAAAAAAATAAATTAGCGAAAAAATATGCCATAAAACCTATCACGTTTGGAGAGAGATACCGTAGGCTTCGTAATCAAGTTACGACCTCTATACGAACAACCAAAGGAAACTACCATAAACAAAAGTTGGAAGAAGCTGATGGTGACGGTAAAAAGGCTTGGAATATAATTAACTCAGTTCTAGGAAGACAAAAATACAGCAAATTAAGTGATACATTTATTCATAACAACAATGAAATTAAAGAACCAGATGTAATAGCACACCAGTTTAATTCATACTTTGTCAAAGTCGGGAAACATCTAGCTGAAAACATCAGAGAGTCAAATGTTTCCTTTAATTCATACTTAACTAATCCACAAGCATCAACATTCTTAATGCCTCCAGTTACTACAGAAGAATTACTAAATACAGTTAGCCAACTGCGGGATTCCTCTCCAGGCTGTGATGGGATACCTATGGAAATATTACGAATCGTGATGCCTTCTATGTCACAAGTTGTTTCATACCTCTGTATTATGTCCTTTTTCACGGGTATTTTTCCCGATCATCTTAAAATTGCGAAGGTGTTACCAATATATAAATCTGGGGATAAGACGCTATTTAATAATCACCGGCCCATATCAGTTTTACCTGTTATGAGCAAAATATTAGAGAAACTAATGTATAATAGACTAAATGAATTTTGTTTATCGAACCGTATAATTTCTGATGCCCAGTATGGATTTAGGTGTGGAAAATCAACGGAAACTGCGCTAATAAAATTTAGTAATGACGTACTTGCAGCCTTTGATGATAGACTGTTTACAATTAGTGTATTTTTAGATCTGTCAAAAGCCTTTGACACAGTTGACCACCACATTCTATTAGAGAAACTCAAACATTATGGAATAAGAAATACTACATTCAGGTGGTTTGAATCTTACCTTAAGGACCGTAAACAATATGTAGAATATAATAATATTAAATCTAGTGAACAATCTTTAGCCTTTGGAGTTCCACAGGGGTCCATACTGGGCCCATTATTTATTATATATGTGAATGATTTAATTAACACAAATGTACTATTTAAAACAATTATGTTTGCAGACGATACAACACTTTATGCCAGTCACAGCAATTTAAATACTCTAGTGCAATCAGTGAATAATGAACTAAATAATATTGTTGGATGACCGCAAATAAGCTAACCTTAAATATCGACAAAACAAAATATTATTCATCACAGAAAAAAGAATTCTCCAAATGTAGATTCCATTAAAATAGGAAATTCAATGTTAATAGAAGAGCAAAATATAAATTTCTTGGTGTTGTAGTGGATAGGCATTGACTTGGCAGTCACATATACAAACATTAACAAACAAGATAAATAAACAATGGTATATTATATCTAACTCGTAACTGCTTTCCTTCGGAAGTACTTAAACAACTTTACTACTCTGTACCCTTACTTTTCATACTGTCACACAGTTTGGGCAACCGCAGGTAAAACTAAGATAGAGAGAGTCAAACTAGCGCAAAAGAAAATTATTAGGACAATCACTTTCAAAAGAAAATATTATCACACAAATGAATTATTTAAATCTCTAAGGCTTTTAAAAAGGGAAGCCATAAACATATATTGCACTGCTATCTTTGTTTATAAAGCCATTAATAATTACAATCCCATAAATATATTTAATTTTCGTTTAAATGAAAGATATACCTTAAGAAACACAAGAGATTTAGAAATTCCATTATTGGCATCAAATCAATATAAAAAATCGATTCATTATCATGGTGTAATGGTCTGGAATGCACTGCCTCGGCATATTCTGGATAAACCCTCCCTGTCTAGTTTTAAGATGTCCCTCAAATCATCTTTATTGAGTAAATGTTAAAACATCCGTCAAATTGTAAGTTACTTTTGTGCTGAGTGTGTTTATGTGGTGTAAGTTTATGTGTGCGAATTGAAAGAGTATATATTATATGTATGTACAAATGTAAATTAATTCGGGTTAAATCAAGGTGCCTTAAAGAGAGTTGACTTCCATGTATTTAAATTCTGAACTTATTGTATATCTGAAGGCTAAATAAATATATTTGAATTGAATTGAACACAGGCACACACGAGACCGTATTCGGCCCCTCGATTGGGTTATGAAACGATCTTTCACCCACAAAAATTTAGGAGAGAAGAAATTGTAAAAACTAGGAAGGATAAATAAAAGAAAAACATGAACAATTCCATTTTATTTTCCGATTTACATTATACGAAGCATGACCTAGCTATACGACGAATTATAAGTACGAAGCACCACAGTACCAGTTTCTCCCATTAATTTTAGGTCACTTCACTTGATCCTAAAGTTAAGAAAGTGGAGGATCTGATGGGAAGGGATTGAGAGGTGCTTAGTCGGCCGTTGTCAAAGATACCCAGAGAGAGACTACCTGGTCGGGCTGCTCCGCCCAGAGAGGCGACTACCTGGCCGGGCTGCTCCACCTACAGTAGAGAGAGACTAACTGGCCGGGCTCCTGCGGCGACACACCCACAAAATTTTAGGAGAGACAAAATTTAGGAGAGACTACCTGGTCGGGCTGCTCCCACCCAGAGAGATTTTTGTGGGATTATTTTTGGTGAGGCGTCTGACTGGGAGTGCGACACATTATACGAAGCATGACCTAGGACAGTAGACGACGCATTAAACGAAGCATGACCTAGCGACTACCAGGCCGGGCTGCTCCACCTAGAGAGAGACTACCTGGTCAGGCTGCTGCGGCGTCGCCGCTGTGCGGGTCCCTGTCGTGATTTTCACACACAAATCTTTAGGCGATCTTCTGCTGTCCAACGTGAGTTGGTGGAATTGGGATCGATCGGAAATACTTCGATCCGAGAGCTACGACCACCCCCGTCAGACGACTCATAAAAAAATAAATTCTGCTATACGACTTGAGATGGAGATGAACCTTTTTTCTTCGGGAGGGTCTAAATTTGTGTGTGTGAAAAATTTAAAGAAATCGAATTGTCAATTATTTGTCCACGACATCTTTCACCGAGAGAAGAAATTGTAAAAACTAGGAAGGACAAATAAAAGAAAAATTTGAAAAATTCCATTTTATTTTCCGATTTACATTATACGAAGCATGACCTAGCTATACGACGAATTATAAGTAAGAAGCACCACAGTACCAGTTACTCCCATTAATATTAGGTCACTTCACTTGATCCTAAAGTTAAGAAAGTGGAGGATCTGATGGGAGGGGATGGAGAGGTGCTTAGTCCGCTGTTGTCATAGATACCCAGAGAGAGACTACCTGGCCGGGTTGCTCCACTCAGAGAGGCGACTACCTGGCCGGGCTGCTCCACCTACAGTAGAGAGAGACTATCTGGCCGGGCTCCTGCGGCGACACACCCACTAAAATTTAGGAGATACAAAATTTAGGAGAGACTACCTGGTCGGGCTGCTCCCACCCAGGGAGATTTTTGTGGGATTATTTTTGGTGAGGCGTCTGACTGGGGGTGCGACACCTTATACGAAGCATGACCTAGGACAGTAGACGACGCATGATTAAACGAAGCATGACCTAGCTATACGTCACATTATACGAAACATTACAGCTAGAGGGAGAGTGTGTACCTCGTCGGAGCACAGCCGTATTCTGTGTGCTTGCTGCACCGTGTTGCCTGTGTTAGGGCACCTGTGCCAACACAGGCACACACGAGACCGTATTCGGCCCCTCGATTGGGTTATGAAACGATCTTTCACCCAAAAAAATTTAGGAGAGAAGAAATTGTAAAAACTAGGAAGGACAAATAAAAGAAAAATATGAAAAATTCCATTTTATTTTCCGATTTACATTATACGAAGCATGACCTAGCTATACGACGAATTATAAGTAAGAAGCACAACAGTACCAGTTACTCCCATTACTTTTAGGTCGCTTCACTTGATCCTAAAGTTAAGAAAGTGGAGGATCTGATGGGAGGGGATTGAGAGGTGCTTAGTCCGCTGTTGTCATAGATACCCAGAGAGAGACTACCTGGCCGGGTTGCTCCACTCAGAAAGGCGACTACCTGGCCGGGCTCCTGCGGCGACACACCCACAAAAATTTAGGAGGGACTACCTGGTCGGGCTGCTCCCACCCAGAGAGATTTTTGTGGGATTATTTTTGGTGAGGCATCTGACTGGGGGTGCGACACATTATACGAAGCATGACCTAGGACAGTAGACGACGCATTAAACGAAGCATGACCTAGCGACTACCTGGCCGGGCTGCTCAACCTAGAGAGAGACTACCTAGTCGGGCTGCTGCGGCGTCGCCGCTGTGCGGGTCCCTGTTGTGATTTTCACACACAAATCTTTAGGCGATCTTCTGCTGTCCAACGTGAGTTGGTGGAATTGGGATCGATCGGAAATACTTCGATCCGAGAGCTACGACCACCCCAGTCAGACGACTCACTAAAAATAAATTCTGCTATACGACTTGAGTTGGCACTGAACCTTTTTTCTTCGGGAGGGTCTAAGTTTGTGTGTGTGAAAAATTTAAAGAAATCGAATTGTCAATTATTTATCCACGACATCTTTCACCGAGAGAAGAAATTGTAAAAACTAGGAAGGACAAATAAAAGAAAAACATGAACAATTCAATTTTATTTTCCGATTTACATTATACGAAGCATGACCTAGTTATACGACGAATTATAAGTACGAAGCACCACAGTACCAGTTACTCCCATTAATTTTAGGTCACTTCACTTGATCCTAAAGTTAAGAAAGTGGAGGATCTGATGGGAGGGGATGGAGAGGTGCTTAGTCGGCCGTTGTCAAAGATACCCAGAGAGTGACTACCTGGCCGGGCAGCTCTGCCCAGAGAGGCGACTACCTGGCCGGGCTGCTCCACCTACAGTAGAGAGAGACTAACTGGCCGGGCTCCTGCGGCGACTCACACACTAAAATTTAGGAGAGACTACCTGGTCGGGCTGCTCCCACCCAGAGAGATTTTTGTGGGATTATTTTTGGTGAGGCGTCTGACTTTGGGTGCGACACATTATACGAAGCATGACCTAGGACAGTAGACGACGCATGATTTAACGAAGCATGACCTAGCTATACGACACATTATACGAAACGTGACAGCGAGAGGGAGAGTGTGTAGGTTTGGGTACCCCCCTCTGAAATGTGATGCTGCGTTGCCCTTGGGTATGGCCACTAAAGTACCCCTCATCAAGTCGGCGGCATTACCTGTAGCGTCGCCGCTATCACCCTCCTCGACTCTGTGAGTCGAGGAAGGTGACGGATGTGTAACCATGTTTCCTCCTCCTCCTCCGCCGTCGCCGGTCGTTCGGAACTACTCCTCTCTTTGTAGCTCTTATATTCCAGAGGAGTGAAGTCCAAATCTGAGAACATGGGGTTACACATGACTTGCTCTCTCTGAATAATTTCTAAGGTATCGTTCGATTTTCTAAATAATTCAGCCGACTTTAAGTCTTGTATCTTGGCATACCGACCAAACATATTAGCCGTTAATTCAATGGCCAACATTTTCTTCAATAGAGTCAAATGTTCCTGCGGGGGGTTGTGCAACTTATCACCGACGCAGTACCCAACAATCGCATCCGCCAGGGAGGCACATTTCATTCCCTTGATCTGACATCGTAACATTTCCACCTTAACCTTTAACTCGGTATTGTTGACTCTCTCGTCTATTCTGGCTTTCATCTCTTTTCTCGCCATATTGGTCACTGCCCTTCCGAGACGACTCACCAAAAAAAAATATGCTATACGACTTGAGTTGGCGGTGAACCTATTTTCTTCGGGAGGGTATAAATTTGTGTGTGTGAAAAATTTAAAGAAATCGAATTGTCAATTATTTGTCCACGACATCTTTCACCGAGAGAAGAAATTGTAAAAACTAGGAAGGATAAATAAAAGAAAAACATGAACAATTCCATTTTATTTTCCGATTTACATTACATTCGAAGCATGACCTAGCTATACGACGAATTATAATTACGAAGCACCACAGTACCTGTTACTCCCATTAATTTTAGGTCACTTCACTTGATCCTAAAGTTAAGAAAGTGGAGGATCTGATGGGAAGGGATTGAGAGGTGCTTAGTCGGCCATTGTCAAAGATACCCAGAGAGAGACTACCTGGTCGGGCTGCTCCGCCCAGAGAGGCGACTACCTGGCCGGGCTGATCCACCTACAGTAGAGAGAGACTAACTGGCCGGGCTCCTGCGGCGACACACCCACAAAAATTTAGGAGAGACAAAATTTAGGAGAGACTACCTGGTCGGGCTGCTCCCACCCAGAGATTTTTGTGGGATTATTTTTGGTGAGGCGTCTGACTGGGGGTGCGACACATTATACGAAGCATGACCTAGGACAGTAGACGACGCATTAAACGAAGCATGACCTAGCGACTACCAGGCCGGGCTGCTCCCCCTAGAGAGAGACTATCTGGTCGGGCTGCTGCGGCGTCGCCGCTGTGCGGGTCCCTGTCGTGATTTTCACACACAAATCTTTAGGCGATCTTCTGCTGTCCAACGTGAGTTGGTGGAATTGGGATCGATCGGAAATACTTCGATCCGAGAGCTACGACCACCCCAGTCAGACGACACATACAAAAATAAATTCTGCTATACGACTTGAGTTGGAGGTGAACCTTTTTTCTTCGGGAGGGTCTAAATTTGTGTGTGTGAAAAATTTAAAGAAATCGAATTGTCAATTATTTGTCCACGACATCTTTCACCGAGAGAAGAAATTGTAAAAACTAGGAAGGACATATAAAAGAAAAACATGAACAATTCCATTATATTTTCCGATTTACATTATACGAAGCATGACCTAGTTATACGACGAATTATAAGTACGAAGCACCACAGTACCAGTTACTCCCATTAATATTAGGTCACTTCACTTGATCCTAAAGTTAAGAAAGTGGAGGATCTGATGGGAGGGGATGGAGAGGTGCTTAGTCCGCTGTTGTCATAGATACCCAGAGAGAGACTACCTGGCCGGGTTGCTCCACTCAGAGAGGCGACTACCTGGCCGTGCTGCTCCACCTACAGTAGAGAGAGACTATCTGGCCGGGCTCCTGCGGCGACACACCCACAAAAATTTAGGAGATACAAAATTTAGGAGAGACTACCTGGTCGGGCTGCTCCCACCCAGGGAGATTTTTGTGGGATTATTTTTGGTGAGGCGTCTGACTGGGGGTGCGACACCTTATACGAAGCATGACCTAGGACAGTAGACGACGCATTAAACGAAGCATGACCTAGCGACTACCTGGCCGGCTGCTCTACCTAGAGAGAAACTACCTAGTTGGGCTGCTGCGGCGTCGCCGCTGTGCGGGTCCCTGTTGTGATTTTCACACACAAATCTTTAGGTGAACTTCTGCTGTCCAACGTGAGTTGGTGGAATTGGGATCGATCGGATATACTTCGATCCGAGAGCTACAACCACCCCAGTCAGACGACTCACCAAAAATAAATTCTGCTATACGACTTGAGTTGGCGGTGAACCTTTTTTCTTATGGAGGGTCTAAATTTGTGTGTGTGAAAAATTTAAAGAAATCGAATTGTCAATTATTTGTCCACGACATCTTTCACCGAGAAAAGAAATTGTAAAAACTAGGAAGGACAAATAAAAGAAAAACATCAACAATTCCATTTTATTTTCCGATTTACATTATACGAAGCATGACCTAGTTATACGACGAATTATAAGTACGAAGCACCACAGTACCAGTTACTCCCATAAATTTTAGGACACTTCACTTGATCCTAAAGTTAAGAAAGTGGAGGATCTGATGGGAAGTGATGGAGAGGTGCTTAGTCGGCCGTTGTCAAAGATACCCAGAGAGAGACTACCTGGCCGGGTTGCTCCACCCAGAGAGGCGACTACCTGGCCGGGCTGCTCCACCTACAGTAGAGAGAGACTAACTGGCCGGGCTCCTGGGGCGACTCACCCACAAACATTTAGGAGAGACAAAATTTAGGCCGAAAACTTCGACGACGACGAGCTGCGCCTTGTTGCCTGTGTTGCTGCACCTGTGCGACGCATTATACGAAGCGTGACAGCGAGAGGGAGAGTGGGTAACTCTCTCTCTCTCTCACACACTGTGTCTGTCTCTCTCTCTCTCTGAATCAAAGATTTTTTAGCTAATAATATAGGAGAGACTACCTGGCCGGGCTACTCCTCCCAGAGAGATTTTTGTGGGATTATTTTTGGTGAGGTGTCTGACTGGGGTTGCGACACATTATACGAAGCATGACCTAGGACAGTAGACGACGCATTAAACGAAGCATGACCTAGCTATACGACGCATTATACGAAACATGACAGCGAGAGGGAGAGTGTGTACCTCGTCGGAGCACAGCCACTGCCACCGTATTCTATGTGCTTGCTGCACCGTCTTGCCTGTGTTGGTGCACCTGTGCGACGCATTATATGAAGCGTGACAGCGAGAGAGAGAGTGTGTACATCGTCGGAGCACAGCCACCGCCGCCGTATTCTGTGTGCTTGCTGCACCGTGTTGCCTGTGTTGGTGCACCTGTGCGACGCATTGTACGAAGCGTGACAGCGAGAGGGAGAGTGGGTAACTCTCTCTCTCTCACACACTGTGTCTGTCTCTCTCTCTCTCTCTCTGAGTAAAAGATTTTTTAGCTAATAATAATATAGGAGAGACTATCTGGCCGGGCTGCTCCCACCCAGAGAGATTTTTGTGGGATTATTTTTGGTGAGGCGTCTGACTGGGGGTGCGACACATTATACGAAGCATGACCTAGGACAGTAGACGACGCATTAAACGAAGCATGACCTAGCTATACGATGCATTATAAGAAATAAAAATTTAGGAGAGACAAAATTTAGGAGAGATTACCTGGTCGGGCTGCTCCCATCCAGTGAGATTTTTGTGGGATTATTTTTGGTGAGGCGTCTGACTGGGGGTGCGACACATTATACGAAGCATGACCTAGGACAGTAGACGACGGATTAAACGAAGCATGACCTAGCGACTACCTGTCCGGGCTGCTCCACATAGAGAGAGACTACCTAGTTGGGCTGCTGTGGCGTCGCCGCTGTGTGGGTCCCTGTCGTGATTTTCACACACAAATCTTTAGGCTATCTTCTGCTGTCCAACGTGAGTTGGTGGAATTGGGATCGATCGGAAATACTTCGATACCTGGCCGGGTTGCTCCACTCAGAGAGGCGACTACCTGGCCGGGCTGCTCCACCTAGAGAGAGACTACCTGGTCGGGCTGCTGCGGCGTCGCCGCTGTGCGGGTCCCTGTCGTGTTTTTTTGGGGTGTGACACATTATACGAAGCATGAACTAGGACAGTAGACAACGCATTTAACGAAGCACGACCTAGCTATACGACGCATTATACGAAACGTGACAGCGAGAGGGAGAGTGTGTACCTCGTCGGAGCACAGCCACCGCCGCCGTATTCTATGTGCTTGCTGCACCGTCTTGCCTGTGTTGGTGCAGGAAGGGATTGAGAGGTGCTTAGTCGGCCGTTGTCAAAGATACCCAGAGAGAGACTACCTGGCTGGGCTACGCCACCCAGAGAGGCGACTACCTGGCCGGGCTGCTCCACCTACAGTAGAGAGAGACTAACTGGCCGTGATCCTGCGGCGACTCACCCACAAAAATTTAGGAGAGACAAAATTTTATGAGAGACAATTTTTAGGAGAGACTACCTGGCTGGGCTGCTCCCACCCAGAGAGATTTTTGTGGGATTATTTTTGGTGAGGCGTCTGGCTGGGGGTGCGACACATTATACGAAGCATGACCTAGGACAGTAGATGACGCATTAAACGAAGCATGACCTAGCTATACGACGCATTATACGAAACGTGACAGCGAGAGGGAGAGTGTGTACCTCGTCAGAGCACAGCCACCGCCGCCATATTCTATGTGCTTGCTGAACCGTCTTGCCTGTGTTGGTGCACCTGTGCGTGGCATTATACGAAGCGTGACAGCGAGAGGGAGAGTGGGTAACTCTCTCTCTCTCACACACACTGTGTCTGTCTCTCTCTCTCTCTCTCTGAGTCAAAGATTTTTTAGCTAATAAAAATATAGGAGAGACTACCTGGCCGGGCTGCTCCACCCAGAGAGATTTTTGTGGGATTATTTTTGGTGAGGCGTCTGACTGGGGGTGCAACACATTATACGAAGCATGACCTAGGACAGTAGACGACGCATTAAACGAAGCATGACCTAGCTATACGAAGCATTATACGAAACAAAAATTTAGGAGACAAAATTTAGGGGAGATTACCTGGTCGGGCTGTTCCCATCCAGAGAGATTTTTGTGGGATTATTTTTGGTGAGTCGTCTGACTGGGGGTGCGACACATTATACGAAGAATGACCTAGGACCATAGACCCCTTTACATAAGGACTGGAAACGAGCACTCTCGGAGTTTGAAACTTGGGTCCATTGCTTAAAAGCAGTATCATGAAAGCAGTGGTCTCTCCGACTTTCTTAAACACAAATATATGTACACAAACACAACTTTACATAAATGCATGTAATTTCACATGCAATCGTCCATATCCCCGCCATATTGGCGACATAATGTCTCGCCAGAAAACGAACAGCCCAGGACGATGCCAGACGCCAGTCACCCTCGAGACAGTTAGAGGCAACACATTTTTGTTCTGTTGTTCGTTATCTCTCAGCTTATTGTAAGTAATTTTCTTATAAATACTTACCAGTCACAAAATGATCTGTGTTAACAACTTATTTAGCTGATAAATATTAGAATTGAGGTGATGTCAACGGGTTGCTTTGATATGTACTGATAACCATTTTACAACTATTCTTGTTTTTTTTGCTTTACAGGAACAATGCCGAAAAGATGTGCTGCATTCAATTGTCGTGGAAACTACAGGGGAGAGCCATACAGTCCTATGGTGTGTTTCCCGAATGAAGACAAGAACGACATGCATGGATTAGTGCTATGCCAAATAGCCCAGAAAGTTTGAGAGACAGGTCGAAACTATGGATTTGTGCATCACACTTCGACTGCGATTGGGTCACAGTTCGGGGAGGAAAACGACCAGCTGGGCCTCCTACAGTTTTTAAAGGTGTACCCAAGTCTTGCCTCCAACAACTTACGTCAGCTCCTAGGTTAACTAAAACAGTGACAAGTGAAGCAAGACTTAAAAAACAAACTGAATTTGAAAATGAACAAGACAAAATGCATAGTTATGACAAATTTGCAGGAGAGATTGGAAAACACTTCCCTGAGTTTTATATAATGCAAAATGGTAGAGAACTGACAATGTTTAAGACAGATGGTAATGGTAGAGCAGTTGATAAGTTTCTTCAATTTAAAGAGGTACAGTCTCCTTTTGGTTTTCTGCAGCTGGTAGTAGCAGAGAAAAGTGGCTTGGAGATACCAAAAAGTAAACTGAATCTTCAAAAAAAAAGCTTGGTAAGAAAGTGGTCTCAAATTGAAGAAATAGTGAAAATTATGAACACTCATGAAGCGACTAATACTGACCGCTTAAAAAGAATAATTTCAGAACTTGACTCTATCACAGAATTTCATGAATTTGAAGGTTTTCAGTTCATTCAAGCACAGTTACAACTCCTTCTTATTCCTCCTAAAAATCGCCGATATACAAAGCATATGTTAATTCTTGCAGCAGAACTGTTTTGTATATCACCCGCAGCATATAGAATGCTTAGAAACTCCAAAACAATTAGTCTTCCTTGTGAGAAACAGATTCGCCAATTGTTATCTCGCACTTATGCTGACAAGTGTCTCCCATCCTTTTGATGTTGATTGAAGCCACAACAGCGGTTAGTTAACATTTTGTTTGATGAAGTCAAGCTTAAGCAGGCCCTTAGATTTAGGAGAGCATAATAGTAGGCTATGCAACAAACGGACCAGAAAATCTAGCAACATCTGCTCTTGCTATTGAAGTTGTTTGTCACTATGGAGGACCACGGTACATCATACGTATTCATCCTGTATCAAAACTGAATGCTATTCAACTGAAGGAAATATTACTTGAGGCTGTATATGTTGTTAAAGCTAGTGGTGGCCATCCAGTATCGTTCGTCTGTGACAACTGTCCACTGAATCAAGCTGTTTACAGAATGCTGCGCCGTGTTGCCTGTGTTGGTGCACCTGTGCGACGCATTGTACGAAGCGTGACAGCGAGAGGGAGAGTGGGTAACTCTCTCTCTCTCTCACACACTGTGTCTGTGTCTCTCTCTCTCTCTCTCTCTCTCTGAATCAAAGATTTTTTAGCTAATAATATAGGAGAGACTATCTGGCCGGGCTGCTCCACCCAGAGAGATTTTTGTGGGATTATTTTTGGTGAGGCGTCTGACTGGGGGTGCGACACATTATACGAAGCATGACCTAGGACAGTAGACGACGCATTAAACGAAGCATGACCTAGCTATACGACGCATTATACGAAACGAGACAGCGAGAGGGAGACTGTGTACCTCGTCGGAGCACAGCCACCGCCGCCGTATTCTATGTGCTTGCTGCACCGTCTTACCTGTGTTGGTGCACCTGTGCGACGCATTATACGAAGCGTGACAGCGAGAGGGAGAGTGGGTAATTCTCTCTCTCTCACACACACTGTGTCTGTCTCTCTCTCTCTCTCTGAGTCAAAGATTTTTTTAGCTAATAATAATATAGGAGAGACTACCTGGCCGGGCTGCTCCACCCAGAGAGATTTTTGTGGGATTATTTTTGGTGAGGCGTCTGACTGGGGGTGCAACACATTATACGAAGCATGACCTAGGACAGTAGACGACGCATTAAACGAAGCATGACCTAGCTATACGACGCATTATACGAAACGAGACAGCGAGAGGGAGACTGTGTACCTCGTCGGAGCACAGCCACCGCCGCCGTATTCTATGTGCTTGCTGCACCGTCTTACCT
This sequence comes from Paralithodes platypus, assembly GCA_032716605.1. Lineage (NCBI taxonomy): Eukaryota > Metazoa > Arthropoda > Malacostraca > Decapoda > Lithodidae > Paralithodes > Paralithodes platypus. The sequence continues at coordinate 17,302,672 of CM064507.1, forward strand.
GTGTTGGTGCACCTGTGCGACGCATTATACGAAGCGTGACAGCGAGAGGGAGAGTGGGTAATTCTCTCTCTCTCACACACACTGTGTCTGTCTCTCTCTCTCTGAGTCAAAGATTTTTTTAGCTAATAATAATATAGGAGAGACTACCTGGCCGGGCTGCTCCACCCAGAGAGATTTTTGTGGGATTATTTTTGGTGAGGCGTCTGACTGGGGGTGCAACACATTATACGAAGCATGACCTAGGACAGTAGACGACGCATTAAACGAAGCATGACCTAGCTATACGATGCATTATACGAAACAAAAATTAAGGAGAGACAAAATTTAGGGGAGATTACCTGGTCGGGCTGCTCCCATCCAGAGAGATTTGTGTGGGATTATTTTTGGTGAGGTGTCTGACTGGGGGTGCGACACATTATACGAAGCATGACCTAGAACAGTTGAAGACGGATTAAACGAAACATGACCTAGCGACTACCTGGCCGGGCTGCTCCACCTAGAGAGAGACTACCTGGTCGGGCTGCTGCGGCGTCGCCGCTGTGCGGGTCCCTGTCGTGATTTTCACACACAAATCTTTAGGCTATCTTCTGCTGTCCAACGTGAGTTGGTGGAATTGGGATTGATCGGAAATACTTCGATACCTGGCCGGGTTGCTCCACTCAGAGAGGCAACTACCTGGCCGGGCTGCTCCACCTAGAGAGAGACTACCAGGTCGGGCTGCTGTGCGGGTCCCTGTCGTGTTTTTTTGGGGGTGCGACACATTATACGAAGCATGAACTAGGACAGTAGACGACGCATTAAACGAAGCATGACCTAGTGTTACGACTGAGGTTTAAATATATCAGGGCTCTTATTCATTGGACTAGTAATGGCATAAATGCTACAACGGAAAGCGCTAGATCCAACCTCTGATGTATATTCCAGTGAACAAAGAACACAAATACTCTCCAGAGTTCTATATGCAATAATAGGTTATCAAACTCTCAATAAATGTGCGTCTACTCTAGGCTTAATGTTATGTGAAAACAGCCTATTACTACCTATAACCGAAGGTGCTTGGTTATGGTATGCAAAGTAAGGTGGTAAGAGAAGTTACAGCTTACGTTACTTTAATCCATAAATGTCAGGCACTCCTGCATGAAAGAAAGTGCACTAAAGTCCTTCAACACCAACAAGGAATCTTCTTTAAATGTTAGATGCTATCAAGATGCTCGAATCGGAAATGGAACCCAAAAAGGCAGGCAGCGGAACAATGCTCGTGCAGGCTATGCCCACAAAAGGCAGGATACTGTATATAATGCAGTCGGAGCCAAGAATATCCTAAACGCTACAACAATAATAATAATCGCCACGACAATGCAGTATTCCTATCAACAAAAAGAGCCTAAGTCGTTTGTGTCTCAATACATCAAACTAGGCTGCGAAATGCTTGTGTAATCATAAACGGGTATGCATAATAAGAGTAATTGGTTTAATATACTTAATATCTACTATGACTGATAAAGTCTAGCTAGAGTCAATGATACGAGATACTGGTGCGCATGGCATGCCGCATAGCCTACTGCAAATCTCAAGTCTGTGCGTCAAGTATTACGTTATAGTGAAGGGTAGCTCTCTTGAGAACCTTAATACCGAAGTATTAAGCGTTCTCCTGGCGTACCTCAAAGACAAACAACCGAGCTTAGAACAGTGCAGAATGGTATAGGCAAAAAGCCCTCATCGTGCATGCTCTACTCTCAATGGCACACAGACTAGAATTTACCCAATCAACTCCAGTTCTCAGGTATGTCGTGCAGCTTTTAACTAAAGCAGCACCCATCGGAAACAATACCTTATAATATCAGACTCCTAGTCTAGCATTATCTAATCCAGCAGAACACTAATAATTATAGGAAGCGGTACTGATCAATATGGATGCCAACCAATGCTTGGTGATCAACTTATCTTAACAACTAAAATACATGGGTTATGTGAGACCTTAATGCAATACACTGGCCAGCATGAAGCTGAATATGCAGAGTTAACCAGAGGGGGTATGATATTAATAAAAGGTGGTGAAAGATATGAGAGAGATAGGCAGAGGAAAAGGTTCTCAGGTGCAGAGAGGGGACAGATATCAAATAAGAAGGATGCGTTCTAGAGACCAGATCTGAGGGAGAGAGAGGCAAGAGAGCTGTATATATACTGGCACTAGCTTGGACCGCGTAGGCAGGGCGGTATCAAGTCCTCCAGCCAATCCCCAGGAGGCCAGCCAGCCATGACGTCATCGAGCATGGTAAAAAACACTGCGCGCCTCCTCTCACTCTGTTCTACTCTCTCTCTCTCTCTCTCTCAAATCCTATCATTCCTACTAATGATAAAACTTATACTTTGCAATTAAATATATAAAGCTTGGGCGAAAACAAGAGCCTTTCTGGACTGCCCATGACACGAGCTTTCATATGAAAGAAAGCACACAATAATACATCAACTGTAGCCACATCCACTGCCCTGGCGATCATAGCGAGTCACCGTAGGACAAGCCATGCGGTTCTAACAGAGTGGTTAACGTCACACTAGCTATATGACGCATTATCCGAAACGTGACAGTGAGAGGAAGAGTGTGTACCTCGTCGGAGCACAGCCACCGCCGCCGTATTCTATGTGCTTGCTGCACCGTCTTGCCTGTGTTGGTGCAGAAAGGGATTGAGAGGTGCTTAGTCGGTCGTTGTCAAAGATACCCAGAGAGAGACTACCTGGCTGGGCTACTCCACCCAGAGAGGCGACTACCTGGCCGGGCTACTCCACCTACAGTAGAGAGAGACTAACTGGCCGTGATCCTGCGGCGACTCACCCACAAAAATTTAGGAGAGACAACATTTTTGGAGAGACAATTTTTAGGAGAGACTACCTGGCTGGGCTACTCCCACCCAGAGAGATTTTTGTGGGATTATTTTTGGTGAGGCGTCTGACTGGGAGTGCGACACATTATACGAGGCATGACCGAGTGTATTTTCAACCAGGTCGGAAGGGCAGTCACCAATTAACGTGCCGTCGTCTTCGTGTAGAGTTTCACTGTCATCATCACAACATATTTTTCTCTGAAGAATATAGTCTCTCACGCATTGTTCCACTCCATAGTCCACGCTTACATTGGAATTATTATTCCACCCCAGTCAGACAACTCACCAAAAATTAATTCTGCTATACGACTTGAGTTGGCGATGAACTTTTTTCTTCGGGAGTGACTAAATTTGTGTGTGTGAAAAGTTTACAGATATCGAATTGTCAATTATTTTGGCACGTCATCTTTCACCGAGAAAAGAAATTGTAAAAACTAGGAAGGACAAATAAAAGAAAAACATGAACAATTCCATTTTATTTTCCGATTTACATTATACGAAGCATGACCTAGTTATACGACGAATTATAAGTACGAAGCATCGCAGTACCAGTTACTCCCATTAATTTTAGGTCACTTCACTTGATCCTAAAGTTAAGAAAGTGGAGGATCTGATGGGAAGGGATGGAGAGGTGCTTAGTCGGCCATTGTCAAAGATACCCAGAGAGAGACTACCTGGCCGGGTTGCTCCACCCAGAGAGGCGACTACCTGGCCTGGCTGCTCCACCTACAGTAGAGGGAGACTAACTGGCCGGGTTCCTGGGGCGACTCACCCACAAAAATTTAGGAGAGACAAAATTTAGGCCGAAAACTTCGACGACGACGAGTTGCGCCGTGTTGCCTGTGTTGGTGCACCTGTGCGACGCATAAAACGAAGAGTGACAGCGAGAGAGAGTGTGTACATCGTTGGAGCACAGCCACCGCCGCCGTATTCTGTGTGCTTGCTGCGCCGTGTTGCCTGTGTTGGTGCACCTGTGCGACGCATTATAAGAAGCGTGACAGCGAAAGGGAGAGTGGGTAACTCTCTCTCTCTCTCATACACTGTGTCTGTCTCTCTTTCTCTCTCTCTCTAGCTATACGACGCATTATACGAAACGTGACAGCGAGAGGGAGAGTGTGTACCTCGTTGGAGCGCAGCCACCGCCGCCGTATTCTATGTGCTTGCTGCACCGTCTTGCCTGTGTTAGTGCACCTGTGCGACGCATTATACGAAGCGTGACAGCGAGAGGGAGAGTGGGTAACTCTCTCTCTCTCACACACTGTGTCTGTCTCTCTCTCTCTCTGAGTCAAAGATTATATTAGCTAATAATAATATAGGAGAGACTACCTGGCCGGGCTGCTCCACCCAGAGAGATTTTTGTGGGATTATTTTTGGTGAGGCGTCTGACTGGGGGTGCGACACATTATACGAAGCATGACCTAGGACAGTAGACGATGCATTAAACGAAGCATGACCTAGCTATACGATGCATTATACGAAATGTGACAGCGAGAGGGAGAGTGTGTACCTCATCGGAGCACAGCCACCGCCGCCGTATTCTATGTGCTTGCTGCACCGTCTTGCCTGTGTTGGTGCACCTGTGCCAACACAGGCACACACGAGACCGTATTCGGCCCCTCGATTGGGTTATGAAACGATCTTTCACCCACAAAACTTAAGGAGAGAAGAAATTGTAAAAACTAGGAAGGACAAATAATAGAAAAACATGAAAAATTCCATTTCATTTTCCGATTTACATTATACGAAGCATGACCTAGCTATACAACGAATTATAAGTATGAAGCACCTCAGTACCAGTTACTCCCATTAATTTTAGGTCACTTCACTTGATCCTAAAGTTAAGAAAGTGGAGGATCTGATGGGAGGGGATGGAGAGGTGCTTAGTCGGCTGTTGTCAAAGATACCCAGAGAGAGACTACCTGGCCGGGCTGCTCCACCCAGAGAGGCGACTACCTGGCCGGGGTGCTCCACCTACAGTAGAGAGAGACTAACTGGCCGGGCTCCTGTGGCGACTCACCCACAAAAATTTATGAGAGACAAAATTTTATGAGAGACAATTTTTAGGAGAGACTACCTGGCCGGGCTGCTCCCACCCAGAGAGATTTTTGTGGGATTATTTTTGGTGAAGCGTCTGACTGGGGGTGCGACATATTATACGAAGCATGACCTAGGCCAGTAGACGACGCATTAAACAAAGCATGACCTAGCGACTACCTGGCCGGGCTGCTCAATCTAGAGAGAGACTACCTGGTCGGGCTGCTGCGGCGTCGCCGCTGTGCGGGTCCCTGTCGTGATTTTCACACACAAATCTTTAGGCGATCTTCTGCTGTCCAACGTGAATTGGTGGAATTGGGATCGATCGGAAATACTTTGATCCGAAATCTACGACCACTCCAGTCAGACGACTCACCAAAAATAAATTCTGCTATACGACTTGAGTTGGCGATGAACCTTTTTTCTTCGGGAGGGTCTAAATTTGTGTGTGTGAAAAATTTAAAGAAATCGAATTGTCAATTATTTTGCCACGACATCTTTCACCGAGAGAAGAAATTGTAAAAACTAGGAAGGACAAATAAAAGAAAAACATGAAAAATTCCATTTTATTTTCCGATCTACATTATACGAAGCATGACCTAGCTATACGACGAATTATAAGTACCAAGCACCACAGTACCAGTTACTCCCATTAATTTTAGGTCACTTAACTTGATCCTAAAGTTAAGAAAATTAAGGATCTGATGGGAAGGGATGGAGAGGTGCTTAGTCGGCCGTTGTCAAAGATACCCTGAGAGAGACTACCTGGCCGGGCTGCTCCGCCCAGAGAGAGACTAACTGGCCGGGCTCCTGGGGCGACTCACCCACAAAAATTTAGGAGAGACAAAATTTAGGACAAAGACTTCGACGACGACGAGCTGCACCGTGTTGCCTGTGTTGGTGCACCTTTGCGACGCATTATACGAAGCGTGACAGCGAGAGAGAGAGTGTGTACATCGTCGGAGCACAGCCACCGCCGCCTTATTCTGTGTGCTTGCTGCGCCGTGTTGCCTGTGTTGGTGCACCTGTGCGACGCATTGTACGAAGTGTGACAGCGAGACAGCGAGAGGAGAGAGTGGGTAACTATCTCTCTCTCTCTCTCACACTGTGTCTGTCTCTCTCTCTCTCTCTCTCTGAGTCAAAGATTTTTTAGCTAATAATATAGGAGAGAGACTACCTGGCTGGGCTGCTCCACCCAGAGAGATTTTTGTGGGATTATTTTTGGTGAGGCGTCTGACTGGGGGTGCGACACATTATACGAAGCATGACCTAGGACAGTAGACGACGCATTAAACGAAGCATGACCTAGCTATACGACGCATTATACGAAACGTGATAGCGAGAGGGAGAGTGTGTACCTCGTCGGAGAACAGCCACCTCCGCCGTATTCTATGTGCTTGATGCACCGTCTTGCCAGTGTAGGTGTACCTGTGCCAACACAGGCACACACGAGACCGTATTCGGCCCCTCGATTGGGTTGTGAAACGATCTTTCACCCACAAAAATTTAGGAGAGAAGAAATTGTAAAACTAGGAAGGACAAATAAAAGAAAAACATGAAAAATTCAATTTTATTTTTCGATTTACATTATACGAAGCATGACCTAGTTATACGACGAATTATAAGTACGAAGCACCACAGTACCAGTTACTCCCATTAATTTTAGGTCACTTCACTTGATCGTTTAGTGCCGAGGTAACGACAGGGGCTCCGTCAGGCTATAGCCTATATTTTGCGAAAAACTTCCTCATAGCTTATACTTATATAAGCTTCACACGCAAAACATAGCAACATTAACGCATAGATTGGGTCCTATTACACAAAGTTTGTCAATATCAATCCATATTATTTTACAGTTTAAGTGAAACCACTGTTCTATAGCCTACGCCACGGCGATTGGTATGAATCGAAAAAGTTCAAAATATAAATTTCCTCATATAAGCTTCAAATTTAAAACAAAAATTACACTAACGCCAGGTGCACCAACACAGGCATGACGGTGCAGCAAGCACATAGAATACGGCGGCGGTGGCTGTGCTCCGACGAGGTACACACTAGCTGCCTCATTGGTGGTGTTATGGGTAATAACCTTTTCTGTTGATAGATTATCTTCAACAGTGTCTACCGAAACAGTATCGTTAACATCTGTATCAGGTTCATCTTGCTCCTTCATATTTTGATGGGTGACAATTATCGGGGATATGTTAGATTCAGACCGTTCCATCCCTGGACAGCAGAAAATCGCCTAAAGATTTGTGTGTGAAAATCACGACAGGGACCCGCACAGTGCTGAGACTGGTCCAAACACTCTTCACCGTTTTAGCCGACATTCATGTCATTATTATCCTAGTATGGACAGAAGTAGTATTTACCGCAAATCGGAAGAGTCCGACAAAACATCGGCGTATACCGTGACGCCCTACAATGCACGGCGACCTCGCCGTTACCTTCCTCGCCCTCCGAGCCCTTCATCCTACAGTAACTCGTTGACTCTGAAATGTGATGTTGCGTTGCTCTTGGGTATGGCCACTAAAGTACCTCTCATCAAGTCGGCGGCATTACCTGTAGCGTCGCCGCTATCACCCTCCTCGACTCTGTGAGTCGAGGAAGGTGACGGATGTACATGTAACCATGTTTCCTCCTCCTCCTCCGCCGTCGCCCGGTCGTTCGGAACTACTCCTCTCTTTGTAGCTCTTATATTCCAGAGGAGTGAAGTCCAAATCTGAGAACATGGGGTTACACATGACTTGCTCTCTCTGAATAATTTCTATGGTATCGTTCGATTTTCTAAATAATTCAGCCTACTTTAAGTCTTGTATCTTGGCATACCGACCAAACATATTAGCCGTTAATTCAATGTCCAACATTTTCTTCAATAGAGTCAAATGTTCCTGCGGGGGGTTGTGCAATTTATCACCGACGCCGTACTCACCATGTTGGTCACTGCCCTTCCGACCTGGTTGAAAATACTCTCGGTGTTGGAGTTTGGCGCACAGGCAAGACGGTGCAGCAAGCACATAGAACACGGCGGCGGTGGCTGTGCTCCGACGAGGTACACACTCTCCCTCTCGCTGTCACGTTTCGTATAATGCGTCGTATAGCTAGGTCTTGCTTCGTTTAATGCGTCGTCTACTGTCCTAGGTCATGCTTCGTATAATGTGTCGCCCAGAGAGATTTTTGTGGGATTATTTTTGGTGAGGCGTCTGACGGGGGGTGCGACACATTATACGGAGCATGACCTAGGACAGTAGATGACGCATTAAACGATTAAACTACCATGACCTACCGAGAGAAGAAATTGTAAAAACTAGGTAGGGCAAATAAAAGAAAAGCATGAACAATTCCATTTTATTTTCCGATTTACATTATACGAAGCATGACCTAGCTATACGACGAATTATATGTACGAACCAAGCCGCCCGGCCAGGTAGTCTCTCTCTGGGTATCTTTGACAACGGACGACTAAGCACCTCTCCATCCCTTCTCATCAGATCCTCCACTTTCTAAACTTTAGGATCAAGTGAAGTGACCTAAAATTAATGGGAGTAACTGGTACTGTGGTGCTTCGTAATTATAATTCGTCGTATAGCTAGGTCATGCTTCGTATAATGTAGTCAAAGATACCCAGAGAGAGACTACCTGGCCGGGCTGCTCCACCCAGAGAGGCGACTACCTGGCCGGGCTGCTCCACCTACAGTATAGAGAGACTAACTGGCCGGGCTCCTGGGGCGACTCACCCACAAAAATTTAGGAGAGACAAAATTTAGGACGAAGACTTCGACGACGACGAGCTGCGCCGTGTTGCCTGTGTTGGTGCAAGGTCATGCTTCGTATAATGTGTCGCACCCGCAGTCAGACGCCTCACCAAAAATAATCCCACAAAAATCTCTCTGGGGACGAGGAGAGATACGATGAAAATAATATTATGGACATCGAAGAAGGGAGCATTGTTGATGTTAACGAGGTTTCAAAAGATAAAGATAATGGAGGTGAAGATAATTGGACAACCTAGCCAGAGTAGCTTCTCTTCGTTCTCTGCCTCTTGTGCCCCAAACTCCAACACCGAGAGTATTTTCAACCAGGTCGGAAGGGCCATGAGGGAGCTAGCGTTAACAATAATTGATTTTCTCATTTGTGCTTGGTGAGAGTTCGCCAATAGCCATAGGATGATTAAATGTGGGAGACAACATTTTAGGAGAGACAATTTTTAGGAGAGACTACCTGGCCCGAAGAAAAAAGGTTCATCGCCAACTCAAGTCGTATAGCAGAATTTATTTTTGGTGAGTCGTCTGACTGGGGTGAAATAATAATTCCAATGTAAGCGTGGACTATGATGCCGACCGATCCGGCCTGTTGTATCTGGTTAAAGTCCCCCTTCAGGATTAAACTTTCTAAATTATTATCTTCTCTTTCACCTTTACCTTCTTCCTAGCATAATCCTGTGTATGCGGGTAGACCTGTATTTATCTCAATAATTTGGTAATGTTGCAAT
>CM064507.1:17312179-17419679 GCA_032716605.1 Paralithodes platypus
TCTATTCTGGCTTTCATCTCTTTCTCGCAATATTGGTCACTGCCCTTCCGAGACGACTCACCAAAAAAAAATATGCTATACGACTTGAGTTGGCGGTGAACCTTTTTTCTTCGGGAGGGTCTAAATTTGTGTGTGTTAAAAATTTAAAGAAATCGAATTGTCAATTAGTTATCCACGACATCTTTCACCGAGAGAAGAAATTGTAAAAACTAGGAAGGACAAATAAAAGAAAAACATGAACAATTCCATTTTATTTTCCGATTTACATTATACGAAGCATGACCTACTTATACGACGAATTATAAGTACGAAGCACCACAGTACCAGTTACTCCCATTAATTTTAGGTCACTTCACTTGATCCTAAAGTTAAGAAAGTGGAGGATCTGATGGGAAGGGATTGAGAGGTGCTTAGTCGGCCGTTGTCAAAGATACCCAGAGAGAGACTACCTGGTCGGGCTGCTCCGCCCAGAGAGGCGACTACCTGGCCGGGCTGATTCACCTACAGTAGAGAGAGACTAACTGGCCGGGCTCCTGCGGCGATACACCCACAAAAATTTAGGAGAGACAAAATTTAGGAGAGACTACCTGGTCGGGCTGCTCCCACCCAGAGAGATTTTTGTGGGATTATTTTTGGTGAGGCGTCTGACTGGGGGTGCGACACATTATACTAAAGCATGACCTAGGACAGTAGACGACGCATGATTAAACGAAGCATGACCTAGCTATACGACACATTATACGAAACATGACAGCGAGAGGGAGAGTGTGTAGGTTTGGGAACGGTACCCCCCTCTGAAATGTGATGTTGCGTTGCCCTTGGGTATGGCCACTAAAGTACCCCTCATCAAGTCGGCGGCATTACCTGTAGCATCGCCGCTATCACCCTCCTCGACTCACAGAGTCGAGGAAGGTGACGGATGTGTAACCATGTTTCCTCCTCCTCCTCCGCTGTCGCCCGGTCGTTCGGAACTACTCCTCTCTTTGTAGCTCTTATATTCCAGAGGAGTGAAGTCCAAATCTGAGAACATGGGGTTACACATGACTTGCTCTCTCTGAATAATTTCTAAGGTATCGTTCGATTTTCTAAATAATTCAGCCGACTTTAAGTCTTGTATCTTGGCATACCGACCAAACATATTAGCCGTTAATTCAATGGCCAACATTTTCTTCAATAGAGTCAAATGTTCCTGCGGGGGGTTGTGCAACTTATCACCGACGCAGTACCCAACAATCGCATCCGCCAGGGAGGCACATTTCATTCCCTTGATCTGACATCGTAACATTTCCACCTTAACCTTTAACTCGGTATTGTTGACTCTCTCGTCTATTCTGGCTTTCATCTCTTTTCTCGCCATATTGGTCACTGCCCTTCCGAGACGACTCACCAAAAAAAAATATGCTATACGACTTGAGTTGGCGGTGAACCTATTTTCTTCGGGAGGGTCTAAATTTGTGTGTGTGAAAAATTTAAAGAAATCGAATTGTCAATTATTTGTCCACGACATCTTTCACCGAGAAAAGAAATTGTAAAAACTAGGAAGGATAAATAAAAGAAAAACATGAACAATTCCATTTTATTTTCCGATTTACATTATATACGAAGCATGACCTAGCTATACGACGAAGTATAAGTACGAAGCACCACAGTACAAGTTACTCCCATTAATTTTAGGTCACTTCACTTGATCCTAAAGTTTAGAAAGTGGAGGATCTGATGGGAAGGGATTGAGAGGTGCTTAGTCGGCCGTTGTCAAAGATACCCAGAGAGAGACTACCTGGTCGGGCTGCTCCGCCCAGAGAGGCGACTACCTGGCCGGGCTGCTCCACCTACAGTAGAGAGAGACTAACTGGCCGGGCTCCTGGGGCGACACACCCACAAAAATTTAGGAGAGACAAAATTTAGGTGAGACTACCTGGTCGGGCTGCTCCCATCCAGAGAGAATTTTGTGGGATTATTTTTGGTGAGGCCTCTGACTGGGGGTGCGACACATTATACGAAGCATGACCTAGGACAGTAGACGACGCATTAAACGAAGCATGACCTAGCTATACGACCCATTTTACGAAACGTGACAGCGAGATGGAGAGTGTGTACCTCGTCGGAGCACAGCCACCGCCGCCGTATTCCATGTGCTTACTGCACCGTCTTGCCTGTGTTGGTGCACCTGTGCCAACACAGGCACACACAACACCGTATTCGGCCCCTCGATTGGGTTATGAAACGATCTTTCACCCACAAAAATTTAGGAGAGAAGAAATTGTAACAACTAGGACAAATAAAAGAAAAACATGAACAATTCCATTATATTTTCCGATTTCCATTATACGAAGCATGACCTAGTTATACGACGAAATATAAGTACGAAGCAACACAGTACCAGTTACTCCCATTATTTTTAGGTCAATTCACTTAATCCTAAAGTAAAGAAAGTGGAAGATCTGATGGGAAGGTATGGAGAGGTGCTTAGTCGGCCGTTGTCAAAGATACCCAGAGAGAGACTACCTGGTCGGGCTGCTCCGCCCAGAGAGGCGACTACCTGGCCGGGCTGCTCCACCTACAGTAGAGAGAGACTAACTGGCCGGGCTCCTGCGGCGACACACCCACAACAATTTAGGAGAGACAAAATTTAGGAGAGACTACCTGGTCGGGCTGCTCCCACCCAGAGAGATTTTTGTGGGATTATTTTTGGTGAGTCGTCTGACTGGGGGTGCGACACATTATACGAAGCATGACCTAGGACAGTAGACGACGCATTAAACGAAGCATGACCTAGCGACTACCTGGCCGGGCTGCTCCACCTAGAGAGAGACTACCTGGTCGGGCTGCTGCGGCGTCGCCGCTGTGCGGGTCCCTGTCGTGATTTTCACACACAAATCTTTAGGTGATCTTCTGCTGTCCAACGTGAGTTGGTGGAATTGGGATCGATCGGATATACTTCGATCCGAGAGCTACAACCACCCCAGTCAGACGACTCACCAAAAATAAATTCTGCTATACGACTTGAGTTGGCGGTGAACCTTTTTTCTTATGGAGGGTCTAAATTTGTGTGTGTCAAAAATTTAAAGAAATCGAATTGTCAATTATTTGTCCACGACATCTTTCACCGAGAAAAGAAATTGTAAAAACTAGGAAGGACAAATAAAAGAAAAACATCAACAATTCCATTTTATTTTCCGATTTACATTATACGAAGCATGACCTAGTTATACGACGAATTATAAGTACGAAGCACCACAGTACCAGTTACTCCCATAAATTTTAGGACACTTCACTTGATCCTAAAGTTAAGAAAGTGGAGGATCTGATGGGAAGTGATGGAGAGGTGCTTAGTCGGCCGTTGTCAAAGATACCCAGAGAGAGACTACCTGGCCGGGTTGCTCCACCCAGAGAGGCGACTACCTGGCCGGGCTGCTCCACCTACAGTAGAGAGAGACTAATTGGCCGGGCTCCTGGGGCGACTCACCCACAAACATTTAGGAGAGACAAAATTTAGGCCGAAAACTTCGACGACGACGAGCTGCGCCGTGTTGCCTGTGTTGCTGCACCTGTGCGACGCATTATACGAAGCGTGACAGCGAGAGGGAGAGTGGGTAACTCTCTCTCTCTCTCACACACTGTGTCTATCTCTCTCTCTCTCTCTGAATCAAAGATTTTTTAGCTAATAATATAGGAGAGACTACCTGCCCGGGCTACTCCTCCCAGAGAGATTTTTGTGGGATTATTTTTGATGAGGTGTCTGACTGGTGGTGCGACACATTATACGAAGCATGACCTAGGACAGTAGAAGACGCATTAAACGAAGCATGACCTAGCTATACGACGCATTATACGAAACATGACAGCGAGAGGGAGAGTGTGTACCTCGTCGGAGCACAGCCACTGCCACCGTATTCTATGTGCTTGCTGCACCGTCTTGCCTGTGTTGGTGCACCTGTGCGACGCATTATACGAAGCGTGACAGCGAGAGAGAGAGTGTGTACATCGTCGGAGCACAGCCACGCCCGTATTCTGTGTGCTTGCTGCACCGTGGTGCCTGTGTTGGTGCACCTGTGCGACGCATTGTACGAAGCGTGACAGCGAGAGGGAGAGTGGGTAACTCTCTCTCTCTCTCACACACTGTGTCTGTCTCTCTCTCTCTCTCTCTAAGTAAAAGATTTTTTAGCTAATAATAATATAGGAGAGACTATCAGGCCGGGCTGCTCCCACCCAGAGAGATTTTTGTGGGATTATTTTTGGTGAGGCGTCTGACTGGGGGTGCGACACATTATACGAAGCATGACCTAGGACAGTAGACGACGCATTAAACGAAGCATGACCTAGCTATACGATGCATTATAAGAAATAAAAATTTAGGAGAGACAAAATTTAGGAGAGATTACCTGGTCGGGCTGCTCCCATCCAGTGAGATTTTTGTGGGATTATTTTGGTGAGGCGTCCTGACTGGGGGTGCGACACATTATACGAAGCATGACCTAGGACAGTAGACGACGGATTAAACGAAGCATGACCTAGCGACTACCTGTCCGGGCTGCTCCACTTAGAGAGAGACTACCTAGTTGGGCTGCTGTGGCGTCGCCGCTGTGTGGGTCCCTGTCGTGATTTTCACACACAAATCTTTAGGCTATCTTCTGCTCTCCAACGTGAGTTGGTGGAATTGGGATCGATCGGAAATACTTCGATACCTGGCCGGGTTGCTCCACTCAGAGAGGCGACTACCTGGCCGGGCTGCTCCACCTAGAGAGAGACTACCTGGTCGGGCTGCTGCGGCGTCGCCGCTGTGCGGGTCCCTGTCGTGTTTTTTTTGGGGTGTGACACATTATACGAAGCATGAACTAGGACAGTAGACAACGCATTTAACGAAGCACGACCTAGCTATACGACGCATTATACGAAACGTGACAGCGAGAGGGAGAGTGTGTACCTCGTCGGAGCACAGCCCCCGCCGCCGTATTCTATGTGCTTGCTGCACCGTCTTGCCTGTGTTGGTGCAGGAAGGGATTGAGAGGTGCTTAGTCGGCCGTTGTCAAAGATACCCAGAGAGAGACTACCTGGCTGGGCTACGCCACCCAGAGAGGCGACTACCTGGCCGGGCTGCTCCACCTACAGTAGAGAGAGACTAACTGGCCGTGATCCTGCGGCGACTCACCCACAAAAATTTAGGAGAGACAAAATTTTATGAGAGACAATTTTTAGGAGAGACTACCTGGCTGGGCTGCTCCCACCCAGAGAGATTTTTGTGGGATTATTTTTGGTGAGGCGTCTGACTGGGGGTGCGACACATTATACGAAGCATGACCTAGGACAGTAGATGACGCATTAAACGAAGCATGACCTAGCTATACGACGCATTATACGAAACGTGACAGCGAGAGGATGAGTGTGTACCTCGTCAGAGCACAGCCACCGCCGCCGTATTCTATGTGCTTGCTGAACCGTCTTGCCTGTGTTGGTGCACCTGTGCGACGCATTATACGAAGCGTGACAGCGAGAGGGAGAGTGGGTAACTCTCTCTCTCTCACACACACTGTGTCTGTCTCTCTCTCTCTCTCTCTCTGAGTCAAAGATTTTTTAGCTAATAAAAATATAGGAGAGACTACCTGGCCGGGCTGCTCCACCCAGAGAGATTTTTGTGGGATTATTTTTGGTGAGGCGTCTGACTGGGGGTGCAACACATTATACGAAGCATGACCTAGGACAGTAGACGACGCATTAAACGAAGCATGACCTAGCTATACGATGCATTATACGAAACAAAAATTTAGGAGACAAAATTTAGGGGAGATTACCTGGTCGGGCTGTTCCCATCCAGAGAGATTTTTGTGGGATTATTTTTGGTGAGTCGTCTGACTGGGGGTGCGACACATTATACGAAGAATGACCTAGGACCATAGACCCCTTTACATAAGGACTGGAAACGAGCACTCTCGGAGTTTGAAACTTGGGTCCATTGCTTAAAAGCAGTATCATGAAAGCAGTGGTCTCTCCGACTTTCTTAAACACAAATATATGTACACAAACACAACTTTACATATAAATGCATGTAATTTCACATGCAATCGTCCATATCCCCGCCATATTGGCGACATAATGTCTCGCCAGAAAACGAACAGCCCAGGACGATGCCAGACGCCAGTCACCCTCGAGACAGTTAGAGGCAACACATTTTTGTTCTGTAGTTCGTTATCTCTCAGCTTATTGTAAGTAATTTTCTTATAAATACTTACCAGTCACAAAAGGATCTGTGTTAACAACTTATTTAGTTGATAAATATTAGAATTGAGCTGATGTCAACGGGTTGCTTTGATATGTACTGATAACCATTTTACAACTATTCTTGTTTTTTGCTTTACAGGAACAATGCCGAAAAGATGTGCTGCATTCAATTGTCGTGGAAACTACAGGGGAGAGCCATACAGTCCTATGGTGTGTTTCCCGAATGAAGAACAAGAACGACATGCATGGATTAGTGCTATGCCAAATAGCCCAGAAAGTTTGAGAGACAGGTCGAAACTATGGATTTGTGCATCACACTTCGACTGCGATTGGGTCACAGTTCGGGGAGGAAAACGACCAGCTGGGCCTCCTACAGTTTTTAAAGGTGTACCCAAGTCTTGCCTCCAACAACTTACGTCAGCTCCTAGGTTAACTAGAACAGTGACAAGTGAAGCAAGACTTAAAAAACAAACTGAATTTGAAAATGAACAAGACAAAATGCATAGTTATGACAAATTTGCAGGAGAGATTGGAAAACACTTCCCTGAGTTTTATATAATGCAAAATGGTAGAGAACTGACAATGTTTAAGACAGATGGTAATGGTAGAGCAGTTGATAAGTTTCTTCATTTTAAAGAGGTACAGTCTCCTTTTGGTTTTCTGCAGCTGGTAGTAGCAGAGAAAAGTGGCTTGGAGATACCAAAAAGTAAACTGAATCTTCAAAAAAAAAGCTTGGTAAGAAAGTGGTCTCAAATTGAAGAAATAGTGAAAATTATGAACACTCATGAAGCGACTAATACTGACCGCTTAAAAAAAATAATTTCAGAACTTGACTCTATCACAGAATTTCATGAATTTGAAGGTTTTCAGTTCATTCAAGCACAGTTACAACTCCTTCTTATTCCTCCTAAAATCGCCGATATACAAAGCATATGTTAATTCTTGCAGCAGAACTGTTTTGTATATCACCCGCTGCATATAGAATGCTTAGAAACTCCAAAACAATTAGTCTTCCTTGTGAGAAGCAGATTCGCCAATTGTTATCTCGCACTTATGCTGACAAGTGTCTCCCAATCCTTTTTGATCAGTTGAAGCCACAACAGCGGTTAGTTAACATTTTGTTTGATGAAGTCAAGCTTAAGCAGGCCCTTAGATTTACAGGAGAGCATAATAGTAGGCTATGCAACAAACGGACCAGAAAATCTAGCAACATCTGCTCTTGCTATTGAAGTTGTTTGTCACTATGGAGGACCACGGTACATCATACGAATTCATCCTGTATCAAAACTGAATGCTATTCAACTGAAGGAAATATTACTTGAGGCTGTATATGTTGTTAAAGCTAGTGGTGGCCATCCAGTATCGTTCGTCTGTGACAACTGTCCACTGAATCAAGCTGTTTACAGAATGCTGCGCCGTGTTGCCTGTGTTGGTGCACCTGTGCGACGCATTGTACGAAGCGTGACAGCGAGAGGGAGAGTGGGTAACTCTCTCTCTCTCTCACACACTGTGTCTGTGTCTCTCTCTCTCTCTCTCTCTCTGAATCAAAGATTTTTTAGCTAATAATATAGGAGAGACTATCTGGCCGGGCTGCTCCACCCAGAGAGATTTTTGTGGGATTATTTTTGGTGAGGCGTCTGACTGGGGGTGCGACACATTATACGAAGCATGACCTAGGACAGTAGACGACGCAATAAACGAAGCATGACCTAGCTATACGACGCATTATACGAAACGAGACAGCGAGAGGGAGACTGTGTACCTCGTCGGAGCACAGCCACCGCCGCCGTATTCTATGTGCTTGCTGCACCGTCTTACCTGTGTTGGTGCACCTGTGCGACGCATTATACGAAGCGTGACAGCGAGAGGGAGAGTGGGTAATTCTCTCTCTCTCACACACACTGTGTCTGTCTCTCTCTCTCTCTGAGTCAAAGATTTTTTTAGCTAATAATAATATAGGAGAGACTACCTGGCCGGGCTGCTCCACCCAGAGAGATTTTTGTGGGATTATTTTTGGTGAGGCGTCTGACTGGGGGTGCAACACATTATACGAAGCATGACCTAGGACAGTAGACGACGCATTAAACGAAGCATGACCTAGCTATACGATGCATTATACGAAACAAAAATTAAGGAGAGACAAAATTTAGGGGAGATTACCTGGTCGGGCTGCCTCAGAGAGATTTGTGTGGGACTACTTTAGGTGAGGTGTCTGACTGGGGGTGCGACACATTATACGAAGCATGACCTAGAACAGTTGAAGACGGATTAAACGAAACATGACCTAGCGACTACCTGGCCGGGCTGCTCCACCAGAGAGAACTACCTGGCGGCTGCGGCGTCGCCGCTGTGCGGGTCCCTGTCGTGATTTTCACACACAAATCTTTAGGCTATCTTCTGCTGTCCAACGTGAGTTGGTGGAATTGGGATTGATCGGAAATACTTCGATACCTGGCCGGGTTGCTCCACTCAGAGAGGCAACTACCTGGCCGGGCTGCTCCACCTAGAGAGAGACTACCAGGTCGGGCTGCTGTGCGAGTCCCTGTCGTGTTTTTTTGGGGGTGCGACACATTATACGAAGCATGAACTAGGACAGTAGACGACGCATTAAACGAAGCATGACCTAGTGTTACGACTGAGGTTTAAATATATCAGGGCTCTTATTCATTGGACTAGTAATGGCATAAATGCTACAACGGAAAGCGCTAGATCCAACCTCTGATGTATATTCCCAGTGAACAAAGAACACTAATACTCTCCAGAGTTCTATATGCAATAATAGGTTATCAAACTTTCAATAAATGTGCGTCTACTCTAGGCTTAATGTTATGTGAAAACAGCCTATTACTACCTATAACCGAAGGTGCTTGGTTATGGTATGCAAAGTAAGGTGGTAAGAGAAGTTACAGCTTACGTTACTTTAATCAATAAATGTCAGGCACTCCTGCATGAAAGAAAGTGCAGTAAAGTCCTTCAACACCAACAAGGAATCTTCTTTAAATGTTAGATGCTATCAAGATGCTCGAATCGGAAATGGAACCCAAAAAGGCAGGCAGCGGAACAATGCTCGTGCAGGCTATGCCCACAAAAGGCAGGATATATAATGCAGTCAGAGCCAAGAATATCCAAAACGCTACAACAATAATAATAATCGCCACGACAATGCAGTATTCCTATCAACAAAAAGAGCCTAAGTCGTTTGTGTCTCAATACATCAAACTAGGCTGCGAAATGCTTGTGTAATCATAAACGGGTATGCATAATAAGAGTAATTGGTTTAATATACTTAATGTCTACTATGACTGATAAAGTCTAACTAGAGTCAATGATACGAGATACTGGTGCGCATGGCATGCCGCATAGCTTAGTGCAAATCTCAAGTCTGTGCGTCAAGTATTACGTTATAGTGAAGGGTAGCTCTCTTGAGAAACCTTAATACCGAAGTATTTAGCGTTATCCTGGCGTACCTCAAAGACAAACAACCGAGCTTAGAACAGTGCAGAATGGTATAGGCAAAAAGCCCTCATTCGTGCATGCTCTACTCTCAATGGCACACAGACTAGAATTTACCCAATCAACTCCAGTTCTCAGGTATGTCGTGCAGCTTTTAACTAAAGCCAGCACCCATCGGAAACAATACCTTATAATATCAGACTCCTAGTCTAGCATTATCTAATCCAGCAGAACACTAATAATTATAGGAAGCGGTACTGAACAATATGGATGCCAACCAATGCTTCATGATCAACTTATCTTAACAACTAAAATACATGGGTTATGTGAGACCTTAACGCACAATACAACTGGCCCTGCATGAAGCTGAATATGCAGAGTTAACCAGAGGGGGTATGATATTAATAAAAGGTGGTGAAAGATATGGGAAATGAGAGAGATAGGCAGAGGAAAAGGTTCTCAGGTGCATAGAGGAGGACAGATATCAAAGGGATAAGAAGGATGCGTTCTAGAGACCAGATAAGAGGGAGAGAGAGGCAAGGGAGCTGTATATATACTGGCACTAGCTTGGACCGCGTAGGCAGGGCGGTATCAAGTCCTCCAGCCAATCCCCAGGAGGCCAGCCAGCCATGACGTCATCGAGCATGGTAAATAACACTGCGCGCCTCCTCTCACTCTGTTCTACTCTCTCTCTCTCTCTCTCAAATCCTATCATTCCTACTAATGATAAACTTATACTTTGCAATTAAATATATAAAGCCTTGACATGGGCGAAAACAAAGAGCCTTTCTGGACTGCCCATGACACAAGCTTTCATATGAAATAAAGCACACAATAATACATTAGCTGTAGCCACATCCACTGCCCTGGCGATCCTAGCGAGTCACCGTAGGACAAGCCATGCGGTTCTAACGGAGTGGTTAACGTCACACCCCCCCCAAGATTTTTCTCAGAGGCCCAAAGCTCAAAAAAAATCTGATGGTTAGAACCCATGCTATATCTCTACTTCCCATCACCCAGCGGCAGTAAAATATCTGGCACAGTTCTCAACAAAACATTTTACAAAATTATAACCCTCCCCAACACAATAGGTTAAATCATATGTAGTTATGCTCCTCAAGAGCGAGCTTCTCTAGCCCAGCATTCTGAGAGGAGTGCAACTCAGAATTACTGCTATAACATACTGAACAAATTCAACTATCAAAGAATGAGTTTTTATTTGATTTTTTTATGTTTTTAATTTGTTTATTTCGGCTGCACTATAGGGGCAAGCCTATTTTTTTCTTATATACCAAACGCTCAACTCCTGCTTTACGACCCAATACGCTGAGCTACAACCGCGAGCCAACAAGCACCAAGCGCAAAATACTATTCAATCCAAAGCAGGAGGCTACCCGTGTGTCAATCTACCCAGGATCATCTACCCTTGAAAGACAATCTGCAATCACGTTGTCACAACCAGCAATATGGCGTATGTCCAGGTTATATTCCTGTAACATTAGCAACCACCTGGTCAGCCTCATATTCCGATTGTGAAACTGGTTCAAGAACTTGAGAGGGTGATGATCTGTGTAAATTACAACGACTGGACCATAGGCTGGAACATAGACCTCGAAATGCCTCAGTGCAAGTACAATTGCCAGCAGCTCCTTCTCGACAACAGAGTAGTTCTTTTGGGCTGAATTGAGCTTCTTCGAGTAGAAACTAACAGGATGTTCCAGCCCATCATCGTCCTTTTGCATAAGGACGGCACCAGCCCCCACACCACTAGCATCCGTTGCTAGTTGGAAAGGTAGGCTAAGTCAGGGGCCCTGAGGATCGGGTGAGTGCACAACAGGTGTTTTACTACTCTAAACGCCTTCTCACACTCAGGCGCCCATTTGAATTTCTTATCCTTCGCTAAAAGATCTGTCAGAGGTGCTAGCACGGTAGAGTACCCCTTAATGAAGCGTCTGTAGTATCCGATCATACCTAAGAACCTCATGATCTGCTTCTTGGTGGCCGGCCGGGGAAAGTGATCTATCGCAGCTATCTTGTTCTGTGGGGGGCACACCTGACCCAACCCCACCATGAACCCAAGATACTGCACGGACACCGCACGAAATCACACTTTGCCAGGTTGACCACCAAGCCAGCCTCACTAAGCCTCTTGAACAGGAGTTCTACGTGCTCACAATGACTCTTAAAGCTGTTGTCATAGATAATAACATCGTCGAGGTATACTGTGCAATTAGGAATGTCTGCCGTTATATCATTCATCAAACTCTGAAAGGTAGCGGGTGCGTTCTTTAGGCCATAAGGCATCACGTTACAGCGGTAGGTAGCACCATCCACCACAAAGCCACATACCTCTTTCGCTCGTTCGGATAAGGGCACCTGCCAGTATCCCTTAACCAAGTCCACCTTGGTTAGGTACTTTGCATTGCCTATCTTATCCACACAGTCGTCGACCCGAGGAAGAGGGTATGGGTTGGTGGGCGTCAAACCGTTTAACCGTCTGTAGTCTACGCAGAATCGCACCTTACCATCCGGTTTTGGTTGCAGCGTGACGGGAGATGTCCACTTCACTACCCCATTCTCAATCAGCCCCCTTGTTAACATATACTCCAACTCCGCCCAGAGGGCTGGCAGTTTAATAGGGGGCACCCTATAGGGAACTGACTTGAAAGTGGGGTGGTCTCCTACGTCCATGTCGTGCACCTCTAGGGTAGTGAGGCCTGGGTGCTCCGCGAAAACAGCAGAGGGGTATGAATCGAACAGGCGCTCCACAGCCACACGCTGATGCTCAGGTAAGTGTTGAAACGCTTCCTGAGCCGCCTGATTCGTATTCCCCGCCCACTGGTTCGCAGAGACATGATGATCCCAGTTATCCTCCACCTGAGCTTGACTGTCCCGTTCTCCTTCTCCACCTTGACTGCTAAACGTCATCACAGGCACAGTGAGAGGCTCAGGGGGGTGCCTCACATACTCCTTCATGAGATTAACGTGACATAACTGATTGCGCTTACGTCTGTCTGGAGTGGCTACCAAGTAATCCAGGTCCGATAGCTTCTCAACCACCCTATAAGGACCAGTGTACTTCGCGGATAAGGGGTGACCTACAAGGGGCAGTAGAATCAACACCTACTGACCCACGTGAAACTCCCTGAGTTTAACCTTGAGGTCGTACCTGTCCTTCATGAGGGCCTGAGAGCTAGTCAAATTACGGCCAGCCAACTCCAGACTGCGCAACATCCGTTCTCGACTGTCGAGGACATACTTGAGTGCCCTCCCATATTTCTTTAACCATATGGAGAGGCCCTCTGACACGGTGTCCAAAGACGAGCTCATTAGGGCTGAATCCCAAACTTTCCCCAGGTACCTCCCGTGCAGCAAATAAAACATATGGCAGGCCAAGAGCCCAATCTTTCCCATTCTCAAAGCAATAACAACGTAGCATAGATTTTAAGGTTGAGTGCCATCGCTCTAACACACCCTGGCTCTCCGGATGATACGCAGATGACATAACCGTAACAATCCCATGCTGCTGCATTGTTTGAACAAAGAGGTTAGAAGTGAAGTTGGATCCTTGGTCTGACTGAATCTCCTGCGGGTAACCATACCGGGAAAAATACACTAGCAAGTTTTCGACCACCGTCTTCGCTGACCCATTTCTCATAGGGTACGCGTCAGGGTACCTTGTTGCTACATCCATGATGGTCAGGAGATACTTGTTTCCGGCACTTGTAGTGGAAGGGGGCCAACCATATCAACTATTACCTTACTAAAGGGAGGCCCACTGACAGGAATGGAGTGTAACGGCGCCTTAGGAATGCTCTGATTTGGTTTGCCAACCTTCTGACACACATCACACATTGCCACCCATGACGCAACTTGTGCTCTCAGACCAGGCCACCAAAATAATTTTCCTAAGGCTGCAACCGTCTTACGGACACCCAGATGTCCCGCCAGTGGTACATCATGAGCCAACCTAAGTAAGCTTTCCCTGCAAACCCTCGGCACGACCAGCTGGTCTACCTCTCCTGACCCCCCCTCCCAATTCCTCTGCGGATCTTGGAATCGCCGGTACAATATGCCATCTATGAAGAAAAAAATCTCCTGACTGTGCATCACTGTCCTCCTCCAACTCGACAGCACTGGTACCACATTCAAGAACCTCCGGGTCTTCCAATTGCAATTTACGAATGTACGAAGGAGCCAGCCTATCCAAGTGCCTGCGAAACAACTCATGCCCCCCTCCTACATTGAATTTAGCCTCCCGTTGCACTCTCTCTGTGTATCGTTGCTGTCTCTTCGTCTTTTTAAGCCCATCCTCTGCCTTCTTAGTAACAGTTAATGGGTCTTCTCCAGACTTGAAAATCGGTCCTAATAATGAGTCCCCGAGAATGTCCGTTGATACTAAACTCTTAACCGCATCAACTTTCAACCCCTTCTCGGTACCCTTCCTCCGCTTGTCTAAAGACTGTTGACCAGAATGTGACTCCCTGGATGCAAGAGATCTGGTGACAACACACACCATAGGTTGCACCTGACACTTCTCAACCCACTCCTGCTCCTCCCTACTCACGTCGGCCGGCTTCTCGGCAACGACTAAGGGTGGAGCCTCAGAAGTAGGCCCCGCAAAGTCGTTGCCGAGAAGGAGGTCGATGCCACCAACAGGTAACTTCTCCACAATTCCTACATCCAGGTCACGAGTCACACCATCAACTTCCATCTTCATTCTTACAAGCGGGTATGACCTTGGTGCATTGACTCCCTGAACCACAACCACCCGCGCCGTATTTACAGGTTTACCATTGAAATTTCTCAACAGTGTTTGCGATGCCCCAGTGTCACGCAAAATTCTCACCTCATGTCTTCTACCCCCCCACTCCACACAACCGAGTCCCCTGTGGTCACTAAAGGCATCACGGACAGGGAATAAGCCTTCCGGATCCTTCTGCACTGGCAGTGTATTTACCTCGGAAGAATTGCCTCTAGCAAACTCCGATGTCCTATTGAACACTCCAATGCCGTGAGCAAAAGACACGGCTGCCGGAGGAGGTCGACTAGGGCACTCATTTGCTTTATGAACCTCCTTGTGGCACCTAAAACGCATAAATTTCGGTCTCGGCTTATACTGTAATGTAAAAGGCCCCTGACTTTTCTTATACGGCGTGGTGTTAGGTTTGGATTCAGTTTTAATTTCATTGCTCTTTTGTTTAAATGTGTCATTGCTACTGGGAGGGGGAGGATAACGGTCCTTAGCACTTGCATCGTACTTCTGTGAAGACACGCAACCCCGAATCAACGACAGCCGTAGATCAGCCATTTCTGCTGCTTCTACTAGAGTTCTTGGGTTTTCTCCTTTAAGTTCAAAGTTAGATCACCGCCCGTGCTCTTAAAGAACTGCTCCAACATCATTAACTGCTTAATTCCATCAAATGTTGTTACCTTCTCGGATTGGAGCCAGTTCCCCATAGCATCGGACAAGTCCCGGGCGTGTTCCAAAAAGGTGCTATCTCTTCCCTTGGTTACACCCCGGAACTTCAAACGGTACGTTTCTGGTTGCAGTTCGTAAGCCCTCAGGACAGCCTCCTTGAGATCCTCATACACAATACATGACTCCAAAGGTAACGCATCGTAGGCTTTAAGACCCTTGCCTATTAATCTAGAGGATACAAGTGCTGCCCATTTATTCTCTGGCCACTGGTGTTCCTGGCACTTCTTCTCAAAGCGTGCGAAAAATTCTGTTACACCACTCTCATCAAACACCGGAACCAGTTTCAATAAGTGCGAGAGAGATTGATCATGAACACGGTTACCAGCCCCAAGTCGCTGTCCCGTTGTCTCTACTCGCGACTTCTCTAAGTCCATGTCGGCACAGTACCTAGTCGACTCTAAATCAGCTTCGATTTTTGCTAGCTCTATGTGCTGAGACTGCTGACTGATAGTTTTTCTCTCTTCTATCTTGGCTAATTCTATTTGCTGCTGAAGCTGAAGCTAAAGCTCACATGCCCTTTGTTGCTGTTGAACCTCAGATACCCTGATAGCCTTTCATCATGCTGCTGTTCCTCAGTTTCGACATTACATACTGTGTCTCCATTCTCCTCTGATCCGGTATAAGACATGATGCTCACACAAAAAAATTCACCTCAATATTCAGAAAAGAAGCACCCCAAACTCTTATACCTCAATATACACACAAAAATTCTCGGAAATACTCAAGGGCTATACTATGTTGCAAAAAAAAAAAAAATTTGTGCTGATCCCCGCAAAATATTCCCCAAAACAACAAATGTTCCCTGCTAATAAATGTAGGTTCACCAATCCTAGGTAAGGTCGCCATTTGTTACGACTGAGGTTTAAATATATCAGGGCTCTTATTCATTGGACTAGTAATGGCATAAATGCTACAACGGAAAGCGCTAGATCCAACCTCTGATGTATATTCCCAGTGAACAAAGAACACAAATACTCTCCAGAGTTCTATATGCAATAATAGGTTATCAAACTCTCAATAAATGTGCGTCTACTCTAGGCTTAATGTTATGTGAAAACAGCCTATTACTACCTATAACCGAAGGTGCTTGGTTATGGTATGCAAAGTAAGGTGGTAAGAGAAGTTACAGCTTACGTTACTTTAATCAATAAATATCAGGCACTCCTGCATGAAAGAAAGTGCACTAAAGTCCTTCAACACCAACAAGGAATCTTCTTTAAATGTTAGATGCTATCAAGAAGCTCGAATCGGAAATGGAACCCAAAAAGGCAGGCAGCGGAACAATGCTCGTGCAGGGTATGCCCACAAAAGGCAGGATATATAATGCAGTCGGAGCCAAGAATATCCTAAACGCTACAACAATAATAATAATCGCCACGACAATGCAGTATTCCTATCAACAAAAAGAGCCTAAGTCGTTTGTGTCTCAATACATCAAACTAGGCTGCGAAATGCTTGTGTAATCATAAATGGGTATGCATAATAAGAGTAATTGGTTTAATATACTTAATATCTACTATGACTGATAAAGTCTAGCTAGAGTCAATGATGCGAGATACTGGTGCGCATGGCATGCCGCATAGCCTACTGCAAATCTCAAGTCTGTGCGTCAAGTATTACGTTATAGTGAAGGGTAGCTCTCTTGAGAAACCTTAATACCGAAGTATTAAGCGTTCTCCTGGCGTACCTCAAAGACAAACAACCGAGCTTAGAACAGTGCAGAATGGTATAGGCAAAAAGCCCTCATTCGTGCATGCTCTACTCTCAATGGCACACAGACTAGAATTTACCCAATCAACTCCAGTTCTCAGGTATGTCGTGCAGCTTTTAACTAAAGCCAGCACCCATCGGAAACAATACCTTATAATATCAGACTCCTAGTCTAGCATTATCTAATCCAGCAGAACACTAATAATTATAGGAAGCGGTACTGATCAATATGGATGCCAACCAATGCTTGGTGATCAACTTATCTTAACAACTAAAATACATGGGTTATGTGAGACCTTAATGCACAATACAGCTGGCCAGCATGAAGCTGAATATGCAGAGTTAACCAGAGGGGGTATGATATTAATAAAAGGTGGTGAAAGATATGGGAAATGAGAGAGATAGGCAGAGGAAAAGGTTCTCAGGTGCATAGAGGGGGACAGATATCAAAGGGATAAGAAGGATGCGTTCTAGAGACCAGATCTGAGGGAGAGAGAGGCAAGAGAGCTGTATATATACTGGCACTAGCTTGCACCGCGTAGGCAGGGCGGTATCAAGTCCTCCAGCCAATCCCCAGGAGGCCAGCCAGCCATGACGTCATCGAGCATGGTAAAAAACACTGCGCGCCTCCTCTCACTCTGTTCTACTCTCTCTCTCTCTCTCTCAAATCCTATCATTCCTACTAATGATAAAACTTATACTTTGCAATTAAATATATAAAGCCTTGACATGGGCGAAAACAAGAGCCTTTCTGGACTGCCCATGACACGAGCTTTCATATGAAATAAAGCACACAATAATACATCAACTGTAGCCACATCCACTGCCCTGGCGATCATAGCGAGTCACCGTAGGACAAGCCATGCGGTTCTAACAGAGTGGTTAACGTCACACTAGCTATATGACGCATTATACGAAACGTGACAGTGAGAGGAAGAGTGTGTACCTCGTCGGATCACAGCCACCGCCGCCGTATTCTATGTGCTTGCTGCACCGTCTTGCCTGTGTTGGTGCAGAAAGGGATTGAGAGGTGCTTAGTCAGTCGTTGTCAAAGATACCCAGAGAGAGACTACCTGGCTGGGCTTCTCCACCCAGAGAGGCGACTACCTGGCCGGGCTACTCCACCTACAGTAGAGAGAGACTAACTGGCCGTGATCCTGCGGCGACTCACCCACAAAAATTTAGGAGAGACAAAATTTTAGGAGAGACAATTTTTAGGAGAGACTACCTGGCTGGGCTACTCCCACCCAGAGAGATTTTTGTGGGATTATTTTTGGTGAGGCGTCTGACTGGGAGTGCGACACATTATACGAGGCATGACCGAGTGTATTTTCAACCAGGTCGGAAGGGCAGTCACCAATTAACGTGCCGTCGTCTTCGTGTAGAGTTTCACTGTCATCATCACAACATATTTTTCTCTGAAGAATATAGTCTCTCACGCATTGTTCCACTCCATAGTCCACGCTTACATTGGAATTATTATTCCACCCCAGTCAGACAACTCACATAAAATTAATTCTGCTATACGACTTGAGTTGGCGATGAACTTTTTTCTTCGGGAGTGACTAAATTTGTGTGTGTGAAAAGTTTACAGATATCGAATTGTCAATTATTTTGGCACGTCATCTTTCACCGAGAAAAGAAATTGTAAAAACTAGGAAGGACAAATAAAAGAAAAACATCAACAATTCCATTTTATTTTCCGATTTACATTATACGAAGCATGACCTAGTTATACGACGAATTATAAGTACGAAGCATCACAGTACCAGTTACTCCCATTAATTTTAGGTCACTTCACTTGATCCTAAAGTTAAGAAAGTGGAGGATCTGATGGGAATGGATGGAGAGGTGCTTAGTCGGCCATTGTCAAAGATACCCAGAGAGAGACTACCTGGCCGGGTTGCTCCACCCAGAGAGGCGACTACCTGGCCTGGCTGCTCAACCTACAGTAGAGGGAGACTAACTGGCCGGGTTCCTGGGGCGACTCACCCACAAAAATTTAGGAGAGACAAAATTTAGGCCGAAAACTTCGACGACGACGAGTTGCGCCGTGTTGCCTGTGTTGGTGCACCTGTGCGACGCATTATACGAAGCGTGACAGCGAGAGAGAGAGTGTGTACATCGTCGGAGCACAGCCACCGCCGCCGTATTCTGTGTGCTTGCTGCGCCGTGTTGCCTGTGTTGGTGCACCTGTGCGACGCATTATAAGAAGCGTGACAGCGAAAGGGAGAGTGGGTAACTCTCTCTCTCTCTCACACACTGTGTCTGTCTCTCTTTCTCTCTCTCTCTAGCTATACGACGCATTATACGAAACGTGACAGCGAGAGGGAGAGTGTGTACCTCGTTGGAGCGCAGCCACCGCCGCCGTATTCTATGTGCTTGCTGCACCGTCTTGCCTGTGTTGGTGCACCTGTGCGACGCATTATACGAAGCGTGAGAGGGAGAGTGGGTAACTCTCTCTCTCTCTCTCACACACTGTGTCTGTCTCTCTCTCTCTCTGAGTCAAAGATTTTTTTAGCTAATAATACTATAGGAGAGACTACCTGGCCGGGCTGCTCCACCCAGAGAGATTTTTGTGGGATTATTTTTGGTGAGGCGTCTGACTGGGGTGCGACACATTATACGAAACATGACTAGGACAGTAGACAATGCATTTAACGAAGCATGACCTAGCTATACGATGCATTATACGAAACGTGACAGCGAGAGGGAGAGTGTGTACCTCATCGGAGCACAGCCACCGCCGCCGTATTCTGTGTGCTTGCTGCACCGTCTTGCCTGTGTTGGTGCACCTGTGCCAACACAGGCACACACGAGACCGTATTCGGCCCCTCGATTGGGTTATGAAACGATCTTTCACCCACAAAACTTAAGGAGAGAAGAAATTGTAAAAACTAGGAAGGACAAATAATAGAAAAACATGAAAAATTCCATTTCATTTTCCGATTTACATTATACGAAGCATGACCTAGCTATACAACGAATTATAAGTACGAAGCACCTCAGTACCAGTTACTCCCATTAATTTTAGGTCACTTCACTTGATCGTTTAGTGCCGAGGTAACGACAGGGGCTCCGTCAGGCTATAGCCTATATTTTGCGAAAAACTTCCTCATAGCTTATACTTATATAAGCTTCACACGCAAAACATAGCAACATTAACGTATAGATTGGGTCCTATTACACAAAGTTTGTCAATATCAATCCATATTATTTTACAGTTTAAGTGAAACCACTGTTTTATAGCCTACGCCATGGCGATTGGTATGAATCGAAAAAGTTAAAAATATAAATTTCCTCATATAAGCTTCAAATTTAAAACAAAAATTACACTAACGCCAGGTGCACCAACACAGGCATGACGGTGCAGCAAGCACATAGAATACGGCGGCGGTGGCTGTGCCCCGACGAGGTACACACTAGCTGCCTCATTGGTGGTGTTATGGGTAATAAGCTTTTCTGTTGATAGATTATCTTCAACAGTGTCTACCGAAACAGTATCGTTAACATCTGTATCAGGTTCATCTTGCTCCTTCATATTTTGATGGGTGACAATTATCGGGGATATGTTAGATTCAGACCGTTCCATCCCTGGACAGCAGAAAATCGCCTAAAGATTTGTGTGTGAAAATCACGACAGGGACCCGCACAGCGCTGAGACTGGTCCAAACACTCTTCACCGTTTTAGCCGACATTCATGTCATTATTATCCTAGTATGGACAGAAGTAGTATTTACCGCAAATCGGAAGAGTCCGACAATACATCGGCGTATACCGTGACGCCCTACAATGCACGGCGACCTCGCCATTACCTTCCTCGCCCTCCTCGCCCTTCATCCTACAGTAACTCGTTGACTCTGAAATGTGATGTTGCGTTGCTCTTGGGTATGGCCACTAAAGTACCTCTCATCAAGTCGGCGGCATTACCTGTAGCGTCGCCGCTATCACCCTCCTCGACTCTGTGAGTCGAGGAAGGTGACGGATGTACATGTAACCATGTTTCCTCCTCCTCCGCCGTCGCCCGGTCGTTCGGAACTACTCCTCTCTTTGTAGCTCTTATATTCCAGAGGAGTGAAGTCCAAATCTGAGAACATGGGGTTACACATGACTTGCTCTCTCTGAATAATTTCTATGGTATCGTTCGATTTTCTAAATAATTCAGCCTACTTTATGTCTTGTATCTTGGCATACCGACCAAACATATTAGCCGTTAATTCAATGTCCAACATTTTCTTCAATAGAGTCAAATGTTCCTGCGGGGGGTTGTGCAATTTATCACCGACGCCGTACTCACCATATTGGTCACTGCCCTTCCGACCTGGTTGAAAATACTCTCGGTGTTGGAGTTTGGCGCACAGGCAAGACGGTGCAGCAAGCACATAGAACACGGCGGCGGTGGCTGTGCTCCGACGAGGTACACACTCTCCCTCTCGCTGTCACGTTTCGTATAATGCGTCGTATAGCTAGGTTTTGCTTCGTTTAATGCGTCGTCTACTGTCCTAGGTCATGCTTCGTATAATGTGTCGCCCAGAGAGATTTTTGTGGGATTATTTTTGGTTAGGCGTCTGACTGGGGGTGCGACACATTATACGGAGCATGACCTAGGACAGTAGATGACGCATTAAAGTGATTAAACTAAGCATGACCTACCGAGAGAAGAAATTGTAAAAACTAGGAAGGACAAATAAAAGAAAAACATGAACAATTCCATTTTATTTTCCGATTTACATTATACGAAGCATGACCTAGCTATACGACGAATTATAAGACTGTACGAAGCAAGCAGCCCGGCCAGGTAGTCTCTCTCTGGGTATCTTTGACAACGGCCGACTAAGCACCTCTCCATCCCTTCTCATCAGATCCTCCACTTTCTTAACTTCAGGATCAAGTGAAGTGACCTAAGATTAATGGGAGTAACTGGTACTGTGGTGCTTCGTAATTATAATTCGTCATATAGCTAGGTCATGCTTCGTATAATGTAGTCAAAGATACCCAGAGAGAGACTACCTGGCCGGGCTGCTCCACCCAGAGAGGCGACTACCTGGACGGGCTGCTCCACCTACAGTATAGAGAGACTAACTGGCCGGGCTCCTGGGGCGACTCACCCACAAAAATTTAGGAGAGACAAAATTTAGGACGAAGACTTCGACGACGACGAGCTGCGCCGTGTTGCCTGTGTTGGTGCAAGGTCATGCTTCGTATAATGTGTCGCACCCGCAGTCAGACGCCTCACCAAAAATAATCCCACAAAAATCTCTCTGGGGACGAGGAGAGATACGATGAAAATAATATTATGGACATCGAAGAAGGGAGCATTGTTGATGTTAACGAGGTTTCAAAAGATAAAGATAATGGAGGTGAAGATAATTGGACAACCTAGCCAGAGTAGCTTCTCTTCGTTCTCTGCCTCTTGTGCCCCAAACTCCAACACCGAGAGTATTTTCAACCAGGTCGGAAGGGCCATGAGGCAGCTAGCGTTAACAATAATTGATTTTCTCATTTGTGCTGGGGAGAGTTCGCCAATAGCCATAGGATGATTAAATGTGGGAGACAACATTTTAGGAGAGACAATTTTTAGGAGAGACTACCTGGCCCGAAGAAAAAAGGTTCATCGCCAACTCAAGTCGTATAGCAGAATTTATTTTTGGTGAGTCGTCTGACTGGGGTGAAATAATAATTCCAATGTAAGCGTGGACTATGATGCCGACCGATCCGGCCTGTTGTATCTGGTTAAAGTCCCCCTTCAGGATTAAACTTTCTAAATTATTATCTTCTCTTTCACCTTTACCTTCTTCCTAGCATAATCCTGTGTATGCGGGTAGACCTGTATTTATCTCAATAATTTGGTAATGTTGCAATATATTTTTACATTTTACATTCATAAATAGTCCACTAATATATAAGGTTAGGTTAGGCTAGGTTAAATATATTATTCACTGATTCTTAGTAAATAGGCATCTGAAAAACAGTTCCTCCTGCTACACAACCGAATGTTTTCGTTTCATACCAATCGCCGTGGCGTATGTATAGGAAGTGGTTATTTAGCTGCAAGTGGTGTAGCTATTTTAGCATTAATTCACTTAGTTTATGTCTATCCGCAGCCCTTCTCACAATCAAAACACACAATTCTGTAGCAAAATATATATTTCGACGTCATATACTTGAGATTAAATGCGAGCTGTAAAGAGGCTGACACTCTACCTCCATCAAAAACAGAAGCTTCCCACCCAGTGGGGATGGAGAGGTGCTTAGTCGGCCATTGTCAAAGATACCCAGAGAGAGACTACCTGGCCGGGCTGCTCCGCCCAGAGAGGCGACTACCTGGCCGGGCTGCTCCACCTACAGCAGAGAGAGACTAACTGGCCGGGCTCCTGCGGCGACTCACCCACAAAAATTTAGGAGAGACAATTTTTAGGAGAGACTACCTGGCCGGGCTGCTCCTACCCAGAGAGATTTTTGTGGGATTATTTTTGGTGAGGCGTCTGACTGGGGATGTGACACATTATACGAAGCATGACCTAGGACAGTAGATGACGCATGATTAAACAAAGCATGACCTAGCTATACGACGCATTATACGAAACGTGACAGCGAGAGGGAGAGTGTGTACCTCGTCGGAGCACAGCCATCGCCGCCGTATTATGTGTGCTTGCTGCACCGTGTTGCCTGTGTTGGTGCATTTAAAGCGTGACAAAATACTTCGATCCGAGAGCTACGACCACCCCAGTCAGACGACTCACCAAAAATAAATTCTGCTATACGACTTGAGTTGGCGGTGAACCTTTTTTCTTCGGGAAAGGGTGAGATTTGTGCTGGAGATTGACGGTAGCTCCACTTTTTGCTGAAGAGTGACGAGAATTGGCCCAGTGTAATGCCCTCTTAATTTAATTAAAAATTAAGCACCTCTCCATCCCTTCCCATCAGATCCTCCACTTTCTTAACTTTAGGATCAAGTGAAGTGACCTAAAATTAATGGGAGTAACTGGTACTGTGGTGCTTCCTACTTATAATTCGTCGTATAGCTAGGTCATCTATCTATCAATCTATCTATCTATATGCTCAGGCCCAATCCCCATTTTGGGGGTAGCTAGGTCATGCTTCGTATAATGTAAATCACTGGTCGCGATGGCGCGAGGGTTGAAGGGCGTGAGCGTAGCTCTCTCCCTGTGTATCATCCTTCTCAACATCCAGAGGGGATGTGCCGATGTACAGGTGCAGAGGGGACCGGTAGTGTACCAGGTCAACACTAAGCAAGTATTGAGGGACCTCGTCACACAGAAATCACACACAAGTGAAATCTTTGTCACCATTCCTGCCTGGGCATCTACATATCTCGGTAAGTCTTCGCAAACAGTCTGGCACAACCTCGCTACATCACCTATTGTGCTACACTCTAATTAGCTGTGGAGGCATAGAGACCAACCCAGGCCCCAGCTCAACGTTGAAGAAACCTCACTACAAATCAAGTAAGGCAGACACCGACATTTCAACAGTCCCTAGCAGTAAAATTCGTTATAACAAACTGGGCAAGCAGGCACCCCAGTCTCCCGTTACGCTTCAACTCCCATCCAAGACCGCAGGGCAACCGCCAGCACAGTGCCAGCACTCTACCTACTCAACATTACCCTCAACTGTATCATCACTACCACAGCTATCGGTGACCCAAGTAACACAACATGCAACCAGAACACCCAAAAATACAGGAAGCTCTAGCAAACACATCAACAATGAAGTAACAGCAACGAACAAGAAAGACAAGAGAAAGGAAATAAACTAGAAATTGGCAACTACAGACCAGTTAGCATAATATTATGTATTGTATCTAAAATCCTTGAAAGAGCAGTATACACCCAAATTGAACACTACCTCAAACAATATTATCTATTCTATAAGTTTCAATCAGGTTTCAGATGCATGTACTCGACAGACTCCTGTTTCATCCACTTAACGGATCACATTCGTAAAGAAATATCTAAAGGTAACTACACCAGTATGGTTCTTCTTGATCTACAAAAAGCGTTTGACACAGTAGACCATGATATCCTATGTAATATACTACAATCAATGGGCATAGGGTCTGTGAACTGGTTTAAATCTTATCTTAGTAGTAGAACCCAAAGAGTCAAAATTGATGATAACATATCTGATCCTATGCCAATTAACTGTGGGGTCCTGCAGGGAAGCATCCTTGGTCCCTTACTCTTTCTCTGTTATGTGAACGACATGGAACTGGGTGTCTCATGTAAATTATTGCTGTATGCAGACGACAGCGTGCTTCTGGTTTCAGGAAAAGATCCAATAAGTATTGCCGCTTCACTTTCCAAAGAACTAGAATCATGTAGTGAATGGCTAGTGGACAATAGACTATCTCTTCACCTGGGCAAGACGGAAGCCATCTTATGTGGAACAAAACGCAAACTGAAAGACATTGTGGGCTTCTCGGTCAACTGTAATGATATTCCTATAACAACTGTGTCACAAGTTAAATATCTCGGACTAAAACTGGACGCGAGTTTGTAAGGTGAAACAATTTTGGAATCTATCCTGAGTAAGTGTAGAGCACGTATAAAATACATGTATAGACAGGTGGGATGCTTGCCCGCGGCGACCAAAAAGACCCTCTGCCAAGCGCTTGTTCAATGTCATTTTGACTATTCTGTGTCATCCTGGTACTCTGCATCATCTAAATCAGCACAGCACAAACTTCAGGTCACTCAAAATAAAATGGTTAGGTTCATGCTGAACCTAGGACCCAGATCACATGTTGGCCAGGAACAACTTCAGTCACTAGGTATGCTCAATGTCTCTGACAGGGCCAAACAAATCAGGCTCACTAATGCCTTCAACATTTTCTATGCCAGAGCTCCAGAGTATCTAAAGAATGATTTTGTTAAAGCAAATGAGAGGAGTGGACATAATACAAGAAACAGGATGTTTAATTTTAAGGTCCCGAGAATCCAAGGACAGGGTAAGCAAACATTCTTCTTCACTGCCATCAAAAACTGGAACGACCTACTCCAATCAGTCCGTGAAAAGAGAACACTGTATTCCTTCAGACGTAGCCTGAAGGAACACCTGAACCGGACAGCTGTGAGAAGGGAGCACCAAGCTTATGTCTACTACTAAATACGACATAAGAGATAGACAAACCAAACTGAAATGATTACTGATTACGGATTACTGATATTTAGTATAGGATGTAAGGTATCTTAAAATAACCCCCTAGAAATACTTTCTCTAAGGTATCTATTTCTTTATCGTCCCCATTTCCCCAGCTAACCTAATCCCACAAGGACCCCAATGGAAATACGCCTAACGGCCTTATTGGGCTATCCTTAGTTGGAATTATGCAAGGCTGGTACATGTCATATTTGTAACATACAATGTGGTACCAACTCTGTAAATTGCTAACTGAATAAATATTATTATTATTATTATTATTATTATTATTATTATTATTATTATTAATCGGAAAATAAAATGGAATTGTTCATGTTTTTCTTTTATTAATTTTGTCCTTCCTAGTTTTTACAATTTCTTCTCCCCCAGTCAGACGCCTCACCAAAAATAATCCCACAAAAATCTCTCTGGGTGGAGCAGCCCGGCCAGGTAGTCTCTCTCCTATATTAGCTAAAACATCTTTGACTCAGAGAGAGAGAGAGAGAGAGAGAGAGAGAGAGACAGACACAGTGTGTGTGAGAGAGAGAGAGAGAGAGAGTTACCCACTCTCCCTCTTGCTGTCACGCTTCGTATAATGCCACGCACAGGTGCACCAACACAGGCAACACTGCGCAGCAAGCACACAGAATACGGCGGCGGTGGCTGTGCTCCGATGATGTACACACTCTCTCTCTCTCTCGCTCTCACGCTTCGTATAATGCGGCGCACAGGTGCACCAACACAGGCAACACGGCGCAGCTCGTCGTCGTCGAAGTCTTCATCCTAAATTTTGTCTCTCCTAAATTGTTGTGGGTGAGTCGCCCCAGGAGCCCGGCCAGTTAGTCTCTCTCTACTGTAGGTGGAGCAGCCCGGCCAGGTGGTCGCCTCTCTGGGTGGAGCAGCCCGGCCAGGTAGTCTCTCGCCAAGCGTCCTGGCTGCGTGAGTCTCCGACACAACAATAACAACGTCCGACCTTAGCCTATATTGGTCCTTTCCTCTATACTGTAATGTATAGCAATAGAGACAAAATTTTAGGAGAGACAATTTTTAGGAGAGACTACCTGGCCGGGCTGCTCCCACCCAGAGAGATTCTTGTGGGATTATTTTTGGTGAGGCGTCTGACTGGGGGTGCGACACATTATACGAAGCATGACCTAGGACAGTAGACGACGCATGATTAAACAAAGCATGACCTAGCTATACGACGCATTATAAGAAACGTGACAGAGAGAGGGAGAGTGTGTACCTCGTCGGAGCACAGCCACCTCCGCCGTATGCTGTGTGCTTGCTGCACCGTGTTACCTGTGTTGGTGCACCTGTGCCAACACAGGCACACACAAGACCGTATTCGGCTCCTCGATTGGGTTATGAAACGATCTGTCGCCCACAAAAATTTAGGAGAGAAGAAATTGTAAAAACTAGGAAGGACAAATAAAAGAAAAACATGAAAAATTCCATTTTATTTTCCGATTTACATTATACGAAGCATGACCTAGCTATACAACGAATTATAAGTACAAAGCACCACAGTACCAGTTACTCCCATTAATTTTAGGTCACTTCACTTGATCCTAAAGTTAAGAAAGTGGAGGGTCTGATGGGATGGGATTGAGAGGTGCTTAGTCCGCTGTTGTCAAAGATACCCAGAGAGGCGACTACCTTGCCGGGCTGCTGCGGCGTTGCCGCTGTGCGGGTCCCTGTCGTGATTTTCACACACAAATCTTTAGGCGATCTTCTGCTGTCCAACGTGAGTTGGTGGAATTGGGATCGATCGGAAATACTTCGATCCGAGAGCTACGACCACCCCAGTCAGACGACTCACCAAAAATAAATTCTGCTCTACGACTTGAGTTGACGGTGAACCTTTTTTCTTTGGGAGGGTCTAAATTTGTGTGTATGAAAAATTTAAAGAAATCGAGTTGTCAATTATTTTGCCACGACATCTTTCACCCACAAAAAATTAGGAGAGAAACATTTTAGGAGAGACAAGCACGGGCTTCGCCCTCCGGCGCGGGCTTGGCTTCTGGTGGCGGGCGCCTTCGGCGCTGCTCAAAATGTAAAGAGAAGGAAATAAAAGGGTGATATCATCATTATTGTTTTATTCATTAACTTAATCTGACAGTTTTGCTTTTTTCCTTGGGGAAGCTCCCAGCATTATTGCAATTTCTTGCAGCATGTTTTCGTCTCTCTTCTCTTGCTCCCTTCGATTGGCTTCGTCTCTCTTCTCTTGCTCCCTTCGATTGGCTTCATCTCTCTTCTCTTGCTCACTTCAATTGGCTTCACAACTCTCTTCGAATTTGATTCATAACTTCTCACACTCCTCTAGGTGCACGTCCAGTTTTTCCATCGCCATATCAAAGTCTTCAACCAATATCTTGAGTACTGCCGTCATCTCTTCGGGAGCGAATAGAGCCTCAACTTCAGAGTCACACTGTCCCAAATCTGTATACTTCCGCTGGAGCTCACGGTCGGCCTCAGTGTCTTCTTCTCGAATGATGATGCACGAGCGACTCATCAATCACCAAATTGAGGGAGGGGTAAAAGTATTTCCTATACCTCTCCAACAACATGGTGAACACATCCCGAACTTTCCATATCCTGTCAATCCTGTTAGGATTTTCGTTGTCTGCAAAGTGCATAAATCTTAGCAGCAACAAAAATCTGTCACGAGTCATGAACTTATTGAAAGTTGGGGTGGCGATGAGAGGGTCGTGCTTCCAGTAGTGTTGCAACACATGCTTCTTGCAAAGAGGCATGAAGAATAACAAGGCAAAAAACGTCATGAATTCTTCCACAGTCTTGGGGGTCCTGGAAAAGTAACACTAGCACCAGATGGCATAAATGTTTTCCTTGTCTATGATTATGTTCACATCCTCAAGAATATGAGAAACAACTGGATCACAGAGAAATGTCAAGAATTACATTTTAGCAAGGACGGTACAGAATATTTGGCGTGTTGGACTGATGTTAAAGCTCTTTACAATGAAGATCAGAAGACACCACTTCGTCTGACAAAATTCACACGCTCATCAGTATTCCCTAAACCATTGCAACGTCAGAGTGTGCCCTTAGTTTGCCAAGTGTTCAATGAGAAAACGATTGCTGCATTTGAAGGTCTTAAAGGAACTGCTAAATTTCAGGATGGAACAGTGATATACATAACACTGGTAACCAATTGGTTTAAAATGATGAATGTTAAAAGCAAGTACAGCGCAGTTCATTTACGACCAATATCGTGAACCTTGGACATTAAACTGTACAAACTTCAAAGCTCTGCAGGAAATGTGTACAGTTGTATCCAGCTGTCGGTGGACTGATGGGCATGGCAGAGAGAAGAAACTAACACAGTCAACAGCAGATGCCTTTGTCATCACAACAAGGTATAACATAGAAGCAGCACAATATCTTTTTGAAACCCATGATTTTGCTTACATCCTACCTGCTGTTTTTTCACAAGATCCCCTAGAAAAGTTTTTTGGTCAAACAAGACAACGTAGTGGAGGACATTTTTACATTGACATTGGGGATGTTCAAGCAGCATCCAAAGTACAGCAGTTGCATCAGCTGTTGAAACGTGACATCATTCCTGACCGAGCCAAAGAAGTAAGCTGCGAATTTTGTACAGCAGCAATAGATGATGGTGATTTACAACTTCTGGAAGAGCTGACATTACAAGACACTCAACTACTTCTAGATTCAGGTGATACTTTAAAACATAAAATTGTCTACATTGGGGGATTTTTAGCTCATACACATGGACAACAGGAAGTAGATTCTGGGGAATGCTTGTCATCAGAGTTTTTGACTGCGCTCAATCGAGGTGGGCTGAGTATGCCTACACTGGCTACTGTCTTCTTTGTACATAGTGGCATCACCCTTCAAATGTCTCTTCAAGACTCGAAAAAGTGTTGTCGCAATTACTTGAAACAATGCTTGTCTTATGTAGATGCTCCTTTAGCTAGCCATTCAGGAGCATGCCAGACATTGTGTAATGTGTTGTTTAAGGCCTTTGTATTGAATACAAGCGATCGGGAGTGTACACTAGGCTGCTTAAGGCGACAAGAGAAACTTTCTAATGTTTAAGTTAATTATTGTGTTATGTGACTTTGATATATGTAAAATTATGTGTAAAGTAATATTTTGCAAAGGTTTTACTTTAATTTCTTCTAATATTTAATTAATGTAAGTCATGGTATGATGCTTTGCTTGTATAATACATGTTCTTATAAACTATCTCATTATAACTGTATATTTTCCTATTATGTTCAATCACGAAAGAGACTTATGAGTCAATCAACCAAAAACAAATGTTATATTTTCCTTTACTTGGTTGCTCTAGTTAATAATATGTTGTAGAGTAAAAACAAAAAGTCCCTATCCAGTAAAACTAAAATAAAACCTCAGTTTGTGGGCCTGACAATGGACCCAAGTTCCGGGACCCGAGTATGGCCGACGCCAGTCCTTATGTAGAGGAGTCTATGCCTAGGACAGTAGACAACGGATTAAACGAAGCATGACCTAGCGACTACCTGGCCGGGCTGCTCCACCTAGAGAGAGACTACCTGGTCGGGCTGCTGCGCCGTCGCCGCTGTGCGGGTCCCTGTCGTGATTTTCACACACATCTTTAGGCTATCTTCTGCTGTCCAATGTGAGTTGGTGGAATTGGGATCGATCGGAAATACTTCGATACCTGGCCGGGTTGCTCCACTCAGAGAGGCGACTACCTGGCCGGGCTGATCCACCTAGAGAGAGACTACCTGGTCGGGCTGCTGCGGCGTCGCCGCTGAACGGGTCCCTGTCGTGTTTTTTTGGGGGTGCGACACATTATACGAAGCATGAACTAGGACAGTAGACGACGCATTAAATGAAGCATGACCTATCTATACGACGCATTATACGACACGTGACAGCGAGAGGGAGAGTGTGTACCTCGTCGAAGCACAGCCACCGCCGCCGTATTCTATGTGCTTGCTGCACCATCTTGCCTGTGTTGGTGCAGGAAGGGATTGAGAGGTGCTTAGTCGGCCGTTGTCAAAGATACCCAGAGAGAGACTACCTGGCTGGGCTACTCCACCCAGAGAGGCGACTACCTGGCCGGGCTGCTCCACCTACAGTAGAGAGAGACTAACTGCTGTGATCCTGCGGCGACTCACCCACAAAAATTTAGGAGAGACAAAATTTTAGGAGAGACAATTTTTAGGAGAGACTACCTGGCTGGGCTGCCCCCACCCAGAGAGATTTTTGTGGGATTATTTTTGGTGAGGCGTCTGACTGGGGGTGCGACACACTAAACGAAGCATGACCGAGAGTATTTTCAACCAGGTCGGAAGGGCAGTCACCAATTAACGTGTCGTCGTCTTCGTGTAGAGTATCACTGTCATCATCACAACATATTTTTCTCTGAAGAATATAGTCTCTCACGCATTGTTCCACTCCATAGTCCACGCTTACATTGGAATTATTATTCCACCCCAGTCAGACGACTCACCAAAAATTAATTCTGCTATACGACTTGAGTTGGCGATGAACCAATTTTTTCGGGAGGGTCTAAATTTGTGTGTGTGAAAAGCTTAAAGAAATCGAATTGTCAATTATTTTGGCACGACATCTTTCACCGAGAAAAGAAATTGTAAAAACTAGGAAGGACAAATAAAAGAAAAACATCAACAATTCCATTTTTTTTTCCGATTTACATTATACGAAGCATGACCTAGTTATACGACGAATTATAAGTACGAAGCACCACAGTACCAGTTACTCCCATTAATTTTAGGTCACTTCACTTGATCCTAAAGTTAAGAAAGTGGAGGATCTGATGGGATGGGATGGAGAGGTGCTTAGTCAGCCATTGTCAAAGATACCCAGAGAGAGACTACCTGGCCGGGTTGCTCCACCCAGAGAGGCGACTACCTGGCCGGGCTGCTCCACCTACAGTAGAGAGAGACTAACTGGCCGGGCTCCTGGGGCGACTCACCCACAAAAATTTAGGAAAGACAAAATTTAGGCCGAAAACTTCGACGACGACGAGCTACACCGTGTTACCTGTGTTGGTGCACCTGTGCGACGCATTATACGAATCGTGACTGCAAGAGGGAGAGTGGGTAACTCTCTCTCTCTCTCTCTCACACACACTGTGTCTGTCTCTCTCTCTCTCTCTCTCTCTCTCTCTGAGTCAAAGATGTTTTAGCTAATATAGGAGAGAGACTACCTGGCCGGGCTGCTCCACCCAGAGAGATTTTTGTGGGATTATTTTTGGTGAGGCGTCTGACTGGGGGAGAAGAAATTGTAAAAACTAGGAAGGACAAATAAAAGAAAAACATGAACAATTCCATTTTATTTTCCGATTAATAATAATAATAATAATAATAATAATAATAATAATAATATTTATTCAGTTAGCAATTTACAGAGTTGGTACCACATTGTATGTTACAAATATGACATGTACCAGCCTTGCATAATTCCAACTAAGGATAGCCCAATAAGGCCGTTAGGCGTATTTCCATTGGGGTCCTTGTGGGATTAGGTTAGCTGGGGAAATGGGGACGATAAAGAAATAGATACCTTAGAGAAAGTATTTCTAGGGGGTTATTTTAAGATACCTTACATCCTATACTAAATATCAGTAATCCGTAATCAGTAATCATTTCAGTTTGGTTTGTCTATCTCTTATGTCGTATTTAGTAGTAGACATAAGCTTGGTGCTCCCTTCTCACAGCTGTCCGGTTCAGGTGTTCCTTCAGGCTACGTCTGAAGGAATACAGTGTTCTCTTTTCACGGACTGATTGGAGTAGGTCGTTCCAGTTTTTGATGGCAGTGAAGAAGAATGTTTGCTTACCCTGTCCTTGGATTCTCGGGACCTTAAAATTAAACATCCTGTTTCTTGTATTATGTCCACTCCTCTCATTTGCTTTAACAAAATCATTCTTTAGATACTCTGGAGCTCTGGCATAGAAAATGTTGAAGGCATTAGTGAGCCTGATTTGTTTGGCCCTGTCAGAGACATTGAGCATACCTAGTGACTGAAGTTGTTCCTGGCCAACATGTGATCTGGGTCCTAGGTTCAGCATGAACCTAACCATTTTATTTTGAGTGACCTGAAGTTTGTGCTGTGCTGATTTAGATGATGCAGAGTACCAGGATGACACAGAATAGTCAAAATGACATTGAACAAGCGCTTGGCAGAGGGTCTTTTTGGTCGCCGCGGGCAAGCATCCCACCTGTCTATACATGTATTTTATACGTGCTCTACACTTACTCAGGATAGATTCCAAAATTGTTTCACCTTACAAACTCGCGTCCAGTTTTAGTCCGAGATATTTAACTTGTGACACTGTTGTTATAGGAATATCATTACAGTTGACCGAGAAGCCCACAATGTCTTTCAGTTTGCGTTTTGTTCCACATAAGATGGCTTCCGTCTTGCCCAGGTGAAGAGATAGTCTATTGTCCACTAGCCATTCACTACATGATTCTAGTTCTTTGGAAAGTGAAGCGGCAATACTTATTGGGTCTTTTCCTGAAACCAGA
Organism: Paralithodes platypus; assembly: GCA_032716605.1. Lineage (NCBI taxonomy): Eukaryota > Metazoa > Arthropoda > Malacostraca > Decapoda > Lithodidae > Paralithodes > Paralithodes platypus. The sequence continues at coordinate 17,345,733 of CM064507.1, forward strand.
AGCACGCTGTCGTCTGCATACAGCAATAATTTACATGAGACACCCAGTTCCATGTCGTTCACATAACAGAGAAAGAGTAAGGGACCAAGGATGCTTCCCTGCAGGACCCCACAGTTAATTGGCATAGGATCAGATATGTTATCATCAATTTTGACTCTTTGGGTTCTACTACTAAGATAAGATTTAAACCAGTTCACAGACCCTATGCCCATTGCTTGTAGTATATTACATAGGATATCATGGTCTACTGTGTCAAACGCTTTTTGTAGATCAAGAAGAACCATACTGGTGTAGTTACCTTTAGATATTTCTTTACGAATGTGATCCATTAAGTGGATGAAACAGGAGTCTGTCGAGTACATGCATCTGAAACCTGATTGAAACTTATAGAATAGATAATATTGTTTGAGGTAGTGTTCAATTTGGGTGTATACTGCTCTTTCAAGGATTTTAGATACAATACATAATATTATGCTAACTGGTCTGTAGTTGCCAACTTCTAGTTTATTTCCTTTCTTGAATAGAGGGGTTACAATAGCTTCTTTCAGTTCAGCAGGTACAGTGTTGGTGTTAATTGACAAGTTGATGATGTGGGTTAGGGGCCCTGCTATACCAATGGCTCCATCTCGTAGAAATTTGGCAGGAATTTTGTCTGGTCCTGTGCTTTTATGTACATTTAGGTTAGACAGCTCGTCAAAAGTGTATTTTGGTGTAACATTTTGCAATCCAAATGTGTTCGGGTGTATGTCTTTATCTCTGTAGAAATTTCGAAAGGTGGCCGTTGTTGTCGTGTATTTATTGAGAGGTTGAGGTAGGTTCTGTGCAAGTGTGTTTGCTATGGAAGTGAAGAAGGAGTTGAAGTAGGTTGAAATTTGTCATTTATCGTGGCAAACCTGATCATTAATGGTGAGAGCAATATTAGTGTTAGACGAATCCCTTGTCTTGTTGCTGTAGCCTGTTGTTTTTAGGTGCCTCCATAGTTTCTTTGGGTTATTCTGATATTCCTCTGCCTTATTGTGAAAATAATTAGTTTTTGCTGATTTTATTTTCCTACTTAGTTTATTCCTGGCCCTGTTGAACTCATGTTTCAGACCTTGATGCTGTCTATGTTTCGTTAGCTTTTTTATCAGATTGTCTCTGTGTTCCAGATGGTGTAGTATGTCATTGTTGATCCATGGGTCTGACCTTGCTTTAATTCGTATGTCTTTCAGAGGAGCTATTTCGTCTAGGATGTTTGTGATGATGGTTCTGAAGCCAACCCATGCGTCATTAACGTTTGTACTTCCAAACACTGGAGACCAGTCTGTATTCCATAAAATGTCCAGAAATGTTTCTTTATTGTAGTTTCAGAGTGACCATGTTTTGATAACCTTGTGATTCTCTAGGGTAATTTTTGTGGTTTTCCGTGTTGTGCATTGTCAGTATATGCCTATATTCTCGTACAAGCCTATTATTTCGTTGTTTGTAACACAGGTTAAAACCCCCTAGTATGATGGATTCATTCCGAGGGTCTAGCGATGACAAAGTTCATTCACATTTGGTCAAGAATTGTGTGTCGTCTGGTGGCCTATAGCATACCCCAATTGTGATGGGTCTTGTCCTCGGCAGGTGTAGGTCGATCCACAGAGCTTCGTGATTTTCTACATGGAGGTCGGTCCTAGTTGTGTGTGTGAGGTTATTTTTTACATACAGACATACTCCTCCCCCATGCCTATTGCGATCACCCTAACCATATTGAAACCTTGAATGTTTATTTCACCATCGTTTATACTTGAATCCAGCCAGGTTTCTGTGATTGCAATTATTGAAGCTTTGGCCTTATTAGCTAACAGGTTTATTTCTGACAATTTATGGTACATTGATCTGGCTTTAATGTGGATAAGATGGAGCCCTTTGTTGGTGAACACTCTGTATTCATCTTTGATTTTGAATGTGTCCTGGCTGGGTCCTGAATTGTTAATATTAACCCTCCCGCATCTATAGGACGCGATCGCGTCATAACGCCACCCCTCCAAGAGTGCTCGTATGACGCAATCGCGTCATAATGCCACCTGTAAGTTAGAAATATTTGCCTAAAATAAGTTTATGACTCGATTTTGACTCAATTTGGATTGGTAAGTTAGGCATCAGTAAGTTACAAAAGGAAGTATCTAGCAACCCCATAGCGTCCCTCTCTGAGGAGCACGGGCCTCTGTAAAGTCAGTAGTTTCCAGGCCCCTGACTGTGAGGCAGGATCCCGGCCCTTTAAATTCTGAGCTCCCTCCCTCTGGCCCACCATGCCTAGCTATAGGCAGGCAATTATGGATTATTTCATCTACCCAGTGAAAGTGTTTAGTGAATAATTCGAACTATATATGTATATAAGATGTTACTTGTGACTTTTGGTGACTGAGGGGAGTGAATCTTGGTTAACCCCTTGAGTGTTGATGCAGTTTTGTCTAGGTATCATTGATGACTTTACACTATTTTTTGCTTGAAAGACAAATATATTTATCAATAATATGCCTACGAATAAATACATTATAATCACGAAGATGTCACAGGAATGCTTACAGGAAGTATGGTAAGTACTCTATGGAATTTTAGTTATATTACAGTATATTATTATATATATATATACTGTATATATATTATATATATACAGTATATACAGCCCAAGGTCCTGAGCAAGCCCAAGGCCATAATCGAGTTTTTATTATTAATATATTTTGTATTTATTTAAATATTTATATATTTATTTATTAGTATTTTATTTATTTCATTTTATTTATGTTTATTTTATTTATTTTATAATTATATATACCGTATATATTTGTTTTGTTATTCCTGTTCCCCAGGGTGTCTAGCAGATCAGCCCCAAGGTCCTGAGCAAGCCCAAAGCCCATAATCGAGTATTTATATTATAATATATTTTATTTTTTTTATTTATTATTTATATACAGTATATATATATAATTATATATAGATATAATATATATAAATATATATATATATATAATATAATAATATATATATACCCGGTATATATATATATATTTTTTTCTTAATTATTCCTGTTCCCCAGGCTGTCTGGCGGATCAGCCCCAAGGTCCCGTACAAGCCCAAGGCTCATAATCGAGTATTATATTATATATATTTTTTATTTTATTTATTTTATTTATATATACAGTATATATAAATATATATATATATGTATATATTAATATATATATTATATATATATATATATACCCGTATATATATATATTTTTTTTTTTTTCCTGTTCCCCAGGGTGTCTAGCGGATCAGCCCCAAGGTCCCGAGCAAGCCCAAAGCCCATAATCGAGTATTTATATTATTATTACATTTTCATTTTATTTATTTATTTATTGATTTGATTTGATTTATTTCATTTTATTTATTTGTATTTCATTTTTTATATATATATATATATATATATATATATATATATATATATATATATATATATATATATATATATATATATATATTATATTATATATTATATAAATGTTGTACATTGTGGCAAAGATATACAACTGTATAAATATTCTCATATATTTACATAACAATAACAATGCATGGAAACAATTGCGCATAGCTCGCGAACCAATAATGCCATATTATTTTTGTTTTCACCATTAGAAAGAGCATAATTTTCCGATGACGGTGATATAAACAGTTATATACGTATCCGAGTAAATAAACCAATGCCGAGGTGGGGAACAGCTCGGAACCCGGCTAGCATTGGCGGAAAAGAGACGGGTGAAGCGTAAATATTCGGATTTTGGCTCTTCATTTCAAATATTCATGTCGTACCCACCCAGCCTCGTATTCTCGCTTTTGGAGAAATGACGTCCAATCTGCCAAACACCCACCTGTAGTAGGCGTTTGTTTGGGCAACGATGTAAGTCATTACCTCAAAATCGAAAAAAGCTAGGAAGAAGTCGCTTTCGTTTGCGTGTTCGTCACAGGGCCAGTCATCAGTTGTACCTGACGTCCCAGGATTGAACTGGGGCATGTCAGGCACAAAATTGACCCTGTCAGACCACTCAAACGAATGCATGCCAGGGATCGGAATGTCGTCTCCGTCTGCTTCTGCGTCTGAAATATCGCTGTCATGTTCGCAATACAACACAGCATCATCATCACCCTCCTCTTCGCTAGACAGACGCCCTTCTTCATTCTCGTCACCGACGTCTGACTCATTTCCACTGTCCACTCCCAAATCCCCCCACCCTTTGTCCCGTGCTAGGGCATCGTCGTCGAAACCAAGGCTACCAATACCCTGCGAATCACCATCAAACAGCAGGGCGACGTACTTGGATGGTGTCAGAGTTTTTCTGGTCACTCTAGCACGTATGGGCGTCTTATGGACAGGGGCAGAAGGGCCGGCAGGTGCGGCAGTGGTGCGTGGTGCAGTGGGCCTGGAGGCAGGCAAGATGATGGTGGTGCCTGTCGCCCCTTTCCCTTTCTCTTTCCCTGTTCCTTGGGCAGGGGTGGCAGGGCCAGCAGTCGCTTTCCCTCTCCCTTTCCCCTTCCCCTTCCCCTTCCCTTTTCCTTGGGCAGGGACAGCAGGGGCAGCAGGGGCAGCCGGGCCAGGGGCGGCTGGTGGTGGTGGTGGTGGCAGGGTCACTGTGGCAGGCGTACGGGTTCTCTTCCTTACGCCCGTGCCTTTGATTTTGCCTGCCCCCGCAGGTTCTGCAGCCCTAGGGCGGCCTCCTGCGTCGCTGGTACTGGTGGCAGGTGTGGCAGGGGTGGCAGTGGTGGTGGTAGTAGTTGTTGCAGTGGCCTGGATTGTGGTGGCAGTGTCCCGAAAGACCAATGACCTCTGTGCCATTGCCCTGCTTGCACGTGTTTTTCGTGCTTTGGGTGCTGGTGCTTCGTCCTCCGAGCTGTAGGGCGTGTCGTACTGTTAGCTAGGGTCTTTTGCAGCCACCCTCTGCCTTCCATGGCGGCTGACACCACCAGAAGGAGGGCTGGTTGTGTCATCAGGGAGCGAGCGTGAGGGACGTGTGGGCTCCATGACTAGTGCTTGGTTACTGGCGCGGTGGTGCATGCACGAGTGCGGGGCGACCGTGTGGCAGGGTGGTATCGAGAGTTGACATGTAGTACTATACCCACACCAATTTTTAGCCGCCTGCCTATAAACGCGCGGTTTTGGTACGTGTTCAAAAGCCTCGCTCTTAAGAGTCTTCCCGAAGTCCGCCGGGGGAACTCTTAAGAGTCTTCCCGCAGTTCCCAGGTTAATATGGAATGTTGAGAGTTCTGCTCTTCGTTAATCGATAGAACTTTTGGACGGAATTCTGTAGAGCTCTTCAAAACTCGAGTAGCTATTATGGTTGATGAGAAAATAGACTGTATTTTGGTGCTGCCGTTTCTAAGCTCCGCCCCCCTCCGAGTCGTCTTATAGAAGTTTTGGGAACGAATTGTTCTCGTAAAATAATGAAGCTCAACATGCCACTAACATACCAAAATATAGCGATTTTGGTGCTACGTATGTTATATTTGGCTTTACCACTTCCATTTTTTTCAGTTATTATAAAATGGATGCAATATTTGGAATAAGCATAACATTCTACTCCTAATGCATATTTTTGGTAATGCTAGCCCTATTTCTGCCAGGTTTGCCCTTAAAATAACTTAAGTAACTCACATAACATAAAAACCAGTTGTTGTCTGTTGACGGACAGGCTCCTGGAAAATATCCTTTTTTCGGGACAGGCTAGTTTGGCCAAATCTGGGCCGGTCAGCAAAAATTTCACGTTAGGGAACCTTAATGACACACCTTAGGGAACGAATGACCAATATTCAGTTTTTATACAGGATAGTTTTTGGCCTGTCTGAAAATTGTGCCTATCATAGGTGAACGTTCAGGCCAATAGCAAAAAAAAAAATCCTAACAAGTGAGCGTAGCAATTTTTGGAGTTTGGCAAGTCTTCTTTGGGACAGGTTGAATGAGAGCAAACTTCCAGCAAGAAGGGAAAACGTTAGAGGAGAGTCAGAGACGAAAGAGTTTGCCTAGGCAGAGGGTCAGCACGGAAGCACAGTTTTTGAGTACAACAGGAGGAACACAGTCCGGACCATACGCCTTCTTAGTATTAAGCCCAGAGAGGGTAGAAAGTACATCAATAGAAGAGATTAGAATATTAGGCATAAGTAGGAGAGAGGGGGGTGGAGAGGGAGGAATAGCACCGGAATCATCCAAGGTGGAGTTTCTAGCAAAAGTTTGAGCGAAGAATTCAGCTTTGTCAGAGGAAGAAGTGATGGTTGTGCCATCAGCGTGGAAAAGGGGAGGGAAAGACGAGGAAGAAAAATTGTTGGAGACGTTTTTGGCTAGATGCCAGAAAGCTTGGGAAGAGCTAGAGTTAGAAAGTTCAGTGCATTTATTATTGATGAAAGAGTGCTTGGCAAATCGAAGAACAGATTTGGCTTGATTCCGGGCAGAAACATAGGAAGAATGAGATTCTTGAGTTTTAAGGCATTGGTACCGTTTGAATGCTTCCTCCTTGTTGTGGACAGCAGTAGAACAAGCGTGAGTAAACCAAGATTTGTTTGCATTAGACTGAGAGAAAGAAAATGGAATGTACGATTCCATGCCCGAGAGGATTACCTCGGTAATGCGTTCAGCACTCTCCGAGGGTCCCCGGCCACGGAAGCAGAAGTCATTCCATGGGAAATCAAAGAAGTACTGCCAGAGATAATCCCAGTCGGCAGCACCCAAGTGCCACAAGCGCCGCCGGCTGGGAGGATCGGGTGGCAGTACTGAAGAGATAAGACAGGTGACAGAGATAAGTTTATGGTCGGAGGATCCCAAAGGAGAGAAAAGATTGACAGTATAAGAAGAAGGGTTAGAAGTCAGAGATAAGTCAAGAATGTTGGGCCGATCTCCGAAGCGATCCAGGATATGGGTGGGTTGCTGGACCAGCTGCTTTAGGTAATTTATGATAGAAAAGACGTAGGCTTGTTCACCAAGTTGTTCAGTAGTGTGAGAGGAGAGCCATTGGCGGTGGTGAACGTTGAAATCTCCTAAGATGGAGATTTCAGAGAAGGGAGAAATGGATAGAATGTGTTCCATTTTAGAGTTTAGATAGTCAAAGAATTTGGGAAAGTCGATAGAGTTAGGGGAAAGATAGACAGCACAGAAATATTTAGTATGAGAATGACAGGATAGTTTGAGCCATAAAGTTGAGAATTCAGAGGAGTCGAAATTGGGAACACGAGAGCAAGTGAGTTGTTGTGCACGTATGCACAACATCCGCCTTTGGCTTTGAAACTAGGATAGAGAAAGTAGGAGGATACAGAAAAGGGGCTGCTGGAAGTTGTCTCAGATACCTGGGTTTCGGTGAGGAAAAGAAGATCAGGTTTGTAGGAGGAGAGATGGTGTTCGACGGAGTGAAAATTAGAGGAAAGTTCGCGAATATTGCAAAAGTTGATAGAAAGAGTGACAGGCCGTGGTCCAGAGAATTTAGAGGGGTCGTCAGGGGAAGGTCGGGCAGGTGTGGGGGCATTTATGCCCCCCCGGGGCCCCCCCCCCCCCCTGGGGACTCCGAGGCTGAGCCTGTGTTTATATATTTTTTTTAAATCAATTTGAAGGAGGAAGTGTGGTGTCCATGTTAAGTGTAGTGAAGTAGATAGGAGGAGGAGGTGTTTGTGAGAGCATGCTGGACTACTCTCAGTGTAAGTGAGGCACAAAGTGAAACAGTAAGAGAGGCCAAGTAAATGAAACAGGAGTTCCTGCGACTTCTTATCAAATGCCTACAGCCTCGGTTGGTGCTCGGATGGTGTAAATAACCATCAATCGAAAATTGGAGGCATCATACATCAGCCATGCTGCCTCACGCAGCTGTGGTGTGCTGGCGCGGGAGGTTTGAAGAGGCGCTCGGCACCAGCTGATGGCTGAGGGCCCCCCCCCCCCAATTGGACCCCCAAATGACGGAGGTGAGTGTTTTTTTTTTCCTTCATTTCTCATCTATTTAAGCTGTTTTAGGGAGAAAAAACATTCCATTGAGTCGGACAGTGGAAGGAAGGGAGGAAAGGTGGGGTGAAAGATACGAGGGGGAGTGAGGGAGGTATGTGCGAAACTCCCAAATTACGATTTCACTGAGATGGTGAGAAACAGGACTTGTGCGATAAACTGTACATACTCCAAACTGCTCTATGTCCAGGTAGAAACAAAATTAATAAAGTATGATATTCCTGAGTTTGAAGGCGACGGTTCCGTTTGAATGCTTCCTCCTTAATTAATCAATATGCAGTATTCGAGAATGCATAATATATCGTAGGTTTGTGCTTAAACCTTTAACTGTCTTGATAGCCTAATGCTTAGTGTGCGGAATTTCGGTGTGAGCATCCTAGGTTCGAGTCCTTGGAGTAGCACCTGTATTCATTACTTTCATTGATTTCATTAGTTAGGTTTATTTGTAATTTAATTGGTTGGTTAGTGAAAACAAAATATGAATTAAGCCTCATCTATTCTTCGACTCCCCCAAAACTCTTTTATCAATAATATATGTTCTGAACATTCCAATTCTAGCTCTTCCCAAGTTTTCTGGCATCTAGCCAAGAACCTCTCCAACAATTTTAATTCCTCGTCTTTCCCTCCTCTTTTCCACTCTGACACTCTGACGGTACCACCATCACCTCTTCCTCTTACAAAGCTGAACTCTTCACTAAAGTTCCACTCTGAATGATTCCGTTCCATTTCCTCCCTCTCCACCCCCTCTCACTTACTTATGCCTAATATCATAATCTCTTCTAAAGATATACTTGCTGCCCTCTCTGGGCTTAATACTATGAAGACAGACGGACCGGATGGAGTTCCTCCCGTTGTACTAAAAAAAACAATCTTCCGTGCTCACTCCCTGCCTAGGCAAACTCTTTTGTCTCTGTCCTTCCTTCTTGCTGGAGTTTGCTCTCATTCAACCTGTCCCAAAGAAGGGTGACCACTCTCAACCCTCCAACTATCGTCCAATTGCTTTCATTTCTTGCATATCTAAAGTTTTTTAAATGATTCTTAATTCAAAATCTCTATAGCATTTATCTTCCCATAATCTGCTATCAGATCGCCAGTATGGTTTCCTTAAAGGATGCTCTACTGGTGATGTCCTTGCTTATCTTAACCCACTGGGCACCAGTGCCGCAGCATATGCGTCGGCAATGTATGTAACGCCAAACCCCAGAGCCGCATAGGGTCCGTCGACACTGTCGACCTTATTAACTCTTGTTTTTGGTAGCTAGAGAGCTCAAATTTGTATGGGATATACCTTATGATGTTGCCGAACAGTGGCAGTACTCGGCAATCCCCAAATCCAGCCGTGCCGGTGGGAACGGGCGGGTGGTGAACGCCAGTTTACCCACTTATCTCACCGCCACTTTCAACTTTATTTTCTTTTATCCTATCGTAGCTAGAGGGTTCAAATTTGTATGGGATATACCTTATGATGTTGCCGAACAGTGGCAATACTTGGCAACACCCAAGTCTAGCCGCGGTGGGAAGTGGGATGCGCGGGAGGAGGGGGGAAGACAGTTGTCCCGTTGACTTCGCGAGTTTCTGACATACCGCGTCGCCTCGCGATGTTGGAACAGAGGGAAGAGAGTGTGTATCGCTCCCCCACTGCTCCCCATGACATAGTTGACTCCCCACCAAATGGGGAAGAGGAGGAGGAGGATGACTTAGACCCCATGGCATTCCTCAAAATTCCGCCAGGCCATCGTAGGGGTCAGAAGAGACAAGCTGAGGATGAGAGGTGTCATATTGCTACACAACAAGCGTGGTGTGGTTCTCCCCACCGCCTGCCTTCACCACCACCTCACACTCTCCCCACTAAAAATACAATGTCAAAACCCATATTTCTAAGTCAAAGGTGCCTAAAACAATGTGTAAAACTCATATTCTAACTATTAAACATACGATAAAGTATAAAATCAATAAACAGAGTGCGTAAGAGAGGCAGAAAATGAAAGTGAGAGTGGTGGCAGACAAGTGTCAGTCAGCTGGTCGTGTATACGTGCGTGCGTCTTGGGCCAAGATGGCCGCCCATCGCCATGGTAAACAGGACGCGCGCGGGCCTTACCACTCGTCGGCATTTATAAAACTTGAATCTATGCACTTATCATACTGTAACTTCACTTACAGTGTCATTATGTGATACATGTTGCTAATATATGAACTATGAAGGCACATATGATGCTCGGGTGGTGTAAATAACCGTCATTCGAAAATTGGAGGCATAGTACATCAGCCATGCTGCCTCACCCAGCTGTGGTGTGCTGGCATGGGAGGTTTGAAGAGGCGCCTGGCACCAGCTGATGGCTGACACCCCCAACCCCCGCCCTTCCCCCTTAGGACCCCCAAATGACCTAGGTGAGTGGTTTTTTTTCCTTAATGTCCCACCTATTTAAGGTGTTTTATGGAAAAAACAATTTTCGGCTGGTCCTGGAGTGTACATTTATTATATATTAGCTGGTGCCCTGTCGGTTAATAACTCTTGGCAATTTTTATTGCGCTAGACATATAAAAATCCATTGATAGAGTCTGGCACAAATCTCTCCAAACTAACCTCCTTCGGTTTCTATCTCATCTATCTGTGCCTTTGTCTCTAATAGCCTTTCTGATCATTCCATAGCTGCAGTTGTAAATGGCCATCGCTCACTTCCTCAACCTATCAACTCCGGTGTTCCTTAGGATTCTGTTCTGTCTCCAGTACTCTTTCTAATATATATTCATTAATGATCTCCTCAACTATACCTCTAGTCCTATCCCCTCATATGTTGATGACTCTTCCATACACTATTCAACTAGTTCTTCACAACAACCAAGCATGCAATCATTCCAAAACGTAGAGGATGAAGCCATAGCACGCCTATCTTCTGATTTATCAATTATTTTTGATTGGGGAAAAACAAAATTTGTTACTCTCAATGCCTCCAAAACCCAATTTCTCCTTCTATCTATCCGTCGCAATCTTCCACAAGACTATCAACTACTATTCAACAATACAGAAATCAACCCTTCATCTTCTCTAATCAACTCTTCTTTGAAAGATCATAGTACCAGTCTTACTAATCTATTTTTATTAATTTAACTCAAAACAGCTTCCCACAAATTTGGTGTGACCAACTGTCTGCATGGGTTCTTCACCCCAGCACAGCTTCTTGCTATATATAGGGGCACAGTGCGCCCATGTATCAATTATTGTTGTGGGAGGTTCCACCATTACCGCACTTCTCGAAAGAGAAGATTCAAAAGCATTTGGCCTCATCAACTCACTTCCTCTTACTAGTTCCCTACAATCTCTTTCTACATGCTGCGATGATGCATCTTTTTCACTCTTCTATTGTTATTAAAACAATCAGCGTTCTTCAGAGCTCTCTCAGTGCATACCCCTTTCCTTGCTGCGAGTGCAAAGCACCCGCTTTTCAACACAGTCCCACTCCTATTCTGTCCAGCTCTCCAACCCAAGAATTAGCCACAAAAAATCAGTCTTTCTTCTACTAAACAAGTGAACTTTTAAACACTCTCTGTCATTGTTAAATGATGCATTTTTTTACTATAAAATGGTGACAGTAAATCTTTTTTAATTTAACTCAATGGTTAACGCTGGAACTTTCTTGCCGGTCGGACTTTCGCCCTTCCGTGAATGAGAGTCTGTTAAGTTCCCTGCTCTGGTATAGACCGGGAGCCCGGGGGGGTCTGGTTAGCTGGAAAGGTAACCAATTTTCTTTCCCACTAGAGTATCACCTATCAATGCTAATGTATGGAACTGGACGACTGGCAGGTTTGCTGTGGTGGATGTAGCCAGGAGAGTGGATTATTTCCACTCCAAAGATTATCTAGATCAGCTTTGCACAGAAACCCATCCTAAATAACTGTAATGGACATCCCATAACCCAATGTATGAAACATGGTTGATGACAGTCATTCATTAGTGGGTTGCACCTGCCAGCCACCATTAATTAGCCCCTCAAAGCTAACCTAGATCAGCTCATGAGGTAACCACTTCAAATCACTTGCAAAATCGTCTGCAGGGTCCCAAATATCATGAATGGCTACTTCCAGTAAATTCCAGTGGTGGGGTATCCCCGCCAGCCACGCCCAAAAATTGCAAAACCCCAGCAGTGACCTAGATCAGCTCATGAGGTAACCACTTCAAATCACTTGCAAAATCTTCTGCAGGGTCCCAGATATCATGAATGACCACTTCCAGTAATTTCCAGTGGTGGGGTAGCCTACCCCCGCCAGCCAAACCCAGAACTGACCTATATCGACCCATGAGGTAACCTTTTTGAATCAATTGGAAAATATTCTGAAGGGGAATGTGAGGAATAATTATAATAATGTTTTGTTATATAAGATTTTTACTGGGTTTGACTGGCTATTTCGTGGACTCAATCTCAACTGGGCAAGAAATGAATTTACACATACAGACACACACAGAAACATGCAGGGGTAAAATTACAACACAGAAGGACATTTATAATTATTATATTCAATATATTTATTAGTGGCCCCTTCATCACTGACGATGCGCCTTAAAATTGTTTATGGCCTATCTTTGAACTCAAGCTTGCTTTTCAAACTTCCCGCCCAGGAGAGAACAAAATACGATTGCCACACATCGTGAGCGAAACGCTCTAAACAAACACTCACAGATTCGTCCTATATGATGTGGGTACTACTACTAGAAAAAACTAGCAAAAAATAATAGAAAAATTAAAATTAAACTTGATCTAGCATTGCGCTTCTTATGCGTCTGCTGTCTCCCGCACGCTTCGCCTTGCTCATCGAAGCGATCTCTCGTTCTTACCTCTCCTGGGCCCAGACGTGGCGGACGTGCCTCGCGGGTGTGCCAGCCCTCCTTCATTCTTCACCTACCCTTGGACATTGTGAGTTTTTTGCTCATATGTACATGCTAAGTGCTGAGGTCAGGTAGCTTATAGAATAGGAGTAGGCTGTGTACGTCCTTTCTCTGGCCCTGGAGACCTTTTTCCGGGTACTTAGTAAAGGCGAGTATGTTAGACGGAGCCTCGTTTTAATAAGGCGAGGCTCCCACGTGCTTGTTTTATTACCCTAACTCATATTTAGTTCGCTTGTTATCATGAGGCTTCTTTTAGTGAACCAGGGCCTGTTGTTCGGTCCATTTTGGGTGTGCAACAGTATGCTCCACACGAGGGATAGTGAATTTTAGATTTTCTCACATAGCTGAGGGGTCTTGCACGGAGCCATGCTGCTCTTCAACCTATGCTTCTTGATCGCTACGTGTTGAGATTGGTCTTCGCTGGAGTGCAGGTTTTGTGCTATTATTATTGATATCATGACATCTGCCCCCATCGAGTTGGCCTCATGTTGGTTTTATTCTTATGGATAGGAAGTGTTATTTATTGATTGTGTATTATTAATGTATAACTATGCCATAATATGCCCACGTTTGGTTATCTGTTCTGGGAGGTATGGCCCTTCCGGCAGGATTTGTTAAAGTGAGACTTAGTCAACGTGCCTCTAGTTGCTTCAAGCGGTTTCCCCGCCGGGAAACTTCCGGAAACATCTAGAGATATGTTAAATTCAGATTATCCTTGTTTGGCACTGGATAGGTTGGACTTTGTCTGTTTTGTTTACCGGCGTCTAGTTTTATTTCGGTTGACCGACATTTTACTACACGCCGTTTTGGGAGAGTCCGGCTACCCGCCTCCCTTAACCCTTAAAAAGCGGCTCACCACATAAGTCGTTTTTAATAAAGCTGGACTATGTGGCGGCGCTCGACATAGGTCGAGTGGCAATTTCAGCACGTAATGTTGCTGAGAGAGAGAGACAAGTGGTGGCAGGAGACTAGCGAGCGTATGACTGCTCCAGACCACCGCGGCGAACCTACTGACACGAATCTCAGCTCCCTCCTCCCTCTCTCACTCGCTACATACTGAATTATATGGGGAAAGTACCGAATTACATGCTTTTTGCACTCGCGTTGCACGGTTATTGCAAGAAAACTATCCATCATACAAGGATCGTTATGGTGTCATTCGAAAGCTCTGTTTATGCCCTTTCAGGGATAGATACTTGTTTTACGTTCTGGGTCTTATTTAGGCATGAAAATGATCACGTAAACAGCCCTATTTTGGCTAAAAACACCCCGCTGGGCGGTACATATAAATAAACCGCATAGGCCGCTAAAGAAGGGTTAAAACATTTTTTCCGCCTCACAAACTTAACAGAGAAAACGTTCGTTGCTTGGTACTGTCAGAACGTTCTCCTGGTGGTTAAACAGTGGGGAGCCACTTCCGCCGGGAATCAAACGGGTGAGCCGAGAAACGAACTCACCCATTCCTATCTTGAGCATCTCAGTAATCTGTGTAGCTTATATCGGGGCGTTGGTCCGCCGCGAGTTAAAGACAATAGCTTCACAGTAGCGTTGGTCGCCGGATCAAGTTCTTTCATAAAATGGGATTAGGTCAGTGTTGGTCACTTAGGTAAGAAGTTATATACAGTACACCAGTAGCACATGGGAGGCTACTCACTACTCCGTTACATTTTTGGGGAATATATATAACGTAAGGGGAAATAAGATTGTATAGTGTTATTCAAGTCTGTTTTCTCTTTTATGTTGGCGATAATATCAATTTTAGCTTTTCCAGCCTAGCGTGTCCTTATGAGCATTGATTCTTGAAATTTTCTCACCCTCAGGTTCGCAGTCTGGACACCTAGGAGGATCTGCATCTCTCCGGCAGGAGGAAGCCATGGATAAGAGTAGCTTTGAGCTTTGCTTCACCTTGGGGTGCAAAAATTTAGCGGTCTTTGGTCATCTTTTGTGCGTTAAATGTGTGCCGTGTTTGGACAGGTCTCGTGGCTGGTGGTTATCCAAATCATGCCCCAAGTGTTCTGTACAACGTAATGCCTACCTCACTCATTCTGATGGACAGTGTAAGACAATTGTCCTCCACATTAAGGCAGTATTTGTAACATACTGTAAGACAGTTGCTCATCAATCTTTACAGTTGGATGACCCTTTGTTAGACGATTTTCTTAAACTAGAGCCTTCTGCCTATGTTTCCGGTAGTTCTAATTGTGATATCTGGAAGATAACCAAGATGTGAAGTGTGACCAGACCAACTTGTTGAACGCGACTTTACACCTACAACTGCAAGAAACGATCCCTCTTTCTTTCCTATGTGACGATAGAGAGAGCGAGAGCGAGAGAGAGAAAGAGAGAGAGAAAGCAGCCTAGCTGGTGTGGACATGACATTCCACACATCCTTCACATTCCTCAAGTTCCCGCCAAAGCGAGCGAGAGGGGCAGGGCACCTGTGACGTGATGAGCAGCCCCCTTTCCCCCACCAACTTCTAACACCTGGTTGGCTCCCGCACACCTGTTCTCGTCGGTAACTGGCTCTCACACCCTGCCTGCATCGGATTGGATTAGGCACGTGTATCCTGACTTCTGATTGGATTAGCTTGGTCCGGGGAACTATATATAAGCCTGAGATTTGATAAATCAAACTAGACACATTCGGAGTTGGGAAGCGTATACAGCTGCATGGAGAACAGGCTTGTATAATTATTGTATAGGGTTTATCTTTATTTGTAGGGCGTAACTTGTCACCTCTACCCGGTAGGAAACCTGTGACTATTAATTAACCCGAGGTATGTCGAAAACATACCCTCCTTTGATTTAGGATTTTGTGATTGGAGAATCATATACTGTATGTTTAATTGGAGAGATATATATCTTGAATTACTGTTTACTATTGGTGATTAGAATTAATGTTTGATTCAGAGATGATTTGTGATTGAATATTGACTACTTTACCTGTTAATAATTAACTAACTTGAGTTACTTGATGTAAAGCTATTGTCATTCATAATTAATGATTAAGCCTTGTATAAGTTAAATACTTACCTGACTTTATGTAAAGCTATTATTCGGAATAGGCATTGTAAAAGTCCTATAAATTATATTGTCTACTTAAGCCTACTAAACTTTAATTTGTACTTTAGTGAAATCAGAACGTATGCAAAACGATCCTGAAATCTATCATAACTTTCATTGCTTATTATTTTGATTAATTGTAAAATACCTTATTTACGTTTATAAATACAATTCCATTTTATATGTGACTTTCTAATATTTCCTTACCATTTTATGTGACTTTCTAATATTTCCTTACCATTTTATATGTGACTTTCTAATATTTCCTTACCATTTTATATGTGACTTTCTAATATTTCCTTACCATTTTATATGTGACTTTCTAATATTTCCTTACCATTTTATATGTGACTTTCTAATATTTCCTTAACATTTTATATGTGACTTTCTAATATTTCCTTACCATTTTATATGTGACTTTCTAATATTTCCTTAACATTTTTATTTAGTCAAATGTCTTTCAGTAATAAGAATAAATAAGATAAAATACTAAAGGAGAATAATAATAAACTAAGAATAAAGAGATAACATAGAAAGAATAAAACAATCTTTAAAGGGTTAACAAACTTAAATTAATTATAAAAAGATATTTATACCTTGCTGATAATCAATATTAATTGAGATATTCTAGTGACTTAAAACCCTTGCTTACATATCGAACTTTTAGTATTCGTAATTAAAAGCCTCTTTCATATTAAAACATTCAATGTAACTTTAAATAGTTTACTGATTTAATATAATTGAAGTGTATCAGATGTTACGATCCAGGTTCTCAAAGACACAGGGCTCTTCAACATTGGACTAGATAATGGCAAAATGCAACAACGGTAACACTAGATCCAACCCCTGCCTTAAACACTGGAAAACAAAACACCATTACCGCCCTGAGTCGTGCCTGGACCACGAGGTATCCTATGACTCGGTAACTGGTGCACACACACTAAGCTGACGCTCGATGAAACAGCCTATTCTCAAACAGTAAAAGATTACTCGTTTAGGTTACACAAAGAAAAGATAAGTAACGTGATTATTTAACGTTACGGTAGATACTCAAATAACTGGCACTCCTGTATTAAAGAAAGTGCAATGCTAGTCCTGCAACATCAACTGGAAACTTCTGAAATAAGTCTGATGCTGGGAAGATGTTCGTAAAGAATCTTGAACAATTATAATGCAGAATACGGGTCACAATAAATACTAGGACATATAGTAATAATAGGCAGGCGAATAATAAAGACTGCGCAAAGGTAGTAATGCTCGACAACTAAAGAAATGCTTCGTGACACAACGCAACAGCCTACTAGGGTTGTGCAACTCAACAACAACCTCGGCTCAAAAGTGCAGTGAATAATAATGTGGCATACATATAATAATGGGGGCTTATCTCTAACCAGTGTCTGCTCAGTTAATAAAGTCTAGCTGGGGTATCAAGGCAGGGCAACAATGGGCGAGCATGCGGCTCGTAGCCTAACGTTGTCCGAAGGTGGTATAATGAAGATTACGTTATATGACATAATGATGCTCTCTTGATAAATCTAGGTTTCTAGTACCTAGTTCTATCCTGGCGATCCCTCAGAAGTCAACACAAAGAGGCAGCACTATGTTGTGAGGGATAGGCTATGGCCCTCTCACACCACAGTGCTGTGCTCACAAAGTAAACCCACCCGAAGACAACCTAGGCTCCCACAGTACCTGTCGATGTCGTGCAGGGCTTAGCTAACACTGCACACATCGGAGACAACGACACAGTAACCTTACCCCCAGTCTAGCTTTAAATAACTAAGCAGAATCACTCAACACCCTGCCAGGGAGACATATACCGGTCTACAACCTTCCCGAGAGAGGACACACACGGAAAAGTCCGTCTCTCCAAACCTCATTAAAGCCTAATACATAGAAATATCTGAGAGCTTCGCGTACAATACGACTGGCCGACGGTGAACGTCTATGCTGAAACCAGAAGGGATGTTGAGTTTAATAAAGATTAGAGAATGAGAAAGGAGAAGTCGAGAGAGAGAAATAGTATGCAAAGTGGCGAGTATGGGGGACAGAATTGCAAAGGATGTAGACGATACGCGTGTCAGGCAAGCTCTGAGCTTGGTAAAAAACCATGAGGCCGCGACGGGAAGGGACTAGTTGACCACCCGGCCGCCAACGCCGTCAGCGCTCAAGCGAGCCGCGTCACAGCCCACCCCCCGCTGCCAGGTGTACTCCCTCACCCGCTCTCGCTCGCCTCCCACACAAGCAACATTTATATTATAGCGAATATAAAATATAAGGCGCGGTCACAGACCAAAACAAAGATCACTTATAGACTGTCTGTGGCAACACGACACTAACGAAATAAAGCAGATCATTCTAGGACAACTGTAGCCCATCCCCCCATCCTGGCGAGCGCTAGCGAGCTGCAATGCCCCACGCAACCATTCTGCTAACGCCGGGAGGCATCACACCCCCCCCAAGATATGGGACACTCAACCATGAGCCCATATCTGAACAGGCAGAATGTCGATAGAATCTGCCACTCCTAACCACTCTGCCACTCATGGAATGCAAGCTCAGTCTCCAAAAAAAAATACAACAACATTTTATATATAAACAAATCTTATCACCCTTCCCAAACATAATACATTAATTCATAACATTGTGCTCCCAGAGCGAGCTTTAAGAAGCACAGCCTACTGAGAGAAAATCATCTGCACTCAGTACTCAGCTACAATATTATCTTAAAATTAATTATTAAAAAGAAAGAGTTTTTATTTAATTTTTTCATACTTTATTTTAATGTTGTTTTTGGCGGCAACTATAGATGTAGCCTAATTTTCGTCTAATCAAAGCCAACAACTCCTGCCCTGCGACCCTACGCTGATGCTACACACGCGAGCCAACAAGCACCAGCGCAAAAATACACCGCGAGCCAAGACAGGAGGCTATACCAACATACTGTGGTAGCCTACCCCGGATCCTCCACCCGCGACAGACACTGCCTGAACAGCGAGGGTTCTCCTGCAAACAAAGCCAAAACATTATCAGTGCCCCCAGCATGCCACACATCCAACTTGTGTTCCGGCAGCACAACAACACCTGGCACTGACAAACTGCCCAGCTCATCGCAAAACTGGCACTTCTCTTCGCTCTTCCCGGCAACGGGGCCTGCCAATAACCCTTCACTAGTTCTACCTTCGTGATGTGCGAGGCAGCCCCGAAGCGGTCTATGGTGTCGTCAACTCTGGGTAATGGATAGGCGTCTGTCAGAGATAATGCTTCCACACTCTTGCAATCAACACACACACGGACTCTGCCACCAAACTCAGGTTGCAAAGCCACTGGCAACGACCACTCACGACATTCCTCATCCCTCAGACCCCCTCTCCACATGCTGTCCAGCTCCGCCCTCACAACAGGCTGTCGAGCAGGATTCACACGGTAGGGAACCAACTCGAGCCCTGCACCGTCTCCAGCCTCCGTGTCGGATTCTACCCCGCACATCAGGCCTGGAGAAGCAACAAACATGCGGACGGACTGCCACAGCCTAGCAAACAACTCCTATTGTCGCTCAGGAACAAGAGGTTGCAACTTATCTCGCAGAACAACATGCCCAGTGCCCTCCCACATCTCCTTCACCATGTGGAGAGGACCCCTCACCTGATGCCCGAAAACAAGCTCACTCGGACCGAAACCGAGACTCTCTCCAGGTACTTCTCTTGCCGCGAACAAAACATACGGCAGACCAAGGTCCCAATCCTTTCCGTTCTCTGCGCAATAACATCGAAGCATGCTTTTCAGCATGTCGTGCCACCTCTCCAACACCCCTTGACTCTCCGGGTGATACGCAGAAGAGACGACAGTGCTGATGCCATGCTGAATCATAGTTTGTTTGAACAGATTAGATGTAACACTAGAACCTTGGTCCGATTGCACCTCTTGCGGGTAACCATACCGCGAGCAATACAAGAGCAGGTTCCGGACAACAGTTTTCGCCGTGCCATTTCTCATTGGATATGCATCAGGATAACGAGTGGCCACATCCATGATAGTTACTAGATATTTATTACCGGCACTAGTAGGGGGTAGGGGTCCGACCATATCAATGATGACCTTACTGAAGGGCGGTCCACTGACAGGAATGGGGTGTAACGGGGCTCTCGGAATTGTTTGGTTAGGTTTTCCAACCCTCTGGCACGTATGACACCTTGCTATCCAGGTTACCACCTGCCCCTTCAACCCCGGCCACCGAAACAATTTTTCTAAAGCCGCCACCGTTTTTCTCACCCCTAGATGTCCTGCCAGTGGTATGTCACGCGCCAACCTCAGTAGGCTATCCCTGCACTCCCGTGGCACCACCAACTGGTCCACTACTCCGGACCCCTCTGGCCAACTACGTTTAGGGTCTTGAAAACGCCTATAGAGGATGCCTTCTAAATAAAAAAAATCTCCTGGTTGTGCATCGCCGTCCTCGTCGAGCTCTACAGCTCCATTAGCACACGTTTGGAGCTCAGGGTCCTCTAGTTGCAACCGACGTATATCTGAGGGTGCCAAGCGATCTAACTGCTCCCGGAGCAATGCATGACCTTCCCCGATACTGGGCTGCTCCCTCTGTCTCTCTCGATGTACATAACGTTGCTGTCGTGGAGACTCGTCAAGCCCAGCCTCGTCACTCTCGATGAGAGGCCCAGGGGCTACTCCAGAATTAAGTAATGGTGCTAATACTGAATCACCCAGGAGAGCCGCCGAGTCAAAACTCTTAAAACCAACTCCAGCTTTAGCCTCCTCCTGTTGATCATTCCTCCGCTGGTCTGAAGACGGAGGACTAGGCTGTGACACTTTAGCTGCCCGAGCTCGGGTGACAACACACGCCATGGGTTGTGTCTGGCACCGCTCGACCCACTCTTGCTCTTCCCTACTCACGTCGGCCGGCCTCTCGGCAACGACTAAGGGTAGAACCTCAGAAGCGGGCATTGCAAAGTCGTTGCCGAGAAGAAGGTCGACGCCCTCCACTGGCAGTTTCTCCACAATCCCGACATCCAATTCACGTGCCATACCATCCACCTCCAACTCCAGCCGCACCAGCGGGTATGACCGAGTTGCATTAATACCCTGCACCACCACCACCCGAGCCGCGTTTATAGGGTAGCCAGTCAAGTTTTTCATCAGAGTCTGGGAAGCACCTGTATCACGCAAGACCTCTACTCCATGCTTGCCCACATCACGCAACCCCGCCCTCTATGGTT
This sequence comes from Paralithodes platypus, assembly GCA_032716605.1. Taxonomy (NCBI): domain Eukaryota; kingdom Metazoa; phylum Arthropoda; class Malacostraca; order Decapoda; family Lithodidae; genus Paralithodes; species Paralithodes platypus. The sequence continues at coordinate 17,366,887 of CM064507.1, forward strand.
GCAAAAAACATCCTGAGCAGGGTTCGAGCCTCCCAGGTGCTTCTGCATTGGCTGTGCCTCAGCCTCTGACGAACTGCCCCGGGCAAACTCAGATGACTTCGGAGACACACCAATGTTGCAGGCCAAAGACACAGCTGCTGTAGGTGGTTTGCTAGGACAGACTCTTGCAAAGTGCCCCTTTTCATGACAATGATAACACTCCAACTCCCCTTTGGGCTTCCCTTGGTACTGGGAAGGGCCCGGCCCCTTCTTAAATGGGACGGTGCTAGTCTTGTGGTCAGTCTTGGTATCATGGCTCTTGTACTTGTTTGCATAAGGTATATTACTAACTCGGGGGGGTGGGGCATCACGCCCCTTGTTACCTGCCTCACTACGCTGGGCAAACCCACACCCACGAATTAGTGATAGCCGGAGGTCAGCCATCTCAGCTGCCTCCTGTAGAGTTTTTGGTTGCTTTTCTTTAAGGTTTAACGTCAGGTCGCCGCCCGTGCATTTGAAAAACTGCTCTAAAAGCACCAACTGTTTAATGTCGTCAAACGTAGTAGCTTTCTCCGACCTCAGCCAATTCCCAAAAGCATTGGACAGCTCCCGGGCATGCTCCAAAAAGGTGCTCTCCCGACCCTTGGTAACACCCCGGAACTTCAACCTGTACGTCTCTGGTTGTAGTTCGTATGCTCTCAGGACAGCCTCCTTGAGTTCCTCATAGATAATACAAGACTCTATAGGCAACGCATCGTAGGCTTTAAGACCCTTGCCTATTAATCTAGAGGATACAAGTGCTGCCCATTTATTCTCTGGCCACTGGTGTTCCTGGCACTTCTTCTCAAAGCGTGTGAAAAATTCTGTTACACCACTCTCATCAAACACCGGAACCAGTTTCAATAAGTGCGAGAGAGACTGCTCATGAACACGGTTACCAGCCCCAAGTCGCTGTCCCGTTGTCTCTACTCGCGACTTCTCTACGTCCATGTCGGCACAGTACCTAGTCGACTCAGCTTGAATTTTTGCTAGCTCTATGTGCTCATGACTGATAGTTTTTCTCTCTTCTATCTTGGCTAATTCTATTTGCTGCTGGAGCTCACATGCCCTTTGTTGCTCCTGAAGCTTAGCTAATTCGAGCTGAAGCAATAATTCTGGAGTTAACCCTTGAGGAGGTGAAGGTGCTACAATGTTTGAAATTACCGGTGGTCCCCACAGGGGCAACCCACCCTGCCAGTCACCACCCAACTGCGGAAGCGTACCCGGGGTCGGCAAACTACTGGGATGGCTGGGAGTCGAGTGTAGGGGAAGCATGGCCGAAGGGCTCTGAGCACTCAACCCATCTCGCTCACCAGTCACGCTGCCCAGTACACACGTTATCAAGTTATCCTTGGTCATGCTGCTAGTAACCGCATGACCGATAGCTGTGGCCAGGCATTGAAGACCGTACCGATCCATACCCTCCAACCGCTCGGCAGTAACAGGCCATTGCAAAAATATCCTAGCATCCTCCTCACAGTTCACCCGATTAACCCTTTCATCATGCTGCTGTTCCTCCGTTTCGACATGACGTACTGTGTCTCCATTCTCCTCTGATCCGGTATAAGACATGATGCTCACAAAAATTTCTCACCACAATATTCAAAAAAGAAGTACCCCAAACTCTTATGTAGCACTATTCACTTGCCAAAAATGTCTGAAGACTCTCAAGTGCTATACTACTTTGCCAAAAAAAATTAACGTGCCCACTATATTCCTCAATAAAACAAATGACCACATAATCCTGCAATTTTCTCTTAGTTCACAAGATCCTGAGCTAGGTCGCCATTTGTTACGATCCAGGTTCTCAAAGACACAGGGCTCTTCAACATTGGACTAGATAATGGCAAAATGCAACAACGGTAACACTAGATCCAACCCCTGCCTTAAACACTGGAAAACAAAACACCATTACCGCCCTGAGTCGTGCCTGGACCACGAGGTATCCTATGACTCGGTAACTGGTGCACACACACTAGGCTGACGCTCGATGAAACAGCCTATTCTCAAACAGTAAAAGATTACTCGTTTAGGTTACACAAAGAAAAGATAAGTAACGTGATTATTTAACGTTACAGTAGATACTAAAAAAACTGGCACTCCTGTATTAAAGAAAGTGCAATACTAGTCCTGCAACATCAACTGGAAACTTCTGAAATAAGTCTGATGCTGGGAAGATGTTCGTAAAGAATCTTGAACAATTATAATGCAGAATACGGGTCACAATAAATACTAGGACATATAGTAATAATAGGCAGGCGAATAATAAAGACTGCGCAAAGGTAGTAATGCTCGACAACTAAAGAAATGCTTCGTGACACAACGCAACAGCCTACTAGGGTTGTGCAACTCAACAACAACCTCGGCTCAAAAGTGCAGTGAATAATAATGTGGCATACATATAATAATGGGGGCTTATCTCTAACCAGTGTCTTCTCAGTTAATAAAGTCTAGCTGGGGTATCAAGGCAGGGCAACAATGGGCGAGCATGCGGCTCGTAGCCTAACGTTGTCCGAAGGTGGTATAATGAAGATTACGTTATATGACGGGGATGCTCTCTTGATAAATCTAGGTCTCTAGTACCTAGTTCTATCCTGGCGATCCCTCAGAAGTCAACACAAAGAGGCAGCACTATGTTGTGAGGGATAGGCTATGGCCCTCTCACACCACAGTGCTGTGCTCGCAAAGTAAACCCACCCGAAGACAACCTAGGCTCCCACAGTACCTGTCGATGTCGTGCAGGGCTTAGCTAACACTGCACACATCAGAGACAACGACACAGTAACCTTACCCCCAGTCTAGCTTTAAATAACTAAGCAGAATCACTCAACACCCTGCCAAGGAGACATATACCGGTCTACAACCTTCCCGAGAGAGGACACGCACGGAAAAGTCCGTCTCTCCAAACCTCATTAAAGCCTAATACATAGAAATATCTGAGAGCTTCGCGTACAATACGACTGGCCGACGGTGAACGTCTATGCTGAAACCAGAAGGGATGTTGAGTTTAATAAAGATTAGAGAATGAGAAAGGAGAAGTCGAGAGAGAGAAATAGTATGCAAAGTGGCGAGTATGGGGGACAGAATTGCAAAGGATGTAGACGATACGCGTGTCAGGCCAGCTCTGAGATTGGTAAAAAACCATGAGGCCGCGACGGGAAGGGACTAGTTGACCACCCGGCCGCCAACGCCGTCAGCGCTCAAGCGAGCCGCGTCACAGCCCACCCCTCGCTGCCAGGTGTACTCCCTCACCCGCTCTCGCTCGCCTCCCACACAAGCAACATTTATATTATAGCGAATATAAAATATAAGGCGCGGTCACAGACCTAAACAAAGATCACTTCTAGACTGTCTGTGGCAACACGACACTAACGAAATAAAGCAGATCATTCTAGGACAACTGTAGCCCATCCCCCCATCCTGGCGAGCGCTAGCGAGCTGCAATGCCCCACGCAACCATTCTGCTAACGCCGGGAGGCGTCACACAGAGTATAAAGGATAACTGTCCCAACAACTGAGGGAAAGCAAGTAACAACATAACTGACTTCAATATTTTACGTTCTTTTGGCCTTCAGCTGTTTGCTACACTTTCATATTAACTGTTCTGTCTTTATTTATTTAGTTAACCACTTCTAAATCAAGATACGTAACAGATTAACTGGCGACCTCGCCAGGATACGTTTTGTATAAGTTTCACTAAGTTTATATCATATCATAATCATGCCTGAAATTATTAATAAGGAAGATGTTAAGAATTTCATAGAATCGTCACCCGTTGCCGATGACATCGATCTCTTGTCCAAGGCAGAGTTAATAGTACTAGCCTTGTATTTTGAGCTAACGATCTCGGACATGGCAAAACCTGAAATAGCACCGATCAAAAAGTCAGAATTATTTGGGATTCACGAGGGCGGTGAGCCTAACGGAGCGAATGGTGGGATTCACGGAGACGAGGGTGTGGGAGGAGAGCATAACGGAATGGTTGGTGGAGGACTCGGTAATGGGATACAGATGCGGTTTGGTGAGAATTTGTCAAGAGGGATTTACCCCTGAGCAATATCTTGATTTAGCTAGATTAAATGCTGCCCAGGCAGACGTTCAGCTGCAGGCACAACAAGCTCAGCTGCAAGTACAGGCACGACAAACTCAGCTAGAGCTAGATCATCAATTTCGCATGGCCCAATTAGTTGCTCAAACAGAGTCCAAAAACAATGTGCTTGCTCCCCCTCCGGGATTAACTATGACGAGTGTAATTCCCCCGCTCACCGAGGACAATGTTCAGGACTTTTTTGTGTTGTTCGAGGAGGTTGCTACAGGTATGGGGTGGACAAGGGATCGGTGGCCATTTATGTTGCAAACGGTGTTGATAGGACAAGGTCGGGAAACTTACATTTCAGTAGAGTCTGAGGTTCAGCAAGACTATGACCGTCTTAAAGCAGCCATTCTAAAAACCTACAAACTGTTGCCTGAAGCATATAGACAGACTTTCAGAAAGACTCATAACAAATTCGAGGAAACTCATACCGTGTTTGCCAGGACCATGAACAAAGCTTTAAATAGCTGGCTAACAAGTAAAGATGTCGCTTAGTTTAAGGGTCTGAAAGAGTTAATCTTGCTTGAGAACTTCCTATGGAAGGTAGTTTCATCAGTAGCCTATCATTTGAGAGGGAAAAAGGTAGAAACTCTTGCCGAAGCTGCAGACATGGCTGATACGTATGTACTAAACAACAAATTTCGTGGGAAAAAGCCCTATGATAATAATAAGTTATCCAATCACAAATCTGATAAATCTAGTCACTCGCAAAAGCCTGTAACGTCTCTCCATGCAAGCCAAACTAAAAATGCTCCCCCAACTAAGAATGTGACTCCTGGTAATGGTAACAGAGGTGGGGCCCAAACTAAAACAAATAATGCTTACAAGGGGAATGTATCCCAGAAAGTGTGTAACTATTGTGGCAAGAGAGGCCACTTAGCTTATCAGTGTTGGGCAAAGGAGAGAGCCGAGAGATCGGGGCCGCCAGTAGCCGCAGTAACTGCCTCCCCAAATAACCAAAACCACCCAAATGTGCCTTTGACGCAGGACTCCCGACCGCAGGAGTACCTAGCTAACGTAAATCAGACAGGAAATGGTGTAGTAGCGTGTGTGGTACATCCCGCAAGGGTTAAGCCTGTCTTAGTATCCCCATCAGTTCAGGATAGCTACCGTCCCTTTATTTCATCTGGATGTGTGAAAATAAATGGTTGTGTACATTAGGTAAAAATCTTAAGAGATACTGGTTCTACTAGCACCCTCATGGTGAATCCTTATTCTGAATGCCCAACTGGCGAATCAGTAATAATGAAAGGTGCTGGAGGTAAATTTTCTGCTAACTTGGTGAATGGTGAGATTGAGTGTGATTTGCTGAAGGGTGAAGCCTGTAAAGCTTTGTGTAGGTCTCAGGACATCCCTGTGCCTTTTGGGGAATGATGTGGCTGGTGAGAGGGTCCGACCAGACCCAGTTTTGTCACTTTCCCCTGTTGACGAGCCACTGACCGGTGAGCTCGAGAAGGAGATGTCAAAGGTTTTCCCAGTGTGTGCTGTCACTCGATCTATGGCCCAAGTAGCAGTTCCCTCGGATATAATTGTACCAACTGTGAAGGTAGATAAAAGGGATGAAAGAGTAGTGAATGATGCTCTAACTGTGCCTGATGCGGAGACTGAAGTAGATCTGTCTGAAACTGTTATGGCTAACCTTGAGCCAAATGATCATGACACCCCTCCTAATTGTTCTAGTGGCCGGGTAGAGTTGCAGCGAGATGACAGTGAGTGTAAGGAGTTAGCTGCCAGTGCCGTGAGTGAAGAGAGAGCGAGGAGAAGGGTGAATGTTTTTATATGAAGAAAGGAGTTTTGTGGCGTAGGTGGAGACCGCCACATAGACCTATTGATGACGGAGCATGGGACGTACATCAGGTAGTAGTTCCTAAACCTTGTCATAGAGATATACTTGAAATGGCCCATAGTATACCCTTAGCAGGGCACCTAGGTGTGAGGAAAACCTTAGATTGCATTAGAGCCCACTTTCACTGGCCAGGAATGCGTGCAGATGTAGTGGAGTTCTGTAGAGTGTGTCACACCTGCCAGATGACAGGAAAACCTAATTAAAAGGTGCCTGCACACCCTCTGGTGCCCTTACCAGTGTTCGAGAACCCTTTCACTCGGGTGGTAGTGGATATCGTTGGCTCATTGCCAAAGACATCCCAGGGACATATATATTTGTTAACTATAATGGACATGGCAACTCGATACCCAGAAGCTATACCGTTAAGAAATACTTCAGCCCAAACAGTTATTAAGGAACTGCTCAAATTCTTCACCAGAATGGGTTTCCCCCATGAAGTGCAGAGTGATCAAGGTACTAATTTCACTTCCAACGTATTTCAGCAGTCCCTGAAGGAATTGGGTATCGACCATATGAAGTCCAGCTCCTACCACCCAGAGAGTCAAGGGGTCCTCGAACGATACCATCAAACTCTAAAATCTATGTTAAGAAAATATTGTGAGGAAACTGGAGGTGATTGGGACAAGGGGGTACCTTTTCTGTTGTTTGCCACCCATGAGGTTCCAACTGAATTTCTGGGCTTCTCACCCAATGAACTAGTTTTCGGTCACCAGGTACGTGGCCCTTTGCAGCTATTGCAGGACAGCCTAGTTGGTCAGGAAGGGAACCAAAATCTCCTCAGGTATGGGTCAGAGTTCAAAACCCGGCTGAGATCCTTGTGCGAGTTTGCAGCACAAAATCTAAGAGTGGCTAAAGACACCATGAAAGTATGGTACGATAAAAGAGCCTGTGTGAGGGAGTTTCAGCCCAGTGATGAGGTCTTGGTTCTCATTCCCCTTTTCTGCCAACCTTTATCAGCAAAATTTAGAGGACCATATAAAGTAGTAAAAAGGGTGAGTGTTACTGACTACTTAGTGGCTACCCCAGACAGGAGAAGGCCTAAGCAAGTATTTCACATACATATGTTAAAACCCTATCATAGGTCCCTTGACTCCTCTCCTCCAGATTCTCCTGCTGTGGCAGTAATAAGGACCTGTGGACATCCTGGTGCAGGTGATGTTTGTAGTCCTTACCCACAGATCCCGCAACAGACTGTCCCAGATCCTGAAGGTATCAATTTTGACATGTCTTGTGGTCTATCCAACTTTAAATATAATTCAGTAGCATGGGGGGAATTACCAACTAAATTATGGCATCTTCCCTCAGAGAAAGCTAAAGAACTAATCCATGTTTTATCACAGTCTCCCAGTGTGTTCCGTGATACTCCAGGGCTCACCTCATTGGCCGTGCATGACATAGATGTCGGGGATGCAGCACCCATCAAATGATCCCCATACCATTTCTCACCACAGCGCAGGAGTATTCTGCAAGTTGAATTAGATTTCATGTTGTCCAATGCCATAATTACTAGAGCCTTAAGCCAGTGGAGTAGTCCGGTCACACTTGTGCCTAAGCCAGATGGGAGTCATAGATTTTGTATAGACTACAGACAAGTCAATGCCGTAACAAAGAATGATACTTATCCACTGCCACAGATTGATGATTGTATTGACCAGATTGGCACAGCCAGTTATATAAGTAAAATTGACCTTATGAAAGGATATTGGCAAGTACCTCTAACTCCCCGAGCAAGGGAGATTTCATGTTTTGTGGTAAACAATCAAGCCTTCTGCTGTGAAGTAATGCCTTATGGCCTGAAAAACGCTCCAGCTACATTTCAGCGCCTAATGAATCAGGTGACTGAAGGGGTACCTGGGTGTGTGGTGTACATTGATGATATCCTTCTTTTTTCCCATTCATGGGAAAAACATCTCAAACAAATCAGACTGCTTTTTGCTAACCTTGCTGAAGCAAATCTTGTAGTGAACTTAAAAAAGTGCACTTTCATTAAGAGTACTGTCCAATATCTTGGATATATAGTAGGACAGGGTCAGGTTGCACCTCCTCATGCTAAAGTAGAGTCAATTTCTAATTTTCCAACGCCTACCAATAAGAAAGAAATCCAAAGATACTTAGGAATGATTGGATACTACAAGAGGTTTATTTTAAATTTCTCAAGGTGAACAGCACCTTTAACCGATCTTCTCCGAAAGGATGTGAAGTTTGAGTGGTCCTCCGATTGTGAGGAAGCTTTCAGTGCTCTAAATACATTCTATCTAACTATCCTGTTCTACGTGCCCCTGATTTCACCAGATCTTTCTCCCTAGCTGTTGATGCAAGTAATACTGGGGTCGGAGCCGTGTTACTCCAGGAGGATGACTGTAATGTATTGCATCCTGTTTGCTATTTTAGTAAAAAGATAAATTCTGCTCAACGTAATTACTCTGTAATAGAAAAGGAGCTGTTAGCGTTGATTTTGTCACTCCAATACTTTAGTGTTTATGTTCAATCTGCCCCTGGTTCCATTACTGTATATACTGACCATCACCCATTAAAGTTTTTGCACAAGTTCCAAAACAAGAACCAAAGACTGACCCGGTGGAGCTTGTTGCTGCAGGAGTACGCTTTAGATTTCAAACATATTAAGGGGGTCCAGAATGTATTGACAGATTGTTTTTCAAGAGTCTGAAAATTTGTCATATACTTTCCTCCTCTTGAACTCTTTTCTAGCGGTGGAGGTGTGACATCTGGAAGATAACCAAGATGTGAAGTGTGACCAGACCAACCTGTTGAACATGACTTTACACCTAAAACTGCATGAAACTATCCCTCTTTCTTTCCTATGTGACGAGAGAGAGAGAGAGAAATCAGCCTAGCTGGTGTGGACGTGACATTCCACACATCCTTCACATTCCTCAAGTTCCCGCCAAAGCGAGCGAGAGGGGCGGGCACCTGTGACGTGATGAGCAGCCCCCTTTCCCCCACCAACTTCTAACACCTGGTTGGCTCCCGCACACCTGTTCTCGTCGGTAACTGGCTCTCACACCCTGCCTGCATCGGATTGGATTAGGCACGTGTATCCTGACTTCTGATTGGATTAGCTTGGTCCGGGGAACGATATATAAGCCTGAGATTTGGTAAATCAAACTAGACACATTCGGAGTTGGGAAGCGTATACAGCTGCATGGAGAACAGGCTTGTATAATTATTGTATAGGGTTTATCTTTATTTGAAGGGCGTAACTTGTCACCTCTACCCGGTAGGAAACCCGTGACTATTAATTAACCCGAGGTATGTCGAAAACATACACTCCTTTGATTTAGAATTTTGTGATTGGAGAATCATATACTGTATGTTTAATTGGAGAGATATATATCTTAAATTACTGTTTACTTTTGGTGATTAGAATTAATGTTTGATTCAGAGATGATTTGTGATTGAATATTGACTACTTTACCTGTTAACAATTAACTAACTAGAGTTACTTGATGTAAAGCTATTGTCAATCATAATTAATGATTAAGCCTTGTATAAGTTAAATACTTACCTGACTTTATGTATAGCTATTATTCGGAATAGGCATTGTAAAAGTCCTATAAATTATATTGTCTACTTAAGCCTACTAAACTTTAATTTGTACTTTAGTGAAATCAGAACGTATGCAAAACGATCTTGAAACTCTATCATAACTTTCATTGTAGTAGAGTCATTTTCAGAGCTTCCGTGACCGTGTTTAGGATACCAAAGTTTCTCAGCGTATTTAACAAGGGCAACTGATGATAAAAAAAATAAGCCCCCATACACCTCACCAAAATGACGGGAAAGTTGTTATTTTAGACGTTTTTTAAAATGGCCGCCGCCGTCATCTTAAAATTTTTATAAAGTTCTATTTCTTGAAGTGAATGGCCAAAAATGACAATTTTGGTGTCTATTCCCACTAATTTTGGTGTCAGAAGACCAATGGGATGGCATAATTAAAAAATAATTAATAACTAATTACCAAATAATTAAGAAAATAAGAAAATAATTAAGAAAATTAATGGGATGGCATAATTCATGATTTAGAGTCCCATTAACCTCAACATCTAAGACAAATATGATGTTGTTAAATCCACTGAGAAACTTTGGTATCCTAAACACGGTCACGGATCCTCTGAAACTTACTCAAATAATATAATATATAATTTAAAATGTAAACCAAGAATGTTGACTGATCAATTCCTTCTTTTTCATGTTTGTTGCATCGAATTTGGCGTGAAGAATCATAAGCATGGAACGTAGAGGAGTTAGTGATGTGCCTGACCCAGGACCTGGATTAAAATGCATATTATGTCAACATCCCTGTATAGCTGATGATAGTACGGACAAGACATCTGATACAAAGTGGGAGAATCTAAGGAGCAAGTGTTTTCGGTGGAAGGAACTTGATACATTTCAGCATGCCTATGCAGCAGTGGAGTGGGACAAGGGGCCTAAAGGCCTGTACATGCATAGTAAATGTTACACCCAGATCAGTAGTAATACCTATATTCAGCAAGCACAGAATCGTAAACGGAAATCTGAACAGGAAGAAGTTCAAGCATCAACTTCAAGTCAACAACTCCCAGGAAATGTGCCTAAAAAGCTTCGTTCTAGTACTGGAGTGGTTCATGATAAGAATCTCTGTGTGTGGTGTATGAAAGGACCACAAAAAACCAGTAATCCTGGCAAGTCCAAACTTTTGCTGCTGTCAACAGTAGACGCATGGAACCGGTTCAAGTTGCATACAGTTTGTCTGTCAGATGAGCCTATAAAAGAAAGATTGAATACCCTATTTGCATCTATCCCAGACAGTCGAACGGCGTTTGGATTGGAAATTCGTTATCATCGTGAATGTTGGCGCAATTATGTCAGCAACCCTCTGAAGGAGTCTTTTCCTGATGAAAAAACAGAGCATCTGCAACATGTTAATCTTCGAGAGGCCCAAAATATCTTCTTTCATCATGTCCGTCAAGTTATCTTTGAAGATCATGAAATCCGTACACTGCAAGGTCTTGTAAAGGATTACAAAGGCATTACTTCAAATTATGGTTACTATTCCACAGCAAAGTCCAGTTTCGTGAAGGAAATTCTGATCAAGGAATTTGGAGATGACATAGCATTTCATGAACGAGGTCAGAAGAATGTGAGTGAACTGGTATATGATGCAAGAGCTGCAGGTTCATATATTGAGGCTGCAATATCCTCTCTAGGTGTAAGTGACGATCAGCTGGTGAAGAATGTAGCTGGGCGACTCAGAGATCAGATCATCAATACAAAAACTGTTCCTTGGCCTCCATACATACATGAGCTAGAAGAATATGAAGACCTGAATGATCTCCTATTGAAGCTCATCACTTGGTTAAAGCACCCCACAAAGTCTGAAGTCGATGGCAAGCCCCAAGTCAGATCAATTGCATCTATTTTGACCAGCTACATCACTGGAAGACGTACTGCATTTGAGACAAACCTCGGTGTACTGCTACATGGTATGACAAAGAGCAGAGAAATGGTAGACATATTACATAAGGATGGCCTGGGAATCAGTTAAAATGATGTGCTTTTGCTTAGAGATTTCTGGGCAGTTACTGACCTGAAGCATTCAACTGAGTGTCCTTTTGAACTTTCTGAAGGAACACCGGCAATATGTATAGTCGACAACGATGACTTCAAAAGTGACACTTTGACTGGAAGTGGTCAATCACATCGTACAAATGTCATGTTTGTTCAGCCAGACCTACCTAAGCTAAATCTACCTACCCTAGATGATGATAGACCAGTTGCAAATAGCACTTTGCCTTCGTACCTCTCTGATAGCCTCAAAGAACTTGGGAGCCAGATGCAAAGAATTGAACCATACAAAACAGTCAAGCGTGGTGAACCACCCATCAGACCAAGGATAACGGATGAACAACATCTGGACACAGTTCCTCAAAGAATGAGAGGTGTCATCCATGCAATGGCCCGAGCTAAGGCAGACGGAACAAGACCAAAGCCAGAAGACCAGACTGTACCAGCCTTTTCTGGCTTCCAGGCCACGCTATCACCAGAAACACAGAAAAGTCAAGCGATTTATCATATGACTTATCCTGATCCACCAAGCAAGACAATTCTGTATGATGCCCTGTGCATGCTTGCAAAGGCAATTGATGACAAGAAGATGCCATTTGCCATTATCGTCGGTGATCATCCTGTCTACGCATTATTGCTAGAATTGAAAAGTGAGAATCCAGAGATATTTGCTGACATATTGACATTCATGGGGCCCTTTCATATCCAGATGTCTTTCATCAATGCAATCTACAAAAGGTTCAAAGGCTCAGGCATTTCAGACGTACTGGTGGCTGCAGGCGTCGTTGCAGATGGACACCAAACACAAGACCCTAGCAGAGGTGAGAGCAGCAAAGTGGTCAGTACTCAAGAAAAAGAAGATCATCAGACTGGTACCTGATTCTGACAGTCAACGACGACCACACTTAGAGCGCACCAATTACCTCACATATCTGCAGAAGAATTTCCAGCTTCAGAATCATCCATCACCAATTGGCCATGGATGGCACCTTGTAAATGGCTTATGCCTCCCAGTACGCTATACCCAACCTGCACTTCCATCATTCCTGGATCTTCTAAAAACTCCAAGTCATCCACAAATGGAGAGCAGCGATGATGACAGCGGAAGTGATTCTGACAGTTGTGCATCATATTTGTTCTGCAGTGATAGTGCATCTTAATGCAGTAGGTCTCATGTTTTATTAATTTAGGATACCAAAGTTTCTCAGTGGATTTAACAACATCATATATGTCTTAGATGTTGAGGTTAATGGGATTCTAAATCATGAATTATGCCATCCCATTGATTTTCTTAATTATTTTCTTATTTACTTAATTATTTGGTAATTATTTATTAATTATTTTTTAATTGTGCCATGCCATTGATCTTCTGACACCAAAATTAGTGGGAATAGACACCAAAATTTTCATTTTTGGCCATTCACTTCAAGAAATAGAACTTTATCAATTTTTTAAGATGACGGCGGCGGCCATTTTGAAAAACGTCTAAAATAACAACTTTCCCGTCATTTTGGTGAGGTGTATGGGGGCTTATTTTTTTTAGTATCAGTTGCCCTTGTTAAATTCACTGAGAAACTTTGGTATCCTAAACACGTTGTCACGGAAGCTCTGAAAATGACTACTATTGCTTATTATTTTGATTAATTGTAAAATACCTTATTTACGTTTAAAAATATAATTTCATTTTATATGTGACTTTGTAATATTTCCTTACCATTTTCATTTAGTCAAATGTCTTTCAGTAATAAGAATAAATAAGATAAAATACTAAAGGGAGAATAATAATAAACTAAGAATAACGAGATAACATAGAAATAATAAAACAATCTTTAAAGGGTTAACAAACTTAAATTAATTATAAAAAGATCTTAATACTTTGCTGATATTCAAGATTAATTGAGATATTCTAGTGACTTAAAACCCTTGCTTACATATCGAACTTTTAGTATTCGTAATTAATAGCCTCTTTCATATTAAAACATTCAATGTAACTTTAAATAGTTTACTGATTAAATATAATTGAAGTGTATAAGAATATAAAGGATAACTGACCCAACAACTGAGGGAAAGCAAGTAACAACAGAACTGACTTTTATTTATTTATTTAGTTAACCACTTCTAAATCAAGATACGTAACATAATGTAAAGCAAACAGTTACTCCGCCGGCTTCGGCAGATACTCGCGATGCTCCCTTCCGCCAAACCAAGCGACCCCGAACCACCAAGAATCCGCCGGAAGTGCCTTCGTCATCTTGTAGGGGAGATCGGTCCCGCTCTCCCATAGCAGCTCCCAGGTCCTCTTCGCCCCTTGTTCAACAGGAGTCAAAGAGACACAGCTCTGACTTTTCCGCCGCACTCTCATCAGGCGATGATAGAAAGGAAAAAAGGAAGCACTCCAAAAGATCCTCCTCCTCGAAGAAGGCGGCGCAGCTACCGCCACCCAAGCCGGAACATACTTCTTCGTCGCAACAGGAGGCACCTCGAGACACAGCCAGCAATGTCTCCGGCCAATTACACCAGTTCACGATCCCGCACCGAGTGCAGCCCGAACCCAAAGCTATTCCGGTATTAGGATCGGAGCGTGGCAGTAGTGTTGTATCTAGCCGTCAGGAGGATGAATGCTCCTCTGACCAGCTTGATTCGTTCCAGGAACCCATGGACTATGAGATCCCAGACCTAATCCTGGGTGATATATCTCAGCCCGGCGTTCCCCTAACACAGACAGAAACACGTGATACTGCTGCCTGGGTTGGCGAGTCTCGGTTGGAGGCTTTACCAGCCCCCCAGCCCGGTCACCGGGAGTACTATACGCCAACAAGGAGTAGACACTGAGGAGTTGCCGCCTTGCCAGCGACCAGCTTCTCGGTATTCCAGAACGCAGGGCTCAGATATGTCTCAGTCTGCGTCCCAGTCAGAGCAGGAAAGTGGAGTTTTTGTGTTGAATGAGAAGTTGCAGGAGTGGTTTGACTTCATGAGACAAGTGAAGGGAGAGCGACAGGTTGAAGTAACGGCACCTGTGGCCCTGGCGGTGCGACCTATAGGCCAGGTGCCTGTTCAGACTCAAGTTGATGTCAACATTCCTTCCCCCACAGTCACTCCAGCGGCTACCACTTCGGGAGCCGCAGCAATTATACCTTGCAATCTGAAGTTGTTCTCAGATCTTATTCCACCTCCCTTTGATCGTTAACTTCCTTTTAAGAAGGGACCTATGCCCCTGTTATATGGACCTGATATTTCCTGGTCTGTTCTTACTGCCATTCGTCCCGAGGTCGCACAACCCACGGTTACAGGTGAGACACCTGTGCTAGAACATTGGGTTATTAAGGTGAGTGAAGCTAAGAAATTGAGGGCCAAGAACCAACTAGGTGAGGTGTTAGATGTTATTGTTAAGGAGAGATCTCCACTTGAGGGATTTTTTTCTTGACCCCTTTCTCCCTCATCTTTAGCCCCATTGCTTTTGATTTTATAAAACGTTAGTTTGGCGATTTTAAGAACTTTCACCCCATTTTACGACCTTTCGTGCCATTCAGGTGTCGATTTTATTCTGGCGAGAGATAGCGAGCCGGTAACTTAAGAGGAAACGGCCTTTGGCCGGGACATTTTTCTACCGAAAAATTTATAAATTAACCCGTAAACGGCAGCAACCTCATAAGAGGTTTTACTGGGCGATGGTGGCAAAGCTCTTTTTAATTTTTTTTTTTTAAGAGACAATGAACGGAGGAAGGAAAAACACAGATAAAACAAAAAGGTCCATGTGCCTAAAGGCATCCTCCATTCATAAAATGTTTGTAACAACTGGATTTAAACATTTGTAGATTGTAAGTTTGTGGAAAGCAATTCGAGGGAAGTGAATTCCAAAGAGTAGTAGCTCTGGGGATAAATGAATTCTGATAAGCAGAAGTCTTGCATTGTGGAGGAGAAAGTGTAAATTCATGGGCACTCTCAGCTGCCCTAGTTCTACGGGGAAAGATGTGGAGAGGCGGCACAATTGAAGCAAGTTCCTCGGAACAATTGCTGTGAAAATATCTGTTGAATAATGCAAGGGATGCAACGTTTCTTCGTATGGATAATGTAGGAAGATCCTGTGTGATTGCAGGGTTATTGATTAATCTAATAGCTTTATTTTGAATTTTGTCCAACTGCCTCAATGCAACCACTCCACTTCCACCCCACAGAGGTGAACAGTAATCCATCTGAGAACGAACATGACTTTTATATATCACGCCCAACTGCTCGTCAGTGAAGAATTCTCGAACTCTGTACAGGAGTCCCAGTTTTTTAGAGGCATTCTTAGCAATGCTTCTAACATAATGTGTCCAGCTCAAGTTAGTAGTTAATGTTACACCGAGAATGTCAATACTAGGGGAAGTGGGAATATTTACATCATTAAAAAATATATGGGAGTTAGTGAGATTCTGTCGGTTAGAAAATTGAATGTACTTGGTTTTCTGTGCATTAAAGGAAACTAGATTCTTTTGTCCCCATCCATTAATTCTAGAAAGGTCCTGGTTCAGAGAAATTGCAGTGTTTATTTTTGAATTTATAAGATCGGGTTGGGTGAAAGAATTGGTAAATGTGAAGGAACTGTGGAGTGTTGAGTCATCTGCGTAGGAATGTATTAGATTATGAGTGCTAGATATAGCTTCTTTCCAGGGTACTGGGAAGCATGAGATATGAGTACACAGACGGAAAAAATTTGCCAATACAGGAAGGAGCGAGCACCAAGGAGCAATTCTTAAGTACAATTGGAGGAATTTCATCTGGACCAGGAGCCTTATCTACCGAGAGATTCTGCAAAATAGTTTTGACATATCTGGTGTGGATCTTAAGTGAGGGAATTTCAGGCGAATTAAAATTAAGTACAGGGACATCTTGATTTTTTTCATCTAAGGTTGAGTTGGTGGAGAAAATATCCGCAAGAAGGTTAGCTTTACCTCGTGGGTCACTTACAAGATTGCCAGTCGGAGATTTTAATGGTGGAATGGATGAAGCAGTAGTGAAGTTGGATTTAACCCTTATTTAGCGGCGAGCAACATAAGTCGAGTTAAATAAAGCTGGACTATGTGGCGGCGCTCGACATAACTCGAGTGGCAATTTCAGCACGTAATGTGGCTGAGAGAGAGAGACAAGTGGTGGCAGGAGACTAGCGAGCGTATGACTGCTCCAGACCACCGCGGCGAACCTACTGACACAAATCTCAGCTCCCTCCTCCCTCTCTCACTCGCTACATACTCAATTATGTACTGAAAGTACCGAATTACCTTCTTTTTGCACTCGCGTTGCACGGTTATTGCAAGAAAACTATCCATCATACAAGGATCGTTATGGTGTCATTCGAAAGCTCTGTTTATGCCCTTTCAGGGATAGGTACTTGTTTTACGTTCTGGGTCTTATTTAGGCATGAAAATGATCACGTAAACAGCCCTATTTTGGCTAAAAACACCCCGCTGTGCGGTACACATAAATAAACCGCATAGGCCGCTCGTAATGTGTTAAATGAGTTAAGAGTAGACCAAAATATTTGGTTATCATTTGGATTATTTAGACGTTTATTTGCCTGCTTGTGGAGAAAGTTTGATTTAGTTAGGTTTAATACAGTTTTGGCATGATTTCTGATGTTTCTAAAGTAATTAAAGGCTTCATGTGTTTTTGATCTTGTGTATGCATTGTAGGCTATTGCTTTTTGTTCAGTTACTCTAGCACAATTATGGTCAAACCATTTAGGTAAATTAGATCTTTTACTGTACTTTTGATGAGGAATAAAAGTTTCCATTCCAATTTTTACAAAATCTTGTATGCTTAAACTTGGCGGGAAAGTCCTTAGCCTTCAGGATGGACAATCTGACTGCAGTCACATGCATTCAGAAGCAAGGGTCAGCGAGATCTCGAGTGTTACAAGGGTTGTCGGAAAAGATCTTTCATCTGGCTGCAAGGCTAGAGATTTATCTTCACGCAACATATCTGCCCGGCGTGGCGAACGTATGAGCAGACGCTCTGTCTCAGAGACAGAGCACTCTAGTAGAATGGGCTCTCAAGCAAACCGTCTTTCAAGAGATGATTGCGGAGCCATACCATCCACAAGTGGACTTGTTCGCGTCAGAGGGAAATCACAAGTTGCCTCAGTACCTCACACGCCGGAGTCGGACTCCGGCGGGAGGTCCGGACGCATTTCTGGTAGACTGGAACAATTGGATCTCCATTTATCTATTTCCACCTCCAGAAGCATCCTTAATTAATGTGCAAAGTAGTTCACAAACTACGGGATTATCGGGGCATGGTCTCGATGATCTCGCCGATGTGGCCGGCCCAAGTTTGGTACAATCAACTGAAGACGTGGTGCGAGAACCCGGTGTCGCTCCCGATCTCGTGCTACCACTTAGACGCAATTGGAAACTTCAAGACCTCGCTGACTTTTGCCTTGTGGATATTCAGAAGGCCAAGGGGCTAGGCCCGTTTGGGGAAAGCGTGACTCAAAAGTTGATCAATCAGTATACATTATCAACACAAAGACAGTATCAATCCCATTGGAAAGCCTTTCCTACCTGGATCGTAGAAACTGACCAACAGCAGTCCTCGGTGGCATTGATATTTAAATATTAAATTATCTTTTTGAAATACGTAAGTTGTCAGTAATTACATTAAGGAATCACCTCACGGTTATTTGGATGCCTTTTTTCGATTTAACTGATCTGTCCGTACCAGAGACGGAGGAGAAGGGGTTCAAACGGTCTTGCTTTCGGCTTCGCTCTCCACCACGTCAACTCACACCCACCTGGTCTCTTGATTTAACCCTAGAAATGCTTCATTCCCGTAAATATTGTCCAAATCCTCCTTATGAGTTAAGACTTAAGAAAGCAATTTTTCTGATGGCACTGGCCACGGGTGACAGGGTGCCTAAGTTGGCGGCGATGAGTTTGGGGCCATTTTACTTAAGGTTCTCGAGGCGCAACATGAGTGCCCATATTGCACCTGCTCCTAATTTAACGCGAAGAATGAACATAGTAACCATGTATTTACAGAGTTTTAAATGCCAGCTCTGAAACAGGGCGATAAACACCATTTACTTTGCCCGGTGCAATCGCTCATTTTATATATGCAGGAGTCTCAGCCATCTCAGGCAGGGTCCCTCTGGGTTTCACGGACAGGTAAACGTCTTCAAAAGCGTCAGCTGGCGGCTTTGTTAGTAGAAGTTATCAGGGAGAGTAATCCGGGCGTTCTTGCTAGATCACACGATATACGGAAGTGGGCTGCCTCACTAAGGTTCTTACATAATTATTCCCTAGATGATATTCAGCAAACCAAATTATGGTTGTCCAATCATACATTCCTAACACGTTACCTGTCCGTTAATCTCATGAAACCTTCTCGCACATGTGTAGCATTAAGGCAGAGAGTCTAGTTTAAAGCTATTTTTGTACAAAGAAAGGGGGGGGGGGAGTGTTCTAACTAGGGCCTCCTACCTGCCTCCTATGTGATACAACATGATGATGAGAATTAGGGTCATGTGATAACCCATTCCTTAGACTTAAGTAAGTCTAGTCAGGAAACTTTAAATTTGTTATGCATTGCAATAGAGTTTTAATTTATGCTCAATAATCTTAAGGTTATTTATAAGGGCATTGTACAAATATATTTGTAATAGAGTACCTGTTAGGCAACATATTCATATATGCCACCAAAGTTTATCAGTATTTTCTAAGAGACAAGATATTGATTTCGTTATTTAGTCATAAGCTAAATGTATAGTTTATGTGTGTATATCCTACTGTTCTATCAAACGTAAAGGTGCTACACAACAGGCAAACCTTGAATAAACGCCGCCTACAAATTCTTTCTTATTTTTATATTATTAAACAAAGATATTTTTTGTACGTGTTTCTCTTTAAACCTTAGTAATTTGGTAGTGGTTATGATATTCCTGATGAATGTTCCCCTCCAAACTTGAGATATCAGGCTCATCGTCAATGATGAAGGGGCCACTAATAAATTATAGGTTTAAGTCCCGAAGGGAAGAAGGAAAACCTAATATTTAGTAGTGGCCCCGGAATCATTGACGATTTTGGCCCTCCCTTCCATCCCCTTCCCATTCATCTGCTGTATTTTGAAAGTCTTGATATATCAGTGAAGAACGAGAGATCGCTTCGATGAGTGAGGCGAAGCGTGCGGGAGACAGCAGTCGCATGAGAAGCGCAATGCTAGATCAAGATTAATTTTTATTTTTCTATTACTTTTTGCTCGTTATTTCTAGTAGTGGTACCCACATCATATAGTACGAGTCTGTGAGTGGTTTCTTAGAGTGTTTCGCTCACGATGTGTGGCAATCGTATTTTGTTCTCTCCTGGGCAGGAAGTTTGAAAAGCAAGCTTGAGTTCAAAGATTGGTCATAAACAATGTTAAGGCGCATCGTCAATGATTACGGGACCACTACTAAATATTAGGTTTTCCTTCTTCCCTTCGGGACTCAAACCTATAATACTGTATAATATATATATATATATGTTTCTAGTCTCTCAGTGGGGATCGAACCATCGACCATCAGAACGATAGCCGACGCTTAACCCTTAATTAGCGGCGAGCAACATAAGTCGAGTTAAATAAAGCTGGACTATGTGGCGGCGCTCGACATAACTCGAGTGGCAATTTCAGCACGTAATGTGGCTGAGAGAGAGAGACAAGTGGTGGCAGGAGACTAGCGAGCGTATGACTGCTCCAGACCACCGCGGCGAACCTACTGACACAAATCTCAGCTCCCTCCTCCCTCTCTCACTCGCTACATACTCAATTATGTACTGAAAGTACCGAATTACCTGCTTTTTGCACTCGCGTTGCACGGTTATTGCAAGAAAACTATCCATCATACAAGGATCGTTATGGTGTCATTCGAAAGCTCTGTTTATGCCCTTTCAGGGATAGGTACTTGTTTTACGTTCTGGGTCTTATTTAGGCATGAAAATGATCACGTAAACAGCCCTATTTTGGCTAAAAACACCCCGCTGTGCGGTACACATAAATAAACCGCATAGGCCGCTCGTAAGGTGTTAATCAATTACACCACGGCAGTCTATACCCGTGCCGTGGTGTAATTGATTAAGCGTCGGCTATCGTTCTGATGGTCGATGGTTCGATCCCCACTGAGAGACTAGAAACATTTAGTGGCTCACGTGTATTTGTGATATATTCTCAATATATATATATATATATATATATATATATATACAGTATATATACATATATATATATATATATATATATTGGGAGGTTTGACGACCTCCCTTATAACCAAATAAGGAAAACCTCTTATTTGGTAGCAGTCAAGTAGTATCCAACGTAGGGCTTAAGATCTCAGCCGCTATCACAGCGGGCCGATTTATCGGTACTCACGCGAAGTACTAAAAATCTCTAGAGTTGCACCTCAATTCACTACTAGGCACGTTGTACACACTCCGAGACGACTAAAGTAGGAAAAGAAAGCGAAGGAGAGAAAGAAATTATAGTTACCCATTTCATCTAGCTGCTCTCCTCTTAGCCATGCTCCATTTTCTATGAGCCTTCTGCACCAGTACATGTAACAGTATCTAGGTATCAAGTAATCAGTTTAGATTGGATGGGCAGGGGATCGGCATGAGGGCGGGATACTCTGTTGTTGGATATTCCGAGATTGCTACCAAATAAGAGCTTTTCCTTATTTGGTTATAAGGGAGGTTGTCAAACCTCCCAATTTAGTACCAGTCTCTATGTTTACAGCGTAGGGCTTGAGTCCCACACTGGCGACGGACATCCAATAAACCACAAAAATCCAAGCCTTAGCAAAGTAGAGGACCAAGAAAAGACACAAAAAATATTATATTTTATTGGGAAAAAAAGAGCGTAACAGTATGGTGCATATTAAGAAAATACAGTTACTAGCGTATCAGTCTAGGGTCTAAAATGCACAGGCAGGTAAAGGAATAGGTCATGTCGACCTTGGAATGGCACACCAACATGGGAAAGGTGAAGTCAATTGTAAGTATTACAATAACAAAAAGCACGGTACAGCAGGTGGATGACCTCCGAAGACACCCTTTACGTACAAGACATGGGTATGAGGCATAGGCATACCAATACAAAAACCCGTAGACAGTATAGTCTAAATGTAATAAACCTTAAGATTTACATCCTTAACACTAAACAGACAGTACTGTTCATACAATTATTGAAAGAGAAAGTCTTTGTACAAGCATACAAAAAGAACTCCCCCCCCCTCCCTGTTTAGGGAAAGGAAGAAAATACAGTATGGGATGAAGAGACACAGGAGATGGTGGACGTCACCATATGACACTCTGTAGTTACATGACATGGGTAGGAGGCAGAAGCAAACCAACACAAAACCCGGAGACAGTGGAGTCAGAATGTAGAAACAGGAAGAGCGAAAACCTTAACTGAAGTCAGGTGTAAAGTATTTACAAAAACAAAACGGCACGGCATAGCCGGCTGACGACATCATATGACAATTGTTAGTTACATGACATGGGTATGAGGCATAAGCATACGAAGGCAACACCCGGAGACAGTGTAGTCATAATGTAAAAAAACGTAAGAGCTACATCCTCAATACTAAACAGACAGGACATACATGTATTGAAAGAAAGGCTTTTTAAAAGCATACAACAAATACTTCCCCCCCCCCTTCTTGTCAGGGAAAGGAAGAATATACAGTATGAATAGAATCGGGATGGATGACGAAGCAGGTGACACGTTGGTTTAACGCAATCCAAGGCATACCCAGCCTGGCCGTGGACATGGAGAGGTACGAAGAGACAAATGCAATGCGGGGGGACCATAAACCTGTGTCGGTTATGTCAGTGTGTAAGCGTAAGAGCCCTGACCACTTGCCGTGGTGTCGATGACCAATATTAGATTGGGAGCCCCACCCCACCTCACACGATGCATCTGTGTCCATCCAGATGGCCGCCGGGGGATCAGTCCAGGGCACCGCCGCAGCGAGCGAGCCCTAGGCAACCCAGTGTGACAGTCTCATATGTAGCCAGCGCGGTACCGGCCACAACCAGTAAGAGGGCGATACAGGGAAGTGTTAGGGGACCAGCAGAACAAGGTGGTCGAGGCCGAGCTGGCCTAAAGGCACGGTCAGTGCCGCCCAAGGTAAAGATCCCAGCAAGGAAAACCCACAACAAGTTCGTGAACGAGAACGGGCAGAACACGACACGCGAGGTCTTGACGTGTACACCCGACTCCGGGAAACAGTAGCACTGTGTAGGTCACATAGTACTCAGTGTAAAGGCGGGAGGCCCGACTTGGGAATAGCGATTGTGAATCCCAGGTTCGCAACACGGACGACTACAGCGAGTGTGTCCAGTACACAATATGTGTAGAAGATATTACCGCGACGGTACCTCCACCATACATAGACCGGATTATCTGGGCCACCTCCTGAGACACTGTGTTGATGTCGGGGAGGGCGCCCGAGAGGAGGTTGGTACCACCACCTCCAGGCCAGACCCTTCCATACCACCGACGTGCTCACATCCGACATGGCTAGTGCCGGAAGTGGGGGCGGGAGAAGCCGGTGCGGGCGCTTTGTGTCAGGCCCACCACCAAGTCAATGAGACGGCCGGGTGAGGGGAGAGGGCATTGGCGAGGAGGAGCTACGCGTTGTGCGGAGCATAGCCTCCCGTAAACTCGTCATGGAGAAAGGAACTACCACGGCCTCCTCCTGTTCCGACGAAAACGGAGAGCGGGCCTCGCGCTCCAGCCTGTCCCTCTCCTGTCCGAGCAAGGGAGCATAGGATGAGGCTCACGGAACCTGCAAGCATAGTCCAGCCACAGGACGGGACGGCAAACCAGTTATGTTACGACCGGCACTACGAAATAAACAAGGGCACTTAATAATGGACTAGATGATAGGCTATATCTGCAACAATGGTACGCTAATTTCAAACCCTCGAACAATTACGCCGGTGAACAAAACACTTAAACCCTCCAGAGTTAATCTACTGGATGACGGGGTATCAATTAACTGGGTTTTAGTGCACTTCTACAAAGGCTTTCCGGTGACGGCAAAGCCAACTCACAACAGGAGTACTTACGTTACGAAAATGCTCTCAAAGTAATAACAATGCTTAAATAAACTATCATAAGATTTAATAAAGGAGTATATGCTTACGTTAACTTTAGTGTGAGTCTGTACTCAACACTAAACTCTTCAATGCTCTATGAAAACACTGGAAGTCTAGTCCTACAGCAATCAGATAAAGAATCTTCTGAAAACGTCTGATGCTCTAAGATGCTCGTCAATATAGAACAGAAATAATGCAGGGGCAGGACACCAAAGCGTGTATCTTAAATACACCAATAAGTAGGATACATATATATGAAACAAGGGAGTGCAACAACTCTGTGACAGCACTTATTATAGCCACTCAAAATCAGTACTTCCTTAGCCAACGTAACATCCAAACTGGGTTGTGCACTATGCATCAACCTAGGCTAAAATAAGGCGTGAATAATTCCTAAAGCATCCGCAGTTAAAGTTAATAAACACAATGCTGTCTTTCTCACTAATAAAGTCTAGCAGTGGCATAAAAGGTATCAGGAAACTAGGCAGAGCGCAAGCATGCTCGAAGCCTACTGTCTCCCCTTGAACAGATTTCCCTTATGTTACGTTAAGTGAATAGGAGGCTCTCTTGGTAAGTCCAGATCTCAAGTATCTAGTCTTACCCTGGCGCTTCACAAAGGTCAACAAAATGAGGTAGCAAGCATACGAGCAAGAGTAGGCAAAAGCCCTTGGCTAGTATGCTGCTACACTCGCAAAGGAAAAAATATGCACAAGCGTTACAGGCTACCTAGTTTCGTCGAAGTCGTACAGGCTCTGACTTGCCACACACATAACTCAGACAACGACTAAAGATACCCTTCACTGTCTAGCATTAAATAGTAGGAAAGAACAACTCAATAAGTAGAAGCACCCCAATACTATGATACCACGTGACTATGACTCTAATAATCCCTAAAGCTAGTGCAAAACATATATGGAGAACTGGTGCTGGTAATACGACTGGCCGACTATGGAAGTCGTATGCAGAACCAGAAGGGATAAGTAATTGAATAAAGATGAGAAGTATTGGAAAAGAAGAAGTTCAGAGAGAGAAACAGTAGTTCAGGGAGTTAGATTGGGGACAGATTGCAAGGGACATCTAGGACCAAGCACACCATGCCAAGCTCTGAAGGAGACACGCGGGCAGGAGCCCGCACCACTCTACTAGGACAGCGGCCTCCAATCACAGACAACTACGTCATGAAGAGCAGGTGTCATATGACGCGCCAGGCCCGCCGGCCAATGAAGAGCGTGGGAACCTCCGCCCGAGCGAGGGAGTCACACATACATACACACGCACATATTACCACCTCGCTGCTCGCTCTCTTTCTCCTTACAATTCACACTACATATCTTATACTCTATCAATGATATAAAATACTTCCAAGTGCCACAGACAAGAATAAAGACCACCACTGACCTGTCTGTGACAACATGAACATTAAGAAAGAAAGAACATCGTTCTACGATTATTATAGCCCATTTCACTGCCCTGGCGAGCGCTAGCGAGTTACGAGTACATTCTGGCAAGCTGGCCAGCGTAACAGTTACCAACGACCACGGGAGAAGCGTACACAATGCCCCACGTGGCCCGTCCCATAGCCCAAGCCCCAGGCCCGGGGCTCCTTGCCGGCGACGGACCTCCACTCACGTGGTTGGAGGAGGACGACGAGGGCTTTGCCACTACCTCCCATTGTGCGGAACATGTGTCGCTCCGCACAAGCAAGAAAGCCTCCTGCCAAGCCACACCCAGGAACAGTCCCGGACTTAAAAAGGGCCGTCAGGAGGAGGTGGCTGCGGACTTCGGCAGGGGCTGACGAGCAGAAAAACCACCCGAACCTGTAACGGGGGGCGAACGTCTTTGGACCAGGTAGGAAAAGCAAATTCAACGTAGGGCTTAAGATCCCAGTTAAGTCCAAGGAGGCCACGGATGGTCGGTAAATTTCAATGAAGAAAGGGGGAACCCAAGACACAAAAGCGGAGGCCAGGAACTTTTCAGCGGGTCTCTGTGTCGATCTAGGAGAGAGAGGCCGCCTGTGGAGCGGATACGAGGCACAGAAGGACACAGACGACATTATCAAGGGGGAAACCCAGCCAAGCAGCCGTTATCTGGGTGCCAAAGAAATGCAAAGGGCATAAATTACCAGAGGAAAAAGCTATGTGGGTACACTCAAGAGTGGAGCGGATTTCTATAGATAGAGGAAGAGGCAGAGGCCTGTTTGGCGGAAAACGTGTGTAAACAAAACGTGGAGTCAAGGCCGAACCTCTCTGTCAGTAAAAAGTCAAGTGTGAGCTACCCGACACCTTATTGGTAGAAAAAGGAGGGGGGAATCGAAGACACATAGGACAATTGTCACGTGAGCAGAGTCCTGGGACTTTTCAACAGGTCCCGGAGTCCACCTAGTACACTAGAAGGCCGCCTGTAGGGCGGAAATTAGTCACAGAAGGATGACACAGAGGATAGGAAACCAGCCAAGTAGCAATCTCCAGGACCGTATATACCTTCTAACTTGACAATAACTAAGGAAAAAGGCTAAGTGGCTGATTCCCTGATACAGATACAGGGCACAGGGTACATAAAAACGTAGAAAATCCGGTTGTAGAGCGGAATTCTAGAAAACGATGAAGAGCCAGAGGACACCAGTAGACCCTCGCCTGTGTGGCGAAAAAACGCGTGTAAACACGAATGTCGAGTCAACCTGACAAGGGAATGTGCGCCGACACAGGTCTTCCATGATGCAACCATTCCCCCCCCCCCAATCCACCTCGAGGACATCAGTGAGACAGAACGGGTAATGGAGAGGAGAGGGCTGGACTGAGGCACGACGCCCAACCTACCAGCTGCATAAGTGGGGTGGAACAAGAACCCCACCCTGGGCAGGGAGAGCTCCCTTAGGGCGGTAGAGAGGCGTAGGACAGCTGTAGGACAGGATGACAAATCGCCCTGAAGGTCGTGGGACCCTGCAACCTCACTGGGGAGCTCTCCCACTGGCAAGGGGAAGCAGCGCGGGGCCGGCGAATAGCAGGAGGAGAACCATAGCGGGAACAGTGCCGCTCCTGTCTGCCAGTCGCTGCAGATACCACAGACTGGGCAGACACCGGCACCAGAGGTTCACGGTGCCGAGGGACCATGCACTCTCTAGTAGGCGGCTGGTGGCTGGACCCGAACCCCGGGCCAGGGAGCCACGTCGCAGCAGGGGAGCGGGAACAGTGTGCAGCATCCGAGGTAGATGGAGGCAGCACTCTCGATGGCCCAGCTTGATGAGCCGAATGCACGTCGGGCGGAGGCAGAGAAGAGGCGGAATCACAGGACTGTTAAAAATGGGGGAACGGTACTCACCAGCGGAGGTGAGATAGGTCAAAAGTATGAGGCAGTGTAGCCTAAACTGCAGATGACACACCTTAGGAAGACAACATCCAAAAATGCGCCAAGTATCAGATAGAACAAGGAAAGACCCATACATAGTAGACCACAAACACCAGGGCTGTGACAAGCCATTTAGCAAGACCCAACCCTGGCGAACAGGTCCAATTCCGTTGGTGAAAAAGAGACCCCCAGCCAAAAGAAATACCTGAGAACCCTCTGTAAGAGCGGAGGTAGGAAGGGGCGCAGCGGTGATGGGTCAGGTATGTCCGGCGGTAGAGTGGGCACAAGCTGGAAGGAAAAAAGTCGAGTGTGAGCTTCCCAACATTACCATACTAGTATAAATAGTGGGGGGTGGGAATCCAATACACACAGGACAAGTGCCACTTCGAACAGAGTCCTGGGACTTTTCATCAGGGCTGTGGGTCCACCTAGTAAACTAGGAGGCCGCCTGTAGGGCGGAAACTAGGCAGATAAGGAGAACACAGGGGATAGGAAACAGCCAAGCAGCCATGTCCAGGATTGTGCCTCCATGCAAAGGGCATAACATTTAGTCAGGGCACCAACAGTATCAAAAACCAAGGAAAAAGGCTATATGGCCGATTCCCTGATACAGATACATGGCACAGGGTACATCAAAAGTAGAATAACCGCCTGTAGAGCCGATTCTAGAAAAGATGAAGGAGCCGAGGACCCAGGAGACCCTCGCCTGTGCGGCGAAAAAACGCGTGTAAAACACAAATGTCGAGTCAACTTGTCAAGCTGAAGACCCCCACCTGTGTGGCGAAAAAACGTGTGTAAACACGAATTTCGAGTCAACTTGTCCAGGCCTAGCCTCCGTGTGAGCGAGGCCCTTACACAGTTTCCACCCATACTCCCCCCCCCCCCCCCCTATGATCACGTAAACACAGGCAGGGGAAGAACAGAAACAGTGAAAATTGTAAGAAAAGCGAGAATTTTAACAAGAGCGACAAGACCGAGACCTCCAAGTCAGTTGAGACAAGAGGAGAAAGAAGGAAAGGTCCTGTATGGACCAACCCAACTACGGTCAGCTCGAGGCAAAAAACCGATTAGCTTAGTTACACAAAACATAAAGACGAGAATTTTAACAAGAGCGTAAGAGGCCTAAACTACCAAGTCAGTTGAGACAAGAGGAAATAGAAGGAAAGGACCTGTGTGAACCAATCCGACTGCGGTCAGTTCAAGGTAAAAAACAGGCCTAGCTTTGTTACACAATACACATAAAAAGATAAAACACTAGGGCAGCGTCAATCCCTGAGTAAAAGAACCTAGTAACAAAGCTAAACACTGCCCGAAAAAACCCACAGTTACGTTAAAGAAAAAATAAAGAAAAATACATATAGTTAGGGCAAGCGAGCAACTGACACTGTTACCAGAACCACGTATCCTCGATTCAAGGCCCAGGGAAACGAAAAGGAACTGACAAAAGTGTGAACCAGGCGACGAATTACAAGACCACCAACTATGGACATGTTGAAAAACATGTCAGAAGGGCTTATAGGTCAGTAGAGACCAAAGCAGCATGTTTGAAAGAGAAGAAAGGCTGTATGCCCTATGCTCTTACAAAAGCAGAATCCGGAGAAACTTCATGCTCAAGTCTTGAAGTTTAGACACGCAGTCATACGAAAACAAATAAAAAAAAAACACGTAAAAAGGGAAAAGAAATACAATGCATCAGGCGGGAAGCATACATTCACTACCCCCCCCCCCCCCCCAAGTTACGTTAAGGGTTATTAAAGTGAACGTGAACCCGAAAAGCGAGGGTAGAATAGTGCACTCAACGACCGCTATGCGGCGCTGAGGACCAGCCACCCTTGAAGTAAACAATATAATTCAATAAGTCTCCAGCACTCCGCGCACACCCAAAAACACGCCATACATCAGTTAAGTGCTGCCTACATCACTGAAACATCCTTCTAAAACCTCAACAGCCTGAAAAGGCTCACACTCACTTAGTTGAAGCGAAGGGTCAGGCAAAATCAGGCACTCGTGAAACACAGACAAAAAAATTGTGTGTCATCAACGGTGGGCGCGAAGAGACTGATACTGTTACATGTACTGGTGCAGGCTCATAGAAAATGGAGCATGGCTAAGAGGAGAGCAGCTAGATTAAATGGGTAACTATAACTTCTTTCTCTCCTTCGCTTTCTTTACCTTCTTTAGTCGTCTCGGAGTGTGTACAACGCGCCTAGTAGTGACTTGAGGTGCAACTCTAGAGATTATTAGTACTTCGCATGAGTACCGATAAATCGGCCTGCTGTGGTAGCAGCTGTGATCTTAAGCCCTACGTTGGAAATGTAGCGACTGCTACTAAATATATTTATATATATATAGTCCGTAAGGTATATAGCGATAGTATAGAAAATAGGTTAAGTACGGTTACTATAAGTAGAAATGATGTGCTTAAGGAAATTGACAGACTGAAACCTCATAAATCGCCTGGTCCTGATGAGGTATATGCTAGAGTATTAAAAGAATGTAGGGATGAGTTAAGTTACCCATTAACATTTCTATTTAACAAGTCATTAGAGACAGGTATAGTTCCAGAAGCTTGGAAGCTTGCAAACGTAGTTCCGATCTTCAAAAAAGGTGACAAATCAATAGCATCCAATTACCGTCCCATTAGTCTTACATCAATCATAGGAAAGCTACTCGAGTCAATTATTGCTAGTAAAATTTGAAACCACTTAGATACATTTAATTTAATAAATTCTTTGCAGCATGGATTCACTCAGGGACGTTCTTGCCTTACTAATTTGCTTAGTTTTTTCTCAGAGGTATAATAATTATGAAGGAGTAGATAATGACAAGTCATATGATTTAATATATTTAGATTTCAGTAAAGCTTTCGACAGAGTCCCCCATGAGAGATTGATGAGAAAGGTTGAGGGGCATGGAATAGGCCATGGCTAATTGGTAGGAAGCAGAGAGTCAGCATAAATGGTACGAAGTCAGAATGGGGAGCAGTCAAAAGTGGTGTCCCTCAAGGATCTGTATTAGGTCCTCTGTTGTTTGTTATATACATAAATGACCTTGATTTAGGTATAACTAGTAGGATAAGTAAATTTGCAGACGATACCAAAATGGGGAGAACAATTGATTCAGATAGAGATATAGAGTGCCTCCAAAGGGATCTAGATATCTTACACGAATGGTCAGTAAATTGGCAGATGAAGTTTAACATTGACAAATGCAAGGTATTAAAGATAGGGAAGATGCATACAAATGTTAAATATAAACTAGGTAATATGGAATTAGAAAACTCGAATTGTGAGAAAGATCTAGGTGTGTTTGTTAGCAATGATTTGAAGCCTAGAAAACAGTGTAAAAGCGTTCGAAACAAGGCAAACAGGATTCTCGGGTTCATCTCGAAGAGTGTGAGTAACAGAACTGCTGATGTTATTTTAAAACTGTACTTGTCATTAGTGAGACCCCATATGGATTATGCTGTTCAATTGTGGTGTCCTTATTACAGATTGGACATAGATTCATTGGAGAGAGTACAACACAGAATGACAAAAATTATCCATAATATTAGAAATCTTCCGTATAAAGAAAGGTTGAAGAAATTAGGCTTACATTCGTTAGAGAGACGCAGAGTTAGAGGGGATATGATAGAGGTGTTCAAGTGGGTTAGTGGGATTAACAAAGGGGACATGACAAATGTACTAAAGCTCATTGATAGCGAAAGAACTCGTAGCAATGGTTTCAAATTAGATAAATTTAGTTTCAGAAAAGATATAGGCAAATATTGGTTTGGTAACAGAGTTGTAGATGGGTGGAATGGACTACCAAGTGCTATAGTGGGATTAAAAACGGTAGGGAGCTTTAAGATAAAATTGGATAAGCATATGGACGAGAAGGGTAGGGTGTGAAGGGGGATCAGCCGGGTTGGGCCAATCAGTGCTATGCAGACCCCCGTAATCCTGCGTTAATCTCTAACCGTTTTGGTAAGATGATCCTCAGGGTATTAGAGTGTTGAGCCTATAATTGGGCTTTGTAATTGGGGTTGTGTGGGACAAGGATCTGCCTTGCTTAGGCCAATCGGCTTTCTGCAGACTCCCATTTTCTTATGTTCTTATGTTCTTTTATATACAGTATACTGTATATATAACATGTAACGGAGATGAAATGCTAACAATAGTTAAGACTTTGTTTTGCCCCTTTTAGGCAATAATTAATATACACAAATATAGCACTGTTGATTTCTCGAATATTAGAGTTTATCAAAGGTTAAGTATCAATCATAAAAGTGCACTTAGGAGTCTTGGAACATAAACACAATAGGTCACGAAAGCACTTCTAGAACTGAGTTAGTACGAGTTGAGAAATAACACATTTCATCAATGACGTATCACTTTATCATGGGGGACGCAGTAAAGAAAGGTGTCACTGAGATTGAGTTTACGTGTAAGGTTGGTGGGTGTGTGGGGCTATATGGAAAGTTATAGATAGTCTCACGAGGAGTCTATGTACAAAATATTTCACCTTACAACGATAGACAAATGTGGTTTGTGTCCTCAGCTATAGAGGCCTATTAAATGAAAAGGGAGGTATGGTATACAGCCATCAATTAGCTAAGTCTTCGTTCTTGAGTCGTGGTCCAACATCTATGGATCTTCTCTTGGCTCGTCCTTGTAGCGGCTCAACGGCATGGTTGGTAGTGGACCTCCGACAGCGTCCTTGGAATGGCTCAACATCAGGGTCGGTAGTGGTCCTCCGGCAACGTCCTCCAGCAGGTCTCGACACACTGGACTCCTTGCTATCCAGGGTATAGGTCAGGAGGGCCAGTTCTGGCGACCTAGCAATATCCCAGATCGAGTCTAAGATGTTGCACTGACCAGTGTTCCGGTAACAAACCTCTACCCAAGGCTGGAAACTAACCAACTGCATGGATCAGTGTTCTGGCAGTGAGTTAATACCCAGGTCTGAGAGCTAACTGACTGCACGGACCAGTGTGTTGGAAGTAAGCTAGTGCTCAGGGCTGAGCATCAACAGACTGCATGGACCAGTGTGCTGGCAATAGGTTAATACCCAGTTTCTGTGAAGTAACTGGATCAGTGTGCTGGCAACTTTTGTCACTCCCAGACTCGGTAAGGTAACTAAGTTGCGTGGACTTTTATCACTATACAGTGCTGCACGGTAACTAAATTGCACCAACCAGTGTGCTGGCAACTTTCGTCCCTATAAAGTTTTCTCTCTTATGGTGTGGTTTGAGGTTATGTTGTTGTATTCCTATTTCCTTGGGGTGTTGGATTGTCTCTAGAGTTGTTTGTTCTTCTTCCTCTGGATGCTGTTGTCTCTTCCCGTTCTTGTTGGTTTCCCGTTTTCCTTTCTTTTGTCTGTCCTTCTTTCTTGTTGTCTTCTTTCTGTTTTTGCTGGTTTTCCGATTTCCTTTCTCTCTTCTGTCCCTCTTTCTTGCTGTCACTTGTTTCCCTTTTCACACTGTGTTTTTTCTGTCTTCTTCTCTTCTCCTGGTCTCTCGTATTTCACTTCCCTCGTCGGGGAAAATGCCACGGCCCTGTGGCTGGAGGTCGAACTGGACAGTGTTGGACATTGACCAGGCTGGCTCTGCGTGTCTGAAGAGGTCCCACCACTTCTGTGAGCCCTTGTAGGGGGCGATGTTGGGGTTTATGCAGACAGACAGGAATCTTGTTTCAGTTGAGGAGTACAGGGCACGGTGAAGCTGGTCCGGGAAACGGAAGCGAGTAATATCTCCGTTTTTGTTGTACCAGAATACTTTTTTGACAAATGGTGTTGTGGAAGGCATGGTGGCAGGTACAGGGGGCAGTGATGGTGTGAAGGTTGGAAACAGAGTGTCGTTTGGTGACCTGACAGTGTTGAGGTGTGTTATGCCCTGTTTTTATGCAGGATTAACTTGGTATAGACCGTATAGGTGGGTTCTACAAGATTGGGTTATAAGATTTCATGCACAGTACACAAATGGAATCAATAGAGAACATAGATAATATCAAAAGAATGGTTTATAATGCAGCTTTAATCTCCTCAACACTAGGCAGAATAATGGTTATATGTGCACAAGAAACAATGGTAAATTGGAAAAGTCAAATGCGTACTTCGGACTTTTATAATCTCTAGCACTTATCGCAGATTTAGATAGAGACACACTTCCCACTTCCAACGTTCAGGTATTATTCTTCGGATCACAATTACTTCAACGATATGTCGGGTACACGAATCACACAGGCTAGGTATCTCGTTATCTTAAATCTCTGGGAATATGACTCGTAATCAAAGATGAAAATATAAGTAATATAGTTGTTCCCAAGAAGGTACGTAAAGGGAATAACAGTAGCTAGCTTCACTGGTATGGTATGTTCACTTGTCTAGATAACACTTAAGACAGAGTATCAGTGAGGGCGATTCAGGTTTCTGGTTAACAATCACAATCACTTATTTTAGAATTGCTTTCACTCGAGCCGTAGTCCAAATAATTAAGACTTATTTCTTCGGCGAGGTTAAACCTGGTGACAAGAATAATTACGGGAGTCAGTTCGCCTAGTCTTAGATTCACTGATATACTTTAACACACACTAGCATCGTAATCACTTTCTTCGTAACATCAGAGATAATTGAGACATAATAGAATACACTGTATGGTAGAATTAATAGTATCGTAGCACTGATACTTTTGAGAGTTAGCACTGTGATGGAGTTTCCTGGTTATCTTGAGTTGGTGATGTCGGGGGTTAACAGCTGCTCTGGGGCCGTCTAAGTTGTCCGGTAGTGTAGAGAAGGTTACAGATGGGTTACTTGCTTATGCCCCTTTCCCACTGGTGAGACAAGTCACGATTTTCGTTGCCGACACCAATAAATTGGCACATTCGTGACATGTCTCAACACCTCTCATGAAAAATCGTTTGACTCTCAAGGCCTCTCAAGGGCCCTCGCGGGTCGTCGCAAATGTTCGGACAGTTCAAAATTTTGGATGAGGACTCACGAGGATTGGTTACCCTCGCAAGCATCGTCGAGCATCGCCGAAGGATCTGCGAGGGTATCTGCGATCATCTGCAACATCGGCGAGACATCGCAGAGTTTGTCGCACAAAAAAAATTGTTGAAATTTTCCAAAACGTCGCACGACGGGTCGCCGATGCTCTCGGATGTTCAGAGAACATCGACGATCATCGGCGATTTCCTCGTCGATTAGTCGTCGACGTGCGCACAAGTACTTGCCGAGAGTATACCCGCCAGGGGTATGCTCCGCACGAGGCATGCGAAGGGCCTCGCGACGTCGCCGAATGCTCAAGACACACCTCGCCGAGGCCAAAGAGGAACTTCGGCGAGGTGTGTAACAACAAGGGATTATCTACCTGTCAGCGTGTTTGTTTTTAAGTTATCTGTTGTTGTCGCACTGACACTTGACCTAGCAATATTTACAAGCAATTTTGGTGTGAAACATACACAAATTTAAATAAATTTAATTATAAAAAGCCACATATGTTTAACTTTACTATATTTACCTATATATGCAAAACATTCCCAAGTAACAGTTATAAATTACTTGCTCAGGTACAATTGACGGGAAAAGCGTTCCTGTGACCGCAATTCTCCGTTCTCGTTTTTCATCTTATATGCATCGAGTACCCAAGACATTTGTCCATCTCAATTCTTATAAATAAATCAAAGGAAACACACGGCTTAAAGCAACTCATAATTTTTATCGTATGCCTTTCATTATAATCAAAATTGTTCACCTTGTAGCATTGCGAGTATTTATTTTCCTTACTCGACTGATAGGTTTACTCATATATTAATAACCTCTTATATTCAGAAGTACCCCCAAAATAAGATGCGTAACTTATAAATATGTTCTGTCATACAGCTCAACCAGGGAGATCACTGTATAAAGACTTCCACGTCCAATAGTCCTAGGCCTGACCTATATTTTAAGTAGAGTGACTGTGCCCTGCTCAATTTCATTTTTATATTTTTGAAAGCCAAGACAAAAATTGATTGCCAAATAAATTGTGTATGATTTTCATTTATTGTATTTAGTTTATAAAGAATAATAAATTTAATTTTCTTTGTGAACCATTCTTTACATTCATGTATTAATGACTCATGTTAACAAAACTTATAATTACTTTCAATTAATTTGTGCATTTATTAATTTATATTGTCGTCAATCAAAAGATAGAAAATATGAACTGACCAATATTTCTTTTGTTTCTTTTTGTACATATACATTTTACGGGAACAACAATTATGATGACATGGTACTGAATATCCTCACTTATTTGTACATACACTGTATTATCAATGGAACAATGGACAGGGGAAAATCATATAATTTTTTTTTTGTTATTACATTCATTATTAAAATATCTACATAATTATGTATGTTATTTATATGTTACTGCCCATGCTTGCTGCCGCGCCCGTAGTTCCCTGCAGGGTGTCCGTCGTCGAAAGGGGTGGTGTTGGTGCCCCTGTCAACATCACAGTTGGTGGGGGAGCTCCTGTCATGGTTTGGTACGGAATTTGTTGGTAGAGTTGAGGATGGGATGGACCTGCGACAGGGACACTAGGAGGCTGTCCCACAACATGTGTAGGAGGCGCTAACGCCTGGTGATGAGGAAGGGTTTGAGCCGGCACTTGAGCTACCCTTGGATCTTCAGCTTGGTATACTGTCAGCACCTGATATCGGACAGGCGGAAAATTCAAAGGTTTCAAGAGTGTGGCCAATGGTGTGTGCAACACGTGTGGGTCAGCCTGTCCCAATAAAGCAGGGATTGTGGGTGTAGCTGCAGCCTCTACTTGAGTTGTTGCTGGTGTCCTACTGCACTCGTATACTAGTTGATTTGCTTTCAACATGAAATGCTCCACAACTGGCACTTCCATCCTTCGCATCCTCCACTCCAAACACTCTGTGAAGCTCTTTATCTCAGAATGTAGGTAGTTGACTGGCTTGGAGGGAATCTCCTACATACTGTCCATAATCTTGAGGGTGTCCTTATGCTGGTGGATTAGCTGTTTGGGAGTAGAGAAACATATCTTAATGCCACATTATGGTAACTTAAAATTGTTGTGTGACCATGAAGTGTGACGATTGAAGATTTTTATTTTTTATTTCAAAAAGTAATTTAAGTACAACTTTAGCAAACTATATATACAGTATATATATATATATATATATATCTATAAATAATGATATATACATATATATATATATATATATATATATATATATATATATATATATATATATATATATATATATTCTGACATACGGAGCCCTGTATGTTTATTTAAGAGTTAGAATTAAGAGTTGAAGGAGTGCCGAATTACCCAGGCGGCGAAGCAAACCAGCGAGCGAACCAGCGAGTGAGAAACCAGCTCGTCTGCATACCAGCAAACAAGCCTTCACACCTGCGTGCGTCATATGGGGACCCTGCAAACTACTTCGATGACCCGACGCTATGACGATGATCGACGCCAATCAACGCCATTGGACCACGCACCTGTTACGCAACTAGAGGAGCTGTGATTGGGGCGCGCACCATCCCCCGCCTCCTGATTCGTTCCTACACCATCATTGCATAGTATATAAGACCCGAGTAGTGGGCATTCAAATCAGTCTCATTTGGAGTTGGGAAGGTGAACTTGCAGCTGGAGGAAGACGGGGTGAAGTATTATAATGGGATTGTGACTGTCAGTCAGATTATATAAGTGTGTGTTAAGTGTGTTCGGTGTAAACACTTATGTTATGATGTTGGTTAGTGAGATATGTGATTGGGAATTAACGTTAACGCTACTATTATGTACTTAACTATTTTAGTTGACTGACTTGTGGACTAAAGCAACTCTTTAAGTAATTGGGTTATGATAAAAGTAATACTATTGTTTTATATTAAGACTTACGAGTTCTTTCATTTTCTTTTAATTAAGCTTATATTGCTGGTAAGAACAAGAACGGTGATACTATTGTCTCATATTAGTAATATCGCCTTAGACTAACATGGCTGTTTTAATGTTACTTCTAGTGATTTCCTAAGCTGAAGAAAATACTTTTAGCTTCAAAATATTATTTTTGCTTTTCATATTATTTGAGTGAGACCTGAATCGAATCTATGAAGCGATCCTGTAACTTAATTTACTCATAATCAAACCTCAATGTTACGTGGTTAAGAAATACATTTATCTAATTATTAAATATATCTCTAACTTTTTATGTGACTTTGATATTAATCCTGATAATAATAATATAATACTGTTAACGTAAAACAAGAACCAAGAATAATAACTATATTAAATATAAATAAAAGGACATAATATAAGAAAACTATCTATTCATTACAAAAAGGGAAAGAGACAGAAATATTCTTACCTTAATATTTATCTTTCAAGACTTGATATATAATTAATAGTCCTTCTTTAGATATAACTTCTTCGGTTCATAACCATAGCCTACTAAGCTTCGGTTAAATAATAATTCTTTATAAATACTATATGACTTTAATTAATTAGTTTCAGTATTTTTCCATAATTAAAGAGTATCAGTCAATAAAGGATACCAAGTCCTAAGATCCAAAAGGAAAGGAAGCAACAACAGGAAATACTTTTATTAGGTTTTACTTTTGTTTGCCTTCAGCTGACTGATACCTTAATATATATCTCTGTGCTATCTAGAATCATCAAGTTAACCACTTGAGGATCAAGATACGTAACAGAAGAGTGGCGACCTCGCCAGGATTCGTTTCATACAGTTTCACTCAGTTTCATTACCGTTTCACTACTTAAAAATCAAATATTAATCATGCCTGATCTAATTAATGACGAAGATGCTCGAGTTTTCATAGAATCAGACCCCACAGCCCCTGATATTGACCGTCTGTCAAAATCCGAACTGAAAGTGCTTGCCTCGCATCTCCAGTTAACTGTCTCAAACATGTCCAAAGTAGAGGTGGCTCAGACCATAAAAACCCACCTGTTCCCTGTAGAAGGCGGGGAGGGAGACGGAGCAGTTGGTGGGATCCCGAGTAAACCTAGCCAACTTGATGAACAATTACCACCTGGTTTTACCATTGATCAATTATTCAAACTAGAACTAGCCAGAATAAAAGCCAGAGCAACGACCGAACAAACCAGAGCAAATACCGAACAAGCCAGAATAAAAGCCAGAGCAACGACCGAACAAACCAGAGCAAATACCGAACAAGCCAGAATAAAAGCCAGAGCAACGACCGAACAAACCAGAGCAAATAACGAACAAGCCAGAATAAAAGCCAGAGCAATGACCGAACAATGTGAATATCAATATCATACGGCTCAACTAAATGTCAATACAAATGCTCCCTTAATTGCTCCCCCTCTGGGATTGACTATGACCAGTGTCATTCCACCTTTCACTGAGGATAATGTGCAGGATTTCTTTGTTTTGTTTGAGGAAGTTGCTGGAGGTATGCAGTGGACAAGAGATCAATGGCCTTTTATGTTACAAACCGTTTTGACAGGGCAGGCTCGAGCCACATATTTGTCAGAAGTAGCAGAGGTTAGGCAGGATTATGACAATCTCAAAGAAGCTATCCTAAAAACCTATCAATTACAGCCTGAGGCTTACAGGCAATCTTTCCATAAAAATCAGAAGAAAGTAGAAGAAACCCATAAGGTAATTGCCAGGACCATGACTAAAACTTTCAATCATTGGGTCAAGAGTAAGAAAGTCACAAGCTACAACGATCTGAAGGAGTTGGTCCTGTTAGAAATTTCCTATGGAAAATTGATTCTTCTGTAGCCTATCATTTGAGGGGGAAAAAGGTAGATTGTCTTGCCGACGCCGTTGACATGGCTGACACATACGTGCTCAACAACAAATTTCGTGGAAAGAAGCCCTACGATAGTTCTAGTTCTAATTCTAAGTATCCCAATCACAAATCTGACAGACCCAGTCACAAGCCTGTAACGTCTTCCCCAGCTAGCCAAAATAGAATTGTTCCCCCAACTTAAAATGTGACTCAGGGCAATGGTAACAGAGGTGGGGCCCAAAGTAATAGTAATGCTCAAAGAGGGAACGTTCCCGTATCCCCTAAAGTATGTACTTTTTGTGGCAAGAGAGGCCACCTAGCTTATCAGTGCTGGGCCAAGGAGAAAACTGAGAGATCAGGGCAGACAGTTGCCGCCGTATCTCAAACTCCATATGTGCCTTTAATGCAGGACTCCTGACAGAAGGAGTACCTAGCACAAAAAGTTCCTTTAATACAAGACTCCCGACAGAAGGAGTACCTAGCAGCTAACGTAAACCATCTAGACAGGGGTGTAGTAGCATGCGTGGTGCAACCCACTAGGGTTAAGCCAATACTAATTTCACCATCAGTGCAGGACAGTTACCGTCCCTTTATTTCATCTGGCAACGTGAGATTAAATGGTTGTATGCATGAGGTAAAAATTCTGAGAGACACAGGTTCTACTAGCACCCTCATGGTGAATCCTTACACCCACCTGGCGAATCAGTTATAATGAGAGGTGCTGGAGGCCAATTTTATGCATACTTGGTAAAAGGCGAAATTGAATGTGAGTTACTACAGGGTGAGGCCACCATAGCTTTGTGTAGGTCC
Organism: Paralithodes platypus; assembly: GCA_032716605.1. Classification (NCBI taxonomy): domain Eukaryota; kingdom Metazoa; phylum Arthropoda; class Malacostraca; order Decapoda; family Lithodidae; genus Paralithodes; species Paralithodes platypus. Next base: position 17,406,465 of record CM064507.1, read on the forward strand.
CAAGATATCCCTGTGCCCAGGGTAACACTCCTTTTGGGGAATGATGTAGCAGGTGAGAAGGTCCGACCAGACCCCATTTTGTCACTTTCCCCTGTTAACGAGCCACTAACCGGTGAGCTCGAAAAGGAGATGCCAACAGTTTTCCCTGTGTGTGCTGTCACACGTTCAATGTCTCAAGTACCAGTTCCCTCAGACAGAAATGTACCGAATGTAAGAGTTGATGAAAGGGATGATGAGAGTGTGAATGACGCTCCAACTGTGCCTGATGATGTGACTGAGGTGGATTTATCTGACACCTTTATGGCTCATCTTGACCCTAACGATGACCATGAAACCTCTCCAAATTGTCCTAGTGGCCTGGTAGAGCTACAGAGAGATGATAGAGAATGCAAGGAGTTAGCTGCCAGGGCCGTGAGTGAAGAGGAATGTGAGAAGGAGGGTGGTGAATGGTTCTACCTCAAAGGAGGAGTATTGTGGCGTAGATGGAGACAGCCACACAGACCAATCGATGACGGGGCCTGGGACGTCCATCAAGTAGTAGTCCCCAAACCTTGTCGTAGAGATATCTTGGAAATGGCACATTGTATACCATTGGCAGGACACCTAGGTGTGAGAAAAACTCTAGACAGAATCAGAGCCCACTTTCACTGGCCAGGAATGCGTGCAGATCTAGTGGAGTTTTGTAGAGTGTGTCACACTTGCCAGATGACAGGAAAACCCAATCAGAAGGTGCCTGTACATCCTCTGGTGCCCTTGCCCGTCTTCGAGAATCCTTTTACTCGGGTGGTAGTGGACATTGTAGGCCTATTGCCTAAGACTTCCCAAGGTAACAATTATTTATTAACTATTATGGACATGGCAACTCGCTACCCAGAGGCTATACCCTTAAGGACTACCTCTGCTCCAACTGTCATCAAGGAACTGCTCAAATTCTTCACCAGAATGAGTTTCCCCCATGAGGTGCAAAGTGATCAAGGAACTAATTTTACCTCTAACATTTTTCAGCAGTCCCTGAAGGAGTTGGGTATCGAGCATGCTAAGTCGAGCACCTACCACCCAGAGAGTCAAGGGGTTCTCGAACGGTATCATCAAACTTTGAAAGGAATGTTGCGTAAATATTGTACAGAGACCGGAGTTGAGTGGGATACCTTTTCTTTTATTTGCTACTCTTGAGGTTCCAACTGAATCCCTGGGTTTTTCCCCTAATGAGCTAGTTTTCGGTCACCAAGTAAGAGGTCCTTTGCAACTATTGCAGGATAACCTAGTTGGCCAGGAGGGGAACCAAAACCTCCTCAAGTATGTTTCAGATTTCAAAACCCGGCTGAGATCCTCATGTGAGTTTGCAGCTCAAAACTTGACAGTGGCTAAAAGCTCCATGAAGAACTGGTATGACAGAAAAGCCCGTTAGAGGGAGTTTCAGCCTGGTGATGAGGTTTTGGTCCTGCTCCCCCTTTTTGGCCAACCTTTATCTGCCAAGTTCAGGAGCCCATATAAGATCATTCAGAGGGTGAGCATTACCGATTATCTAGTAACTACCCCAGACAGGAGAAAGCCCACGCAAGTATTCCATATAAATATGTTGAAACTCAACCATAGGTCCCCTGATTCCTCTCCTCCAGATTCTCCCACTGTGGCAGTGAATGTCAGGACCTGTGGACAGCCTGGTGCGGACGAAGTCTTCAGTTCTCTTACTGACCCGCAACAGACTGTTCCAGAGCCTGAAGGTATCCATGCAGACTTTGACTTGTCATGTAGCCTATCCAACTTCAAGTATAACTCAGTAGCTTGGGGGGAATTACCATCTAAACTATGTGTGACGTTAACCACTCCGTTAGAACCGCATGGCTTGTCCTACAGTGACTCGCTAGGATCGCCAGGGCAGTGGATGTGGCTACAGTTGATGTATTGTTGTGTGCTTTATTTCATATGAAAGCTTGTGTCATGGGCAGTCCAGAAAGGCTCTTTGTTTTCACCCATGTCAAGGCTATATATATTTAATTGCAAAGTATATGTTTTATCATTAAGTAGTAATGATAGGATTTGAGAGAGAGAGAGAGAGAGTAAAACAGAGTGTGGGGAGGCGCGCAGTGTTTTTTGCTATACTCGATGACGTCATAGCTGGCTGGTCTCTTGGGGATTGGTTGGAGGAGTTTTTTACCATGCTTGGTGACGTCATGTTTGGCTGGCTTCTTTGGCATTGGCTGGAGGACTTGTTACCGCTTTTCCTACGCGGTTCGAGCTAGTGCTAGTATATATACAGCTTTCTTGCCACTTTCTCCCTCAGATCTGGTTTCTAGAACGCATCCCTCTTATCCCTTTGATATCTGTCCCCCTCCCTGCACCTGAGAACCTTTTCCTCTGCCTATCTCTCTCATTTTCCATATCTTTCACCACATTTTATTAATATTATACCCCCTCTGGTTAACTCTGCATAATCAGCTTCATGCTGGCCAGTTGTATTGTGCGTTAAGGTCTTATATAACCCATGTATGTTAGTTGTTAAGATAAGTTGATCACGAAGCATTGGTTGGCATTCATATTGTTCAGTACTGCTTCCTGTAATTATTAGTGTTCTGCTGGATTAGATAATGCTAGACTAGGAGTCTGATACTATTAGGTATTGTTTCCGATGGGTGCTGGCTTTAGTTAAAAGCTACACGACATACCTGAGGACTGGAGTTGATTGGGTAAATTCTAGTCTGTGTGCCATTGAGAATAGAGCATGCACGAATGAGGGCTTTTTGCCTATACCATTCTGCACTGTTCTAAGCTCGGTTGTTTGTCTTTGATGTACACCAGGAGAACGCTTAATACTTCGGTATTAAGGTTTCTCAAGAGAGCTACCCTTCACTATAACGTAATACTTGACGCACAGACTTGAGATTTGCACTAGGCTATGCGGCATGCCATGCGCACCAGTATCTCGTATCATTGACTCTAGCTAGACTTTATCAGCCATAGTAGACATTAAGTATATTAAACCAATTACTCTTATTATGCATACCCGTTTATGATTACACAAGCATTTCGCAGCCTAGTTTGATGTATTGAGACACAAACGACTTAGGCTCTTTTTGTTGATAGGAATACTGCATTGTCGTGGCGATTATTATTATTGTTGTAGCGTTTAGGATATTCTGGGCTCCGACTGCATTATATATCCTGCCTTTTTGTGTGCATAGCCTGCACGAGCATTGTTCCGCTGCCTGCCTTTTTGGGTTCCATTTCCGATTCGAGCATCTTGATAGCATCTAACATTTAAAGAAGATACCTTGTTGGTGTTGAAGGACTTTAGTGCACTTTCTTTCATGCAGGAGTGCCTGACATTTATTGATTAAAGTAACGTAAACTGTAACTTCCCTTACCACCTTACTTTGCATACCATAACCAAGCACCTTCGGTTATAGGTAGTAATAGGCTGTTTTCACATAACATTAAGCCTAGAGTAGACGCACATTTATTGAGAGTTTGATAACCTATTATTGCATATAGAACTCTGGAGAGTATTTGTGTTCTTTGTTCACTGGGAATATACATCAGAGGTTGGATCTAGCGCTTTCCGTTGTAGCATTTATGCCATTACTAGTCCAATGAATAAGAGCCCTGATATATTTAAATCTCAGTCGTAACAAATGGCGACCTTACCTAGGATTTGGTGAACCTACATTTATCAGCAGGGAACATTTGTTGTTTTGGGGAATATTTTGCGGGGATCAATAAGAATAAATTTTGTTTGCAACATAGTATAGCCCTTGAGTATTTCCGAGAATTTGTGTGCGTATATTGAGGTATAAGAGTTTGGGGTGGTTCTTTTCTGAATATTGAGGTGAGAATTTGTTGTGAGCATCATGTCTTATACCGGATCAGAGGAGAATGGAGACACAGTACGTAATGTTGAAACTGAGGAACAGCAGTATGATGAAAGGGTTAATCAGGTGAACTGTGAGGAGGATGCTAGGATATTTTTGAAATGGCCTGTTACTGCCAAGCGGTTGGAGGGTATGGATCGGTACGGTCTTCAATGCCTGGCCACAGCTATCGGTCATGCGGGTACTAGCAGCATGACCAGGGATAACTTGATAACGTGTGTACTGGGCAGGGTGACTGGTGAGCGAGAGGGGTTGAGTGCTCAGAGCCCTTCGGCCATGCTTCCCCTACACTAGACTCCCAGCCATCCCAGTGGTTTGCCGACCCCGGGTACGCTTCCACAGTTGGGTGGTGACTGGCAGGGTGGGTTGCCTCTGGGGGGACCACCGGTAATTTCAAACATTGTAGCACCTTCACCTCCTCAAGGGTTAACTCCAGAATTATTGCTTCAGCTCGAATTAGCTAAGATCGAAGAGAGAAAGGCTATCAGGGCAGGTGAGCTCCAGCAGCAAATAGAATTAGCCAAGATAGAAGAGAGAAAAACTATCAGTCAGCAGTCTCAGCACATAGAGCTAGCAAAAATCCAAGCTGATTTAGAGTCGACTAGGTACTGTGCCGACATGGACGTAGAGAAGTCGCGAGTAGGGACAACGGGACAGCGACTTGGGGCTGGTAACCGTGTTCATGATCAATCTCTCTCGCACTTATTGAAACTGGTTCCGGTGTTTGATGAGAGTGGGGTAACAGAATTTTTCGCACGCTTTGAGAAGAAGTGCCAGGAACACCAGTGGCCAGAGAATAAATGGGCAGCACTCGTATCCTCTAGATTAATAGGCAAGGGTCTTAAAGCCTACGATGCGTTACCTTTGGAGTCATGTATTGTGTATGAGGATCTCAAGGAGGCTGTCCTGAGGGCTTACGAACTGCAACCAAAAACGTACCGTTTGAAGTTCCGGGGTGTAACCAAGGGAAGAGATAGCACCTTGTATATAGCACCTTTTTGGAACACGCCCGGGACTTGTCCGATGCTATGGGGAACTGGCTCCGATCTGAGAAGGTAACAACATTTGATGGAATTAAGCAGTTAATGATGATGGAGCAGTTCTTTAAGAGCACGGGCGGTGATCTAACTTTGAACTTGAAGGAGAAAAACCCAAGAACTCTAGTCGAAGCAGCAGAAATGGCTGATCGACGGCTGTCGTTGATTCGGGGTTGCGGGTCCTCACAGAAGTACGATGCAAGTGCTAGGGACCGTTATTTTCCCCCTCCCCGTAGCAATGACACATTTAAACAAAAGAGCAATGAAACTAAAACTGAATCCAAACCTAACACCACGCCGTATGAGAAAAGTCAGGGGCCTTTTACATCACAGTATAAGCCGAGACCGAAATTTATGTGTTTTAAGTGCCACCAGGAGGGTCATAAGGCAAATGAGTGCCCTAGTCGACCTCCTCCGGCAGCCGTGTCTTTTGCTCACGGCATTGGAGTGTTCAAGAGGACATCGGAGTTTGTTAGAGGCAATTCTTCCGAGGTAAATACACTGCCAGTGCAGAAGGATCCGGAAGGCTTATTCCCTGTCCGTGATGCCTTTAGTGACCACAGGGGACTCGGTTGTGTGGAGTGCGGGGGTAGAAGACATGAGGTGAGAATTTTGCGTGACACTGGGGCATCGCAAACATTGTTGAGGAATTTCACTGGTAAACCTGTAAATACGGCGCGGGAGGTTGTGGTTCAGGGAGTTAATGCAACAAGGTCATACCCGCTTGTAAGAATGAAGATGGAAGCTGATGGTGTGACTCGTGACCTGGATGTAGGAATTGTGGAGAAGTTACCTGTTGGGGGCGTCGACCTCCTTCTCGGCAACGACTTTGCGGGGCCTACTTCTGAGGCTCCACCCTTGGTCGTTGCCGAGAAGCCGGCCGACGTGAGTAGGGAGGAGCAGGAGTGGGTTGAGAAGTGTCCAGTGCAACCTATGGCGTGTGTTGTCACCAGATCTCTTGCATCCAGGGAGTCACATTCTGGTCAACAGTCTTTAGACAAGCGGAGGAAAGGTACCGAGAAGGGGTTGAAAGTTGATGCGGTTGAGAGTTTAGTATCAACGGACATTCTCGGGGACTCATTATTAGGACCAATTTTCGAGTCTGGAGAAGACCCATTAACTGTTACTAAGAAGGCAGAGGATGGGCTTAAAAAGACGAAGAGACAGCAACGATACAGAGAGAGAGAGCAACGGGAGGCTAAATTCAATGTAGGAGGGGGGCATGAGTTGTTTCGCAAACACTTAGATAAGCTTGCTCCTTTGGACATTCGTAAATTGCAATTAGAAGACCCGGAGGTTCTTGAGTGTGGTACCGGTGCTGTCGAGTTGAAGGAGGACAGTGATGCACAGTCGGGAGATTTTTACAAGTATCCCCTGACCATCATGGAGGTAGCAACAAGGTACCCTGACGCGTACCCTATGAGAAGTGGGTCAGCGAGGGCGGTGGTCCGAAACTTGCTAGTGTATTTTTCCCGGTATGGTTACCCGCAGGGGATTCAGTCAGACCAGGGATCCAACTTCACTTCTAACCTCTTTGTTCAAGCAATGCCGCAGCATGGGATTGTTACGGTTGTGTCATCTGCGTATCATCCGGAGAGCCAGGGTGTGTTAGAGCGATGGCACTCAGCCTTGAAATCAGTGCTTCGTTGTTGTTGCTTTGAGGGTAGGAAAGGTTGGGATCTTGGCCTGCCATATGTTTTATTTGCTGCACGGGAGGTACCTGGGGAAAGTTTGGGATTCAGCCCTAATGAGCTCGTCTTTGGACACCGTGTCAGAGGGCCTCTCCATATGGTTAAAGAAATATGGGAGGGTGCAGAAAAACCTTGTTCTATGCTCAAGTATGTCCTCGACAGTCGAGAACGGATGTTGCGCAGTCTGGAGTTGGCTGGCCGTAATTCGACTATCTCTCAGGCCCTCATGAAGGACAGGTACGACCTCAAGGTTAAACTCAGGGAGTTTCGCGTGGGTCAGGAGGTGTTGATTCTACTGCCCCTTGTAGGTCACACCTTATCCGCGAAGTACACTGGTCCTTATAGGGTGGTGGAGAAGCTATCGGACCTGGATTACTTGGTAGCCACTCCAGACAGACGGAAGCGCAATTAGTTATGTCACGTTAATCTCATGAAGGAGTATGTGAGGCACCCCCCTGAGCCTCTAACTGTGCCTGTGATGACGTTTAGCAGTCAAGGTGGAGAAGGAGAACGGGACAGTCAAGCTCAGGTGGAGGATAACTGGAAGGATAAGAAAGTCAAATGGGCGCCTGAGTGTGAGAAGGCGTTTAGAGTAGTAAAACACCTGTTGTGCACTCACCCGATCCTCAGGGCCCCTGACTTTAGCCTACCTTTCCAACTAGCAATGGATGCTAGTGGTGTGGGGGCTGGTGCTGTCCTTATGAAAAAGGACGATGATGGGCTGTTAGTTCCTGTTAGTTTCTGCTCGGAGAAGTTCAATTCAGCCCAGGGAAGCTGCTCTGTTGTCGAGAGGGAGCTGCTGGCAGTTGTACTTGCACTGAGGCATTTCGAGGTCTATGTTCCGGCCTATGGTCCGGTTGTTGTAGTTTACACAGATCATCACCCTCTCAAGTTCTTGGACCAGTTTCACAATCGGAATATGAGGCTGACCGGGTGGTCGCTGGTGTTACGGGAGTATAGCCTGGACATGCGCCATATTGCCGGTTGTGACAACGTGGTTGCAGATTGTCTTTCAAGGGTGTATGATCCTGGGTAGATTGACACACGGGTAGCCTCCTGCTTTAGTTTGAGTAGTATTTTGCGCATGGTGCTAGTTGGCTCGCGGTTGTAGCCCAGCGTATTGGGTCATAAAGCAGGAGTTGAGCGTTTGGTATAGAAGAAAAAACTAGGCTTGCCCCTATAGTGCAGCCGAAATAAACAAATTAACACCTTACGAGCGGCCTATGCGGTTTATTTATATGTACCGACCCAGCGGGGTGTTTTTAGCCAAAATAGGGCTGTTTACGTGATCATTTTCATGCCTAAATAAGACCCAGAACGTAAAACAAGTACCTATCCCTGAAAGGGCATAAACAGAGCTTTCGAATGACACCATAACGATCCTTTTATGATGGCTAGTTTTCTTGCAATAACCGTGCAACGCGAATGCAAAAAGCATGTAATTAGCCACTTTCCCGATACAATTCCTTATATAGCGAGTGAGAGAGGGAGGAGGGAGCTGGGATTCGTGTCAGTATGTTCGCCGCGGTGGTCTGGAGCAGTCATACGCTCGCTACTCTCCTGCCACCACTTGTCTCTCTCTCTCAGCAACATTATGTGCTGAAATTGCCACTCGGGTTATGTCGAGCGCCGCCACATAGTCCAGCTTTATTTAACTCGACTTATGTGGTGAGCCGCTAATTAAGGGTTAAAAACATAAAAATCAAATAAAAACTCTTTCTTTGATAGTTTAATTTGTTCAGTATGTTATAGCAGTAATTCTGAGTTGCACTCCTCTCAGAATGCTGGGCTAGAGAAGCTCGCTCTTGAGGAGCATAACTACATATGATTTAACCTATTGTGTTGGGGAGGGTTATAATTTTGTAAAATGTTTTGTTGAGAACTGTGCCAGATATTTTACTGCCGCTGGGTGATGGGAAGTAGAGATATAGCATGGGTTCTAACAATCAGATTTTTGTGAGCCTTGGGCCTCTGAGAAAAATCTTGGGGGGGTGTGACGTTAACCACTCCGTTAGAACCGCATGGCTTGTCCTACAGTGACTCGCTAGGATTGCCAGGGCAGTGGATGTGGCTACAGTTGATGTATTGTTGTGTGCTTTATTTCATATGAAAGCTCGTGTCATGGGCAGTCCAGAAAGGCTCTTTGTTTTCACCCATGTCAAGGCTTTATATATTTAATTGCAAAGTATATGTTTTATCATTAAGTAGTAATGATAGGATTTGAGAGAGAGAGAGAGAGAGAGTAGAACAGAGTGTGGGGAGGCGCGCAGTGTTTTTTGCTATAATTGACGACGTCATAGCTGGCTGGTCTCTTGGGGATTGGTTGGAGGAGTTTTTTACCATGCTTGGTGACGTCATGTTTGGCTGGCTTCTTTGGCATTGGCTGGAGGACTTGTTACCGCTTTTCCTACGCGGTTCGAGCTAGTGCTAGTATATATACAGCTTTCTTGCCACTTTCTCCCTCAGATCTGGTTTCTAGAACGCATCCCTCTTATCCCTTTGATATCTGTCCCCCTCACTGCACCTGAGTACCTTTTCCTCGGCCTATCTCTCTCATTTTCCATCTCTTTCACCACCTTTTATTAATATTATACCCCCTCTGGTTAACTCTGCATAATCAGCTTCATGCTGGCCAGTTGTATTGTGCGTTAAGGTCTTATATAACCCATGTATGTTAGTTGTTAAGATAAGTTGATCACGAAGCATTGGTTGACATTCATATTGTTCAGTACTGCTTCCTGTAATTATTAGTATTCTGCTGGATTAGATAATGCTAGACTAGGAGTCTGATACTATTAGGTATTGTTTCCGATGGGTGCTGGCTTTAGTTAAAAGCTGCACGACATACCTGAGAACTGGAGTTGATTGGGTAAATTCTAGTCTGTGTGCCATTGAGAATAGAGCATGCACGAATGAGGGCTTTTTGCCTATACCATTCTGCACTGTTCTAAGCTCGGTTGTTTGTCTTTGAGGTACGCCAGGAGAACGCTTAATACTTCGGTATTAAGGTTTCTCAAGAGAGCTACCCTTCCCTATAACGTAATATTTGACGCACAGACTTGAGATTTGCACTAGGCTATGCGGCAAGCCATGCGCACCAGTATCTCGTATCATTGACTCTAGCTAGACTTTATCAGCCATAGTAGACATTAAGTATATTAAACCAATTACTCTTATTATGCATACCCGTTTATGATTACACAAGCATTTCGCAGCCTAGTTTGATGTATTGAGACACAAACGACTTAGGCTCTTTTTGTTGATAGGAATACTGCATTGTCGTGGCGATTATTATTATTGTTGTAGCGTTTAGGATATTCTGGGCTCTGACTGCATTATATATCCTGCCTTTTTGTGTGCATAGCCTGCACGAGCATTGTTCCGCTGCCTGCATTTTTGGGTTCCATTTCCGATTCGAGCATCTTGATAGCATCTAACATTTAAAGAAGATTTCTTTTTGGTGTTGAAGGACTTTAGTGCACTTTCTTTCATGCAGGAGTGCCTGACATTTATTGATTAAAGTAACGTAAGCTGTAGCTTCCCTTACCACCTTACTTTGCATACCATAACCAAGCACCTTCGGTTATAGGTAGTAATAGGCTGTTTTCACATAACATTAAGCCTAGAGTAGACGCACATTTATTGAGAGTTTGATAACCTATTATTGCATATAGAACTCTGGAGAGTATTTGTGTTCTTTGTTCACTGGGAATATACATCAGAGGTTGGATCTAGCGCTTTCCGTTGTAGCATTTATGCCATTACTAGTCCAATGAATAAGAGCCCTGATATATTTAAACCTCAGTCGTAACATATGTCATCTTCCCTCTGATCAAGCGAACCAACTAATCTCTGTTTTATCTCAGTCTCCCAGTGTGTTCCATGATACTCCAGGGCTCACTTCTTTGGCCTTGCACGACATCGACGTAGGGGATGCAACACCCATTAACCTATCCCCCTACCGTGTCTCACCACAACGCAGGAGTATACTGCAGGTCGAGCTTGACTTCATGTTATCAAACGAGCTGATCACTAGGACCTTAAGCCAGTGGAGTAGTCCGGTCATACTTGTGCCAAAGCCAGACGGGAGCCATAGGTTATGTATGGACTATAGGCAAGTTAATGCTGTCACAAAGAACGATACCTACCCACTGCCACGGATCGACGACTGCATTGACCAGATTGGTACAGCCACCTATATCAGCAAGATTGACTTAATGAAGGGATATTGGCAAGTAGCTCTCACCCCTAGAGCGAGGGAAATACCATGCTTTGTAGTCAATAATCAAGCCTTCTGCTGTAACGTAATGCCCTACGGCTTGAAAAACGCTCCAGCTACATTCCAGCGCCTCAGGAATTTGGTGACTGAAGGGGTCCCTGGATGCGTTGTCTACATCGATGATATTCTTATAATTTCACAGTCATGGGAGGAGCATCTTTACCAACTTAGATTGCTGTTCTTAAAGCTTGCTGATGCCAATCTGGTGGTTAATCTTAAGAAATGCACCTTTGTAAAGAGTACAAGTATCTAGGATATACGGTAGGTCAGGGGCAGGTTGCACCTCCTCAAGCAAAGGTAGAGTCTATTCTAGAATTCCCAACTCCTAGCACTAAGAAACATATCCAACGGTATCTAGGAATGATTGGTTATTATAGGCGTTTCATCTTAAACTTTTCTAGGTTAACAGCTCCCCTGACAGATCTTCTCCGTAAGGATGTGAAGTTTGAGTGGTCCTCCGAATGTGAGGAGGCCTTTAATGCTACCAAATATATTTTATCCAATTATCCTGTACTCCGAGCTCCTGATTTTAACAGACCTTTTTCCCTAGCAGTGGATGCGAGTAATACCGGGGTTGGTGCAGTATTGCTACAGGAAGACGACTGTGAAGTATTGCATCCTGTGTGCTATTTTAGTAAAAAATTAAATTCTGCTCAACGTATCTATTCAGTCATTGAGAAGGAGCTGTTAGCATTAATTTTATCCCTTCAATACTTTGCTGTCTATGTGCAATCTGCCTCTGGTGCCATCACTGTGTATACTGACCATCACCCCTTAAATTTTGTGCATAAGTTCCAAAATAAAAACCAACGACTGACCAGGTGGAGTTTGTTGCTGCAGGAATACTCCCTGGATGTTAAACATATTAAGGGGGTCCAGAATGTGCTAGCCGATTGCCTATCACGTATCTATTAAAGATTGCATTTACCAGGTTGGCCTCATACAGCGGTAAGATTACCTAATGAGAGGATTTTGGCAAATAGCTCTCCCTTGTAGCGAGGTAAATATCATGCTTTAGTAGTGCGCTTTCAAGCCTTCAGCTGTGAGATAATGCCTTGCAGTTCGAATAACGCTCCAGCTACGTTCCGGCTATGTTCTGATGTGGTACCTGGAGACATTGCCTACTTTGGGTGATATCCTTATTATATCCTCATTATAATCTTGCTGTTGCCCATCTGGTGGTGAATCTAATTATGTATTATGTATATTATGTACTATACTCCTTAAACTCTTTTCTAGGGGGGAGGTCTGACATACGGAGCCCTGTATGTTTATTTAAGAGTTAGAATTAAGAGTTGAAGGAGTGCCGAATTACGCAGGCGGCGAAGCAGACCAGCGAGCGAACCAGCGAGTGAGAAACCAGCTCGTCTGCATACCAGCAAACAAGCCTTCACACCTGCGTGCGTCGTATGGGAACCCTGCAAACTACTTCGATGACCCGACGCTATGACGATGATCGACGCCAATCAACGCCATTGGACCACGCACCTGTTACGCAACTAGAGGAGCTGTGATTGGGGCGCGCACCATCCCCCGCCTCCTGATTCGTTTCTACACCATCATTGCATAGTATATAAGACCCGAGTAGTGGGCATTCAAATCAGTCTCATTTGGAGTTGGGAAGGTGAACTTGCAGCTGGAGGAAGACGGGGTGAAGTATTATAATGGGATTGTGACTGTCAGTCAGATTATATAAGTGTGTTCGGTGTAAACACTTACGTTATGTTGGTTAGTGAGATATGTGATTGGGAATTAACGTTAACGCTACTATTATGTACTTAACTATTTTAGTTGACTGACTTGTGGACTAAAGCAACTCTTTAAGTAATGGGTTATGAAAAGTAATACTATTGTTTTATATTAAAACTTACGAGTTCTTTCATTTTCTTTTAATTAAGCTTACATTGCTGGTAAGAACAAGAACGGTGATACTATTGTCTCATATTAGTAATATCGCCTTAGACTAACATGGCTGTTTTAATGTTACTTCTAGTGATTTCCTAAGCTGAAGAAAATTATTTTAGCTTCAAAATATTATTTTTGCTTTTCATATTATTTGAGTGAGACCTGAATCGAATCTATGAAGCGATCCTGTAACTTAATTTACTCATAATCAAACCTCAATGTTACGTGGTTAAGAAATACATTTATCTAATTATTAAATATATATCTAACTTTTGATGTGACTTTGATGTTAATCCTGATAATAATAATATAATACTATTAACGTAAAACAAGAACCAAGAATAATAACTACATTAAATATAAATAAAAGGACACGATATAAGAAAACTATCTATTCATTACAAAAAGGGTAAGAGACAGAAATATTCTTACCT
>CM064507.1:17424679-17454212 GCA_032716605.1 Paralithodes platypus
AGTTTATTGTTGTTTAGAGTAACTGTATTGAAGCATCTTTTTTTTGTATTAAATCTTGCAGTGATTTAATTGATCTTTCCATAGATTCCTTTTTATGCATTTTAACGTAACTTGCATTTTGTTTGTTATCAGGCTATACCAGTGCAGGTTAGCCTGCAGTAGAGTACATTTATGCCCAGTTAAGGATACCCCGCTATCACAGATTAACCCTGGAGGGTATAGGTGTTTTGTTCGCCGGCATATAAGTTCGAGGGTTTGGATCTAGCGTACCGTTGTTGCATAGTGCCCTATTACTAGTCCAATCATTGAGTGCCCTTGTTTTATTCGTAGTCCCGGTCGTAACAATATATATATATATATATATATATATATATATATATATATATATATATATATATATATATATATATATATATATATATAGAGAGAGAGAGAGAGAGAGAGAGAGAGTTATGCAAGATGTTCTTCATAACGTATAATTTTTGCCCCTTATTTTTAGGCAAGTAAATTGTGACATAAATTTAATCTTTTTAGGGTCAATTATTGTGACAGTATTAGAAAATTTGACATCATTAATTTTAATCAAGCATTTTTAACTTGAAGTTTCTTGTATAACCTCTGCTTACTTTTTGTTTGTATTCATTGTATATCTTTTTCTTTTTCTATTATTAATATTAATATTGATGATTTTTTTTTAATTAATTGTTCTTGTTAAAAGAGTACTCTTTGTTTAAATCTGTTGTTACTTCTTCATATTTTGCAATTATTTGTCTTTATATTATATCTATTCATTGTCGATAGTATCAATTGCTTGCTTTAGCGATTTCCTTACTTTATTTGTGCGATAAATGTAGGTTATTTGTAGGGTAGTTATTGATAGGGGTCACTTGAGGCATGCTATGCTTACAGGTACCTACCCGATAGCACTATCGTTAGTGAGTGCTGTACTCTACTTCATATATTATTTTGTAATAGTATAGATATCTTATCAATATTTGTATTTTGTATTATTGTTAATGTCTTGTAATGTTGCAAATTTGATTTTAAATGAATATTTTTACATTTAACATGTAGTTCCTTTATTCATGCACATATATATATATATATATATATATATAGACAGTATATATATATATATATATATATATATATAAATATATATATATATATATATATATATATATATCTATATATATATATATATATATATATATATATATATATATATATATATATATATATATATATATATATATATATATATATATATATATATATATATATATATATATATATATACAATAGTCAAGTGGTTATTTTGGTATGTTATGTTTCTGATGGTGTACGTCCTATCATTCGATTCTGCCAATCCACAAGAGCTTCTCACGAACATCCTTGCCATCTTTCGTAGCGGTGTTGCCAGGCCTGGGCCCAACACGGTCGAGGATGTCTGCCTGACGCACCAACTGAATTACTTCTCCTGTGTCAATGTTCTCCTCAACAACAATACCTTTTCGATCCGAGGGATTCCTAACGCGTAAAATATTATGTAGGCAACAGCACGCCATGACAACAGATTCAACGCGATTAGGATGGAGAGGTATGGTTGTGAGGAGACACCGGAACCTGTAATGAGAAAGGTAAAAACAATTATAATATTTGACAAACAATTGGGGCTGGATGAACAAACCATGCATCAATATGAGGAAAATCTGCAACTATATTACCAAAGTGTGTGTGTGTAAAACACAAAATTAGTACTGAAAACATAATAACATAATGAAATGTGATTCTCCATAAATTCGATCACCCAACACGAGTCAGATCCTTTTTTTCACAACCAACTCCAATTATGACTGACATATATTGCCAGAAGAAATTCTTCCAAATATTAGAGTGAACGAGGAGCTTCTTTTAAGATTTTAAAGATGGTTTATTGTTTTGAGTGGAGATTGGCCACTGTCAACCCACGCGTAGATGTATTGCTGGACGTATGATATGTGTCTATATAGACACACATATATAATTTTATATGTAAAAAATAAAAATAAAATATATATATTACTAGATTTTAGACCAATTTTAAACATGTGTTTTACTTACCGGGCTGACATGATACCAAACACATTCTCAACCACTCTCCTGGCTCGGGATAGTCGGTAATTAAAAATACGTTTTTCGTTAGATAAGCCTCTCATTGGTTATGGTTTCATCATCCAAGTCTTCAGTGGGAATTCGTCGTCTCCAATTATAAAGAATGGAATGTCCTCGGGTGCCGTTTTCTAGCGGCTCTGGCTCAGGAACACCAACGTCATTCTTCTCCAACAGCAAACGAATGGGTGTTCGTAGAAACAGTCCTCCATCTTACACTGATCCCTCTGCACCTACATCGATGTAGAGAAATTTGTAGTCTGCGTCAGCGATGACAAGCAGCACAATGGAATGGTAACCTTTGTAATTATAGAAGGTCGTGGCAGCTTTGGGTGGTTTTCTGATTGCAACATGTTTGCCATCCAAGGCGCCCATAGCATGTTGAAATTGCCACTTCCTAGCAAATCTATTTGCAACTTCCTTCCACTCTTGTGGTGTTGTTGGACAAACAATAACATCATCCATGCACGCACTCACAATTGCCTCACACACCTCGGGCACAATTTTGGAGATGGTGTTGTGCGCTATCCTGAAAAAATACATTAGACTCTTGTAGCTGTCACCTGTAGCTAGGTAACGCAATGTAACTGCTAAATGCAAACCAGGTTTAATGGCTTGCCTCAAGTTAGTGTCCTTTTTGGCAAAGAAGGGTCCTATTTTTACCAGAATCTCTATAAAGAGTGCCGGGTCGACTCTCAGGAAGTTTTTGAAATCAGCTTGGTCCTCTGCTTCTACTTCTTTCATAAGATTTTCATAACCCCCAAACCTAGCTCGCATTAACAGCCACGGTCTCGACCACACTCTTCGCTTCTTCGTCGTTTTTTTTTCTCCTCTCCTCTTCTTCCTTCCTTTTCCTCTCTGCTTTCCTCTCCTTTCTGGAAAGCTCCAATAGGCATTCCAGATAAATTAGGCGCAAGGTCCATACGAACACGTACATCGCTTTGGCGTAGAGGCGGCGTATGTCTCACCATCTCAAAATTATACAGGCACGTTGTGGTCGAGGTTAATGTAGAATGAGCTCTGGGGCCGTGTCAATGTCTTTATATACAACAACAAAAGTTTGGGGGATTGTGGGTGGGGGCATGTTTACTTGACCCATTGTAACGAGATATGGGGTGGGTGTGGGGGCTATTTCCTTGACAGATTGTTGTTGTTGTTGTTGTTGTTCCCTAAGCTGCCTGGCCGAACAGCCCCGAGTCCCTGAGGAAGGTCATGGCCACGATCGGGCTTTCCCACAGAGCTCTCATTGAGTGTAGATTGTGTTGTTGGCGTAAGTGGTTGTGTGAAATGCAGTCTTCTATGATGTGTTTAATGGTATGGGGTGCTGTGTTACATCCCGGGCAGGCGTCGACAACGGAGTCATGCAGTCTCTTCTGATAGCTCAGGAGAGCTGGATGGTGTCCGCATCTCAGCCTGGCCAGGCGGACTCTGTCCTCGCGAGGAAGGGAGGATTCGGAAGGATGGATTTCGGGAGGTCGTGCATGCAACTGCGTGTTGTCTGTGAGTGAGTGGATGGATCGGCGAGAGATATGAGTATGGATGTGCTTCTGGAAGTTGGTTCGGGGTGGGCAGGGAGGGAGAGAGGACAATAATTGTGTGTGATACCGTGTGCTGGGTGTTGTTTTGATATTTCTTGGTGTCTGTGGGTGTGTTGCCATGTAGTTTAGTGGGTGGTCTTGGTTCGTGGAGGCTGCTGCCAGGAATTGAGTGCCTCTCATGTCCAGATGGTCTTTGACTTTGAGGATTTTGGTTTCTTGATGAGGTGATCTGTGGGTGCAGTAGCTGTGCAGCCTGTAATGATCTTCAGGGCTTTGTTTGGAATAGTCTGTAAGGTCTTATGATGTGTTTCAGCTAGGTTAGAAGCCCAGGCTGGGCTTGCGTATTCCATCACTGATCTTATGTATTGTTTATATAGTGTGGTGGTAGTTTCTTTGTTGTGTCCAAATTTTGTGTGAGCAAGTGACCTGAGGGCGTTAAGTCTGGGTGTCAGTTTCTTTTTAATGTTTGTGGTGTGCTGTTTGAATGTCTTATGAGTATCATATGTTACTCCTAGGATTTTGGGTGTGTGTGTATGTGTTAGGGGTGTGTTGTTTATGGTGAGTTGAGGAATGTATTCGTGTTCTCCTGTCCAGCTTGTGAGCAGGGTTGCGGTGGATTTGGCTGGGGCTAGATTAAGTCTGTTTGTAGTGCACCAGCCATGTAGTGTGTTGAGATAGGGTTGAAGGAGATATGTTTCTCTTTTTGGGTCATGGTGTGTGCATGTGAGTGTTATGTCATCTGCATAGGAAGCTAAGTTTATTT
The DNA here is from genome assembly GCA_032716605.1 of Paralithodes platypus. Lineage (NCBI taxonomy): Eukaryota > Metazoa > Arthropoda > Malacostraca > Decapoda > Lithodidae > Paralithodes > Paralithodes platypus. The sequence goes on from CM064507.1 coordinate 17,429,132, forward strand.
GGGGCGTATTGGGTGTAGTTATATCGTGCATGTACAGATTGAAGAGTGCGGGCGATAGGACGGATCCTTGTGGGACTCCGTTTGGAAAGTTTCTGATTTTAGATGACTGACCGGCAAAAGATACGTGTGCACATCTGCCTGCTAGGAAGTTGGCCAGCCACCTTTTTGTGTTGTTGTGCATGTTTGTGTTGTAGATTTTGTTTGTTAGGTTGTAGCGGGGGATGGCATCGAAGGCTTTACTAATGTCGAGTGTGGCTAATAGTGATCTGTGTGGTGGTCTAGCTGAGTTGATGCCGTCAAAACCTCTTTGTGTAAGGTCTGTGAGAAGAGTGTTTGTGGAGTGCAGTGGCCTAAAGCCATGTTGTGTTGGAGCTAGGGGTAGGTCGGGTGTAATTAGTTGTAATACTAGGCGTTCCATGACTTTGGAGGGGGAGCAAAGGAGTGTGATGGGGCGGTGCGAGGAGGGTAGCGTGGGGTTTTTGTTGGGTTTGGGGAATGTGATGATGATACCATGCTTCCAAATGTCTGGTATTGTGTTGTGTGAATAGCTGTAGTTTGATATGTTAGTGAGTGCTTTTATGCCTTGTGGTCCCAGGTGTCTGAGGTGTATGTTGCTTATGTTGTCTAGGCCACAGGCGGGTGAGTGCTTGAGATTGTTGATGATTTGCTTTGTCTGGTGATTGGTGAAGGGTGTATAGTCAGGGTCTGTGGGGAATTGTCTCTTACGTCGGATGACACGTCGGTCGTCTTTGTGAGGTTTTAGGTGGCTGACATGTGAGAAGTGATTGATGAGAGTGTTTGCTTGTTGTTTACATGAAGGAGTAGAGTCTGTTGTTGTGATTGCAGCATGTGATTGTGTTATGTTGCTGTTGGAAAGTGTGATGCTGTTTAGTGTTTTGTAGAGTTTTTTGTGGTTTGTTTTGTGATCAAGTGTTTGTAGGAAGTTATTCCAATTTAGTTTTTATTGTTCTTGTATTTTGTTGTTAGTTTGGGTGTTGAGTGCTTGAATTTGTTGTGTGATGTCTTGTGTGTGGGGTGCTGGGGAGTGTTTCAGTATGTCGCCTTGTCTGATGAGGTTTTGAATTTCTGGTGTGAAGTTGGGGTTGTGTCTTTTTTTGTTACCTCTTGGAATGTGTTTCTTGTCAGCGTTTTGGATAGGTTTATTGAGTATGTGTACAAAATTGTTGATGTTAGTGATGGGTGTACTGTTTAGAGTTGTGAAGTGTTGTTCTGTCTCATTTGTGAATGCTTCCCAGTTAGCTCTTTTATAATAATTGGTGTATGTGTGTTTGTGGCTAGCTGGGGTGAGTCTGGTTTTGGTGGTGATAATGATCGGGAGGTGGTCCGAGCCTAAGGTTCTGACCACCCTCCAGGATGTTGTGGGGGCGAGTTCTGGGGAGCAAAAGGTGATGTCTGGAGATGATGGGTTATAGAGGGCTTGGTGAGGAATATGGGTATGTTGATGGATGTCGTTAAGGATGATGAGGTTATCTATTTGGTTTTGTAGTACCAGCCCTCTGTCTGTGTCGGGGTTCTCGACAAACCAGGCCGACGTCTTGGCGTTGAAGTCACCACCCAGGATGAGGTGTGTGTGGGGTGTTTGTGATGTGTTGTAAGTGTGGTCTGTATTCATTTGGTACTGTAGGGGATGTTTGGGGAGGGATGTATGTGTTTATGATGGTTATGTTGGAGGTGTTGCCAGTGCGTATTTTAATTGATTGTATTTCTGTTGTGTTATCATTTGGGGGGAGGAGGGATCCGGTTTGTACACTGGTTACTATGTATGATATTTCTTTGTGTGACAGATTGTAACATGATATGCTAATTTCACTCTGCAATTAGCACATTCACGTTACATTTGCTCAGGTGCGCACACCTCGCCGATCTTGTTCGGACACCTCGGCTACGTATCTGCAATGATCTGCGATGATCTGCGATGATCGACGAGGAATCGTTCATTCATCGCAAGAATTTGTGCCTTTAAAAAAAAACATATCACCTCGCCGAAGTAAACGCCGAACCATCGCTTGAATCGCCGAAGACGTTGCAGAACATACAGCGAGTTTTCTTTCATCTTCGCATGATTTTGCAAGATATTTTTGAAAATGTGACATGCCTCGCAGAGGTCATCGGCGAAACATCGCTCACTTCGCCGTTAACGTCGCAGAAGGTCGGCGATTGCGTCGCCGACATCTGCGACATCTTCGCCGAGTATAATTTGTCATCTGTTTGAAACGGTCAAAATCGTGAACGTTGCACGTATTCTTGCGAATTTGACAAAACGAAGTCATCGGCGACGAAAATCGTGACTTGTCTCACCAGTGGGAATGGGGCATTGACCGATGATGAAGTTCCGATATGTTACTCTTGGATGGGGACCTTAAATACAATGTCTCAGGCACAGGCCGGATTAACAAGGTATCGGACGAACGTAAGATAGTCGGGATAAGCAACTTTCTTATCTGTCTCTGGTCTTTGAAAGAGGTTCAAGGGACTTGGGCGGTTTTGAAACCTTTTAGTTAACAATTTTGTTTGGGAGGCCACAGACAATTGTTACCAAGGAGTTATTCTTGCAGAGTCCTCAATTAAGAGTTTCTCGCATAATCCCTTCTAACATAGCAAGATCTTTCTGTCCTAGATCAAGTTTGAGGTATTAGTGTCCACTATTCTAATTTAGTCACTGTTGGAAAGGCGGGTTTTTCCTGCTTCAACAACCACTAAATTACAACAGAAAACGTACTCGGATGGATAACCATTGAATCTGGGAGTCCAGAATCCAATGTGTCATTCAAAAGGAGTTACTACTACACTCTATGATTGCTTGTAAACCCAAGTAGAAGAGGACACACTACAATGCGTTTAAAAGACAATCAATAATTGGTAAATTAGTTATTTGTAGATATGATATTACCTTTCGGGAGTCCGGGTATAATAAAATATTCACAAAAGGTTAATTTACCTACTCACAGATTTCACAGACTACGGGGTGCCGAATTATCAGGGATCTTGAGGGACGGAGTATACTAGACTACAAGCAGAGCGGTAGGCCGTTAATTTGAGAGCTAATAATGAACTGGCCGAGCTTTGTCTCGGTGGGAGCATTTATAGGTTTGGTCAAAGGGGGGGAGAATGTTCTAGAACTATTGGATGTTGGGGGTCAGGCAGAAGTTAATTTATTCTTTTTTAACTTAGGGGGGTAGTGAAAGAGGTCTTTTTCTCTTCAGTATGTAGTCCGTAATATAATTGGTTATTGTGGACATCTTTACTCTAGTACAAGTTACTATTAGAGTGGTATAGAGTAGGATTTGGTTAAGGGGGCCACTACTTTACTGGGTGCCGTACTGGCCCATGCTGGAAGGCATTATTCATCATTGCACATAAGTATCCTTCTCTGGTCTAGCTGAAATGCTATTAGGAATCTAAGACTGGTTAATGGGTATTTTGGGTTTGGTTAAGGATGGGATAGGATAGCATTTTGGCAGGTAACTAGAACTTTTAGTTCGTTTTAGGTTGGAGGCTCACCTGGTGTTTGGCAGGAATTTGGTTGGCCCGTCTGGGTCAGTGTATACCTACGCGGGGAAAAACGCGCAGGTTGGGGGGTTGGTGGGGTCCTCTTGGGACCCCATGCCGCACCTTTAATACTGCGGCATGGAGTTCTTTACGTTAATTGGGTTGTGATATGATTTTAGGTTGTCATGAGATACACTTTTAGTTATGGTTGATCATTGAATCTAGTTTTCACTTACGAGATTCACTCATGGGGGTTAGGAATAGTGGTTTTGTTAACGTGCAAGTCAGGGGGGGAAAACACACTCTTAAGGGGGTTCGAGGTGGTTGCCCTAGCCTCGTGCTGTCTGTCCTTCTGGGTCAAGTTGCGAGTTTGGCTATACATGTTAGAGGATAGTTAATGGAGGTAACAAGGATAGGGTTTTACCTTCTACTTACTGAGGCTTGAGAACGAACTGAATCGGCACTTTATAACATCCTTATGGACGTCTTTGCAGGTGGAGGGTTGTGTTTTGGGGGGCGCCTGGTGTGAGGCTAGGTCTCGGGTGTCTCTCGTGAACTTTGACATTGACCCTTAACACTCTGGGCATAGGGGTGGCATTTCCCTACGATGAAAACAGGTATAGTGGTGTCTGAGGGAAGAAGTGACAGGGTGACTCAAAAGGTTACAACTGGGCACAGGGTCACGAAGAAGAGGAATGTGTATTGTATACTAGAAGATGGTGATTGACAAGACGTATAACAGGTGTGGAAAGAAATGGAAGAGAGAACAAAAATCGTGGATAAAGATAGTTATCCCAAAATGAATACTTGCATAAATGACGGTATTATAGCCGTCGTCATATTAAGATGATGGAACCTGGTTGTTACGCACTTGACACAACACAACAAGGGGACTACCGCTTCGTCATATTAATATCGGTATGGCATAACTCTGGCTTAACTACATATACACTTAGTTGCTAGAAGGGAACAACTGGGCATGGGGGCTACATATATCTATACTCGTAATGTAGAGAGATACTAGGTGTCTTTCCTGCATCTCTCTCTTGAGATGGTCGTATGCAGATTGGTCATAATTAAACATATATAAATCAACAGATATAAAAAATACAATAACTGGGTATAGGGTTATCGTGTGCATAGAGTCGTGGTTAAATTATTTTGTCGGTAGTACAACTGGGGAGAATCATATTTGACACTGGTAGAATTATATGTTGTTGTTGTTGTTGTTGTTCCCCAAGCTGCCTGGCCGTACAGCCCCAAGGCCCCGAGCAATTCCAAGGCCATAACCGAGCGCCCCCACAGAACCCTCCCTGCCGACCACAATAAAGCCTGGGTGACCGAAGCCACTCCATGGCGGGGAGCTGAGGAGGGTGCGGAAACACCCGGGAAACCAAAGCCCCACCCAGGGCCCTGTGCCCCTCAGCAATTATGAAGAGAAACTTGAGGGGCAAGGGAAAAATGTTACGCTTTGGCTTCCAATCTTGGTAGATTGGGAGGTCAATCCACGGAAAAGACGCCGTCACTTGAGATCTAGAAAATATATAAGTTAAAGGAACAGTCAGAGTAAGCTATGGGTATGGCAGAGATCGCTCAGTTCTCACTCTGATAGACCAGCCCATCACCAGGTAGAATTATATTATTTACCTTAGTATGATTATGTGTGTGGTATATAGGTGCTGTGGATGTTAAAAAGGTTGGGAGTAAATCACTCTTGGCCGACGTGCCTTTGGGATCCTTTGCTTTCCTGCCGTGTTGGTGTCGGTCTCCTGGTCCATCCGGGCGACCCTCCGTTGAATGACAGGTGTGGCGGCGTCCTTTGATCCTGTGTGCGTCTTCTTCTTTCTCCTCTGGCTGTTGGGTCCCTTCGTGTCGGTCGGCTTTCGCTCTGGTTCTTTCGGGAGTGTTACTGGATTGCTGCTTGGGAGAGTGGTGGGGGAAATCCTTTCTGGGGGTATTTTACTTCCCTCCCCTTCGTTATAGGCTCTTCCCCGAGCCTCAAGTGTGAAGGAGAGAGAGTCTCCTTGGTGGTGGGTCATTGGTAATGTATAGAGGAGTTCCCACCAATCGATGGAGCGGGAATCCGGTGTCTTGTGGGGGTCGATGGTCAACTGAAGGAAGGACATCGTGGCATTTATGATGGCGGCCGTTAGGGCTTCGTGCTGGAATCGAATGCGGACCAGTTGTCCTGAGTCCGTAGAGATTTTGATTCTCTTTATGAAGGGTGTTGGCGAAATTATAGTGGCTGGTTGGTTAGGTAGAGTGGAAGAGGTCGATGTGAAGACGGTGGGGCCTGGGTAGTGAGTGACGTTAGAGGCAGGGTGCGTGGACAGGTCATACCTCTCTGCGGACGTAGAGGTACCAGGTGGCTGTGTAGCTGGGGGGTTGACCGGGTGTCGTGTCAATGTGTGTGGTGAGGGGTAAATATTGGCGATTCTTAGCATGGGTGTGTGTGTTGGGTGGATTGTTGGAGATGTTGTGGACTTTTCTATGTTAATTTCGAGAATGGGAGAAACCCGGACAGGTCGGGTGAGTAAACGTCCTGATTTAGTTTATATGGTGTGGCGGGTTTTGATTTCGGGGTTTGAGTCACTGAATGATGTCCTGTATCATGGCGGCTTTGGGTTGGGGGTGCGAGGAGGTGAGGTGGGGGTTGTGGTAGTTGAAGTATTTGTTGTTGATGAGGTAGGCATGTTGTGGTGTTTACTTGCGGAAGGAGGAAGGGTGGAAGGAAAAGGGGATAATGAGGGGGGTGCAAATCGAGTTGGTAAGGAAAATGAAAGTTGGTGGTCATTGTGGAGGAGCTGGTTGTTCTGTTATCGATGATGGTTGTTGGCTTGCTGATGGCATAATCATGGTCTATGATGTTGGGGGGGTTTGGGTGGTCTGGTAGGGAAGACATGGGAGATGTGGATGTTGATGAGTTCGGTTGTGGACTGGGGGTGGAGTGGGGGGGAGATGGAGATTGTGAGGAAACTAGAGGTTTTCTGATGGAGGGGATGGGTTTTTTTTTTTTGAGATGGGTGGGGAGGGAGGGGGTATTGGTTTGCAGGTGGGGGTTTTCTGGTTGAGGTAGAAGGTGAGGTTGAAGAGGATTGTTGCGATGGAGGGGGGTAATTTTTGTAAGCGTTTGGTTAGATGTGGTTTTGCAGGGTAGGTTTTGTAAGATACTCATGGACGTAATTGGTAACGGTTTGTGGTTTGTGAGCGTTTGTGAGGTATGTGTTTTGTTTGTTGAGGCTTGTTGTCCGAGGTGGAAGATACAGGTATGATAGGGATGGGGGGGATGGGGGGGTGTTACTCCAGGGGAAAATGCGGAAGGGGGAGGGGTTCGGGGTGTGTGTTGGCGAAAAGTAGGGGGAGGTGGTGTAGGAGGTTTTGGTTGTGATGGAATGTTGGTTGGAGAGGTGGGGTTGAACAAGGAAGGCGGTTGAGTGCAGGGGGTTGTTAACTCAGAGTCGGGGTTGGTAGGGGGAATACTATCTTCTTTAGTTAGGGGTTTAAAAATTCTAACAAATCTATTTCTGTAGGTGCGAGTCTCGCCGTGATAATTAATGGTGGTTTGATAGGCATTTGGGATTTGGGTGACCGTATAAGGTCCGACATATCTCGGGCCTAATTTATTGATGACTGGAAGCTTGGCCACCATCACGGTATCGTGAATGGCGAAGGGGTTCTGATCAAGGGTGTTGTCGTGTTTAGTGTCTTGGCAGTTTTGGGCGGTGCGTAGGGTGTTCTTTAGTTGTTGCAAAGGGTCAATTTGGGGTTGAGTGGTGGAGGGTTGTGCTTGGTGATGAAATGGTAAAAAGAGGGGGGCTACTCCGTACACACGTTCATGGGGGGAAATTCCATCTTCTTTGGGGCAGGTATTCATACCCCACTGGATCATTTTTAATTGAGAGGGCCAGTCGGAGGTGTCTAAAGCAATCATACGGGTACGTAATTGGTTGTTAATCGTACGGTGACTACTCTCGCACACAGCGTTGCCTTGCGGCCAGTAAGGGGAGGAGTGTTTAATTTTGAGTCCGCACTGTTTTGCAAATTCTTCCCAAACTTGACCACTAAATTCGGGAGCGTTGTCTGATAATATAGCCGAAAATGGGAAAAATATCTGTGGCGAGGAGTGTAGCAACTGTGGTGGCAGTGTGATCTTTTGTGGGGCAAGCTATGAGGAATTTGGAGTAAATGTCAACAAACGTGACAATATAACGTTTGCCGGCGCTAACAGGGAAAGGTCCCATTACATCAAGGGAAAGTATCTGGAACGGTTTCTGAGCGGAAATGGTGCCAGCTGGTCCTGCTGTGCGGCATTGGTCCTTACCTAATGCACAGGGTTTGCATGCTTCTGTCACCTGCTTAGCAATCCCGGACGGGTTGGGTGTCCAATACTGGTCCCGGAAGATCTTGAGCATCTTCTTTTGACCGAGATGAATTCCGTTCTCTTCATGAATGGCAGTCATGTACTCTTGGGCGACTGTGGGTTCGACGACTATATGGCCGGATTCCGTGGCGAATTGATCTCCCCATCGTGTCAATTTCGAGAATATATGTTTGGGCATCCAAGTTGGCTTGATTCTTCTTTCCCAGGATTGCAGAAGTGAAACAGCTGGTTTGGGTAGGTCCTGAATTACGGACGTGTGGATAAAATCTGTTTGCTGTAAGGCGGCCAAGTTGGTGGGGGGATCTTCTGGTACAGGAAGATGGGAGAGGGCGTCAGCATTTGTGTGGAGTTTCCCTGGTCGATACTGTATCGTGAAGTCATATTCTTCGAGCGTTTCCCTCCATCGTACTAGTAATGCTGAATTGGTTTCGCATTTCCGTAGCCATTGCAAAGATTGGTGGTCGGTAATAATGTCCAGTTTCACTCCTAGGACAAAGGACCGGAAATGGTTGAGGGCCCAAATGACTCCGAGACATTCACGTTTGGTGGCAGCATAATTTTGTTGAGCTAGATTTAAAGTAGAACTAGCATAGGCAATGACGTGCTCTTTTCCCTCCTGGACTTGGGCGAGAACGGCTCCGATGGCGTATCAGGATACGTCCGTGTAGAGATGAAAAGGTTGCTGGTAGTCGGGAAACGATAAAGTAGGTTCTTGCACTAGTTTTTCTTTCAACTTCTCGAATGCTGCATTTCTCTCAGGTGTCCAAGAAAATACTGTGTCCTTATGGGTGAGTTGATGCAGTGGGCGGGCTATTTCGGCGAAGTGTGGGACGAAATGTCTGTAATAGGTGGCTAATCCCAGAAACGAGCGGACTCCTTTTACTGTGGTGGGGGGTTGTTGGTTATGGATGGCAGATAGTTTCTTGGGGTCGGGGTAAATTCCTTGGTCGGATATTACGTGACCTAAAAAGTCAACAGTGTTCCTTGCCATTTCACATTTTGAGGGTTTGAGTTTTAGTCCGGCTTTTCTTATTCGTTGTAGTACTTGCTTCAATCGACGTAGGTGTTCCTTCCAGGTACCGGAGTAGACTATTACGTCATCCAAGTAGGCGAGGCAGGTTTCCCAAGTTAAACCTTTTAGTACTGATTCCATCAGGCGGGAGAAGGTGGCAGGGCCGTTGCAGAGGCCAAATGGTAGTACATTAAATTCGTACAAGTGACCGCCGCTGGTGGAGAATGCTGTCTTCTGTTGATCTTCTGGTTTTATGGGAACTTACCAATACCCGGCTTGAAGGTCCAACGTGGTGAACCATTTTTAGCTGTGGAGTGAGTTGAGGGAGTCGTCGATACGTGGAAGAGGGGTGGCTTCTTTGATCGTTGCATCGTTCAATCGGCGATAGTCCACGCAGAATCGAGTGGACTCATCCTTCTTTTTCACCAGTACCACTGGGGAGGACCAGGGGCTGATGGAGGGAGTAGCAATGCCTGCATCCAGCATGTCTTGCACTTGTTGCTCTTCTTCTTGCCGCTGAAGAGGGTTCTTCCTGCGGGAGGGCTGATGCAAGGGCGGTCCTGTGGTGTTTATGGCTTGTTGTTCTAGGTTGGTCTTTCCGATTTCGGTGGGGGTTTGGGCAAAGACGTCGCTAAACTCTAGCAATAGGGAATAGATTTGTTGTTTTTGTTGGCATGAAAGGGATTTGGGAATGTAGGGTAATTTTAAACTATTGGGGGCATTGGTGGAATGGCTAGGTATGGCTAGGTCATCAAAAGTCTCTAGGTCTCCGATAATGAGGCCCTTGGGTAAAGTGAGTACCTCTTCGGAGATATTGGCTATTAATATGCTATTGGTTTGTGAGGAGATGATTGCGGGCTGAATGAGGCAGCGGTCCTGATTGATTGACATATTAGTGGGAGTCAAGATCATGGAGTTCTGAGGAATTTGGCGGAGGTTAACCCGTTTCTGATGGTTAGGGGGAATATTGCATTTATCTTGGATGACAACATTGGGAGTGCAGTTTAAAGGGGGTTCTGGCATGTGATTTGTTTTAGGGTGTGTGGGCATGTTTGTTTTCTGTGTGTCAGGGTTAGGCATATAAAACGCAGAGGGGAGGGGTACCTGCGAAATTTCGGCTGCTGTTGGGAGAATGGGAAACATAGAAAATGGGATTTCAGAGGGGGGCATGCGTAATTTGGGTGGTTCATGTACATTCATTTGATCATTGGATAGGGCTTGCATAGGACATTTATCAGGGTGACCTGGAAAGAAGGTGGCACGGAAAGTCGCACAGGATGGTCAATGTCATTGGGAGTATTTAGCAAAACATTTAAAGAAGGGTGCACAGCATTTTCTGAAATAGTTGTAGTAGAATATGGGCTAGTAGGATGGGCATTACACAAGGATATGGGTTTTTCTCCTTCAGCTTTCATGGGGGTAGTGGCTGTCTTTAGGTTTTACGGAGGTCTTGTGGGCATGATTTTTGGGGGTTTCAATTTTGTTTAGGTGTTTGTTCTTAGGGGGTATTTTGTGATTGTTCTGGGAAAAGTTTTCTTTACCCCCAGACGAGGGTTGAGAAGGCTGAGGTTTTGAGGGGGCTATTTTACTCTGGCTCTGGGGATTGAGAGGCTGATTCACACTCTTGTGATTCAGGGTGCAACAGGATTGTCGAATGGACTTCTTCTTGGTTGAACTTATTAACCCTTATTTAGCGGCGAGCAACATAAGTCGAGTTAAATAAAGCTGGACTATGTGGCGGCGCTCGACATAACTCGAGTGGCAATTTCAGCACGTAATGTGGCTGAGAGAGAGAGACAAGTGGTGGCAGGAGACTAGCGAGCGTATGACTGCTCCAGACCACCGCGGCGAACCTACTGACACAAATCTCAGCTCCCTCCTCCCTCTCTCACTCGCTACATACTCAATTATGTACTGAAAGTACCGAATTACCTGCTTTTTGCACTCGCGTTGCACGGTTATTGCAAGAAAACTATCCATCATACAAGGATCGTTATGGTGTCATTCGAAAGCTCTGTTTATGCCCTTTCAGGGATAGGTACTTGTTTTACGTTCTGGGTCTTATTTAGGCATGAAAATGATCACGTAAACAGCCCTATTTTGGCTAAAAACACCCCGCTGTGCGGTACACATAAATAAACCGCATAGGCCGCTCGTAAGGTGTTAACTCAGATTTTTTTTTTTTTTATTTGGGTTTGTTTTTTGTTTTTTAAAGAGATAAGTCGTTGGCCGCAATCAACTTGGGCCTGGAGTTTCTGGAGGAGGAGAAGTCCTAAATATCCATCGTAATGCTGACAATCGGATGGAAAAACTATGAATGAATGGTAGCAATTGGCATGGGGGCAGGAGTAGTCACGCTTAGAGGTTGTGTTTCACCCCGGATTTGCAAGGGAGTATCTCCGGCACTGATTAATTTGGATTTAGTGGGCAACAGTGCCCCAAATTTGCGGTGATGTTTGTAAAAGAAGGAATTGAACAAACATGATCTAGAGGCGCCAGTGTCGATCAATAATCGGACAGGGATGTCCTTAATCTTGGCGAGATGATAAATGGGGGTAGTTTTGTCATTGAGGGCGTCCCCCGCTGAGGCCATCGTGGGCGGGGGAGATTCTAAAAATCCTGGGGGTCTATTTCTGACTCTTCCAGGATTTCTTCTGTAGCTTCAGGGCTCATGAGGTGAGCAATATCTTCCTGCTCAAAATCCTCGACATCCTCTTCCTCAACAAACTCCTCCTCATTTACTGAAATGCAAGGTTGGTTCGATCGGGATTTTGTGGAGTCGCGAATTTCATGAAGGGCACACTTTGAACTACACGCAGGAAAATCATAGGGGTTTATAATGACAAGGGTGGGTTCTTACTTTGACTGACGTTGTAGGCCTTGTTCCTGTTATAGATCCGCCGCAGTGAGTTGAGTTGGAATCCCGGTCTGCTAGGCTGAGGTTTCCCGGAGGTATCGGACGCGGTCAGAGGAACTACTTTGCAAGTACCGGCGGCTGATCAGGTCCTTCAAGGAAAAATCTAATAGAATCTTAATTTCAGGAATTGTTTCCCCGGATTGATGTAGAAAACCGATTCTACAAATTAGCTACCAGTACAAATCGCCGACTAGCCAAACTCTGCAGGGAGGAGGACATCGGCTTTGTCGACACGTGGGATAATTTTTACTATGATAAATCTTTGTTTTCAGGAGATGGTGTACATCTCAATGAAGTAGGAGCTGCACGTCTTGGTCGTCTGCTGAACGATGCAGTCAAGGATTTCCGTTAAAAAAACGGGGTCAACCAGACCCCAGACAGGGTAGTGTAAGTCAAATACGAACTGAAAATTCAAACAATGCACAATCAGTAACATCCAACTCTAATATTCTTAAGGTGTTTTATGTAAATGCTCGTAGTATACGCAATCAATTTTCAGATCTAGAGGAAATCGTGTTTACAGAACATTATGATATAATCGGCATTACAGAATCCTGGTTAAATACGGAAGACAGAGACTTTTTAGCCGAATATACGCTTCCTGGTTATACAATGTTTGAGAAAAGTCGGATCAATAGAAATGGAGGAGGAGTTCTGTTTTTTATAAAGGAAAGTCTTAATCCCATCTTAATGTCAAAACCTCAAATTGCGAATATAGACATATCTTACGTACAATTAAATAATAAACGAGGAACTAAAATAACACTAGCTTTATTATACAGACCCCCATCTCATCAGTGCAACTGACAGTTAAATTTATGAACAAATTGCAGAAATAACTAACATACAAGATACCGTAAATCTTGGCGATTTCAACTTACCCGTGACTAAATGGGGCGATATTATTACTTCACACTCTGGACACGACGTCTATGCTAACTTGCAAGAGAGTTAACTTTTTCAATTTGTACAATCTCTGACCCGTGGTAATAATGTGCTTGACCTTGTACTCGCAACAAAAGAAGAATTAATAGAGAATTTGAATGTTGGTGATGAATTCAGTAACAGCGACCATCGTACGATAACTTTCACTTTAAAGTTTACTAGTAACAAATCAAATAGCAGCATTGAGAAAGTCCCTAATTTCAAGAAAGCAAATGTTCATAAACATAAATCAAAGCTTAACCCGTGGAGCCCCGGCTAGTTTTGTAATGTTTGCGCACCAGAACCCGGCCGGTTTTCAAAAAATGGTTTTATTCCAGAAACAATAGCGAATGGGTTAGGAATGAAGGAAAAACCACGAAAAACCGCTCAAAAAGCTTAAAAAATGGTCCTACAGAGCCCCGAAAACGGATTTTACAAGAGTAAAAAATTGAAGGCAATTATCCCAAAAAAACAGGTTATTGCGCGCTCGCGCGCACGCACGTGGACTTTGAGAGTTTTCAACCATCGGCACGGTTGCGTGGGATACGTACACAGTTCCCTTACATATCTGAGCCCTCTTGAGTGGCTACACCTGAGGTTACGGTCGGCGCAATTAGGGTGACGCGTCAGGCGCGTCTCTGGGGCTGTGCGTTACATACATCGCCGACGCGTCAGACGCGTCGCTGGGGCTGTACGGGTTAAAGAAACTGACTGGAGCTTTCTGACTAACAATAACGACATAAATACATCTTGGGAGTGTTTCACAACCACTTACCTTAAGGCAGTGCAAGACTGCATACCATCGAAAATACGGCGTCCAGGCCATAATGATAAGCCCAAATGGTGGAATAAAGATATTTCAGACTGTCTGCTTGCTAAAAAATTTGCTAATGATAGATTAAAATCCTCACAAAATGAAGAAGAACGGGTTAAATTTGTAGAGCTACGACCCAAAGCCAAAACGTTAATTAAGCAAAGTAAAAGACCCCGGAATTACAGGTTGCATATCAAAGTAAAATATACCCAAAAGAATGCTATAGCTACATCAGAAAGAAAAAAGTAGTTACTTCAACTGTTGGACCGTTAGTCGATGAAATGGAGAATACACCAAACACGAAGTACAAATGAGTAATACCCTCAATACCTTCTTTGCATCAGTTTTTACAACCGAAGACCTCAGTGATATCCCTACACCATCGCCAATTCAGATTGATAATTCAGATGTTCTAAGCAATATCACCGTTACAGAGAGAGAAGTATTGAATTATTTAGATAAACTCAAGGTAAATAAAACGTCTGGACCTGATACAATCTCGCCTAGAGTTCTAAAGGAAGCTAAGGATGAGCTCTCCAAACCACTGACATTGCTATTCAATGAATCCTTGCAGTCTGGGACTATGCCTGATCAGTGGAAGCTAGCCAACGTAACACCGATATTAAAAAAAGGCAGCAAATCCCTGCCCAGTAACTATCGTCCAATTAGCTTAACCTCAATTGTATGTAAAATGGTAGAAACGGTCATAAGAGACAGACTCGTAAATCACTTAGAGGCAAATAACTTACTTAAAGATACTCAACACGGCTTTCGTAAAAACGTTCCTGTTTAACAAACCTCTTATAGACTTCTTCCACGATATCCTCAACCTCTACGATGAGAGTAAAGCTGTAGATATTATATACCTTGATTTTCAAAAGGCCTTTGACAAAGTTCCCCACAAACGTTTACTGCTAAAACTAAAAGCTCATGGAATACAAGATGGTGTGTTGAAATGGATAGAAAATTGGCTCAGCGACAGAAAGCAAAGAGTAGTCATAAACGGTAAGGCAATCTAAATGGACCAATGTAAGTAGCGGGGTACCCCAGGGATCGGTACTAGGACCAATTCTCTTTCTAATTTACATCAACGACATAGATGACGGTCTCACCTGTACAATTCTCAAAATTTGCTGACGATAGAAAAATTGCAAATAGCGTACTCTCAAAAGAACAAGTTGACGATATGCAACACAAACTAGATAAATTGTCATGTTGGGCCCAAATTTGGCAAATGAGTTTCAATGCGGATAAATGTAAAGTACTACATATCGGATACCTAAATGAGAAAGCAAACTATTCGATGAATGGCACTCCGCTTAAGAATGTAAACAAAGAAACCGATCTGGGAGTAACAATATCGAGTAACCTAAAACCGAGTCAACAATGTTCAGAAGTTGTTAAGAAGGCAAACAAAATAATTGGCTATATAGGCAGGTCATTTGAGCATAAATCCAAAGAAGTTATCCTAACCCTGTACAATTCCTTAGTCCGCCCTCTTCTGGAATACTGCGTTCAATCCTGGTGCCCTTATTACCAAAAAGATATAAACAAGCTAGAACGAGTTCAACGTAGAGTTACCAAAATGATACCTAGCCTAAAGAACAAACCATACGAAGAGCGTCTTAGAGAATTAAATATATTTCCTTTAACCCAGCGCAGATTAAGAGGTGACTTAATTCAAGTGTTCAAAATCATCAAAGGCATCGACAATATGAACTGTAGTAAGTACTTCACTATCGACCAATCTAATTACACGTGGGGAAATGGTTGCAAAATTATTGGTAAATCTTTTAACTCACACGAATCTAAGAATTTCTTCTTCAATCGAGTTGTCAACTTGTGGAATGGGCTTCCCCGAGACGTTATAGACTGCAGCACCGTTGATTCATTTAAACTCCGCTTAGACAAATATCTCGCATCAAACCCGCGACTGACTGCGTTTGTAAATGAATAACTTTATTTTATCTCCCCCTCAGTTACTAACCCATCTGTCCCCTACTAACTTCCTAATCCTGCCACGGACATTAGTTCTAGGGCAGTAGTTCCCTTTCCAATGTTCCCTTACCCACTCTAAACCACTGTTTGGACACTTGATCCTCAGTGTTTTGGAGGACAAGCAGCCTAGAAGGGTCACTAGACCTGTTGTTGCTTGATTTCCTTTGAACTCCTTTGTACTTCTTAGTGATAGGCTGGCTTGGAGTTGGAGTTTTGTGGATGGCGGTAGAGGTTGGTTTATCTAGGGTTCGCAGCATTTTGCGGGTGGTTGGTATACCTCTTTATGGCAGCAATTTCGCCGTTTTCGTGGGTTGTACTGATAGGATTCGTCGGACGGTGATTAGGTCCTTTTGAACCCGACGGGGTCGTGCACAGCAAAATATTCTTTACCTGCTGAGGGAAACACTGAGACTAAATTGACAAGGATTTGCTGCTCTTGTTGAATTCTAGGTAGGGTTGGGAATGAAGATTTGATATGTTGTGAAATGGTGTTCAACGTTGCATCCAAATCACCTTCGTACTTTGTATCTTAAATACAGGTGTGGGCGACGAAGATGCCCAATGAGGGTTTGATAGCTTCAATAACTATGGGCCTGAATTGGTCCCACGTGAGTGCAGGGGTTACCTGTGATGCGACTAGGGAAACGGCTTTTCCCAAGTGCGTAAGTAATACGGCGATTTTCTCTCGATCCGTAGTATACGCCAAATCTAGCACAGGCTTTACAATGTCCATGTATGTTTCTATTTCGTAGGTCTCCCCATCGTATTTCGGAATGGGAATGTGAGAACGGGCTGCCATTTTTCGATGTTATTATGTTTCTATTGCTTAAAAAAAAATGTAATTTAATGAAATCTTCTATCCGAATCAAGAACCACCGCTAGCCGCCAATGTTATGCCCTGAATTTATGAAGGATTAACTTGGTAGGTGGGTTCTACAAGATTGGGTTATAGGATTTCATGCACAGTACACAAACGGAATCATAGAGGGCACAGATAATATCAAAAGAATGGTTTATAATGCAGCTTTATTCTCCTCAACACTAGGCAGAATAATGGTTATATGTGCACAAGAACAATGGTAAATTAGATAAGTCAAATGCGTACTTTGGACTTTTATAATCTCTAGCACTTATCGCAGATTTAGATAAATTTAGGTTGTTGGATAGAACATAATCATTGATATTGGTTCAGGAGTAATTTATCGAGAGGTCTTCCCTAGTGGTTAAGGCCCCATTAATTGCTCTTTCCATTCACATATGCATAGTCTACGTGAGTTGCCAGTTGGGATGTGTGTACATGCTTAGATTGATATGCAGGATTCGAAGTTGCATAATAAATCGTAGGCAGTGTCCACCATTCTTTAACTGTCTTCGTGGCGTAAAATGCATAAGGTGTTGATTTTCGGTGTGAGCATCCTGGGTTCGAATCCACGGACTGCCACATGTGTTTGTAATATTTCATTAATCGATTTTAGGAGTAAGGTTGGTTGTTGGATAGAACATAATAATAGAGACACACTTCCCACTTCCAACGTTCAGGTATTAGTCTTCTGATCACAATTACTTCAACGATATGTCGGGTACGCGAATCACACAGGCTAGGTATCTCGTTATGTTTAAATCTCTGGGAATATGACTCGTATCAAAGATGAAAATATAAGTAATATAGTTGTTCCCAAGAGGGAATAACAGTAGCTAGCTTCACTGGTATGGTATGTTCACTTGTCTAGATAAACACTTAAGACAGAATATCAGTGAGGGCGATTCAGGTTTCTGGTTAACAATCACAATCACTTATTTTAGAATTGCTTTCACTCGAGCCGTAGTCCAAATAATTAAGACTTATTTCTTCGGCGAGGTTAAACCTGGTGACAAGAATAATTACGGGAGTCAGTTCGCCTAGTCTTAGATTCACTGATATACTTTAACACACATTAGCATCGTAATAACTTTCTTCGTAACATCAGAGATAATTGAGACATAATAGAATACACTGTATGGTATAATACATAGTATCGTAGCACTGACCTTTTGAGAGTTAGCACTGTGATGGAGTTTCCTGGTTATCTTGAGTTGGTGATGTCGGGGGTTAACAGCTGCTCTGGGGCCGTCTAAGTTGTCCGGTAGTGTAGAGAAGGTTACAGATGGGTTACTTGCTTAACCGGTGATTGAAGTTCCGATATGTTACTCTTGGATGGGGACCTTAAATACAATGTCTCAGGCACAGGTCGGATTAACAAGGTAATCGGACGAACGTAAGATAGTCGGGAAAAGCAACTTTCTTATCTGTCTCTGGTCTTTGAAAGAGGTTCAAGGGACTCGGGCGGTTTTGAAACCTTTTAGTTAACAATTCTGTTTGGGAGGCCACAGACAATTGTTACCAAGGAGTTATTCTTGCAGAGTCCTCAATTAAGAGTTTCTCGCATAATCCCTTCTAATATAGCAAGATCTTTCTGTCCTAGATCAAGTATGAGTTTGAGGTATTAGTGTCCACTATTCTAATTTAGTCGCTGTTGGAAAGGCGGATTTTTTCCTGCTTCAACAACCACTAAATTACAACAGAAAACGTACTCGGATGGATAACCATTAAATTTGGGTGTACGGAATCCAATGTGTCATTCAAAAGGAGTTACTACTACACTCTATAATTGCTTGTAAACCCAAGTAAAAGAGGACACACTACAATGCGTTTATAAGACAATCAATAATTAGTAAATTAGTTATTTGTAGATACGATATTACCTTTCGGGAGTCCGGGTTTAAACAAATATTCACAAAAGGTTAATTTACCTACTCACAGATTTCACAGACTACAGGGTGCCGAATTATCAGGGATCTTGAGGGACGGAGTATACTAGACTTCAAGCAGAGCGGTAGGCCGTTGATTTGAGAGCTAATAATGAACTGGCCGAGCTTTGTCTCGGTGGGGAGCATTTATAGGTTTGGTCAAAGGGGGGGTGGGGGTAGAATATTCTAGAATTATTTGGATGTTGGGGGTCAGGCAGATGTTAATTTATTCTTTTTTAAATTAGGGGGGTAGCTAAAGAGGTCTTTATCTCTTCAGTATGAAGTCCGTAATATGATTGGTTATGCAGACATCTTTATTCTAGTACAAGTTACTATTAGAGTGGTATAGAGTAGGATTTGGTCAAGGGGGGGCACTACTTTACTGGGCGCCGTACTGGCCCATGCTGGAAGGCATTATTAATCATTACACATAAGTATCCTTCTCTGGTCTAGCTGAAATGCTATTAGGAATCTAGGACTGGTTAAGGGGGATTTTGGGTTTGGTTAAGGATGGGATAGGATAGCATTTTGGCAGGTAACTAGAACTTTTAGTTCGTTTTAGGTTGGAGGCTCACCTGGTGTTTGGCAAGAATTTGGTTGTCCCGTCTGGGTCAGTGTATACCTACGCGGGAAAAAACGCACAGGTCGAGGGGTTGGTGGGGTCCCCTGGGCTAGGGGGGCTTGCTGCACCTTAAATACTGCGGCATGGAGTTCTTTACGTTAATGGGGTTGTGATATGATTTTAGGTTGTCATGAGATACACTTTTAGTTATGGTTGATCATTGAATCTAGTGTTCACTTACGTGGATCACTCATGGGGGTTAGGAATAGTGGTTTTGTTAACGTGCAAGTCAGGGGGGGAAAACACACTCTTAAGGGGGTCCGAGGTGGTTGCCCTAGCCTCACGCTGTCTGTCCTGGGTCAAGTTGCGAGTTTGGCTATACATATTAGAGGATCGTTAATGGAGGTAACAAGGATAGGGTTTTACCTTCTACTTATTGGGGCTTGGGAACGAACTGAATCGGCACTTTATAACATCCTTATGGACGTCTTTGCAGGTGGAGGGTTGTGTTTTGGGGGGTGCCTGGTGTGAGGCTAGCTCGCGGGTGTCTCTCGTGAACTTTGACATTGACCCTTAACACTCTGGGCATAGGGGTGGCATTTCCCTACGATGAAAACAGGTATAGTGGTGTCTGAGGGAAGAAGTGACAGGGTGACTCAAAAGGTTACAACTGGGCACGGGGTCACGAAGCAGAGGAATGTGTATTGTATACTAGAAGATGGTGATTGACAAGACGTATAACAGGTGTGGAAAGAAATGGAAGAGAGAACAAAAATCGTGGATAAAGATAGTTATCCCAAAATGAATACATGCATAAATGACGGTATTATAGCCGTCGTCGTATTAAGATGATGGGACCTGGTTGTTACGCACTTGACACAACACAACAAGGGACTACAGCTTCGTCATATTAATATCGGTATGGCATAACTCTGGCTAAACTACATATACACTTAGTTGCTAGAAGGGAACAACTGGGCATGGGGGCTACATATATCTGTACTCGTAATGTAATACTAGGTGTCTTTCCTGCATCTCTCTCTTGAGATGGTCGTATGCAGATTGGTCATAATTAAACATAAAAATCAATACAATAACTGGGCATAGGGTTATCGTGTGCATAGAGTCGTGGTTAAATTATTTGGTCGGTATTACAACTGGGGGGAATCATATTTGACACTGGTAGAATTATATTATTTACCTTAGTATGATTATGTGTGTGATATATAGGTGCTGTGGATGTTAAAATGGTTGGGAGTAAATCACTCTTGGTCGACGTGCCTTTGGGATCCTTTGCTTGCCTGCTGTGTTGGTGTCGGTCTCCTGGTCTATCCGGGCGACCCTCCGTTGAATGACAGGTGTGGCGGCGTCCTTTGATCCTGTGTGTGTCTTCTTCTTTCTCCTCTGGCTGTTGGGTCCCTTCGTGTCGGTCGGCTTTCGCTCTGGTTCTTTCAGGATTGTTACTGGGTTGCTGCTTGGGAGAGTGGTGGGGGAAATCCTTTTTGGGGGTATTTAAGGTGAATGAGAGGTGCGGACGCTAAAATATCAATGAGGCCCAAGTGGTGAGAATTGGTGCTACACTTTGGTACATTTGTGTGAGTTTGAGCGTCCTTTAACTTGAGTTGTGGCATCATGTGATGAGGGGAGGGGTGGAATGTGATATAATTAATGGAAGAGTGGGACTTCAGTGGGGATAGGTTTATACAGGTTTCTAGAAAATGAAGATGTAGAGGAGTGAGGTGATGCAGGGCAGGGAGGTGCGGATAAGGAAGGGGTGGAATAGGAGGAGGTGGGGAAGCTGTCAAGTTGGAAGCTGGAAGGTGTTAGCTGTCGAGGAGGAATAGGTGGAGGAGTAAGAACACAAGGAGGGACAGGTGAGGTGGAAGGGCGAATAGTTAAGGGGATGGTAGTGGAATATTTTCTGGTGATAGTTGGCTAGGTTGACTGGAGGGGTAGGGACATCGAGGTGGGGCTAGGTGAGTAGGAAGAGGGGTAGAGAGACAGTGGAATAGTAAGAATTGGACAAGGAAGGGCAGGTATGGGAGGGGGGAATGGTTAGGCGAAAAAGTGTCAGAAGAAGAGGTAGATGACATGGGTTTACTTTATCTAGAGGTAGAGGAGGGGGGGGATGTTTGCTGGCTGACGGATTTGGATAGAGGTTTGATTTGGGGGGATTTACGTCGCACAGGTATTTAGCTTTAGTTCGGTAAGATGATGAGGGTGGCTTGGTAGAGGTAGAAGGTTTAGGCAAAGATTATAAACGTTTGGGAAGAGAGGGGGAGCCAGCGAGTTTGGGTTTGGTATAGGTGGAGAGAGAGGAAGGAGGAGACTGATCAGGAACAGAGGGGGGTCACAAATAAGGATGGGGGTTGTTTCTGAAGTGACGCAAGGTGAATGTCTGGGGGTAAGTGTAAAGCCGGGAGAGGGGGGATGTATGAGAAGATATAGTGGCGGTTGATAGTTTTGTTTGCGAACTAGAGATGCTTTCGTGACGTGATCAGTTTAAACATTAAAAAGTAAGTTTGAGATGATTGATCGTGTTTCGAATTATCAGGATTAATAGCAGGTTCAGAGGAAAAAGGTTTGTATATTCTTACATAACGGTTGCGATAAATTCTAGACTTGCCATGATAGTTTATTATGACCTGGAACGGGTTCTGGACTTTCGTGATGGTGTAAGGACCGATGTAATGGGGGTCTAGCTTATTTGTAATGGGTAATTTGGCAATCATTACTTGATCCCCGATTGTAAAGATATTCTGGTGGTGAGGCATCCTTCTATAGATCTTGGCAAGTCTGGTGTAGATGGTTCTTGAGGTGTTTCAGAGGGTCTTTTTAGAGATATGCAGAGTCGTTGGTGGTTGGGCAAGGTGACGGACGGGTATCAATTGAGGCGCTTCTCCAAATATTTTTCGTGGGGGGTAATGCCGTCGACGTTCGGGCAAGTATTCGTACCCCACTGTATGATCTTTACTTGCGCAGGCACAGTCGTTGGAGTTGAGGGCAAGGAGTCTGGTCCTAATTTGGTTTGCTATGCTTTTATGACTGAGCTCGCAAAACAGCGTTTCCTTGAGGCCAACATGCTGAGGAGTGTGATATTTGGTACCCGAAGATGTTAGATACTTGTGTCCAAATCTGGCCAGAGAATTCGGCAATCTTGATAGGGCATCTGTTGTGGTGTGTAGTTTGCCCGGTCTGTAGAGGAAAAAACGAAAATGGTTGAGGGCCCATACAGCTCCCAGGCACTCACGTTTGGTGGCAGCATAATTCTTCTGTGCTTCATTGAGTGTTGAGCTTGCACAGACGATAATGTGTTCCCGTCAGTCTTGAACTTGGCTGAGTACGGTTGCGATGGCTATGAGGGAGACGTCGGTGTACAGACGGAAGGATTGAGTATAGTCAGGGAAAGCAGGCTGTTGGGGCTTTTGTACTATTTTTTTTGTTAATTTCTGGAAGGCTTGATGACGTTCTGGCCAGTCCATCGGCATGGTTCGTCTTTAATTTGGTTAACATGTGTAAAGGCTTGGCGATGGCAGCAAAATTCTTGAACGCCAAAACAAACAATTAGTAGGTTGCCATAGCCTAGGAAAGATCGAACTCCCTTTACCGTCCCGTTGGTGGTGGTGTGGGCGGCAAAAGTAGCCAAATAAGCCACATAATATTTGTCACGCTATATCGAATATCTAACTATAAATGTCCTTCTGTGTTGTAATTTTACCACCTGCATGTAATTCTGTGTGTGTCTGTACAGTATGTGTAAATTTATGTCCTGCCCAGTTTGAGGATTGAGGTCCACAAAATAGCTAGTCAAACCCAGTAAAAATCCTGGATATAACAAAAAGTTATAATGTGTATACCTCACATGCCCCAGCCAGAAGATTTTCCAATTGATTTTGGAAAAGGTTAACCTGATTGGGTTCGATCTAGGTTAGATTCTGGGTTTGGGCTGGCGGGGGGTACCCTACCACTGGAAATTACTGTAAGTGGTCATTTTATGAATAACGATATCTGGGACCCTGCAAAGATTTGCAAGTGAGTAACACCCTTACGAGCGGCCTAGGCAGGTAACCCTTCTACTACATTGCCAAGTGGGGGGTTTTACCCTAAACGAGCTTATTTCCGTGCTCCTGTTTTCATGCATAAACAAGAAGCCAGAGCGTAATACAATTATGTATCCCTGAAATGGCCTTAAATTCCGCTTTCCAAATGACACCAGAACCACCTCCTCCTACCGACCAACGCGTTTCTCTTGCAACGATCCGTGCAAGACGAAGGAAAAATCCCTAAAATACGGTAATTTCTTGACATAATTACCCCTGTGTAGTGAGGGTAGGGTAGGGTGGATGTGTGTGGAGGTAAACGTCAGTAGGCCCGCGGGACCCGTTGGGCGAACTGTCAGAGCTCGGACCCCCTACGCTCCAGCCAACCGCTCGTCTCTCTCCTCAGAGGCAATATTGCTCCAAAATTACACACAGGAACTTAAGTCGGTTCCACCCGCCACATAGTCCTTTCTTCTCTAGCCCGACTTAAGTCCACCCCCGCCAAACAAGGGTTAAAGTGGTTACCTCATGAGCTGATCTAGGTCAGCTTTGAGGGGCTAATTAATTGTGGCTGGCAGCTGTACCCCACCACTGGCAAATTACGGGAAGTGGCCATTCATGATATCCTGGGGGGGGGGGGGGGACCCTGCATAAGATTTTGGCCAAGTGATTTGAAGTGGTTAACCTCATGAGCTGACTCTTACTGTAGGTCACTTCTCGGGGTTTTGCAATTTTTGGGCGTGGCTGGGGGGGGGGGGGGGGTACCCCACCACTGGAATTTAAGGATAGTGGTCATTCCGCTAGTGTGTTTCACTCTGCTTTTACGCATGGGGTTAAAGGCTAAACGGTAGGAAGAAGGAAAGGAAACACGTATTTTGAACGAATAGGCAGTTGAGAAAGGGATGAAAAAGGGGGGAAATCGGTAATTTGGGACCACTGCAGAAGATTTTGCAGTTGATTTGAAGTGGTTCCCTCATGAGCTGATATAGGTCAGCTTTGAGGGGCTAATTACTGGGGGCTGGCAGGTGCAACCCACCAATTGAAAATTACTGTCATCAACCATGTTTCATACATTGGGTTATGGCATGCCAATTACAGTTATTTAGGATGGGGTTACTGTGCACAGCTGATCTAGATCATATTTGGAGTGGATATAATACACTCTCCTGGACACATCCACCACAGTACGCCTGCCAGTCGTCCAGTTCCATCCATTAGCATAACTAGTTGATACTTTGGTGGGAAAGACAATTGGTTACCTTTCCAGCGTAAACTCGACCCCCCCGGGCTCACTGGTCTAGTATATTGACATCAACGTAAATTGAATTAAGGTGTCTTATCACGCTTGCAATCTCAAGGGACACTCTTAAACAGGGAGCTTTGCGTGTTTATTTCTTTTCAACAAAAGACCTAAAAATGTGCCATCTGAATTTCCAGACAAAATATGCTCGTTTTGTAATTAGCTCAATTATTAGTTATATATACCGTTTTTTTCAATCACCCAGTCAAAATAACCTTACAAAATGCCTACCGCAGTATGGGGCTACATCATTCTCCAATTTCAACCGGATGACTGTTGGGCATACTTTCGGGCTGGCAGTGTTACTGTTCTAATTTGATTTCACAACATTTGTTATCAATTTCGTTCAACCAGTGAATTATTTGGTAGTTCCCCTATGTCTTAATAATCCTGATACTGAGCCAGAATCTGGATTATTTGAACAATTATGCCCCTTTCCAACTGATGCTAATTTCATATGATTTTCGTCGCTGAGGACGTAGTTTTGTCCATTTCGCACCAAATTTGTGCGACGTCAAAGAATTTGACACTTACAAACCGATGACAAATTATACTACGGCGACGATGTTTACGATGAATGCGACGCAATCGTCGCCATTCTGCCACGTTATCGGCAAAGTGCGCGATGGTTTGCTGATGACCTCGGCGAGGAATGTCACATTTTCAAACATATATTGCGAAGTATGCGGAGGGGTGTGAAGAAAAAATAGCCGTCTGTTCTGAGAAGCTCTTCGGCGAATCAAGCGATTGGTTCAGCGGTGACCTCGGCGAGATTATCCAAATTTTGTTTTTCATCCTGCAAGGAATGAACGATTACTCGTCGATTATCAGCAACA
>CM064507.1:17454312-17469312 GCA_032716605.1 Paralithodes platypus
AACTGCAATGCACTGATTCTAAACACCCGAGCGAAAGTGTAAGAACCAGTACTGTACAGTCTCTTCTACGGGGGGTACGGGATTAATTCAGGAGCCCTGCGCGGAACAGGAGCATGTCAAACCATTGACTCCTAAAGAAATCCCACCGCTGCCACCACTGTAACGGGGGGGGGGGGGATCAGTTGGAGTATCTCTCCTACTTCCTCACTTCCCTTCTTCTGCTGCCAACAAGAGAGAGAGAGGGAGGGAGAGACAGAAGAAGAATGATTAAGCTGCGAAGGTGGAAAATAGGTACTCAAGGATAGAAAGGAAGAGATGACGACCAACCCGTTATTGCATTCTAATTAACGAGAGGACAACCCTGTTTGGTTGACCCACATCCAACATCCTTCGAGGAAGGGGAAAGGCGGCAACTCCGACACGATGATATTACCAAAGAACCACAAAAACCCCACTGAGACCTAGCATATTCTCTACTTTCTAGATATCACATAAGGATGTTTTTGGGAACGGTAATTCATTCAATTATTTGATCGCCCACCTTCAGGTGAACTGGCCGTCCCCATGGTTTTCTTATTCTTTATGCAATCGTGACTCATGCTCATTATTCAGGTACATTAGGACAGTAGGATAAATCGGAGGCTAGCAAAGACCAATCAAGAACTTCACCTTCCATGTTGGCTGACAAGACTTTGACTCTCGGTTAGGCTACTGGTACTACTCTTAGACCAATTTAATACTGACAGCTCCGATTTACCCTCCTGACAACACATTTAGATCCAAATAGGTACGGGAGGATAGATACAAACATATTGCAGTAATCTTAAGCTTGATATTAATAGAAGGAAAATTTTACCGTTTACAACTCTTAACATTGGTACCGTATGGTCTGTATCTAATTATCTCTATACCTTTAACCTGGGACCAATCCATTACCGTACTGGGACAGTCTCTTAACCTAGGTGTAGGACTCGAACCTTGCTGTCTGTATCCACCCCATTCCTCTCAGTATTAAAATCCCAATTCCGCTAGATACCGGTATCGGCCAGGCTTGCCTTTACGTCTCTTCGGCCTACCGTATCCTGGGGTATAGGGGGTAATCATACGTCTTCCTGCGGTCCTTGAACCCTCGTACAGTACACGAGTTCAGCATCCTGCACTCAGCCAATTGGAGGGGTGAATCTCCGATTCTCCGCCATCAGCAATTCAGCATCACATCAACTCCGTCCCAAACTGGTTCCCTGGGTAGTTGAATGCATTCTTAACCCACGGTTGACATATAGCTAACCCTTAATAATGGGGTTAATCAATATCCTAATTACGGCACACAGTAATACTAAAACAAATACATATAAAAAATATAGGCTAATATAAACATATAAAAATACATGGATTCCTATTAGCGTATAAAAATAGATGAGCTAATATAAGTACAGAAATACAATGACAGATCAAATTATGACATTACAGTACAGTACCGAAATAATCTCTTAACCTCTGAAGTGCGCATGGGGGTAATTGGAAACGTCCCCCTGTGTATTTTGAGGTGTTTTCCGTCACTAAAATATTCATTGTGCCATTAATAGCATATTTATCCCTATGCGCCTATTAGGGTTGATATAAAGGTATTAACCTGAAACAACAATAAAACGAGTGAAAACGGCGTTTGGATGGTCAAAATCGGAGATATAGCCCGCGAGTTGTATAATGTATGGGTGAGGCAATCTGCTTTCCCGCCAATTTTCCCCAAGGCCACTGAGACACAGTCGATCGATACTCTCTCTCTCTTGCACTCGCTTGCTATCAGTGGTGACCACACCCTCCAATCGGATTTCTAATGTTTGCACGAAAATATACCTCAGAATAAGGGAATAACAGGGAAAATAGGTGATAACTGAAGGAGAGGAGGAAAGTGGGGAAGGAGGGGAGGTAGAGGACTGAGATTTTGCATGGCCCAGGGGCCAAAAAAAAATAAAAAAATAAAAAAAAAAAAATATAAAAAATTTTTTTTTTTTCGATGTCAAAAGTTGATTTTTATTTTCTCTGACTCTTAAGAGTCTTCCCGCAGTGCGCCGGGGGAACTCTTAAGAGTCTCCCCGCAGCTCCCGGGTTAAGGCATCCAAAGATCCTCTCATTAAGTACAGGTACATATGTTACTCAGCAGTACTCTACACACAATTGGGAACACATAATTACACAGCATATCTATGGAGTCAAATTAATACAATAATGGCATAAATCAAAGGTAATTGTCATGGTCAAACTTAACAGGTTGGACTGCTCAATGCGGAGGGTGCTATACAAGGCTCAAACAAAGCTAAACGTTATTTCTACTGTAACTCGAGTAACTTATCCCCTGAAATCAGCTGCCCAGAATCTCACTACAGCGTTCCATCCCTTGCAAGGCAACTCTGTTCATTAGACCATGTCAAACATAATTATATCATAGGAATCAATACTCATAATACACTCAAAAAGCACAATCATTAATAATAGCCTACTGTACTTCCAATTAGGTGAAAGTTAGGTAGCCTAGGCTAATTAAAAATGTAAAATCATATAACCTACCATAATAATTCAGCAAGTACCCATACCTAAACGGCTTTTTCACAAGTTAACTTTAACCCGGGAGCTGCGGGGAGACTCTTAAGAGTTCCCCCGGCGCACTGCGGGGAGACTCTTAAGAGTCAGAGAAAACAAAAATCAACTTTTGACATCGAAAACAAAATATTTTTTTATATTTGTTTTTTTTTTATTTTTATTTGTTTTTTGGCCCCTGGGCCATGCAAAATCTCAGTCCTCTACCTCCCCTCCTTCCCCACTTTCCTCCTCTCCGTCAGTTATCACCTATTTTCCCTGTTATTCCCTTATTCTGAGGTATATTTTCCGTGCTAACATTAGAAATCCATTGGAGGGTGTGGTCATCACTGATAGCAAGCGAGTGCAGAGAGAGAGAGAGAGTATCGATCGACTGTGTCTCAGTGGCCTTGGGGGAAATTGGCGGGAAAGCAGATTGCCTCACCCATACATTATACAACTCGCGGGCTATATCTCCGATTTTGACCATCCAAACGCTGTTTTCACTCGTTTTATTGTTGTTTCAGGTTAATACCTTTATAATCAACCCATAATAGGCGCATATGGATAAGTATTAATGCTATTAATGGCACAATGAATATTTTAGTGACGGAAACACCTCAAATACGTCAGCACAGGGGGACGTTTCCAATTACCCCCATGCGCACTTCAGAGGTTAAGTACCGGTAACAATAGGTAAGAACAAATAATCATCTGAAATAAACCCGACCCAATGGGGGTCCGAAATTTGACAGTACTGGGGTTGGGAAATGAGGACCTCTAAATCAAGATAACAAGTAACTCTTTACACTATATACCCAGTAAAAACATTTAAAATGACCAATAACCAGGCCTAGGAGACGTTAGTTATAAATACTTATCTGAATAGGCCTAACTTTGGAACGTCGGAGACACGAAAGGTAAACAAAACTCAAGGACACGATCTCAAACGAATGTCCTTTCCTGA
Source organism: Paralithodes platypus (assembly GCA_032716605.1). Lineage (NCBI taxonomy): Eukaryota > Metazoa > Arthropoda > Malacostraca > Decapoda > Lithodidae > Paralithodes > Paralithodes platypus. The sequence continues at coordinate 17,457,857 of CM064507.1, forward strand.
TTTACATGTTAAAATACAATCATAGTTACCAAAATGCATGGTTTTATAAACTCAAAGTAATGAACAAGTTCTAAACATACAATACAACTGCTACATTAGTAATTTACTCAACCTGGTCGTCTCTCCGAAATGCGAGATGGTCTAAATCCTAAAATGGCGGTCAAGCTTCAAAAGCATTTTAATCAACTTGATCCTCAATTCTACTCTTAACTGGTGTTCACGCACTACCTCAGGATTATGTAAAACGGTGAAAGACAAACTAGCAAAATAGGCTAGCCTAAGTTTGGTCGGGAATTATGGAAAAACACAAGAATGGGAAGGCCATCAAATGGCGTCCCTCTGACTGAAATTATTACACACGAAGTTAATTTGACGTTAATTTGGAATAACAAAGTCTAAAATATCAGAATACCACTTAGCAAAGGTGCACAGACTTAAGTTTTACTGAACACAATGATAATGGGGGAATTTGTATGGTTGTAGGCACTTGGCAGGTGAGGGGTGCCTGTCGACCAACCCGATGGTAGGCTCGAGTTCACGAATTTGTCAATCATAGTAATATCTCCTACATTACACACCTAGTACTTACTCAACTGAAGAAGCAATACCTTATAATACTATAAACCTTAATTACGAACCTCTGAATGGAGGGAAAGGAAGCCTAAGTCCGGAGAAGAAGCGGGGAATGATGACAGAGACTGGGGGTTAGGTAGGTGTCTCTCTCGTAGGCCTGGGGTCACGACAGTGAGGAACCGAGGGCCAGTGCCAGGGATCCCGCCAAAAAAGGGGAGGGTGACCACAAAGGGTGGCGTCGCTTGGGTAGGAATTGGCGGTCTTTTTACACAAGGGGGCATTACTCTAAATTCGAAAAGGAAGGATTTTTACATGGGATAACAAAAGGGGTGAAACGATAAATTAGGCTTGAAAGTATTTTACATAGATTTGAGAATATTAGTTCTCCTCCTGATCTAGGCTAATTCCCTCTTTACATAGACAAGGGTTACTTAACCCTTCTTAAATGATACATTTCCCTTAAATATAGGGAAGAGTGAATGAAGGGGAAAAAGTCTTACAGTTAAGTCAAACCTTACAACATATACCAAAAGGGAAAGTACAATTTCTTCCCGTTACAACAAGACTGGCACTTTTCTTCGCTCTCTCCGGCAACGGGGCCTGCCAATAACCTTTCACTAGTTCTACCTTCGTGATGAGCGAGGCAGCCCCGAAGCGGTCTATGGTGTCGTCAACTCTGGGTAATGGATAGGCGTCTGTCAGGGATAATGCACCCACACTCTTGCAATCAACATACACACGGATCTTGCCACTCAACTCAGGTTGCAAACTCACTGGCAACGGCCCCTCACGATATCTTTTATCCCTCAGACCCTTTATCCACATGTAGTCTAGCTCTGCTTTCACGACAGACTGTTGAGCAGGATTTATACGGTAGGGATATAACTTGAGCCTTGCACTGTCTCCAGCCTCCATGTCGGATTCTACCCCATACATCAGGCCTGGAGAAGCAACAAACATGCGGACGTACTGCCACAGACTAGTAAACAACTTCTCTTGGCGCTCAGGAACAAGAGGTTGCAACTTATCTCGAAGAACAACATGCCTATTGCCCTCCCACAACCCAGCCGAGACCGCAGCTTCTAAACTATAGTCTCCCTTCTTCTCCACCTTCGTCCCTAGAACAGCCAGGTCATGAGAGGGACAATCTGTACCACCTGTGCAGTCACTCCTATAGTTCATAATTGCTAAGGCTTCCCCACCGATACCGTACATGCGCACCCCCGCATTCCTTGCGACTACATCTGCCTGCGCAGCATCACTGCCTTCAGCGACATGGCCAGATACAGTCGGTCTATGGTAGGGCAGTTGCATATTACTAGAGCAGCATTGGGAGGCTATGCGACGACGAGGCACATCCACTCCACAGCCAACCTCACCAATCTGCTCAATGACCTTATTCTGACCACCACCCTTAGCAGCCATGGGTCGACCCTGACCTGACAACCATGCCAAAGCCTCGTCGCCCACCTTGAACCACCGAAACAAAGAGGCTAACGGTCTACTAACACTCAAGTGACCTGCCAGCGGAACCTTGTGCACCGCCTGAGTTGTGAGGCCTGGGTGCTCGGCACGACCAGTGGGGTATGAACCGAGCCGGTGCTGGAGCGCTGCACACTGCTGCTCAGGCAGGTGCTCTAGCGCTTCCATAGCCACCAGACTCGTGTCCCCCGCCCACTGCTCCACCGAGACATGACAATCCCAACTCTCCTCCACCTGTGCCCCACTGCCCCCCTCTCCTTCTCCACCTTGGCCACTGCAGACCAACACAGGGACAGTAGGCTGCTCAGGTGGTTGCCTCACAAACTCCTTTAACACCTTATTAGCGGGTATTTTACACCGAGCCGCCCAGCGGGCAGAATCCCGAAATATTCGCTCACTTTCACTCGCCCTAGCGCCGTAACTATGGCTCCAATCGGAACGAAACGATGATTTTTGGAACGAACAACTCTTCGTCTCCCCATAGAAGTCTATTCTGAATGAATTGAGCGAGTGTGGAGGGTGGGAGGAGGTGAGGAAGGGAGGCTACTTTTTGGTGTATTTCCCAGGCGCGTTCGGATGCGTTCGCTTTGTCCTGACTTCGGCCTCACGCGCGTCTATTATTCCTTTGGTAAGCCCTCTTATTTTATCTTGTTTCTCCTTATTTCTGTATTCTCTGTATTCTCGCTCTTTCTCTCTCTCTCTCTCTCTCTCTTTCTGTCTCTCTCACTCCTCTCGTCTGTCTGTCTGACTCTCTCTCTCTCTCTCTGGCTAGCTCGCTTTCTTTCTCTCTCTCTCCTCCCTTCTCCTTCGTACGCGCTGTCTCCCTTCCTCCCTGTCTCTCTTCTCTATATTTCTCCCTTTCGTATATGTAATTCTCATTATTCTTTTCTCTAATCCCTCTTTCTTTATTTGCTTGTAATATTTCTGTATTATTATATCTTTTTCACTCTATTTTCAGTTCAGTTTCTGTATTCTCTTTCATTTATCACTAATAAATTTCATTCCTTACAAGCTACCATACAAATACGGTATTCCTTCGGTAAGCCCTCTTATTTTATCTTGTTTCTCCTTATTTCTGTATTCTCTGTATTCTCGCTATCTCTCTCTCTCTCTCTCTCTCTTTCTGTCTCTCTCACTCCTCTTATCTGTCTGTCTGACTCTCTCTCTCTCTCTCTCTGGCTAGCTCGCTTTCTCTCTCTCTCCTCCCTTCTCCTTCGTACGCGCTGTCTCCCTTCCTCCCTGTCTCTCTTCTCTATATTTCTCCCTTTCGTATATGTAATTCTCATTATTCTTTTCTCTAATCCCTCTTTCTTTATTTGCTTGTAATATTTCTGTATTATTATATCTTTTTCACTCTATTTTCAGTTCAGTTTCTGTATTCTCTTTCATTTATCACTAATAAATTTCATTCCTTACAAGCTACCGTACAAATACGGTATATATATATGATTATATATATATATATATATATATATATATATATATATATATATATATATATATATATATATATACTGTATATCGGTGTATATCACGGTATACGGCATATTTCTCTCCTTACGAAAGGAGAGAAGAGTCATAGCAATTTCAAGGTCACCTTCGTAAGGAAACAAATATACCGTACATGGTGGATATATATGAGCCTATCAAATGATTGATATCAATATACGGTATATATATATATATATACTGTATTTTGGTGAATATTGATATCAATCATTTGATAGGCGTATATATATCACCATGTACGGTATATATGTTTCCTTACGAAGGTGACCTTGAAATTGCTATCACTCTTCTCTCTCCTTTCGTAAGGAGAGAAATATACCGTATACCGTGATATATACGCCTATCAAATGATTGATATCAATATATATATATACTGTATATTGGTGTATATTGATTTCAATCATTTGATAGGCGTATATATCACGGTATACGGTAGATTTCTGTCCCTACAATGTACCGATACGTACATGATGATAGGTATGCCTATCAAATGATTGATATCAATATACGGTATATATATATATATATATATATATACTGTATATTGGTGAATATTGATATCAATCATTTGATAGGCGTATATATATCACCATGTACGGTATATTTTTTTCCTTACGAAGGTGACCTTGAAATTGCTATGACTCTTCTCTCTCCTTTCGTAAGGAGAGAAATGTACCGTATACCGTGATATATACGCCTATCAAATGATTGATATCAATATATATATACTGTATATTGGTCTATATTGATTTCAATCATTTGATAGGCGTATATATCACGGTATACGGTACATTTCTGTCCCTACTATGTACCGTACCTGTGACCTGGAAATTGCTATGACTCTTCTCTCTCCTTTCGTAAGGAGAAAAATGTACCGTATACCGTGATATATACGCCTATCAAATGATTGATATCAATATATATATACTGTATATTGGTCTATATTGATTTCAATCATTTGATAGGCGTATATATCACGGTATACGGTACATTTCTGTCCCTACTATGTACCGTACATGTGACCTGGAAATTGCTATGACTCTTCTCTCTCCTTTCGTAAGGAGAAAAATGTACCGTATACCGTGATATATACGCCTATCAAATGATTGATATCAATATATATACTGTATATTGGTCTATATTGATTTCAATCATTTGATAGGCGTATATATCACGGTATACGGTACATTTCTGTCCCTACTATGTACCGTACATGTGACCTGGAAATTGCTATGACTCTTCTCTCTCCTTTCGTAAGGAGACAAATGTACCGTATACTGTGATATATACGCCTATCAAATGATTGATATCAATATATATATACTGTATATTGGTCTATATTGATTTCAATCATTTGATAGGCGTATATATCACGGTATACGGTACATTTCTGTCCCTACTATGTACCGTACATGTGACCTGGAAATTGCTATGACTCTTCTCTCTCCTTTCGTAAGGAGAAAAATGTACCGTATACCGTGATATATACGCCTATCAAATGATTGATATCAATATATATATACTGTATATTGGTCTATATTGATTTCAATCATTTGATAGGCGTATATATCACGGTATACGGTACATTTCTGTCCCTACTATGTACCGTACATGTGACCTGGAAATTGCTATGACTCTTCTCTCTCCTTTCGTAAGGAGACAAATGTACCGTATACCGTAATATATACGCCTATCAAATGATTGATATCAATATATATATACTGTATATTGGTCTATATTGATTTCAATCATTTGATAGGCGTATATATCACGGTATACGGTTCATTTCTGTCCCTACTATGTACCGTACCTGTGACCTGGAAATTGCTATGACTCTTCTCTCTCCTTTCGTAAGGAGAAAAATGTACCGTATACCGTGATATATACGCCTATCAAATGATTGATATCAATATATATATATTGTATATTGGTCTATATTGATTTCAATCATTTGATAGGCGTATATATCACGGTATACGGTACATTTCTGTCCCTACAATGTACCGGTACGTACATGGTGATATGTATGCCTATCAAATGATTGATACCAATATACGGTATATATATATATATATATATATATATATATATATATATACCATATATTGATTGAAATCATTTGATAGGCGTATATATATATATATATATATATATATATATATATATATTTTCTTTAATACATACGAGGTTGAAAGAAATGGCAATTTCTGCGTTGGAAATTTTATTATTCAAAGTTTCCAGGTCTCTGATGAGTTTTCGCTGGGTGGCAGGAAGTAGATGAAGGAGATGAGCAAAATTCATGGTGGTACAGGGTTACATAAATGTACATGATGATACAGGATATACGACGCGTTTCACTGGACAACCAGCATTATCAAGTAAGGAAGGAATGAAATAAAAGGTAAACAGGAAGGGTATATATAGAGGGTGGAGGATCAGAGGAGGAGGAAAACAGGGGGCAAAAGTCTGCTATTGGTGGAAGCGTAAACTAGGAGAGAGAAGGGGTTAACCGCTCCACGCATGCGCACTGGATGCGGGATGGTGGTCAGTAGGTGGGGTCGAAGCTGATTGGCTGCGTGTCGAGGGGCGTGGCCTAAGTTGTGTGGCGCCTGCAGAAGACGAAGCTGAAGGAGGTAGCGCGGGGGGCTGCGTCAAGGGCACCGGGGGGCGAGGAGGGGTGTTAGGTCCTGTAGGGTAGTGCCTTTTGGCAGAAGGAAGGATCTGAAGGTCCAGAGTTTGGTTGTTGATGTTGGGATGTAAGGCTTGGATATATAAAGCTTCGAGTATAGGTAATCTCCTTGGGTCACTTTCTTTATCGAGTATGGTGGTGTGTTTCTCTAACTCGTTGCGTGTGAGGGTGGTTAGGGGTGAGATAGTGGTCTTTGATGGCTCCAGCCTGAAGGTGAAGAGTTAACCGACGTGAAAGACGAGTCTGCGTCATACCAATATAGGAATGAGGTCCACAGTCCTCATAATTACAGGTATGTTGGTAAATGACGTGATCGTCGGTCATCGGGCTCTTTATCTTGGTGGAGGCTGGTTTGTTGCGGAGAACGAGGTTGGAGGTCTTGGGGGATTTGTAATAAATTATTAATTTGATTTTGTTTTCCGGGTTGGTTGGGTGGACATGCTTGGAGATTATTTCTTTTAAGACGGCCTCGTCATTTTTGTGTTCAGAGGACATGTAATTGCGGTAGAAGATCTTAATTTCATTGGGGGGGTCAATGTTGGGAGGGCTTTGAGTGTACCATTTTTCAAGATGGTGGTTGATGGTGCTGGAGATGTCGGAGTTGGAGTATCCGTTATTTACTAAAACTTGGGATAGTCTTTCTAGTTCTGGTGGGTGTCGGCCCAGGTAGAGCAGTGCGTGAGGGCTCTCCTAACATAGGCGGAGATGGAGGATAGAAGATAACGGCGGGGGCATTCACTATCGCCGTTGAGGCATTGTCCTGTGTTAGTAGGTTTAATGTAGACGGTGGTTTTGAACCCATGGTCGTTCAGAGCTACGAGGATGTCGAGGAAGGGGAGTTGTCCATTGTTTAGATTTTTCAAAGGTGAAGTTAAGTCCGGAGGAGGTCATGAAGCGACGCTGGAGTTCCTGTAGTTCGTGGAGGTCCTTGATTTGCACGAAGATGTCATCCACGTATCTACAGTAGGCAGCGGGTCGTTGGGCAGCTAGGAGCTCTTCCTCGATGGTACCCATGAAAAAGTTCGCAAAAGAACTCCTAGGGGGCTGCCCATCGCCACACCGTCTATCTGCTTGTACATGTTGCCCCGGGGGCAAAGGAAGGGGGCCTCCTTGGTACATAGCTCCAGTAGTGTTTTCAGGGCCTTCTCCGGGATGTCCAGTGTAGGTGTATCAGGGCAATGATAAATTCGACGTAGAATCATGTCAATGGTCCTATCCACTGGCACGTTGGTGAACAGGCTTTCTACGTCCAGAGAGGCGATAGTGTGGTTGTTGTTACGGGGGGCGTCTCGTAAAAAAACCCAAGAAATCGTGGGCTGAGTTAAGGTTGAATTGGCTGGGCACGTAGGGGGTGAGGAGGTTGTTCAGGGCCTTGGCGATCTGGGAGGTGGCAGTGGGGATCTGGGAGATGATGGGGCGGAGGGGGTTCCCAGGTTTGTGTGTTTTGATGGTTCCGTACGCATAACCAGGGGTGTATTCTCCGACGAGTTTTTTAAGGTGGATCCCTCCTTGTTTGGCGTTGATGGCGGTGATGGTGGTGTTGGCAATACGTTTGATTTCGTCGGTTGGGTTGCGGGTGATCTTTTTAAATTTAGTGTTGTCACTTAAGATGACAATGTATCAGGGCAATGTATCATTGCCCTGATACACCTACACTGGACATCCCGGAGAAGGCCCTGAAAACACTACTGGAGCTATGTACCAAGGAGGCCCCCTTCCTTTGCCCCCGGGGCAACATGTACAAGCAGATAGACGGTGTGGCGATGGGCAGCCCCCTAGGAGTTCTTTTTGCGAACTTTTTCATGGGTACCATCGAGGAAGAGCTCCTAGCTGCCCAACGACCAGCCGTCTACTGTAGATACGTGGATGACATCTTCGTGCAAATCAAGGACCTCCACGAACTACAGGAACTCCAGCGTCGCTTCATGACCTCCTCCGGACTTAACTTCACCTTTGAAAATCTAACAATGGACAACTCCCCTTCCTCGACATCCTCGTAGCTCTGAACGACCATGGGTTCAAAACCACCGTCTACATTAACTACTAACACAGGACAATGCCTCAACGGCGATAGTGAATGCCCCCGCCGTTATCTTCTATCCTCCATCTCCGCCTATGTTAGGAGAGCCCTCACGCACTGCTCTACCTGGGCCGACACCCACCAGGAACTAGAAAGACTATCCCAAGTTTTAGTAAATAACGGATACTCCAACTCCGACATCTCCAGCACCATCAACCACCATCTTGAAAAATGGTACACTCAAAGCCCTCCCAACATTGACCCCCCCAATGAAATTAAGATCTTCTACCGCAATTACATGTCCTCTGAACACAAAAATGACGAGGCCGTCTTAAAAGAAATAATCTCCAAGCATGTCCACCCAACCAACCCGGAAAACAAAATCAAATTAATTTATTACAAATCCCCCAAACCTCCAACCTCGTTCTCCGCAACAAACCAGCCTCCACCAAGATAAAGAGCCCGATGACCGACGATCACGTCATTTACCAACATACCTGTAATTATGAGGACTGTGGACCTCATTCCTATATTGGTATGACGCAGACTCGTCTTTCACGTCGGTTAACTCTTCACCTTCAGGCTGGAGCCATCAAAGACCACTATCTCACCCCTAACCACCCTCACCTCACACGCAACGAGTTAGAGAAACACACCACCATACTCGATAAAGAAAGTGACCCAAGGAGATTACCTATACTCGAAGCTTTATATATCCAAGCCTTACATCCCAACATCAACAACCAAACTGGACCTTCAGATCCTTCCTTCTGCCAAAAGGCACTACCCTACAGGACCTAACACCCCTCCTCGCCCCCCGGTGCCCTTGACGCAGCCCCCCGCGCTACCTCCTTCAGCTTCGTCTTCTGCAGGCGCCACACAACTTAGGCCACGCCCCTCGACACGCAGCCAATCAGCTTCGACCCCACCTACTGACCACCATCCCGCATCCAGTGCGCATGCGTGGAGCGGTTAACCCCTTCTCTTAGTTTACGCTTCCACCAATAGCAGACTTTTGCCCCCTGTTTTCCTCCTCCTCTGATCCTCCACCCTCTATATATACCCCCGCTGTTTACCTTTTATTTCATTCCTTCCTTACTTGATAATGCTGGTTGTCCAGTGAAACGCGTCGTATATCCTGTATCATCATGTACATTTATGTAACCCTGTACCACCATGAATTTTGCTCATCTCCTTCATCTACTTCCTGCCACCCAGCGAAAACTCATCAGAGACCTGGAAACTTTGAATAATAAAATTTCCAACGCAGAAATTGCCATTTCTTTCAACCTCGTATGTATTAAAGAAAATTTATTACCTGGCTTTACTAACATATATATATATATATATATATATATAGGCGTGCATTTTCACTCTCTCTCTCTGTTTCGCTTGCTTTGCAGGAATTTTTGTTTTGTTTTATAAATAATATTATTTCAACACATTTCCAAATCACCCTATGGGGTAGTGTTGATGACTCATTTTTTTTTTGTGGTGTTCCCAGGAGGTGTAATCCACATTTCATTGAGGTAGAAAAGGCAGTTATAGGATTGAGGTAGATAAAAGGCAGTTATATGATTGAGGTAGACAAATGACATGGATGTATGAGGTAGACCAAGAAGCAGATGGATGGATGAGATTAGAGACTTATGGATGTAATGGGTGATGTTGCTGATGATGATGAATGCACTTGTGTTTGGGTAGTGTGCTATTCCACCATATGAATGATTGAATGACATGAATTCATGAGGTAGTTTGAAATAGATGAATGAATGATTGCATGAACTTATGAATGATTGGCAAGAGGTCTAGAGGAGGAGGAGGTCTTGGAAGAGGTCTAGAAGTGTTCCAGTGTGTGGTACTCTGTGTAACATGGAGAAGCGCATAGTCCCACATTACAATAGCTACACATGAACGTAGTTTCCTTCCTAATTTGGTTCCTCCTTGTTGTATGTTTGCAGACGTGGCACTGCTTCAGTCCGTGCTTCCGGTTGGCTGCGATCTGTGATGCTGAGCGGGGGCAAAACTCAAGCATGTGGGTCAAGAAGTAGTCCCGGCTCTCAAGGCGGGCAGGCATATTCACGATCGGCCTCGGAGGTGGTAGCATACGTGTGGTTCCGTGCTTCCTGAAGATGGAGTCGATGATGTCCTTCGCGAACAGCCTTACCGAGCTCTTCCTTCCTGTCCGCGTCATCCACAGGTTGTACGCGTTCAGGATAGTGACATCAAGAAGATGGAGTACCACCTTCTTATACCACTTACACGTCTTCCTGAGGCAGTCAACTGCAGTGATTTGCATGTCACTCTTATCCACCAACCGCATGTTTATGTTGTAGTCCATAACAAGGTCAGGTTTGGAGATAGGGACTAGATGCTTCTCGCGGGTGACAGGGTCCATTTGGTATCTCTTCTTCCCGCTATCTCGCATTGTGGACTTGTGGAAGGTGGAGAGGACATTGACTGGCTTTGTGTCATGCCAACAAATAGCCAGTATACTGTCACTGCTGCTCTTCTTCCGGAAGATGTCTCCTTTCCGTGTAGCATGAAACTTGGGCCAGTGTTTTCTGTTTGCCCTGACAGTTCCACAGCTTCCCGTGCTCCTTGCAAGGAGATACCTGGCAAGGAGAGGAGAGGTGTAGAAATTGTCGCTGTACAAGATACGGTTGGCATCCAGATACGGCTCCATCAGTGTCTTCACAACCGCCCCTGAAAGACCCAGTAGGTCGTTTGGAATGTCCACATCAGTAGCGGTGTAGATGATGAGGTCCAGCACGTATCCTGTCTCGCAGTCACACAGTACAAAGAACTTGATCCCGAAGCGGTGACGCTTCGACGGAATGTACTGCCTGAAAGAGAGACGTCCACGGAAGAGGATCAAGGACTCATCAATCACAACATTCTGAAAAGGTTTGAAAAACCGGCGATACCTGGTCAGGAGGGAGTTCAGGAATGGCCGGATTTTCCAAAGCTTGTCAGCTCCGTGTGCGGCAGTGTTGTCGACAAAGTGCAAGCACTTCAGAATTTGCCGGTATTGGTCCCTGGGCATGTACATGTTGAAGACTGGCGTTGATCTAATGTCATGCATCAGCCAATAATCCAGCATGTTGTGGTTTCATGTGGGGCATTAGCATGGTGAGGGCCAAAAACACGAGATGGGCGTCCATCTCCTCATGTGGGGCGAGG
>CM064507.1:17474312-17594312 GCA_032716605.1 Paralithodes platypus
GTCGGGAAGGGCCCTGACCTTTCTTAAACGGGACGGCTTTTGGTTTGTGATCAAAATTAGTATCATTGCTCTTACTTTCGGTTTTAAATGTTACATCACTGACTCGGGGTGGTGGAGTGTTGCGCCCCTTGTTAACTGCATTGGTCCGTTGTGCAGACCCTCACCCACGAATCAGAGATAATCTCAGGTCAGCCAACTCAGCTGCCTTTTGTAGAGTTTTAGGCTGTTTCTCTTTGAGGTTCAAAGTCAGGTCGCCGCCTGTGCATTTAGAAAATTTCTCTAGAAGGAATAACTGCTCAAGCTCTTCGAACGTCGTCACCTTCTCTGACCTCAGCCAATTTCTCAAAGCATCAGACAGTTCCCGGGCATGTTCTAGAAAAGTGCACTCACGACCCTTCGTAACACCCCGAAACTTCAACCTATATGTCTCTGGTTGTAACTCGTACGCCCGCAGAACAGCTTCCTTCAATACCTCATAATCGATGCAAGACTCCAAGGGCAACGCATCATATGCCTCGAGTCCTTTGCCAACCAACCTAGAGGAAACAAGGGCTGCTCACTTAACCTCGGGCCATTGGTGCTCCCGGCACTTCTTCTCAAAACGCAGGGAAAACTCGGTGACACCCGACTCGTCAAATGCAGGGACTAACTTAAGAAGGTGCGATAAAGACTGATCAAGACCTCGATTCCCAGAACCGAGACGCTGCCCTGTCGACTCCACCCGAGACTTCTCAAGCTCTATGTCTGCACAGTACTTCGTAGCCTCAACCTGAAGCTCAGCCTCACGTATGGCCTTTCTCTCCTCAGCCTGAATCCTAAGCTCAGATTCCCGCTGCTGCTGCTAAATCTTAGCCATCTCAAGCTGCTGCTTAGCCATCTCAAGCTCAGATTCCCGCTGCTGCTTAGCCATCTCAAGTTGGAAGAGCATATCTGTAGTTAAACCTTGAGGAGGAGGAGATGCAACAATTGGAGACCCACCCAGTGATCCACCCAGGGGCAAACCACGCTGCAAGTGGCTATCGGCCTGCGGGAACGTCCTTGGATCCGGTGTTCTAGAGAGCATGATGGGAGTAGAGTGGAGGGGGGGCTTGGCCGAAGGTGCCAAAGCACCCTCTCCACCCTGTGCACCACGCACCCCGCCCAGCACACATGCCACCAGGTCACTTCTCGTCATGCTGCTAGTGCCAACATGCCCCATGACCGTGGCCAAACACTGGAGACCATACCGATCAATCCCCGACACCCGGTCAACTGTAATAGGCATCTCCAGAAACTTCCTTGCATCCTCCTCACTAGTTACTACTCTAATGTCATCTAACAACCCCAGCTTCTGCACCTCAGAGCCTGCTTCCCGTACTGTGTCCTCACTGTGCACTGATCCGTCGTTCGACATAGTGTCCACCGGAAATCCTCAACGTTTATAAAAAAAAAAAGTACCTAAACTCTCATGTAGCACTATTCACTCAAAATAATCTTGAAGACAACTCAAGTGCTATACTACGTTGCCAAAAAAAAAATCCAACGTGTCCAAAATATTCCTCAAAAATAAATGTCCACTGCCAAACTGTGAGAAATAATAATCGACCCCCAAACGGTGATTAAAAAAAAAAATCTCCACAAAAAATTCCTGCAATTATTTCTTAGTTAACTAAATCCTAGACTAAGGTCGCCATTTGTTATGACGACTAAGATAAGATACTAGGCATGGTCGCCATTTGTTATGATGACTAAGATAAGATACTAGGCAAGGTCGCCATTTGTTACGACCGGGACTACGAATAAAACAAGGGTACTCAATGATTGGACTAGTAATAGGGCACTATGCAACAACGGTACGCTAGATCCAAACCCTCGAACTTATATGCCGGCGAACAAAACACCTATACCCTCCAGAGTTAATCTGCGATAGCGGGGTATCCTTAACTGGGCATAAATGTACTCTACTTCAGGCTAACCAGCACTGGTATAGCCTGATAACAAACAAGATGCAAGTTACGTTAGAATGCATAAAGAGGAATCTATGGAAAGATCAATTTAATCACTGCAAGATTTAATACAATAAAAAGATGCTTCAATACAGTTACTCTAAACAACAATAAACTCTTCACTCCTATCTGAAAGAAAGTGAAGTATAGTCCTACAGCATAGACCTGAAAACTTCTGAAGAAAGTCTGATGCTCCTAAGATGCTCGTATCTTAAACTATATAAAGGCAGGAGGCAGGACACCACACGTGTAAATCGAATACACTAAAAGATAGGACATATAATGTTAACTGACACGAGAATACTATAAATGCGCAACGGTAGCAATGCTCGACACTAAAAGAAGTACTTCCTCATCAACGAAACAGTCTGCTATGGTTGTGCGGCTCAGCAACAACCTAGACTAATAAATGCTGTGAATAATAATGCGCACATATCAAAGAGCTTATATTAAATACTAACAAGTGTCTACTCGATTAATAATGTCTAGCTGGGATACTCTAGGTAAGGAACTGGGGTTGAGCAAGACAGGCTCGTAGCCTTGCGATGTCCTTAACCCGTGGAGCCCCGGCTAGTTTTGTAATGTTTGTTCACCAGAACCCGGCCGGTTTTCAAAAAATGGTTTTATTCCAGAAACAATAGCGAATGGGTTAGGAATGAAGGAAAAACCACGAAAAACCGCTCAAAAAGCTTAAAGAATGGTCCTACAGAGCCCCCGAAAACGTATTTTGCAAGAGTAAAAAATTGAAGGCAATTACCCCAAAAAACCAGGTTATTGCACGCTCACGCGCACGCACGTGGACTTTGAGAGTTTTCAACCATCGGCACGGTTGCGTGGGATACGTACACAGTTCCCATACAAATCTGAGCCCTCTTGAGTGGCTACGCCTGAGGTTACGGTCAGCGCAATTAGGGTGACGCGCCAGGCGCGTCTCTGGGGCTGTGCGTTACATACATCGCCGACGCGTCAGACGCGTCGCTGGGGCTGTACGGGTTAAGACTGCATCCTTTAACCCGGGGACTGCGGGAAGACTCTTAAGAGTTCCCCCGGCGGACTGCGGGAAGACTCTTAAGAGTAAGGCTATTAAAAAATCCATTTAAAACACCCCAAAACATTTTTTTTTTTTTTTTTTTTTTTATTGCTCCTGGGCCATGCCAAATATCACTCCTCCACCTCCCCTCCTTCCCCACTTTCCTCACCTCCTTCAGTTATCACCTATTTTCCCTGTTATTCCCTTATTCTGTGGTATATTTTCATGCTAACATTAGCGAGTTGCAAGCAGGGCATTGTCATCACTGTTAGCAAGCGAGTGCAAGAGAGAGAGAGAGAGTATCGATTGACAGTCTCTCTCCAGACGTGGGGAAAAGTGGTGGGAAGGGAGGTTGCCTCAGCCATACATTATGTAACTCCCGGACTGTATCGCCGATTTTGACCATCCAAACGCTGTTTCAACTTGTTTTATTGTTGTAACAGGTTAATACCTTTATAATCAACCTATAATAGGCGCATATGGATAAGTATTAATGCTATTTATGGTAAAATAACGATGTTAGTGATGGGAACAGCTCAAATACGGCAGCACAGGAGTGTGGTGTCTCATACCCCCCATGCACACTTCAGAGGTTAAGTTACGTTAATTGACGAGGGGGCTCTCTTGATAGATCCAGATCACAAGTATCTGGTTCTATCCTGGCGACCCTCTAAAGATAAGCAAAGAGGCAGCAAAGTGCGAAATTGGTACAGGCCAAAACCCTCAGTCAACACAATGCTGCACTCGCAAAGGACACAACCGAAAAGACAACCCAGGCTACCACAGGACTGGTCGAAGTCCTGTAGGTATAAGCAAACCGTACACACATCGGAGACAACGACTACAGTTACCCTATCCCAGTCTAGCATTAAATAAAAGAGCAGAAACACTAAATCAATAATGGAGACACACAAAGTTCTTAACCTATACTAACTAAGAACCCTCAAACCTATTCTAAGTTCATGTAAATATATCTGAGGACGGCGCATGCAATACAATGGGCCGGCTATGAAAACCGTATGCAGAACCCTAGGGGAGTGTTGTGCAGTTAATAAAGGTTAGAGTATGGAAAGAGAGAATCGAGTGAGAGAAACAGTGATAAAGGGGGTGATCGGGAGAGAGTATGCAAAGAGATGTTAGAAGCACGCGCGCCAAGCCTGTCCTGACGAGGACAGCTCCTGGGGACCCTCATGGAGGAGGTTAGTTACACAGGAGCCCGCAAAGGCGCGATGGTCGGCCAATCACGGGCCGAGACGTCACAAGACAGCAGGCGCCACAGGACACAGCCAGACAATACCTTCTCGCTCTGAAAGTCTTTCTCATTCCCACTCTGGTACTATTATCACTACTGTTGATATAAATATAACCCGTTGTCACAGACGAAAACAAAGACCACCACTGGACTGTCTGTGACAATGCGATTACTCGGAAAGAAAGAACAACATTCTCTGATAACTGTAGCCCATTTCGATGTCCCTGGCGAGCGCTAGTGGCTAACGAGAGGCGATTCTGCCAATGCTGGTAGACGTCACAGAAGGAGGAGGAGTCAAACGTGTGTGAGTGTGTGTTAGAGAACAGCAAGCAGAATAAGTTTATTTTAACATAACACACGGGCTATATTATAAGATTAACCCATGCCGGATCACAAACAACAAGTAACACACATCAGGTGTTGTTATTTATTGAATTTAATATACAGACAATCAAGTGTCTATCCTTCGCTCTTCTCATTCCCCCCTCCTCCCCTTCTCTCTGCTGCCTTCCCCTATCTCTCCCCTTCTCTCTCCTAACTGAATATATAATTTTCCTCATCATCGTGTTCAAAGCTGTCCACAAAAATTACTTTGGTGTTTTAATAATACTGTTCTTTTTACCTTTACTAATTCTCAACTATTAACTCGTATTTTATTCATTAGCTTATACAATTTGTTTTAGAAAATAAATAGATATGCTCTGTTGCAACACCACTCAATGTTGCCAACCTTGACGTCCTGGTTAGTGTGAACAATCGTATAAATATATGAGTAATTGAAACGGGATGTTACAATCCACGCATCAAGACAAGTTGGATCACATTGTAATCTAGCTTGGACCAAATTATAACCAAGTATATACAGTATATCATAAAGACAAGATAACATCGGCTCAGTTAGAGAAAACAATTTAGATTAGCCGCAATGTGTTTCTTTGTAATAAACAAAACATTGATATTGGAGTAAAAAAAAAAAAATCCATACCACTATTCACGGCACTGTGGTTGACCAATTCATAATCTACCTTAACATGTAATATGACACGCTATGATTATTGCATTATACTTTTATTAGTAGATTCTTAATTACTAGCTTAATTACTGTGGCTTCCCACTTATAGTAAACAGTTCGGCGCTACCCATTGTAATGATTTGCTATAATGTAAGTCATCGAATTGAACAATTAATGATAATCCAAGCAATCTGGTTATGTTGTTTTAAAGTTGATATACATAGTTTAGGCTTGTATAGTTTTACTTCTAATTGTTTAAATTATCCTCCAAACATAATTAAAAGTATACTATAGCTCTGTGTATGTTACCTTGAATTTAATTTAATATTTATTATTTCACCATCATTATGTTACGGTGAACATTGTAAACGCACACACATTATATAATATATATAAAGGGTTCTTAAAGGTAAACATTTATCATTTATATGTATTCAATCAATATGATCTCCACCCATCAGCTGCATCAACTACCTCCTGTATTCTCGTTGTAACCGATTTAACACCTTACGAGCGGCCTATGCGGTTTATTTATGTGTACCGCACAGCGGGGTGTTTTTAGCCAAAATAGGGCTGTTTACGTGATCATTTTCATGCCTAAATAAGACCCAGAACGTAAAACAAGTACCTATCCCTGAAAGGGCATAAACAGAGCTTTCGAATGACACCATAACGATCCTTGTATGATGGATAGTTTTCTTGCAATAACCGTGCAACGCGAGTGCAAAAAGCAGGTAATTCGGTACTTTCAGTACATAATTGAGTATGTAGCGAGTGAGAGAGGGAGGAGGGAGCTGAGATTTGTGTCAGTAGGTTCGCCGCGGTGGTCTGGAGCAGTCATACGCTCGCTAGTCTCCTGCCACCACTTGTCTCTCTCTCTCAGCCACATTACGTGCTGAAATTGCCACTCGAGTTATGTCGAGCGCCGCCACATAGTCCAGCTTTATTTAACTCGACTTATGTTGCTCGCCGCTAATTAAGGGTTAAACATTGTCCAACTTATATTAGGGTGGCGACGGATACATACCCCCCCCCCCCCCTCATCCCACTCCTCCCGCCCTTTCCTCTCCTAACCTGGCCCACATTCCAATCCATAGACATGATGGCCAAATATTCTCTATGGGGTTCGTATCACACACCCTTGTGGACCAGCTAAACCCCAGATGGGGTCGGGTCAGGTGTAGGTATTGAAGGATAAGCCTATACAACGGCACCTCGTAGCTACTTATTACTTTTCCTATTTTCTGAAGAATGTAGAGAGGGGAGAAGGGGTGTTGGAGAGAGAGGAAGTTGTTGTATTGGCTTTGGTATGTTTGTTATTAGTCTGTATACGTCGTAAGGCTCAGGATGGAAGAAGACAACAACAGCATTTCCTCAATAATGCTAATACCTGTTCTAGTTTGCCTGGACCAGTGTGTGTGTGTGTGTATGTTGTTTCACAGCTTGTAGCTGCCCTTATTCTTAACCAACGCATCTTAGTATATTTTATTCTCGATAGTTGATTGTTTCATTATAATATATAAGATGTAAGTCTAGTGAGAGTGGGAGGAGACGAGCGGGAGAGAGAGACCGGCTGGGGGACGTTGCTTCGCGCGGAGAGTCTAGCTTGGGACGAGCCTGAAGCGTTGCCATATGCCTCCGATTGCAACGTTAGGCTTAGTTTCGACTCACGCACGGGGTAGACGATTTTGACCCGGCAACTTTGTTGAGTGTTGCCAAGCCTGGGATGTATTTTGTATGCCTAGGGTGGGGTCCAGACAGATTCAAGACTCAGAGCTCACCTCACTGTCGTACCCTTCGGACCCCCTTGATATCTATCCCTCTCAACCCCACTTAGAAACTTTCTCTCTTACTTTGTATACCTTCTTTCCACTACTTCACCAATCTATTTAATTATCCCATCCCCTTGATAGACCTTATATCTATTATTGTATTAACGACGAGCTCTCAGATAATTAGATAGGATTTTGGGCCTTATGCAGAGACGTAATTGTTAATGAGACCTAGGAAGCTTTTTTGTTGTCTCATATTTGGTGGTTTCATGCTTGCTAGTGTGTTCTTGTGTCAGGTTAGCAGGGGCTAGACCGGAGGGGAGGCTTTTTGCGATCCTTTAAGTAAAGTCTGCTGGTGCGAGTCCTGTAGACCCGCACGACTTTACTAGGATACCCGTGGGAGTCTGGGGGCATTTTCTTGTCTGTGTCCCTGTGTGTCTAGTGTTGTGTTGTGTGAGGGCCCTATCCTAGTCCACTCAGCACTGCGCTAGCACATCTTGCTTTTGTTTTAGGGTCGCCAGGAGAGAGTCAGATACTTGCGATCTGAGTCTCTCAAGAGAGCACCCTTTCAATTAGAGTAATTTGGCGCACAGACTTGGGAACGTCCCTAGGCTAGAGCAGGTGGCTCAGCCCGGGTTTCCGAAGCCTATATCCTTCCGGCTAGACCTCTGCCACCTGGCAGATTAACAGCTAGGGGTTAATTATTTCTGTATGCTTGTTATTGTGCCACAGTTTACCGTTTTTGTGAGCATTGTGAGTCAGGGTGTGGCTTAGAGACTCTGTCCGAGCAGGCTTGCCTGACTAAGAGTGAGAAGCACACCTGTATGTGGTTATGTTGCGAGTTGCTGCCTTTATTTAATTATACCTATGCCATTATACACTGTAGGTCCTATCACTAGTATTTATTCCTGCTTATGAGTTGAGAGTTCTCTAAATCCGTAACGTACTTTCTTTGCTAAGCATCAGATCCTACAGTAGCCACATGCAGTTTAGAACCCGCATCTTGTCTACCGGTACGATGTTTTGAGGACTGTTTGCTTTCACCTTCTTTCACGCAGGGGTGATTAGTTATATTAATTAACGTAACGTTAAATGTACTTTCTTCTAGTTTGTTATTAAATTGTTTCTGCAATTTAATTCCGTTATCTATCTTTTCCTTGAAGCTTTAAGTCAACTTAATTGTGTGATCTTTTATATAGCCTGCTTGACTATCAGCAGTCTATAGTGCGTGCACCCTGTAACCGAGTCATAGGATACC
Organism: Paralithodes platypus; assembly: GCA_032716605.1. Lineage (NCBI taxonomy): Eukaryota > Metazoa > Arthropoda > Malacostraca > Decapoda > Lithodidae > Paralithodes > Paralithodes platypus. The sequence continues at coordinate 17,482,622 of CM064507.1, forward strand.
TTGTTGTCCAGGCAGGACTCTTGACGGTTTAGGGTGGTTTGTTGCCTGGGTTTATAGATAAGGGTTGGATATAGCGTTTTCCATTGTTGCTTGTTGCCGCATACCTAGTCCAATAGAAAGAGCCCAATGTTTATATATCCCAGGACGTAACAAATGGCGACCTTGCATAGGATTTACTGAACAGAGGAATATAGTGGTCATTTGTTTTGAGATTCCTTATGATTAGAGGAATACAGTGGACATAGTTTTTTTTTTGAGCAACCAATATAACACATTAGAGACTTTAAATAACATTAGTATATACATACTTGCATAGGAGATAAGGCACATTCTATAACCGTGATAATTACTGCAGTACACAAACATGTTTAATATATCAGAACACAGTGATGGGTCAGGTCACGATACAGGCTCGGAGGGAGAAAGACCTGTGGAGTGGCTAGACGATAGCGAGGAGGGTGCTAGAAGATTTTTAGAGGTGCCCCTTACCGCTGCCAGGGTGTTGAAGCTGAATAAGTATGGCTTAAAGTGTGTGGCAGGTCTTCAGGGTCACCAGGGTTTAAGTGGCATGAGGAAAGATCAGCTGAGGACTTTTATATTGGGTTTAGAAGGGAGAGACCTGGGTGGAGAGGAGACTAGGGGCCCCGGTCCCCAGCCCCCCCTCCACTCTACCCCTGTATCAAACGTCAGGGTGCCTGAATTTAGTACATACCCCCAAGTTGATGGTCAATGGCAGCGTGGAATTCAATCACAGGGACCCTCTCCATTAAATGCACCTTCCCCTCCTCAAGGGTTGACTCCAGATTTGTTGTTTCGGCTTGAGATGGCCAAGGTTGAGGCTGCCGAGAGACAGGCTAGTGTGCAGGCTGAGGTTGCTAGAGCTCCGGTTGAGGCTACCGAAAAACAGGCTAGAGCTCAGGTTGAGGCTGCCGAGAGACAGGCTAGTGTGCAGGCTGAGGCTGCAGAGAGAACAGCTATACGAGAAGCTGAACAGCAGGCAGAGTCTACTAGGTATCGGGCTGACATGGAGCTGGAGAGATCTCGAGTGGAGGTAACAGGGCGAAATATTGGGGGAGGTAACAGACATCGGGACCAATCATTGTCGCACCTGCTTAAACTAGTTCCTGTGTTCGATGAATTATGTGTGACTGAGTTTTTTATGCGATTTGAGAAGAAGTGTCAGGAACACCAGTGGCCTCAGGAAAAGTGGGCAGCATTAGTTTCATCAAGACTCCTAGGAAAGGGGCTAAAAGCATATGATGCACTACCTTTAGAGTCCTGTGTAGTTTATGATGAGCTAAAGAAGGCTGTGCTACGGGCCTATGAGTTACAACCAGAAACTTACCGCTTGAAGTTTCAGGGTGTTACTAAGGGCAAGGATAGTACCTTCCTAGAACATGCCCGGGACTTGTCTGATGCACTACGACATTGGCTGCATTCTGAGAGGGCAGCTACTTTTGAGGAGTTGAGTGAGCTGGTTCTCTTGGAGCAGTTCTTTAAGTGCACAGGCGGGGACTTAACATTAAATATAAAGGAAAAAAATCCTAGAACTCTCCAGGAGGCAGCAGAAATGGCTGACCTCCGACTGTCATAAATTCGAGGGTGCGGAGCAGCAGCTAGGAGTGAGTCGGGTGCAAAGGATCGTACCCCTCCCCCTCCCAAGAATTTTGATACACATAAATACACAAAACCATCTAGCACTGACAATAAAACTGAACATAAACCAAATACCGTCCCGTATAAGAAGTCTAATGGTACCTCCCACTCCCAAGGGAACCCAAAGAGTAAAGAGTGCTTTGCATGTCACAAGGAGGGTCACTTTGCAAATGCTTGTCCGAACAAGCCACCAAACAAGGTTGTGTCATTGGCCCGCAGCATAGGGATGTCGCATATATCTTCTGAGTTTGCCTAGGGTAGTTCGTCAGAGGTTGGGACACAGCCTGTGTTCAAGAGTCCGGAAGGCTCGAACCCTGTCCGCGACGTCTTTGGGGGTCATAGAGGGCATTGTTTTGTGAGGTGGGCTGGCGAAAGGCGAGGAGTTAAGCTATTGCGTGATACGGGGGCTTCTCAGACCTTGTTAAAGAACTTTACTGGTAGGCCGATTAACACTGCTCGGGTGGTGGTCGTTCAGGGGATCAATGCTACGAAGTCCTACCCGCTGGTGCGGATGGAGCTGGAGGTGGGTGGTGTGGCGAAGGAGCTGGATGTAGGAATTGTAGAGAACTTGCCTGTTGGGGGTGTCGACCTCCTCCTCGGCAACGACTTTGCGGTGCCTGCTTCTAAGGTTTCACCCTTGGTCGTTGCCGAGAAGGCGGCCGGCGTTAGTAGGGAGGAACAGGAGTGGGTTGAGAAGTGTAGCATACAAACTATGGCGTGTGTTGTGACGCGTTCTCAGACATCCGGAGCCTTGTAGCCACCACCTCAGTCTATCAAACCGTGGAGGAAAGGTCACAAGAAAACGGGAAGTGTTGGTCAATTGGAGAGTTTTGAGCCGGCAGTGTTTCTTGGTGACTCATTATTGGCACCTATGTTAGAGTCTGGAGAGGCCCCGGGGCCTGTCACCGCTAGTGCAGGTGCAGGGCGGGAAGAGACTCTGCGACAGCATCGTTATGCGCAGTGTGAGGAAAGGATGGCTCAGCGGGACATTGGAGGTGGAAATAAATTATTTAAGATGAACTTGGATAATCTCGCACCTGCTGATATATGTTCCTTGCAGCTGGAAGATCATGAAGTCAGGGCGTGTGGTAATGGTGCTATCGAACTGGAGAGCGATGGGGATGCGCAGCCTGGTGATTTTTTCTTGTCCGAAGGGATCTTGTATCGGAGACATCAGGATCCCAAGAAAAAGTGGGATGGCGGGTCAGGATTAGTGGACCAGTTAGTAGTACCGAGGGTGTGCCGTGAGAGCTTATTGAGATTAGCTCATGATGTGCCTTTGGCAGGGCACCTGGGGGCACGTAAGACGGAGGCAGCTCTGAGCAAGCTTTTCTGGTGGCCTGGGTTAAAGGCGAGTGTCGTGTCATGGGTGTCACAGTGTCACACTTGTCAAGTTGTTGGGAAACCCAATCAGGTCATCCCGAGAGCCCCGTTACAACCCCTCCCTGTCATTGGGCCGCCCTTCAGCAAAGTAGTTATCGATATGGTTGGCCCATTGCCCCCCACTAGTGCCGACAATACATTTTTACTAACTGTAATGGATGTAGCAACACGGTATCCATATGCTTACCCCATGCGTAACGGGATGGCTAAGACTGTTGTCAAAAACCTGCTTGTCTATTTCTCTCGTTATGGCTACCCTCAGGAGATCCAGTCTGATCAGGGATCCAATTTTATTTCTGCTCTGTTTAAGCAGACCATGCAGCAACATGGGATAGTGTCTGTGGTGTCATCTGCCTACCATCCCGAGAGTCAGGGAGTTTTGGAAAGGTGGCACTCGACTCTCAAGAGTATGTTGCGGTGTTATTGCAAGGAAAATGGGAAGGACTGGGATCTAGGTCTCCCATACGTTTTATTTGCTGCGAGAGAAGTACCTGGGGAGAGCTTGGAATTTAGCCCGAACGAGTTGGTTTTTGGACACAGGGTCAGGGGGCCCCTCCACATAGTCAAGGAGATCTGGGAGGGAGTCACAAAGCCATGCTCGCTTCTAAATTATGTTGTTGAAAGCCGTGAGAGAATGCTAAAGAGCTTGGAGGTAGCAGGTCGGAACCTTAAGAGTTCACAAGCTCAGATGAAGGACAGATACGACCAGAAGGTGAAGCTGAGGGAGTTTGAAGTAGATCAGGAGGTACTGATACTACTGCCTCTGGTGGGACACCCCTTGTCTGCCAAGTATTCTTGTCCGTATCGGGTTGTAAGGAAGGTTTCTGATCTCGACTATTTAGTAGCTACTCCTGATCGTAAGAAAAAGAACCAACTCTGCCATGTAAATCTGATGAAAGAGTATGTGAGGCGCCCCTCCGAGCATCTCACTGTCCCGGTGTTGATCTGCAGCGATCGTGGTGGAGAAGTAGGAAGGGCCAGTCAAGCTGCGGGGGAGGATAATTGGGATTGTCATGTTTCCGCGGATCAGTGGGCGGGGAATTCTAGACAAGTGGCTCACGAGTTGATATTGCACCTGCCTGAGCAACAGCGTGTAGCTGTGCAGCACTTGTTTGATTCAAACCCAGCTGTTTTCGCGGAGCATCCTGGCCTCACTACTCAAGCGGTGCACGATGTCGATGTTGGGGACCACCCGCCCTTTAAATCAGTGCCATACCGTGTTCCCCCTATTTAATTACCAGCACTTAGGGAAGAGCTGGATTATATGCTGAAACGTGGGCTGATTTCTGAGGGTGCAGTAAGGTGGACTTCCCCCGTTACACTGCAGCCCAAACCAGATGGCAAGGTGCGGTTTTGTATAGATTTCCGCAGGTTGAATGGTTTAACCCCCACAAATGCCTACCCTCTCCCTCGCGTGGACGACAGTGTGGATAAGATAGGAAAAGCCAAGTTCCTCACTAAGATAGACCTTGTTAAGGGTTATTGGCAAGTGCCCTTGTCTGAGCGAGCGCGAGATGTGTGTGGGTTTGTGGTGGACGGTGCCACATATCGTTGCCATGTTATGCCATATGGGCTGAAAAATGTCCCTGCAACGTTTCAGAAATTAATGAACGACATTGTAGCCGACATTCCCAACTGTACGGTGTACCTAGATGATGTCATAATATACGACGATGATTTTAACAGTCACTGTGCTCACATCGGACAGCTTTTTAAGAAACTGAATGAAGCAGGTTTGGTGGTAAACCTGGGTAAGTGCGATTTTGTCAAAGCCACAGTTTTGTACCTGGGGTTCGAGGTGGGGATGGGTCAGGTGTGCCCTCCACAGACAAAGATTAAAGCCATCGATCAGTTTCCCCAGCCTACGACTAAGAAACAAATCATGCGGTTTCTAGGTATGATAGGCTATTATCGTCGCTTCATCAAAGGCTATTCGACTGTACTGGCACCTTTAACTGACTTATTATCTAAGGACAAGAAGTTCCGGTGGTCTCCTGAGTGTGCAGAGGCGTTTTCCTTGGTGAAACACCTGTTATGTACCCACCCCATACTCAGGGCCCCGGACTTCAGCAGACCTTTTCAGCTGGCGACTGATGCCAGTGGCGTAGGGGCTGGGGCTGTCTTGTTACAGACAGATGATGAAGGTATCGAACATCCAGTGAGTTTTACAGTAAAAAATTCAATAGTGCACAAAGGAATTACTCTGTAATTGAAAAAGAACTCCTGGCGATAGTGCTGGCACTCAGGCACTTCGATGTATATGTTCCTGCTTTCGGACCAGTCGTAGTGGTTTATACCGATCATCACCCTCTGAAATTCTTGAATCAGTTTCATAACCGGAATATGAGGCTGACCAGGTGGTCACTCATGCTTCAGGAGTATAATCTGGACATACGCCATATTGCCGGTTCTGATAACGTGATAGCGGATTGTCTATCAAGAGTGGATGATGTTGGTTAGACTGCCACAGGATTGAGGGTTCAGTGTGGAGGAAAATAGGCTGTCACTGTAGTTCAGCCGAAAAAAACAAATTAAAAAAGCAAAAACCTTATAAAACCTCTTTATTTTTATAAAGGGTAGAATTTTGTATAAGATGTTGTAGCAGTATCTAAGTTGAATGTTTTCGCTTATTATCGCTAAGTTAGTTGAACTTGGTCGGTGGAGCGCAACAGTCTTTATTTGTTTAATATATAGTGCCTTGTGTCGCAACAATGTGTGCTACTATGAGAAGCTTTCTGTTAGATATGAAGAATTTAGTCAAGGGTCTTATATCTTGGGGGAGGTGTACCGCTTCTGCATAGTAGCCACGTGCGGGCGTGCGCGCGCGTCGGCTGCCCAGCCGTTTAGAAACCGGCTGGCGGCAGCCGGCCGGCAGGCTTTTCCTTAGTATATATCCTACGACAACGTAACTAATGTCTGGGATATTCTTATGTTATTTCACAGCTTGTAGCTGCCCTTATTCTTAACCAACGCATCTTAGTATATTTTATTCTCGATAGTTGATTGTGTCATTATATTATATAAGATGTAAGTCTAGTGAGAGTGGGAGGAGACGAGCGGGAGAGAGAGAGACCGGCTGGGGGACGTTGCTTCGCGCGGACAGTCTAGCTTGGGACGAGCCTGAAGCGTTGCCATATGCATCCGATTGCATCGTTAGGCTTAGTTTCGACTCACGCACGGGGTAGACGATTTTGACCCGGCAACTTTGTTGAGTGTTGCCAAGCCTGGGATGTATTTTGTATGCCTAGGGTGGGGTCCAGACAGATTCAAGACTCAGAGCTCACCTCACTGTCGTACCCTTCGGACCCCCTTGATATCTATCCCTCTCAACCCCACTTAGAAACGTTCTCTCTTACTTTGTATACCTTCTTTCCACTACTTCACCAATCTATTTAATTATCCCATCCCCTTGATACACCTTATATCTATTATTGTATTAACGACGAGCTCTCAGATAATTAGATAGGATTTTGGGCCTTATGCAGAGACGTAATTGTTAATGAGACCTAGGAAGCTTTTTTGTTGTCTCATATTTGGTGGTTTCATGCTTGCTAGTGTGTTCTTGTGTCAGGTTAGCAGGGGCTAGACCGGAGGGGAGGCTTTTTGCGATCCTTTAAGTAAAGTCTGCTGGTGCGAGTCCTGTAGACCCGCACGACTTTACTAGGATACCCGTGGGAGTCTGGGGGCATTTTCTTGTCTGTGTCCCTGTGTGTCTAGTGTTGTGTTGTGTGAGGGCCCTTGCCTAGTCCACTCAGCACTGCGCTAGCACGTCTTGCTTTTGTTTTAGGGTCGCCAGGAGAGAGTCAGATACTTGCGATCTGAGTCTCTCAAGAGAGCACCCTTTCAATTAGAGTAATTTGGCGCTCAGACTTGGGAACGTCCATAGGCTAGAGCAGGTGGCTCAGCCCGGGTATCCGAAGCCTATATCCTTCCGGCTAGACCTCTGCCACCTGGCAGATTAACAGATAGGGGTTTATTATTTCTGTATGCTTGTTATTGTGCCACAGTTTACCGTTTTTGTGAGTATTGTGAGTCAGGGTGTGGCTTAGAGACTCTGTCCGAGCAGGCTTGCCTGACTAAGAGTGAGAAGTACACCTGTATGTGGTTATGTTGCGAGTTGCTGCCTTTATTTAATTATAACTATGCCATTATACACTGTAGGTCCTATCACTAGTATTTATTCCTGCTTATGAGTTGAGAGTTCTCTAAATCTGTAACGTACTTTCTTTGCTAAGCATCAGATCCTACAGTAGCCGCATGCAGTTTAGAACCCCGCATCTTGTCTACCGGTACGATGTTTTGAGGACTGTTTGCTTTCACCTTCTTTCACGCAGGGGTGATTAGTTGTATTAATTAACGTAACGTTAAATGTACTTTCTTCTAGTTTGTTATTAAATTGTTTCTGCAATTTAATTCCGTTATCTATCTTTTCCTTGAAGCTTTAAGTCAACTTAATTGTGTGATCTTTTATATAGCCTGCTTGACTATCAGCAGTCTATAGTGCGTGCACCCTGTAACCGAGTCATAGGATACCTTGTTGTCCAGGCAGGACTCCTGACGGTTTAGGGTGGTTTGTTGCCTGGGTTTATAGATAAGGGTTGGATCTAGCGTTTTCCGTTGTTGCTTGTTGCCGCATACCTAGTCCAATAGAAAGAGCCCAGTGTTTATATATCCCAGGACGTAACAGGTTCCATAGGGATTGGGCCCATACGGGATTGGGCCCATACGGAATTGTGCCCATACGGAATTGGGCCCACGGGATTGGAACCTAACCTAACCTAACTTAACCTAAGTGGGCCCAATCCCGTATGGGCCCAATCCTGTGGTCACTATTGCTTGCATGTGATGGACAGAGGAGAGAGGTTGAAGCGCCATCTCCCCAAACATTACAAATTGTGGAGGTCATAAGAATATGTATTATCCAACTTATTCATTAAGCCAACACAAATAACTTAAATCCTAAGTGTTATTGTTACACTTAATATATATACAAACAAATATAGACGTGTTCTTCGTGAATCGTAGCTTAAGTAGGAATAGGATAACTAGCGAGCCAGCGAGCAACAGGTGTTGTCCGCTGCCTCGCTAGTTATCCTATTCCTAATCAATATATGTGTGTTACTTTTGTCATCCCTAACATTTATTATGTATATGTAAATTCAAAATCATCGCATAGTATTAATCTGCGTATTTTGGAGGGTATCATTTACGCCCTTAGAGAGAGAGAGAGAAAGAGAGAGAGAGAGAGAGAGAGAGAGAGAGAGAGAGAGAGAGAGAGAGAGAGAGAGAGAGAGAGAGAGAGAGAGGTGGGAGGGAGGGGAGAGGAAGCAGGTGAAGAAGGAGAGTTGGGGTGAAAGGTAGAGGGGGAGGAGGGGGGAATGGGAAGTGCGAGGGAGAGATACTTGATTGTCTGTATATTAAATTCAATAAATAATGCAACACCTGATGTGTGTTACTTGTTTGTGATCCGGCATGGGTTAATCTTATAATATAGCCCGTGTGTTATGTTAAAATAAACTTATTCTGCTTGCTGTTCTCGAACACACACTCACACACGTTTGACTCCTCCTTGTGGTATCGAAGATACCACAAAGGATGCAAATGAAAATACCCTTTTTGTCATCCATGCTGGTTCAAATGACGTCATGCGCACCAGATCCGAAGAGTTGATGGAGAAATATCGCAAGATGATCCAGCACTACAAAAACTAGTCAAGGAATATCATAATCTCCGGCATTCTCCCCAAGATCGACGCACCTGACAAATTCTACGACAAGGCCTTCAGCACAAATAGCCGACTAAAATATTTGTGTCTGAAGGAAGAAGTTGAATTCATCAACCTCTGGGACAACTTCTACAGCCAGCCTACTCTGTTCCGCAAGGATGGCACTCATCTAAACCATGTGGGTTCAGCACGCATGGGTCGTCTCCTACACGAAGCAGTCCGCAGTCATGGATCAAAAAACGCCATCTAAGAAGAAGCAGCAGTGACATAAATCATCCAACGCCAAGCAAAAAACAGAGGCAACCGAGGACCACCAGCGATAAGGACCGAAGACAACGAGGACCGAGGACAGACATGAACATAAACGTAGATCCGACAAGAACCAAAAATATTATTAAAGAGCGTTCCGTGAGATCTAAAATAACAAATTTAAAGGTTTTCTATGCAAACGCTCGTAGCATACGCAATAAATTTTCAGATTTAGAGGAGCTAGTGTTTACAGAAAATTATGATGTGATTGGCATAACAGAATCTTGGCTCAATACCGAAGATAGAGACTTTTTAGCAGAGTATTCACTTCCCGGTTATGTAATGTTTGAGAAAAGCCGAATAAATAGAAATGGAGGTGGCGTTTTACTTTATATCAAAGATACTCATAACCCTACCCTCTTGTCAAAACCTCAAATTGTGAACGTCGACACATCTTTTGTGCTAATAAAGAATAATAAAGGTACAAAAATAATACTTGCGTTAATATACAGGCCACCAGCTCAATCAGTGCAAACTGACCGAGAAATTTACGAACAAATTGCAGATGTAAGTAACTCACAAGATACCGTAATTTTTGGTGACTTTAATTTACCTGTGAACAAGTGGGGCGATACTCTTACTTCACACTCCGGACATGACTTGTATACGAACTTGAAAGAGAGTTCGCTTTATCAATTTGTTCGAACGCCGACCCGTGGTAATAATGTTCTTGATATTGTACTTGCAACAAAAGAAGAATTAATAGAGAATTTGAATGTTGGTGATGAATTCAGTAACAGCGACCATCGTACGATAACTTTCACTTTAAAGTTTACTAGTAACGAACCAAATAGTAGCATCGAAAAAGTCCCTAATTTCAAGAAAGCAAACTTCCATAAACTTAGAGCTATGTTTAAAGAAACTGACTGGAGCTATTTAATTAACAATAACGACATAAATACATCTTGGAAGTTATTCAAAACCACTTACCTAAAAGCAGTGCAAGACTGCATACCATCGAAAATACGACATCCAGGCCATAATAATAAGCCCAAATGGTGGAATAAAGATATTTCAAACTGCCTGCTTGCTAAAAAATTTGCTAATGATAGATTAAAATCCTCACAAAATGACGAAGAAAGGGTGAAATTTGTAGAGCTACGACGCAAAGCCAAAAAGTTAATTAAGCAAAGTAAAAAGACCTTAGAGTTACATATTGCGAATCAAAGTAAAACAAACCCGAAAGAATTCTATAGTTATATCAGAAAGAAAAAAGTAGTTACTTCAACTGTTGGACTGTTAGTCGATGAAAATGGAGAATACACCAAAGACGAAGTACAAATGAGTAATGCCCTCAATACCTTCTTTGCATCAGTTTTTACAACAGAAGACCTCAGTGATATCCCTACACCATCGCCGATTCAGATTGATAATTCAGATGTTCTAAGCAATAGTCAGGTCGATATATGGAAAATACCCCCTCAACCCCCAAAAAATTGCTACAAAAGGTTTCTCAACTGATTCTGGTAGGGTTTAGTGTACTTTATAACATACTAAAAGTTTACCAAAATAGGACCCCCGGAAAAGTTTTTTTTTTCAAGATGGCGTCCAAGATGGCCGCCGAAACCTCTTAATGATCATAACTATGTAACTATCAACTCAAATTTGATGATCTTGGTGTCTATCCCTAGGTTTTTGGGGGCAAAGAACACATTAAGATCATACAAAATTATGTTGGCCTATTATGTAACACAAAAATCCAATATGGCGTAAAAAATGGCCGCCAACACCTCCAAATGACCGCAAGTCCATAACTATTGACTCAAATTTGATGATCTTGATGTCTATCCCCAGGTTTTTGGGGGCATGGAACACATTAAGACAACTTTGGATATCACTGAGCTGTTGAATCATTATGAAATTGAATTCATGACCTTCAGCTGTCCACAATCACCTAATGCACAAACACCTTTGTCCATAGAATAAGTTTCAGAGCGTTCAGTTTTGAGTGTCATCCTCCTCCTCAGTATCGACCTCTTGAGTGTTGTTTGGATTGTCACAGTTTTCAGTTTGGCAAGGGCCACATGCAGCGTGCAGGGGAGTCCATAGCGTCTGCAGCTGCATCGAGAGGATTTGCATCCCCCCGAACAGTTGCAATGGATAATTTTCAAGAGTTCGTCAGGTGCAGCATTGTTTTGGGTCATAATTGGAATTAACTGATCATTTTCCTGTTTCCATCCCCATTCATTTGGGTTCATTTCATTTGCCATCCCCATCCATACCATAATTTGAAAGTACACACGTTAGCTATGGAATCTTGTTGCAGGTGATGTTGGGGGAAGCCGTTCAGGAGTGACAAATGCTTGAGCAGTTGCCACTTTCTTGGTGAAAATGATATGGTGCAGTGATGATAGCGTATCATTAGACTTGCCACCAAAGAGATCTACCATCAGGTCTTTGCCAAGATCTGATATGTCCTCTTGAGATTAATTTTGTTTTGAAGGATGAATGCACTAGCACAGGACTTCATGACAGGATCAGATTTCACTAATTTCCGGAAGGCTGACTTTTTTCCGATGCCGAAAATCCTTGAAGTTGAATCACAGCCTGAGTAGGCATGTACAAAGAGCAACTCATTGCACACATCATCTCCTAAAGTTTCTTTCAACAGGTTAATGTTATACACTCTGTGTTCTTTTGACTGCTTGTTTGCGTCAGAACGGAAGTAGATGATCTCATTGTCTGTTCTGGAGTAATGAAGGAGCAAGATCAGCAAATCTGTATCCTCACCGACCAACGTTGTGGTGCAATGACGGGATCGTTCAACAGTTGCCTTAACGATATCAACGTCTGCATCCCCTGGTGACTGAATGACATGGCATCCCCTTTTAGTTAGTGCTGTGCTGATGAGAGCAATCATGTCTACCTTGTTTTTGTCACGAGACAAAAAGTCCTCCTTTTTGCCTGAAAACTCTGTTTCTGCAGTAAAACTAACAATAGGGTGCAGGTTTTTCCCTCGTCTCTGATGTGTGTTGTCTTTTATGGAGGGACCTTCACCATAGCCATCGAACACCACTGTCGCTTGTCCGTAATGTCTCACAGTGAAGTCTGCATAAGACTCAGCTATTGCATTATATGAGTCGCCTTTCTTCCACGGTAAACGATGGAGCAAAGAGCCACCATCAAGCACGTAACAATCTGTTTTAGGAATAGAGTTCATCACAGCCTCATTTAATAAGTCCGCAGCATGGTCTCAAATTGCCTGAGCAAGCTGAGGTTTGTCTGCTTTTCGAAGAATGTTCCTGGTCTCAAAGAGGGCTGGAGGGTAGGGGCTTAGTTCATACGTCAAAACCTCTTCAAGGGAAAGATCTCCTGACCTTGACACCACAAGGAAATGCTGGAACAGAAGGGCAGGATCAATGGTACGATCAGGAGCAATCTTCACAGCAGAGATATTCCCAAGGGTTTGGGCTCTGTCTTTCCGCTTGAATTTGTAAGTAAATGCCGACTTACCGATTATATCTTCAATGATCTTGTTCCCAACCGATTCAAAGTCATGTACATTCACATCTGGCCCAGCCACTATCCCATTGACAATGTTTCTCAGAGTAGGATCAGATGTGAAGGGTGAGCAGGCTGCATGCTTTATCCGAATTTTCTCGAGATCAGATGCATCTCTTTTGATGCGCGCCTCAGTTGAGTCTTTGTGTTGCGGACTTGTAGTATAGGTTAGGTTTGTGAAATCCTGCATCGCACTGTTGTACTCGGATGTTACAGGTGCAGATAAGGTCCAAAGGTTTTGCATGTCCTCAGTCATCCCACTGCCGCGAGTTAGACCACAATTGCTCTTTAGAGACCTCATCAACGTTTGTTCAATGACAAGATCACTACTAAGCCCTGCCCAGCACTGATTGCTCCTACGAACAACGTGAAAACCATCAAGGAACTTTCGATAAACGTCTGGGTGCTTTTTCCCAGTTTCCAGTTTTTTCAGCTATGTGATATAAAAAATGGTTAGAATGTGTTCCTTGTCCCCCCAAACCAGGGGATAGATCTAGACCCAAGTTTAATCAAATTAGACTGAAACGTTGGTCACATGGTAGTGCCATGTTGGACACCATATTGGACTTACTTGCTAGATAATGGCCCACTTTCATTTTTAACACCTTAAGAGCGGCCTATGCGGTTTATTTATATGTACCGCCCAGCGGGGTGTTTTTAGCCAAAATAGGGCTGTTTACGTGATCATTTTCATGCCTAAATAAGACCCAGAACGTAAAACAAGTATCTATCCCTGAAAGGGCATAAACAGAGCTTTCGAATGACACCATAACGATCCTTTTATGATGGCTAGTTTTCTTGCAATAACCGTGCAACGCGAGTGCAAAAAGCATGTAATTAGCCACTTTCCCGATACAATTCCTTATATAGCGAGTGAGAGAGGGAGGAGGGAGCTGGGATTCGTGTCAGTATGTTCGCCGCGGTGGTCTGGAGCAGTCATACGCTCGCTACTCTCCTGCCACCACTTGTCTCTCTCTCTCAGCAACATTACGTGCTGAAATTGCCACTCGACCTGTGTCGAGCGCCGCCACATAGTCCAGCTTTATTTAACTCGACTTATGTTGCTCGCCGCTAATTAAGGGTTAATGGTCTTAATGTGTTCCTTGCCCCCCAAAACCTGGGGATAGACATCAAGATCATCAAATTTGAGTCAATAGTTATGGACTTGCAGTCATTTGGAGGTGTTGGCGGCCATTTTTGACGCCATATTGGATTTTTGTGTTACATAATAGGCCAACATCATTGTTTATGATCTTAATGTGTTCTTTGCCCCCAAAAACCTAGGGATAGACACCAAGATCATCAAATTTGAGTTGATAGTTACATAGTTATGATCATTAAGAGGTTTCGACGGCCATCTTGGACGCCATCTTGAAAAAACACTTTTCCGGGGGTCCTAATTTGGTAAACTTTTAGTATGTTAAAAAGTACACTAAAACCTACCAGAATCAGTTGAGAAACCTTTTGTAGCAATTTTTGGGGGGTTAAACTGTATTTTGACCTGACTACAATATCACCGTTACAGAGAGAGAAGTGTTGAATTGTTTAGATAAACTCAAGGTAAATAAAACGCCTGGACCTGATACAATCTCGCCTAGAGAAACTAGAGTTCTAAAGGAAGCTAAGGATGAGCTCTCCAAACCACTGACATTACTATTCAATAAATCCTTGCAGTCTGGAACTATGCCTGATCAGTGGAAGCTAGCCAACATAACACCGATATTCAAAAAAGGCAGCAAATCCCTACCCAGTAACTATCGTCCAATTAGCTTAACCTCAGTTGTATGTAAAATGCTAGAAACGGTCATAAGAGACAGACTCGTAAATCACTTAGAGGAAAATAACATACTTAAAGATACTCAACACGGCTTTCGTAAAAAACGTTCCTGTTTAACAAACCTCTTAGACTACTTCCACGATATCCTCAACCTCTACGATGAGAGTAAAGCTGTAGATATTATATACCTTGATTTTCAAAAGGCCTTTGACAAAGTTCCCCACAAACGTTTACTGCTAAAACTAAAAACGCATGGAATACAAGACAGTGTGTTGAAATGGATAGAAAATTGGCTCAGCGACAGAAAGCAAAGAGTAGTCATAAACGGTAAGGCATCTAAATGGACCAATGTAAGTAGCGGGGTACCCCAGGGATCCGTACTGGGACCAATTATCTTTCTAATTTACATCAACGACATAGATGAGGGTCTCACCTGTACAATCTCAAAATTTGCTGACGATACAAACAATTGCAAATAGCGTACTCTCAAAAGAACAAGTTGACGATATGCAACACAATCTAGATAAATTGTCATGTTGGGCCCAAATTTGGCAAATGAGTTTCAATGCAGATGAATGTAAAGTACTACATATCGGATACCTAAATGAGAAAGCAAACTATTCGATGAATGGCACTCAGCTTAAGAATGTAAACAGAGAAACCGATCTGGGAGTAACAATATCGAGTAACCTAAAACCGAGTCAACAATGTTCAGAAGTTGTTAAGAAGGCAAACAAAATAATTGGCTTTATAGGCAGGTCATTTGAGCATAAATCCAAAGAAGTTATCCTAACCCTTTACAATTACTTAGTCCGCCCTCTTCTGGAATACTGCGTTCAATCATGGTGCCCATATTACCAAAAAGATATAAACAAGCTAGAACGAGTTCAACGTAGAGTTACCAAAATGATACCTAGCCTAAAGAACAAACCATACAAAGAGTGTCTTAGAGAATTAAAAATATTTCCTTTAACCCAGCGCAGATTAAGAGGTGACTTAATTCAAGTGTTCAAAATCATCAAAGGCATCGACAATATGAACTGTAGTAAGTACTTCACTATCGACCAATCTAATTACACGCGGGGAAACGGTTGCAAAATTATTGGTAAATCTTTTAACTCACACGAATCTAAGAATTTCTTCTTCAATCGAGTTGTCAACTTGTGGAATGGGCTTCCCCGAGACGTTATAGACTGCATCACCGTTGATTCATTTAAACTCCGCATAGACAAATATCTCGCATCAAACCCGCGACTGACTGCGTTTGTAAATGAATAACTTTATTTTATCCCCCCCTCAGTTACAAACCCATCTGTCCCTTATTAACTTCCTAATCCTGCCACGGACATTAGTTCCAGGGCAGTAATTCCCTTTCCAATGTTCCCTTACCCACTCTAAACCACTGTTTGGACACTTGATCCTCAGTGTTTTGGAGGACAAGCAGCCTAGAAGGGTCACTAGATCTGTTGTTGCTTGATTTCCTTTGTACTCCTTTGTACTTCCTTTGTACTCCTTCCAACCTCTATATTAACCCTGCCCCCTTTTATTAGAAGCGATTAAAGGGCCATCTATTAAAAGATAAGTGAACTAACACATTGCCTCAGGCCATGACAGCAGTTCTGTCGTAGACTGTACACATTTGATCTATAGGTAGATGATTGGCTTTAGTAGGAAAGGTTGGTGGTGATTGGGAGCTGAATCAGTTGCTGCTGCTGACGACACAGTAGTCAGTAATGGTGGCGGATTCTGAGGAGAAGCTGCAGCAAGTAGTAAAAGAGTTTGGTGTGGTATTTGGGAGGAGGAAGCTGAGGGTGAATCTCAATATAAGTAAAGTGATGGTGTGTAATAGAGATTCTTGTAGGGTAAATCTAAATCTACGACTGGATGGGGATGTGCTGGAACAAGTGGAATATATTAAATATCTAGGAGGAGTGCTAAACAGGGATGCAGGTGTGGGTATGGTTGTAAGACAGAGAGTGTGTGAGGGAAAGAAAGTTTTCAGAGAAATGGGAAGCATGTGGTAAGTGAGAAATTTCAGGATGAAAACTAAAAGTGCAATGTATCAAAGGAAAAGTTGTACCAAGAGTGATTTATGGGGCTGAGACATGGGGTCTGAATGTACAAGAGAAAAGAAAGTTTGATGACATGGAGATGAGCTGCTGGAGGAATATATGTGGAGTGACACATAGAGACATATTGAGGAATGAAGAGTTACGTAGGAGAGTGGGATAACAGGAACCCTTATCGGCCAAAGTCGAAAGAAAGGTTCTATGCTTGTATGGACATGTTGACTGAATGAGTACTGAAAGGCTTACAAAGAGAATATATGAGTCAGAAACAAGAGGAAATAGATTGAGAGGAAGACCTCAGAGGAGATGGAGAGATGGTGTGAAAGAAGCATTGGAAGATAGAGAGATGAATAAAGAACAGGCAAGAGAAGTATTGATGAATAGGAATGAGTGGAGCATGCTTGTAAATGAACAAGTGATAATGCGGTCATAGGGAGTCGGGCGCCAGTTGGACTAGATAATAGTCCGTCAGGCACCCAGCCCGGGGTGCCGGTTTGTATATGAAAGGCCCTGCCTGGAAGTATGTGGGCAGGCATTCTGGTGTAGTTCCGCTGCATGTCTGCCTGCAGTGACCAGAACCTCTCCAGGAGATCAAAGACCTGGGAATCTTTTGGTGGAGATGCCTCATGGTCCTTGGTCTCTGGTTCTTCTCCTGGGCGACCTAAATGGTCTCGAGTCGACCATCCCCAACTATGGGGTATGTGCCTGAGTATATACATACATACACACATACATACATACGGTAGATACCATATTGTTGTGTAAATCTATTTAAATTACAGGTATAATTATTGTGTAGCCATTGCCAGATGTCATAATCCCTGATAGGGGGTGGCTGCTAATGAATCTCCTTCATATGCTTCCATATGCTGAGGCAACTCATTCGATTATCTAGCTTTGTTTTTGTTTACAGAGGAGGGTTCCTCGACTTTTAACCCCTTAAGAGCGGCGCCCGGCTATAGCCGGACAAGAGAACCAAGGACTATGTGGCAGAGCCCGGCTATAGTAGCATGCAATTTTGAGCACATTATCGGCTCTAAGAGAGAGTACGAGCGGTGGGAGGAGCGTAGGTTGAATCTGACCGTTCGGCACGGGTCCCGCGCGGCAACTGCCGTCCCCTTCACACACATCCACACTCACTACCTCGCTACACAGGGAATTATGTAAGGAAATTCCCGTATTTTAGGGATTTTGCCCTTCGGTTGCACGATCGTTGCAAGACAACCAGTGATCGTAGAAGGATGGTTCAGGTGTCATTGGAAAGCTCAATTATCGCCCTTTCTGGGATACATAATTGTATTACGCTCTGGCTCTTGTTTATGCATGAAAAAGAGCACGGTAATAAGCTCATTTAGGGTACCCGCTTGGCAGGTAGTAGAAGTTACCGCCTAGGCCTCTCGTTGAGTGTTAAGCTTCAGAGCTTTAAATCACACGCCAGTATCCCCACCCGGGCAATTTTGGCGAAAATTTACCCTTCTTAATCCGGAGGCGGCATTAAACATGTTTTTGAAAGGTCTGCTAGAGTGGGATGTATAAAAGTCAATTCTGACAAAATTCATCATATTTACCATATACAGCAATATTACTTGCTGCATATGTGCATATTTTACTTGTATTATGAACATGTGAACATTGAAGAACCCAAAAATAGGTGTAAAGAACAAATATCTAATGAAACAATTTATTATTGTGATGGGAAGGTGACAAGTGCATTGGAGGGAGAGTGACATACACCCTCCCAATCTGGAGGCTTCAGCTACAATGAATCGATCGTTTCACACTGTATGAGGAAGGCAGGAGTTAGTTAGTTAGTTATGTAGAGCAGATTAACCAGACCACTGAGCTCCATGCGGAACTCTCATAGGTCTGGCCCAAAGGATTAGATCAGATTACTGAAAGGAGTTTAACCCCTCCAATCCCAGCGCCGTATCTATACGTCAGTAGATATAAGAAACTCCCCAGTCCCAGCGACGTATATATCCGTCAGTAATGTACTTTCCTTGTAACTGCCTGTACAACCCTGTACCAGTTACCACGACCTTTTGAGCTCTGCTCCAGTGTTGGCAACATTTCTCAGCTTATATGAGACCCACTGAAGGGTGACAAGAGCCAGTGTTGCCTCATCTTTGGAGGTGGATAGTTGGTCTCTCCTGCCATTTTTGCCACATTGCTTGGGACTGCTGGGGACTTTTATTACTGTATCCTACGTTACAGTACGGTTTAAGGTGACACAAAAAACGGACGATGGGGGGGAAGGAAAAGGACGGAGAATCGGATGATTTAGTACCAAAACTAGCCGTACGCAGACGGGCAGTATCTGGGCAGTCAAAGACGTGGCGAACAGTGAGAGGGGAATGACAGGAGGAGCAGGAAAGGGGTGGAGTGCAGGGAGTGGACATTAAATAACCGTGAGTCAGCCGGGAATGGCATATCTTAAGTCTATTTAGTAAAACTTCCTCACACCTGTGAGACCTGGAAGACGAGGGCCAAGGACGGACAGAAGGTTTGCTCGCACAGAGTTTATTATTGGAGGGTAGAGCATCCCAATGAGATTGCCACGTGCAAAGAATAGAAGGCTTGAGTAAGGACAGCCAATCACCTAATGGAAGGTGGGGCTGTCGAGGGATCATTGAAATAGCATCCTTAGCCGCAGCATCGGCGTCTTCATTGCAATCCACGTAGGCTCATCTCGTGGAGAGCGTGTTTTATGGCCAAAACTATTACGTGGGAGGACGAATAAGCATGGAGCACTTCGAGGGCACTACGAGAGTCGGTGTAAATTATAAAGGACTGTTGAGGGGTATCACGTATAATGTCAATAGCAGGCTGGATAGCTAAAAGTTCAGCAGTAAAGATAGAAGCTTCGCGCGGGAGAAAAATGAAGGAGCTTAGTAGAGGACACAGCAGCGAGGCCTACCCCAGAGTCAGTCCTAGACCCGTCAGTGAAGATGGCAAAATGGGGGCCTTTATGACGTATGTGTTCGAGTGCGTGTTGGCAGTGATGGCTAGGGTGTTACGACTGGGGTTCAAATATATCAGGGCTCTTATTCATTGGACTAGTAATGGCATAAATGCTACAACGGAAAGCGCTAGATCCAACCTCTGATGTATATTCCCAGTGAACAAAGAACACAAATACTCTACAGAGTTCTATATGCAATAATAGGCTATCAAACTCTCAATAAATGTGCGTCTACTCTAGGCTTAATGTTATGTGAAAACAGCCTATTACTACCTATAACCGAAGGTGCTTGGTCATGGTATGCAAAGTAAGGTGGTAAGAGAAGTTACAGCTTACGTTACTTTAATCAATAAATGTCAGGCACTCCTGCATGAAAGAAAGTGCACTAAAGTCCTTCAACACTAACAAGGAATCTTCTTTAAATGTTAGATGCTATAAAGATGCTCGTATCGGAAATGGAACCCAAAGAAGCAGGCAGCGGAACAATGCTCGTGCAGGCTATGCACACAAAAAGGCAGAATATATAATGCCGTCGGAGCCAAGAATATTCTAAACACTACAACAATAATAATAATCGCCACGACAATGCAGTATTCCTATCAACAAAAAGAGCCTAAGTCGTTTGTGTCTCCATACATCAAACTAGGCTGCGAAATGCTTGTGTAATAATAAATGGGTATGCATAAAAAGAGTAATTAGGTTTGGTGGTGGGCTGACCCTTTGTCAGAGTGAGGGTTGGTGTCCTCTACTTCCCATAGCCCCTTCTATCTTTTTCTCCTTCTGCATCTCTAATTTTTTCAAATGGCGTAGGGATGCGGCGACCCCAACGCCCGCCACTTTCTGGTGCAGGTAGCCTCCTCTGTGGTGGAGGGGTGAGAAATTTCCACCACCGCTTTTCTCTGGCGAGACGTAGAAGTCGGTTAAAGGGGATCGGGGGCTGGGGGGCCTGGTATCCTTCTCCCCTTAAATAAATCTACCAAAAAAACGAGACAGAGATAGGGGCGAAGGAACGCGTTCGTGGTCCCGGACCCTAAGAATAGGAGCTTTGAATGTGCGTGGATGTAGTATGAATGAGAAGTGAGAGGATATTGGAAGGTTATTTGAAAGAAGGATGTATGATGTCCTTGCTCTGAATGAAACAAAGATGAAAGGAGAGGGAGAAGTGGATTTTGGAAACGTGATAGGTAGAAAGTCTGGAGTAGACGAGGGAGTCAGGGGGAAAGAAGGAGTGGCTATTATTGCGAAGGAGGAGTTGAGAGAGTTTATAAAAGAGTGGAAAGAGGTGTCATCAAGGCTAATGTGGGTGAGAATGCGGTTTAAGGGTGAAAGGTGGGTTTTTGTAAGTGCGTATGGACCAGGAAGTGAAAGAGAGTTAGAAGAGGTAGAGGGTTTCTGGGAGGATTTGAGAGATTGTCTACAAGGGTTTGATGAAAATTAAAATGTTATAGTTTTAGGGGACCTAAATGCTAGGGTAGGAAATGAGCCTGTTGAGGGAGTCATCGGTAGTTTTGGTGTGGATGGTGTAAACGAGAGTGGAGAAAGACTGAAAAATGTATGTGAAGAGTGTAGATTGAGTGTAGGTAATACGTTCTTCAAAAAAAGGCGTATACACAAGTACACCTGGCATAGACTTGTGAGGGGAGAGATTGTAGAGAGGGCATTGATGGATTATGTGCTGGTGACAAGGGAAAGATTGTGTAGACTGCTGGATGTGAATGTGATGAGAGGTGAGGCGGAGGGTATGTCAGATCATTACCTGGTGGAGGGAAAGCTAAGAGTTAAGAGTTACAGGAGAATAAGAGACAAGCGTGAAGTAAGAGAGGTAATAAAAGTTAGTGAGTTAGAGAAGAGTGAAAAAGAGAGGGAGTACAAGGAAAGACTAAATGAAAAGTGGATGGAAGTGAGAGAGATGGAAGAGAGAGAAGTAGAGGTTGAATGGCATCAGTTTAAGGAAGGAGTGAAAGCAAGTGCAGAGGTAGTATGCGGCAAAAGGAAAGTAGGAGGCAGAGGTATCAGGAAGGGAAGCGAGTGGTGGAATGATACGGTGAGAAAGGCAGTTGAGGAGAAGAGACAGTGTTTTGAGAGGGTTTTACAGGATGGTAGTGTTGAGGTACGGGAGAGGTACAAGGAGAAAAGGAGAGGCAAAACGGAAAATTAGAGAAGCGAAAAAAGATGCAAACGAAAGGTGGGGCCAAAGGCTGAGTGAGAATTTTGAAGAACGAAAGAAGATGTTCTGGAAGGAGGTAAATAAAGTAAGGAAAGGAGGACAAAAGAGGGAAGAGTCAGTGAAAGATGAAAATGGAGAATTACTAGTGGAACCAGTTGAAGTGAGGAAAAGATATGCCGAGTATTTTGAATCTTTGTTAAATACAAGAGATGGAAGAGAAGCAGTGATTGAAGCAGAGGTGGATGGAGATAGGTTACCCAGGCCACCCAGGTGGCAGGGAATGAATGAAAGGATTGAGGAAAATGAGGTGAAAGAAGCAGTGAAACAAATGAGAGCGGGAAAAGCAGAAGGTTTGGATGGTATTGCTGTGGAGTGTATAAAGAAGAGTGGAGATGTGATAATAGATTGGTTGGTGAGACTTTTCAATGTGTGCTTTGTTGTGTCAATGGTACCAATAGACTGGAAGAGTGCATGTATTGTGCCGTTGTACAAGGGGAAGGGAGATCGGCAGGAGTGTTCAAGTTATAGAGGTATTAGTTTATTGTCAGTGGTTGGAAAGCTGTATGGCAGGGTGTTGATAGAGAGGATAATAAAGTGTACGGAAGTTGCAATAGGAGAAGAACAGTGCAGTTTTAGGAGGGGAAGAGGGTGCGTGGATCAGATGTTTGCAGTAAGACAGTTATGCGAGAAGTATTTAGAGAAGCATAAGGAGATATTTTGGGCTTTTATGGACTTGGAAAAAGCGTATGATCGTGTGGACCGTGAAGCAATGTGGAAGGTGTTAAGGATTTATGAAATAGGAGGAAATTTGTTAGAAGCAGTTAAGAGTTTTTATGAAGGGAGCAGAGCATGTGTGAGAGTAGGAAATGGTGAGTTGAGCGAATGGTTTGAGGTAAAGGTAGGTTTGCGACAGGGTTGTGTAATGTCACCATGGCTGTTTAATATGTTTATGGATGGTGTGGTGAGGGAGGTGAAAAGGAGAACTATGGGAAGAGGATTGGGTTTAGTAGGAAAGAATGGTAGAGATTGGGAGTTGAATCAGTTGCTGTTCGCTGATGACACAGCATTGGTGGCGGATTCTGATGAGAAACTGCAGCGGGTAGTCAAAGAGTTTGGTGTGGTTTGTGGAAGGAGGAAACTGAAGGTGAACGTCAATAAAAGTAAAGTAATGGTGTGTAATAGGGGAGAGCATAGGGTGAATCTAGATGTGAGGCTGGATGGGGAAATATTGGAACAAGTAGAGTGTTTTAAATATCTAGGAGGAACGATAAGCAGGAGTGGAGGTATGGAAGTGGAGGTAAAACAGAGAGTGTGTGAAGGAAGGAAGGTTTTCGGAGCAATGGGAAGTATGTGGTAGACGAGAAATCTCGGAGTGAAAGTAAGAAGTGCACTGTATCAAGATATTGTTGTGCCAACAGTGATGTATGGGGCTGAGACATGGGCTCTGAAGAAAAAGGAGAAAAGAGGGCTGGATGAGATGGAGATGAGCTGCTTGAGGAGTATGTGCGGAGTTACTCGTAGAGACAGATTGAGGAATGAAGAGATACGTAGGAGAGTGGGGCAGCAGGAACATTTGTCAGCCAGAGTGGACAGAAGGGTGCTGAGCTGGTATGGTCATGTTGAACGAATGGGAGATGAAAGGCTTACAAAGAGAATATGTGAGTCAGGTACAAGGGGAGATAGAAGGGCAGGAAGACCCCCATTGAGATGGAGAGACTGTGTAAGAAAGGCTTTGGATGATAGAGGAATGACTATAGATCAGGCAGGGGAAGTGGTGGTGGACAGGAGTGAATGGAGAATGCTTGTGAATAGTTGAGTGAACACGTGGTCATTTGGAGTAAGGGGTCGGGCGCAAGTTCGACTAGATAATAGTCCATCAGGCGCCTGGCCCGGGGGACGATTAATATGAAGGGTGTGCCTGGAAGTGTGGTGGGAGGGCTTGTGGCTTTGGCTCCGCTTCATGTCTGCCTGCCGAGATCGGAACCTCTCCGGGTGGTCAGGGGCCGGGGGAGTGTTGGAGCGACCTTGGTAACCCTGGTCTCTGGGTCTTCTCCTGGGTGACCTGGATGTGTGTGAGTTTGTGTTTTTTATCTGTGTTTATTTTGTGTTTTATGTTGTTTTTGTGTTTTCCCTGTTCTTGCTCTGTCTTGAGTCGGCTACCCCCAAAATGGGGATTGGGCCTGAGCATATAGATAGATAGATAGATAGGTTAATATACTTAATGTCTACGGTGACTGATAAAGTCTAGCTAGAGTCAATGATACGAGATACTGGTGTGCATGGCATGCCGCATAGCCTAGTGCAAATCTCAAGTCTGTGCGTCAAATATTACGTAATAATGAAGGGTAGCTCTCTTGAGGAACCTTAATACCGAAGTATTAAGCGTTCTCCTGGCGTACCTCAAAGACAAACAATCGAGACTAGAACAGTGCAGAATGGTATAGGCAAAAAGCCCTCACTCGTGCATGCTCTACTCTCAATGGCACACAGACTAGAATTTACTCAATCAACTCCAGTTCTCAGGTATGTCGTGCAGCTTTTTCCTAAAGCCAGCACTCATAGGAAACAATACCTTATAACATCCGACTCCTAGTCTAGCATTATCTAATCCAGCAGAACACTAATAATTAAAGGAAGCGGCGATATGAAAGCCAACCAATGCTTCGTGATCCACTTATCTTAACAACTAACATACATGGGTTATATCAGACCTTAACGCACAATACAACTGGCCAGCATGAAGCTGATTTTGCAGAGTTAACCAGAGGGGGTATAATATTAATAAAAAGGTGGTGAAAGATATGAAAAAGAGAGAGGTAGGCAGAGGAAAAGATTCTCAGGTGCGGAGAGGAGGACAGATAGCAAGGAAAAAAAGATGGATGTGTTCTAGAAACCAGATCTGGGGGAGAGAGTGGCGAGGAACTGTATATATACTCGCACTAGCTCGAGGCGTGTGGGAAAAAAGCGGTTACAAGTCCTCTAGCCACTAGCAAGGGAGCTAGCAGCATGGTAAGGACCTCTCTCCACCAACCCCCACGAGGCAGCCAGCCGTGACGTCATCGAGCGGGACGAAAACACTGCGCGCTCCCTCTCACTCTGTTCTACTCTCTCTCTCTCTCCCAGATCCCATCATTACTAGTTAATGATAAAACATATACTTTACAATTAAATATATAAAGCCTTGACATGGGTGAAAACAAAGAGCCTTTCTGGACTGCCCATGACACAAGCTTTCATATGAAATAAAGCACACTCTAATACATAAACTGTAGCCCCATCCACTGCCCTGGCGATCCTAGCGAGTCACTGTAGGACAAGCCATGCGGTTCTAACGGAGTGGTTAACGTCACACCCCCCAAGATTTTTCTCAGAGGCCCCAAGGCTCACAAAAATCTGATGGTTAGAACCCATGCTATATCTCCACTTCCCATCACCCAGCGGCAGTAAAATATCTGGCACAGTTCTTCAACAAAACATTTTTCAAAATTATAACCCTCCCCAACACCATAGGTTAAATTATATGTAGTTATGCTCCTCAAGAGCGAGCTTCTCTAGCCCAGCATTCTGAGAGGAGTGCAACTCAGAATTACTGCTATAACATACTAAACAACTTCAACTATCAAAGAAAGAGTTTTTATTTGATTTTTATGTTTATAATTTGTTTATTTCGGCTGCACTATAGGGGCAAACCTAGTTTTTTTTCTATACCAAACGCTCAACTCCTGCTTTACGACCCAATACGCTGGGCTACAACCGCGAGCCAACAAGCACCAAGCGCAAAATACCATTCAAACTAAAGCAGGAGGCTACCCGTGTGTCAATCTACCCAGGATCATATACCCTTGAACGACCATCTGCAACCACGTTGTCACAACCGGCAATATGGCGTATGTCCAGGTTATATACCAATAACCTTAGTGACCACCTGGTCAGCCTCATATTCCGATTGTGAAACTGGTCCAAGAACTTGAGAGGGTGATGATCTGGGTAAACTACAACGACCGGACCATAGGCTGGAACATAGACCTCGAAATGCCCCAGCGCAAGCACAACCGCTAGCAGCTCCTCCTCGACAACAGAGCAGCTCCCCTGGGCCGAATTGTACTTCTCCGAGCAGAAACTAACAGGATGCTCCAGCCCATCATCGTCCTTTTCCACAAGGACGGCACCAGCCCCCACACCACTAGCCTCCGTTGCTAGTTGGAAAGGTAGGCTAAAGTCAGGGGCCCTAAGGATCGGGTGAGTGCACAACAGGTGGTTTACTTCTCTAAACACCTTCTCACACTCAAGCGCCCATTTGAACTTCTTATCCTTCCAGTTATCCTCCACCTGAGCTTGACTGTCCCGTTCTCCTTCTCCACCTTGACTGCTAAACGTCATCACAGGCACAGTGAGAGGCTCAGGGGGGTGCCTCCCACACTCCTTCATGGGATTAACATGACATAACTGATTGCGCTTCCGTCTGCTGGAGTGGCTACCAAGTAATCCAGGTCTGATAGCTCCTCCACCACCCTATAAGGACCAGCGTACTTCGCGGATAAGGGGTGACCTACAAGGGGCAGTAGAATCAACACCTCCTGACCCACGTGAAACTCCCTGAGTTCAACCTTGAGGTCGTACCTGTCCTTCCTGAGGGCCTGAGAGCTAGTCAAATTACGGCCAGCCAACTCCAGACTGCGCAACATCCGTTCTCGACTGTTGAGGACACACTTGAGCATAGAACAAGGTTTTTCTGCGCCCTCCCATACTTCTTCAACCATATGGAGAGGCCCTCTGACACGGTGTCCAAAGACGAGCTCATTAGGGCTGAATCCCAAACTCTCCCCCGGTACCTCCCACACAGCAAACAAAACACATGGCAGGCCAAGATCCCAATCCTTCCCACTCTCAAAGCAACAACAACGAAGCACAGATTTCAAGGCTGAGTGCCATCGCTCTAACACACCCTGGCTCTCCGGATGATACGCAGATGACACAACCCCAACAATCCCATGCTGCGGCATTGCTTGAACAAAGAGGCTAGAAGTGAAGTTGGGTCCCCGGACTGACTGAATCCCCTGCGGGTAACCATACCGGGAAAAATACACTAGCAAGCTTCGGACCACCGTCTTCGCCGACCCATTTCTCATAGGGTACGCGTCAGGGTACCTTGTTGCTACATCTCCCGACTGTGCATCACTGTCCTCCTTCAACTCTTTCGTCTTTTTAAGCCCATCCTCTGCCTTTTCCACAACAGTTACTGGGTCTTCTTCAGACTTGATATTTGGTCCTAATACTGAGTCCCCGAGAAGGTCCGTTGATACTAAACTCTCAACCGCATCAACTTTCAACCCCTTCTCGGTACCCTTCCTCCGCTGATCTAAAGATTGTTGACCAGAATGTGACTCCCTGGATGCAGAATCTCCGGTGACAACACACGCCATAGGCTGCCCCGGACACTTCTCAACCCACTCCTGCTCCTCCCTACTCACGTCGGCCGGCTTCTCGGCAACGACCAAGGGTGGAGCCTCAGAAGTAGGTCCCGCAAAGTCGTTGCCGAGAAGGAGGTCGACGCCCCCAACAGGTAACTTCTCCACAATTCCTACATCCAGGTCCCGAGTCACACCATCAACTTCCACTTTCATTCTTACAAGCAGGTATGACCTTGTCGCATTAACTCCCTGAACCACAACCACCCACGCCGTATTGACAGGTTTACCAGTGAAATTTCTCAACAGTGTTTGCGATGCCTCAGTGTCACGCAAAATTCTCACCTCATGTCTTCTACCCCCCCACTCCACACAACCGAGTCCCCTGTGGTCACTAAAGGCATCACGGACAGGGAATAAGCCTTCCGGATCCTTCTGCACTGGCAGTGTATTTACCTCGGAGGAAATGCCTCTAACAAACTCCGATGTCCTCTTGAACACTCCAATGCCGTGAGCAAAAGACACGGCTGCCGGAGGAGGTCGACTAGGGCACTCATTTGCCTTATGATCCTCCTGGTGGCAACTAAAACACATAAATTTCGGTTTCGGCTTATACTGTGATGTAAAAGGCCCCTGACTTTTCACATACGGTGTGGTGTAAGGTTTGGATTCAGTTTTAGTTTCATGGCTCTTCTGTTTAAATGTGTCATTGTTACGGGGAGGGGGAGGATAACGGTCCTTAGCACTTACATCGTACTTCTGTGAGGACCCGCAACCCCGAATCAACGACAGCCGTCGATCAGCCATTTCTGCTGCTTCGACTAGAGTTCTTGGGTTTTTCTCCTTTAAGTTCAAAGTTAGATCACCGCCCGTGCTCTTAAAGAACTGCTCCAACATCATTAACTGCTTAATTTCATCAAATGTTGTGACCTTCTCAGATCGGAGCCAGTTCCCCATAGCATCGGACAAGTCCCGGGCGTGTTCCAAAAAGGTGCTATCTCTTCCCTTAGTTACACCCCGGAACTTCAAACGGTACGTTTCTGGTTGCAGTTCGTAAGCCCTCAGGACAGCCTCCTTATAATAATAATAATAATAATAGTTCTTAAAGCTAGCGCATGCTAAGCTAGCTAAGGATAGCTCAATAAGGCCGATTAGGCGTATTTCCATTGGGGTCCTGGACTACTACCCCATCCCTTTGCTCATGAGGGATGGTAACGACTCAGTGCTTGTGAAAAATCTTTAATGCGTCGAGCATGGGCGCGAACCCGGGCCTTCTGGGTGGAAGTCCGAGACGCTAGTCACTACAGAAAGCGAGCCGCTTGAGATCCTCATACACAATACATGACTCCAAAGGTAACGCATCGTAGGCTTTAAGACCCTTGCCTATTAATCTAGAGGATACAAGTGCTGCCCATTTATTCTCTGGCCACTGGTGTTCCTGGCACTTCTTCTCAAAGCGTGTGAACAATTCTGTTACACCACTCTCATCAAACACCGGAACCAGTTTCAATAAGTGCGAGAGAGACTGCTCATGAACACGGTTACCAGCCCCAAGTCGCTGTCCCGTTGTCTCTACTCGCGACTTCTCTACATCCATGTCGGCACAGTACCTAGTCGACTCTAAATCAGCTTGGATTTTTTCTAGCTCTATGTGCTGGTGACTTTTTCTCTCTTCTATCTTGGCTCTCTCTTCTATCTTGGCTAATTCTAATTGCTGCTGAAGCTCACATGCCCTTTGTTGCTGCTGAAGCTCACATGCCCTTTGTTGCTCCTCAGATACCCTGATAGCCTTTCTCTCTTCGATCTTAGCTAATTCGAGCTGAAACAATAATTCTGGAATTAACCCTTGAGGAGGTGAAGGTGCTACAATGTTTGAAATTACCGGTGGTCCCCCCAGGGGCAACCCACCCTGCCAGTCACCACCCAACTGCGGAAGCGTACCCGGGGTCGGCAAACTACTGGGATGGCTGGGAGTCGAGTGTAGGGGAAGCATGGCCGAAGGGCTCTGAGCACTCAACCCATCTCGCTCACCAGTCACCCTGCCCAGTACACACGTTATCAAGTTATCCTTGGTCATGCTGCTAGTAACCGCATGACCGATAGCTGTGGCCAGGCATTGAAGACCGTACCGCTCCATACCCTCCAACCGCTCGGCAGTAACAGGCCATTGCAAAAATATCCAAGCATCCTCCTCACAATTCACCTGATTAACCATATCATCATACTGCTGTTCCTCAGTTTCGACATTACGTACTGTGTCTCCATTCTCGTCTGATCCGGTATAAGACATGATGCTCACACAAATTTCCCACCTCAATATTCAGAAAAGAAGTACCCCAAACTCTTATACCTCAATATACACACAAAAATTCTCGGAAATACTCAAGGGCTATACTATATTGCAAAAAAAAATTATTCTTGCTGATCCCCGCAAAATATTCTCCAAAACAACAAATGTTCCCTGCTAATAAATGTAGGTTCACCAAATCCTAGGTAAGGTCGCCATTTGTTACGACTGGGGTTCAAATATATCAGGGCTCTTATTCATTGGACTAGTAATGGCATAAATGCTACAACGGAAAGCGCTAGGTCCAACCTCTGATGTATATTCCCAGTGAACAAAGAACACAAATACTCTACAGAGTTCTATATGCAATAATAGGCTATCAAACTCTCAATAAATGTGCGTCTACTCTAGGCTTAATGTTATGTGAAAACAGCCTATTACTACCTATAACCGAAGGTGCTTGGTCATGGTATGCAAAGTAAGGTGGTAAGAGAAGTTACAGCTTACGTTACTTTAATCAATAAATGTCAGGCACTCCTGCATGAAAGAAAGTGCACTAAAGTCCTTCAACACTAACAAGGAATCTTCTTTAAATGTTAGATGCTATAAAGATGCTCGTATCGGAAATGGAACCCAAAAAGGCAGGCAGCGGAACAATGCTCGTGCAGGCTATGCACACAAAAAGGCAGAATATATAATGCCGTCGGAGCGAAGAATATTCTAAACACTACAACAATAATAATAATCGCCACGACAATGCAGTATTCCTATCAACAAAAAGAGCCTAAAAAGTCGTTTGTGTCTCCATACATCAAACTAGGCTGCGAAATGCTTGTGTAATAATAAATGGGTATGCATAAAAAGAGTAATTAGGTTAATATACTTAATGTCTACGGTGACTGATAAAGTCTAGCTAGAGTCAATGATACGAGATACTGGTGCGCATGGCATGCCGCATAGCCTAGTGCAAATCTCAAGTCTGTGCGTCAAATATTACGTTATAATGAAGGGTAGCTCTCTTGAGAAACCTTAATACCGAAGTATTAAGCGTTCTCCTGGCGTACCTCAAAGACAAACAATCGAGACTAGAACAGTGCAGAATGGTATAGGCAAAAAGCCCTCACTCGTGCATGCTCTACTCTCAATGGCACACAGACTAGAATTTACTCAATCAACTCCAGTTCTCAGGTATGTCATGCAGCTTTTTCCTAAAGCCAGCACTCATAGGAAACAATACCTTATAATATCCGACTCCTAGTCTAGCATTATCTAATCCAGCAGAACACTAATAATTAAAGGAAGCGGCGATATGAAAGCCAACCAATGCTTCGTGATCCACTTATCTTAACAACTAACATACATGGGTTATATCAGACCTTAACGCACAATACAACTGGCCAGCATGAAGCTGATTTTGCAGAGTTAACCAGAGGGGGTATAATATTAATAAAAAGGTGGTGAAAGATATGAAAAAGAGAGAGGTAGGCAGAGGAAAAGATTCTCAGGTGCGGAGCGGGTGACAGATAGCAAGGGAAAAAAGATGGATGCGTTCTAGAAACCATATCTGAGGGAGAGAGTGGCGAGGAACTGTATATATACTCGCACTAGCTCGAGGCGCGTGGGAAAAAAGCGGTTACAAGTCCTCTAGCCACTAGCAAGTGAGCTAGCAGCATGGTAAGGACCTCTCTCCACCAACCCCCACGAGGCAGCCAGCCGTGATGTCATCGAGCGGGACGAAAACACTGTGCGCTCCCTCTCACTCTGTTCTACTCTCTCTCTCTCTCCCAGATCCCATCATTACTAGTTAATGATAAAACATATACTTTACAATTAAATATATAAAGCCTTGACATGGGTGAAAACAAAGAGCCTTTCTGGACTGCCCATGACACAAGCTTTCATATGAAATAAAGCACACTCTAATACATAAACTGTTGCCCCATCCACTGCCCTGGCGATCCTAGCGTGTCACTGTAGGACAAGCCATGCGGTTCTAACGGAGTGGTTAACGTCACTAGGGACAAAAGGATATCTCTTAGAGAGGAAGGAGAGGTGAGTGCAAACATTGGGGAGAGAGATAGCCCATGGGGGGGCAGGGGAGACAACAGGCGGCGAAACAGCAATGTGAAAGTCAAGAGAGTTGAGGGGAATAGTACCACGAATCGGGAAGGAGGGGGAAGAGGGACACTGATCGGGAATGAAGATATCACAGAAAAGGGAATTAGTGGGAGAGTCGCTATATTTAATTTTTAATGCGCGACGCATAACTAAATTGTGATGGAGGGAGGGCAGGGGCTCGCCACTCTCAGCTAAGACGGAGGTATTTGGGGAGGATCGGAAAGCTCCAGTACAGAGACGCATACCCTGCGTATGAACAGGGTCCAATATCTCCAAAACGGAAGCAGAGGCAGACCCATAAATGGGGCAGCCGTAGTCGAGGGTGGAAAGAACCACCGCCTTGTAGAGCATCAACATAGTGGTACGTCTGGCACCCCAGGTGGTATGGGATAGTTTTCTGAGGAAGTTGAGAGCACAAAGGCTTTTACCTTTAGTATACTGAACATGGTCTCTCCAGTTGAGATGTTGGTTAAAGAATACACCCAAGAATTTAACACTGGGATGGAAAGAAATCTGAGAGGATCCCATTTGAAGCGATATTGACTGGCCACGGAGCCAGCGTTTGTCCCGAAAGAAAACAATTGCCTTAGTTTTCTCAGCTGAAAACTGAAAGCCAACCGAAGATGCCCAGGCAATCACCCGTTGGAAGGAGATGTTGAGTATATGTTGAGCATGTCTGACGGTACGGACAGTGCAATAGATGGTAAAATCATCAACGTACAGGCTGCCATGGACCTCCGGCAGCAATTGTTGAATGACTTTATTTATGGCCGTGGCAAAAAGTTTGCTGCTGAGAACGCTGCCCTGGGGAACACCATTGACGAGTGGAAAGACATTAGAAAGAATTCCCTCTACTCGAGTCTGGAATGTTCGACCAGAAAGAAAATTGGAAATAAATAAAGGTAGATGGCCACGGGCACCACTATCATGAAGTAGTTGCAGGATGTGACGCCGCCACGTGGTATCATATGCCTTCTGGATGTCAAAGAAGACGGCGATGGTGATGGACTTACTTTCAAAGCCACGTTAGATATGAGATTCTAATAACGTAAGCGAGTCCAGAGTAGATCGATCTTTCGGAGAGCCAAATTGGGTTGGAGTGAGAACAGAGTGTTGAAGGAGGAACCAAGTAAGCCTAGTATTGACCAATTTCTCCATTAATTTACAAAGACAACTGGTGAGTGATATTGGTCTATAACTCGAGGGCAAGCTCGGGTCTTTTCCAGGTTTTGCAATTGGGACGACAATAGCATGTTTCCATGAGGTTGGAAATTGATGACGGATCCACACCTGATTATAAAATTGCAAGAGGTAAGACTTAGCAAGGGGGGCTAAGTTAATGAGCAAGGCAAAACTTATGTTACCTAAGCCAGGAGTGGAGTTAGGACAATTGAAGAGTGTATGTTCAAATTTATCCATCATCAGTAAAGCACGCATTATAATCAAAGGTGTCTGGTGAAGAGAAGTCGAGGGGGATTGACTCCATTTCAAGTTTATGGCGGCGGAAATGATCGTCTAACCTCTCATTACTGCTGACATGGGCAAGATGTTGACCCAAGAGGTTCGATATCTCAAGGGGATCGTGAACAGTACTGCTGACATGGGCAAGATGTTGACCCAAGAGGTTCGATATCTGAAAGGGATCGTGAACAGTACGGCCACCGTGTACCAAAGTATGGCGCGGAGGGGCAATGTGAAGGCTGTTAATATTCCTGAATTTATGCCAAACGTGTGATATCGGGGTAGACGGGGAAATGGTGGAGACATAAGTATTCCAGGATTCGGATCTACTACGGATGACTTGCCAACGGAATTTGACTGATAGTCGATTGTAGTGAGGTTTGATGGCACATATATCCATCAATAACGAGATGGAATGGCACAGAAGGTCATCACATAAAGGTAAGCGTGAACATAAATAATTGTAACGTTTATTGAGACTCTCGAGGCGGCGGCCCTAATGCATGTTTACTTTTAGCAAGAATGGATAAGGTGCTGTCCCACCAGGGGACTCGACGACGTAGGGGGGAAGAAGCCGTCTGGGGTATAGACTTAGTAGCTGCATTAGTAAAAAAATCAACGAGGAATGAATGCATTTCATCAGGATCCCGGACGGGATTAAAAGGTGGGATTTGTCTGGTGTGGAGGACATATGCGTCCCAGTCAGCTTTGCGGAAGTTATAGCGAAGGAGCGAAGGACATGGACGGAATTGCAAGTAAGATAGGATGACAGGAAAGTGATCGCTTGAGAACGTATCAACACAGACCCGCCACTCGAACTTATCAACAATTGCTGTGGAGCACAGCGTGACATCAACAGAGGAAAAAGTATGATAGGAAGCGGAAAAGTAAGTGTGCGAGTCGGGCTCATTAAGGCAGCAAAGGTCACGGTTCAGCAGAAAATGTTCAATCTGCGAACCGGCTGTATCAGGGTTGGAGGAGGTAGGGTCCCATACAGGGCTATGGGCATTAAAGTCACCCAATAGTAAGATGGGAGAGGGTAGTGTAGAGACAAACTGAGAAAGCAAGGAAAGGTCATAATTGTAAGCAGGTTGGTTATAGAAATTGCAATGGTAACAGAGTCACCATCGGGACTATGAAGAGTAAGGATAGAGTGCTGTAGGAAACTAGTACGAATGGAAAATAAGTCAAAAGTTACTCGATGATGGACATAAATAGCTGTGCCATATTCTCCATCAGGGGATAGAAAATGGCACGCAAGGTGATAGTTGGTGATGGATTTATCATAATTGCCAATGTGTTGTAAGCAAATACACATTGGATTATAGACACGGAGTAAATGCTGGATCTCACCTAGATGGACTCTAGATGAGAGACCATTATATTTCCATTGTAGTATATAGGGATTGAACAGGTTAAGTGAGCGACATCAGGTTACGTAAATTATCAGCACTGTTCGGCTGTCGGAGATGAAGAGGAACGGGTCTGGGGGGAGGATCATGAGAAGGCAGGGAGTTTCGACGTGAACGGTGGGGGGACACGTCAGAGGACAGGTCATGGAGGATAGTAGCTGCCTTAGAGTGTGAAAGATCTGGACGTGACTTTAAGTGAAAAGCGCATAAGCACGAAGGGTTATGAGAGGCGGTGTTATCAGGGGTTGGTAAACGTCGGTCATGGAGAAAGGAGCGTATCAACGCAGCAACAGAGGATTTACTGCGGGTAGGCGTTTGGCGATACTAATGTACAAAGCAGTCATGACAGCCGCAGCGGGCTGCATGGGAGCCCGAGGCGGTAGCATTGATAGGTGCGTGAGGTCAAGGAAGGACGAGTAGGCGTAGGGGACGCAGGCATAGAGGGGTTGTGGAGTGAGGGAGGCTGGGACGGAGAACCCATATCAGAGCGGAAGATGCGGGAGCGAGGAGGGACACGTTGAAGTTTGGGAGGCAAAATCAGAGGCCGGGCTGTGAGGGTCTTACGTTTTACGGAGGGAGGTTAATGATCTGAGGAGGGAGAATATAGAGCATCAGAACGGCGTTTACTGGTGGAGGGGGCAGAATCCATGACATCGTCAACATCGGTAGAGGGAGCTGTGGGAAGAGACAAGGATTGAAGATCAGTTACGGGTGAGGGGGACGCGGATGCTTGTGGGATGGAGGCTCCATGAACAGGGGGAGGGGCATTCAGTGCATGAAATTGGTTGGAGAGGGGAACAGCGGCTGGAATAGGAAGGGGTGAATCCAACACAGCCTCACTGTTATCACGTCGTCGACTACCGGGAGAAACGTCAGTCGTAGGTGCACGAAGTCTAGCACTGTAAGTCATATCTCTAGAGGGATCTTTAACATCTCTTACTCTCAGTTCTTGCTTAGCTTTCCTGACAGACATGCCTGACCGACTAATGAGAAGCTTTAATTCAGCATTGTACATGTAGAACATACATTGTTTTGAGCGAGCATGGTGTTCAAGGCCACAGTTGACATACTTTTGGAGGGCCACAATTCCAACGGGTAGCATGTTTAACGGAGTTACAGAAGGCACACACCCGAACCTTCTGACACCTACCAGCTGAGTGACCAAAGGTGGAACAGTTTGTACATTGTAACGGTTTGGGGACATAAGGTCGTACTTCACGCCTTTGTCCTTCGATCCTGACGTCTCGTGGGAGGGAACGTCCACTAAACTTAATGCGAGCTATGCGGAGAGGATGAGAAGGAATTGATTTGTTTGGGATACTATACTATACAGTTCAACGTCGTGCACATTGGGATAACGCAAGTGCAACGACGACAGGAGGGTTAACTTATCAGGAAGTCCGTCATGGTCATAAGTAGAGGGTAGAATAACAGTACCGAGGATGTAGTTGAGGTCATTATGTTTCGTGACAGAAACAGGGATATCGTCCAGGGTAGTAAGTGATAGGTATGTCTCTGATTGGGCACGAGTAGTGGTTTCCACAATCCAATCATTATTACCAGTCTCACGGAACGATAAGTCCGAAGTTGTGTGCGCCGAGAGGAGGAGGTTTTCTAACTTAGCCCCGAGATGTAGGAAGCCAGTCGTATGACGAAGAAACGCGGCCAGTCATCATCGCCAAAAAGTGAATTGAAGTGCCAGAGGGAAGCATTGGGGACAAACTGACGCCGAGGTTTCCGCCGATGTTGGGGGCAGGAATGAGGCATGTGAGGCTCCAGAGTTGTAACGAGTGAGGCGGAGGTAGTGGCTGAACTAACTATCTATCTATCTATCTATCTATATGCTCAGGCCCAATCCCCAGTTTTCCTATTTTTTATTTTTATTTTCCTCTATTTTATTATATATATATTTTGTTTTGTGTATTTTCTTGGGGGTGCCCGACTCAAGACAGAGCAAGAACAGGAAATCACAAAACACAAGACAAAACAACGAACAAACACAGACAAAACACAAAATCACACACATCTAGGTCACCCAGGAGAATACCCAGAGACCAGGGTCACCAAGGTCGCTCCAGCACTCACCCGGCCCCCGACCACCCGGAGAGGCTCCGATCTCGGCAGGCAGACATGCAGTGGAGCCAAAGCCACAAGCCCGCCCACCACACTTTCAGGCGCACCCTTCATATTAATCGTCTCCCCGGGCCAGGCGCCTGATGGACTATTATCTAGTCCAACTTGCACCCGACCCCTTCCCCCAAATGACCACGTGTTCACTCAACTATTCACAAGCATTCTCCATTCATTCCTGTTTATTACCACTTCCTTTGCCTGATCTAAGTCATTCCTTTATCATCCAAAGCTTGCCTTACACAGTCTCTCCATCTCAATGGGGGTCTTTCTGCCCTTCTATCTCCCCTTGTATCTGGCTCATATATTCTCTTTGTAAGCCTTTCATCTCCCATTCGTTCAACATGACCATACCAGCTCAGCACCCTTCTGTCCACTCTGGCTGATAAATGTTCCTGCTGCCCCATACTCCTACGTATCTCTTCATTCCTCCATCCGTCTCTACGGGTAACTCCACACATACTCCTCAAGCAGCTCATCTCCATCACATCCAGCTTTCTTCTCTCCTTTTTCTTCAGAGCCCATGTCTCAGTCCCATACATCACTGTTGGCACAACAATTCCTTGATACATTGCACTTTTTACTTTCATTCCGAGATTTCTCGTCTTCCACATACTTCCCATTGCTCTAAAAACCTTCCTTCCTTCACACACTCTCTGTTTTACCTCCATTTCCATACCTCCACTCCTGCTTATCGATCCTCCTAGATATTTAAAACACTCTACTTGTTCCAATATTTCCCCATCCAGCCTCACATATAGATTCATCCTACGATCACCCCTATTACACACCATTACTTTACTTTTATTAACGGTCGCCTTCAATTTCTTCCTCCCACAAACCACTCCAAACTCTTTGACTACCCGCTGCAATTTCTTCTCAGAATCCGCCACCAACGCTGTGTCATCAGCGAACAGCAACTGATTCAACTCCCAATCTCTACCATTCTTTCCTACTAAACCCAATCCTCTTCCCATAGTTCTCATTTTCACCTCCCTCACCACACCATCCATAAACATATTAAACAGCCATGGTGACAATACACAACCCTGTCGCAAGCCTACCTTTACCTCAAACCATTCACTCAACTCGCCATTTCCTACTGTAACACATGTTCTGCTCCCTTCATAAAAACTCTTAACTGCATCCAACAAATTTCCTCCAATTTCATAAATCCTTAACACCTTCCACATTGCTTCACGATCCACATGATCATACGCTTTTTCCAAATCCATAAAAGCCCAAAATATCTCCTTA
Source organism: Paralithodes platypus (assembly GCA_032716605.1). Lineage (NCBI taxonomy): Eukaryota > Metazoa > Arthropoda > Malacostraca > Decapoda > Lithodidae > Paralithodes > Paralithodes platypus. Next base: position 17,520,244 of record CM064507.1, read on the forward strand.
TGCTTCTCTAAATATTTCTCGAATAACTGTCTTACTGCAAACATCTGATCGGACCTTGTCGAGAATCCAAAGCAAGTTTGTTTGGCCTGGAATTTCGTCAGATATGTCTAGATTTTGTCGCTCCTGTGATCAATGTCAAAAGACAGTTGATAGGGGAAGAGTTCCTAGAGCTAAGTTAGGTAGGATGCCAGTGATAGAGGAACCGTTTCAGAGAGTGGTAGTTGACTTAGTTGACTCTATTTATTCATAGATTTATTTATTCATTTAATAGTCCCTGTTCGGGCTCCACCATAATTGTGGGGACCTTCGATGTTAACTGCATGATTACCAGCTAAACAATAAATAATGATATATGGTGGAGCTAAGCACTGTAAAATGGAGGGTGAAGTAAACAAAAGTAATGTCTTTACTTTAATAAACATAAGAATCACACAAGATACATTAACAATAATAAATTAATTAATATATTATCTACTTAATCAACTATTAAATGAATAAATTAATCTATGAATAAATCCATCAAAGTTTGCAACGGCTCATTATATGGCGACACCTTAATTATTGATAATCCTTTGAGTTTACACGACTGAATAGCACACTTCATTGGTGGTGGCGATACTTTTGTCCCAGAGTGTACCACCATAATGGACACTCCTCTAGGCAACCAGGGTGTAGCAGTAGACGGCCACCCACAGCTACGACTCTGGACACGACTCTGGACACGACCCTCGGCCCTTCACTGCAGGCTCACAGTCTGTCCATCAACCTGCTCTCATCCTGCCGATCATCATTATTTATAATACTAGGCTTTGCACAAAATCACTGTATCATACCCTAATATTAACTTAGTATTCCGAACTCGTAGTATACAATCAAAATATTTGATCACAGGAATGACAAACAACATTTACATCAATAATCACCAGACTATCATTATTTACAATCGTAGGCTTATCAGAAAATCGCTGTACTGTACTCTAATGTACCTTCAGTAATGCCAACTCGCCGTATATAATCACATAAATGATGATAGAAAATGCAAACTAATTTAATCAATAATCACCAGTCCCTCATCCTCATTTACAATCCTAGGCTTAGCATAAAATCACTGTATCGAGTTATATTTGATGTAACTTTAGTAATGCCAAGTTGCCAACTAGCTGTATATAATCATAAATAATCAAGGAAGTAACAAACCCTAAACTGACAAATAATCACTAGCAAAATTAACATATGATTACATAATATTACCTACTATACACCAGAAATAATAAAGCTAATTTGTTATGTAGGTTAACACTGGAGCCAACAATTATCAAAACACCCTAATATTTACACAAATCTATACTCAATACACAATAGAACTATTTATAACAATACGTACCTCAACATTGGGTTCCCTACACACACTCTACACTAAGGACCCATGTTGCCTCTCCAGCAACTGCGGTGCGTGCGACTGCTGAAAAATACTGATTTTTCTTCCAGCTAACCTCCCACACGTTGCATTACCCCAGGCCCCCAACGAGTTAACCCCCCCCCCCCCCCCCCCCGCATAGTTAACCCCATCACACAAACTCCCAAGTGACTACTGCTTCAACCACCAAAACACAAACGAAACAGTTCAAATAGCTCATGTTGATTCCCTGCATGACAATTACCTCCCCCTTAAAAGGAATCAACATGGCAAGCCACTTAAAAAATTTGCCCCAACATTTTCAGTACCCTTTATGCTAATAATGGTAAAGCTAAACTGCTTTAGAAACATACTCCACCTCATAAGCCTACCACTCAGTTGACATGCTGTTTGCAAATGTAGCAAGGGGTTGTGGTCAGTCTCCAAGGAAAAATGCCAGCCATAGAGATACCTAAAGAACTTACCTATACCCCAGACAATGGCCAAACATTCATGCTCTATTACACTGTAGTTCAGCTCAGCTTTCTTCAGCTTTCTACTGGCATACGCTACAGGCCACCTCTCTCTATCCGAGATTTGCAGCTATACAGCCCCTACTCCTACCTGTGATGCATCAGTTTGTAGTATAAAATCTCTTTCTAAGTCCACCAACTTCAAGACTGGAGATTCACTCAAAATACTCTTCAAGCGATCAAAAGCTTCTTGATGTTTAGGCTCCCATATAACCTTATTAGGTGAAGATTTCTGTGTTAACTCTGTTAGATGAAATGCTATAGTACTATAGTCTGGAACATACTGCCTATAGTATCCTGTCATACCCCAAAATTACCTGACTTGTTTCTTAGTCTTATGGTGTTCCATACCTCTTATATGGCTTCTACCTTGTCAAACACTGGTCTAGCTCTCCCAGAACCAATCACATGTCCCAAATACTCTAGCGTGTAGTGTGTCCAAACTCTGATATGGACAGTCTTACTTTAAGTATTACATTAAGTTTCTAGTATTAAGTTTGTGGGATCAATAATTATATAGAATAATTAATTATGTTCTGTATTGGATATTGGGTAATCTATCATTCCTATGAACTTAGGTAATTATAATTGGGTGGGAAAATATATACCTACCCCTTCGCGCATGCGTGATATTGGCGGACCTTCCGCGAATATTGTGAGGGTCCTACAGTCTCTCCCTAGCCGCCACAACTACCAGACCGTCTGCCTACGCTCTCGTGTTTTCACCTCACATTTCGCCCCATTAGTGATAGTACTTAGCTCATCAATTCTCCATCTATCCATACTAATCCATAGATCATCAATCATCATTCCCATCAATCATTAAGAATAGTGGCCCCGTTCTTTATTCATCAACTCTATCCTATTAGCTAACACTCCCGGTTCCCACACGCCATCTTGTAACAACGCCATGGCTCAACAGGTCAACTAGGCCCTACAGCACTGGTTCCAGTATTCAGGTGATATAAACTATTGTATGGTATTTTTATACAGTCCACTATATAATCCTAACTACGAATATCCATATAATATATGGTCCTTCGACCGTCCTAGTGTGTTCGTTGGCCAGGCCTTCTTTGTTTACTTATCGGTGCGTTTGATGGCTACTCTCCTGCGATTTTTTTCTTCTTTTTCGGCCGCGAGGGTTTTCCTGATTTGCCAACATGGCACATGGCTTTTTTAAGCACGGGGAAGCGGGAGGTGGTGTAGGGGAAGGTTTTGAGCCAGAGAGGGCTATTTACCCTGGCCTCATAAAAAAGGTGGCCATAATTGGCCATTCCTATGTGCGCGAACTGTACATAGATAAGTCTATCTACCACCCCCACTACACAATCAAATCTATTGCCGCCCCAGGGGCTAGGATAATTACCTTGCGTAGCACTGAAGCGTGGGACCACTTGGTTAGCTGGCGTCCTGACTTATCATACCTAGTAATAGGTGGTAATGATAAAGTTAAAGTTCATTAAAAAGTTGTTCTTTCTGATTAAGCCTAACTAAATCTAAATTTAAAGATATTTATTGGCTTTTATAAATCATTAGTAAATCTTGATGCATCTAATTTAACCCTGTTTTTCAAAATGTCTGTGATAGCCTAACTTTTCAATTTACATTGCGGCATCTAAATTCTAAATTTTGAAGGGTTGTATTTTGGGTTTTAACTTTAATGATTTCGGCACTCGGCAGGCGCGTACATTTAATTCTACAGTCCTAATGCCACTCATGTTCTGATAGTTTGCCATTTATCCCGTCGCATTTAGTGTTAGGTCCGAACCTGAGTTTGATCGGCTATTTATCACCATGTCTTGTTAGTATATCCTTTGTTTTTTCCTTTGTTTTTGCCGTTGCTCGCGTTTAGTGCTAGAACCCGAGTTTGAACGGCATGATAAGTATTGCAATTTGTTTTCCCTCTCGCATTTGATGTTACTCGCATTTGTTCTCGCTCTTTGATTATCTGTCATTGGTCGCTCGCGTTTAGCCTTAGAACCCGAGTTTGATCGGCGGAAGATATCCTGTTTCGAATAAACTGTTGTAAAGGTCTGGGATTTGCAATTTCCGTTTGTTTTGGATTGGAGGTGACAATATGGAAGCTCTAGCCAAGGCCATCGCCGTAAGGCGATGGCCAGACTTAAAGGTTCATTGACTGTCCTGACAGAAAATTTAGATGAGTTCTTGGAAACCGCATCTCGGGTAGAAGTCGAGGCAAAACTGCAAAGCGTGCAGACACAAGTGACCAAGTTTGAGCCCAATCAAGAGGTCTTGTTGCCGCTATATCCCTCAGACTCTGAATATTTTCAGGAGAACCAAGCGGATACCATTTACTTATTTGAGATCTATGGGATAATCGTCAGGTTAAAGGAGAAATTGGGTAATGCAGAAGGGCAAACTCGATCCGACAACAAAAAAGGATCGGGAGTTAAATTGCCGCACCTGATCCTACCCACCTCCGCCAGCTGGCGACTCAACATTATGGACTGGGTTTTGGGACATGTTTCGATGTGTGGTGCATGAAAAGACTGACTTAAGTGCAATTCAAAAGTTAACATACTGAAGGGGTCAGTTAAAGGGGGATGCCTATAAATTGATAGAAGGTTTCACGGTTAAGGGTGCAAGTTACGCCCCTCCCTTAGAATTGCTTCAAGAAACTTTCGGGCATCCCGACAGGGTAAAAGCGGCACATATCATGCATTTCCATAACCTTGTCACTCCTAAATGTCAGGCCGTAGAATTAAAGGCTTTCTACGCCACCATGGAAAGTGCCATGAGATCTATGACTAGTCAACAGGTGAGTCTGGAAGATTTCTGTGTGGTTACATTGCTGAATAAATTGCCATCACCAGTTAAGGAGACCATTAGGAGGGAGATGGGTGAGCAAAGCCTAGATTACAAGACTTTCACACGGTATTTTCAGGCAGAATTGTATAACATGGTTGGTCAGGACTCCCCAGGAAAGAATATGCCTGTGGCTACGGCTGCATTCGCAACACAGAGTGGTAGTAGCCGGTTCCCATGTAAACTGTGCGGTGGGAATAACCATCCCTGGTATAAATGCTTTAAACATATAACGGGATCGCTCAAATTTAAAAGAGCTCAGCAACTACGACTTTGTGCGGGATGTCTCTCCAGTGATCATGGTAGTAATGGGTGCACTAACCCTAACATCAAAAATTGTAGGTATTGCCAGGGTAAGCACTTTCACTCCCTGTGCCCAAAACAGAGATAGGCAAGACCGGAAAGTGGGGGTACTACTAGGGAAGAGTCAACACCTACAACCTCAACAACAATGTCTGTAAGTATGAATAAGCAAACTGTGATCCTACCCACAGTTCAGCTGCCTGTAAAGACACAGGAAAAGTATAAAGGTCAGATCGCTACTAGACCAATGCTCACAGAGGACCTTCGTGAAGAAATCCGTACTACCGTCCCTTTCATACAAAACCGTGGGGACGGAAGAATTACGGCTTCATGGTTTCACCGGAACTCAAACCCCTCGTGAGTATATTATTGTAGCACTAAAATATTTACATCGGGGTAGGTTCCATCGTCTCGAAGCAATTGTGGTCGAGGAACTTCCCGAACATAAAGGTGAGTCTAGTCTTAGTGCTGAAATGACTAGTTTAAAGTACCATGGCATTAAATTGGCCGATTCATGCGTCACAGAGACAGCACAGGTGGAGGTACTAATCGGTGCCAACTATTACTACAACATAGTGCGACCTGGTTATAAACGGGTAGGTAATTTGGTTTTACTTCCAACCAAATTCGGATATGCACTGAGTGGTTCTTATGCGGCATCCACATCCAGCTCCAATACTGAGGTTGTAACAATTCTAAAAGTGGCGGTAACTCCAGTGGACCAATATATGTCTACTGGACAGTTCCCGTGCAAAGAAGAACTGAATGCTTTGTGGGATTTAGACCACATTGGCATATCACCCAAAGAACATTCGCAAGCCGAACGGCAAGCTTTGATCAGTTATGAGGAGACAGTCACCTACGAGCCTGAGTGTCAACAATATCAGGTACGTCTGCCCTGGACTGAATTAAAATAACACTTGCCCACCAATAAAGGTTTAGCTGTTGGGAGATTACGAGGTCTACAAAAGAGATTTATAGCTTCACAAGTAATTTCTGATCAACTGTCGCGGGGTTTCATCGAGGAGGTTCCTTTCGATGACTCTGGCTCATGTCATTATCTGGCGCATCACGGGGTCGTAAAAGAGAGCAAGACTACACCGGTACGTATTGTGTTTGACTGTTTCGCCAAAGTCGTCAAACACAAACCCAGTCTAAATGACTATCTACATACGGGACCATCTTTAGTACCGGACCTTGCTCAGGTTATGTTGCGATTCCGTCTGCATCAGTATGCGTGGGTCAGTGACATCGAGAAGGCTTTCTTGATGTTGAAACTTCATGAGGATGACAGGGATTACACTAGGTTTATGGGGCCGAAAGATCCTCTACAATTAGATTCTCCTCTAATCTGTTATCGGTTCAGGGTTGTCCTTTTCGGTGCGACCTGTTCTCAATTTCTCCTTAACGCGACCATCCTTAAGCATCTTTCTCTTGTTGATGCAGACCCGGAGTTGGTGCAGGAAATTAGGGCCGGGCTATATATCAATAACCTCCAAGGTACGGGGGATAATGAAAGCTCCCTCGTCCATGCTTACGATATGGCTCGTGAAATAATGGATAATGCTCATTTATTCCTGCGCCAATGGGCCACAAATAGTCATGTCTTGAGAAAGGTGTTGCAGAAGGATGGTGTTGCTGCGGAACAACAGGATTTGGTGAGAGTACATGGCCTGGTGTGGAAAACTGACTCTGATTCTCTTTCCTTTGGAGTTCAGTATGCTCCTTTTCAACAGGTTACAAAGTGTGAGTGTTTAAGGTTTGCTGCCAAACTCTTTGATCCTTTGGGTGTTGTGTTGCCAGTATCAATAAGGTCTCGAATATTTCTCCAACAATTGTGGAGACTGAAAATTGGGTTGGGATAATGATCTCTCTGTGGACCTGCAAGCGGAATGGCGGGGGATAGTGGATGACATGGTTCTCTGTAGTTGTATTGAGTTCTCTAGGAGGATCTGTTTCAGAAAGACTATTTCCCTGCATGCATTTGCTGACGCAAGCAGTGTCGCTTACGGGACTGCTATATATCTAGTCAGTCCAGAGGGTAGCCACTTGGTCATGGCAAAGGCTAAGGTGGCCCCCATCAAGTCCCTTTCCATCCCTAAATTGGAATTGACTGCAGTTCTGCTAGCCGCCAGAATGATTAACTTCGTTGAGAATGCCTATAAAGATAAACTTCATATCTCTGAAACCTATGTGTGGTGTGACAGTCAAATTACGCTACACTGGATTCACAGTCAAAAGAAACTGCCAGTGTATGTCACTAACCGCATCGACGAGATACAGGCCCTAGTCCCGACTGCTTATTTCCGGTATGTGTCGACTAAAGAGAACCCAAGTGATGTGGTATCTCGAGGCGTGTCTGCTAAATGTTAGAGTTCTTCTGCGTTGTGGTGGAATGGGCCTACTTGGCTCCCGAAACCCGATGGGTGGCCAGAGAAAATAGATCTCCAACAGCAGCCCGCTGGTATTGTGACCCAAATTGTAGGTACGGTGCCCCAAGATGACACACAGTTATGGGACTGGCACAAATATAGCAGCTATGAAAGATTGCAGCATGTCACAGCATGGGTGATACGTTTCGTAAATAATTTGAAGGCAAACAGAAATAGCCTACCCCCCACAGGTAGTGCTCATCTCAACGTACATGAAATTAGAGCTGCAGATAATGTTTTACTCAAATTATGCCAAAAAGAGACCTATTCACAGGAACTTGAAATAATGGTGAAGGGTAAACAGTCCAGAAATAACTTAATCAACTAGTTAGGACTACACCTGAAGGGAGGTATTATTCATTGTGGAGGCAGATTGAGGTTAACGGCTATCTCAGAATCATGCAAGTATCCTAAACTTCTGTCCTCCAAACATCCCTTGACCCACCTGATAATTGATCGGTGCCATCGGCTCTGTTGCCATTACGGAGTCGGTCACGTGGTTACCTACGTTCGTCAAAAATGGTGGGTGCCTAAACTCAGGCAGGTGGTGAAAAGCGTACTGGGTAAATGTCGTTGGGGAAAAGGTAAGCCCTACGACTATGCAGGACTGCCACCTTTACCAGCCCTGCGAACCACCCCTGGAGACCCGTATAAAGTCACTGGGTGGACTATAGCGGAGCAATCCCGATCAAGGACTCGTCGACCATAAAGGCTTACATGCTTTTATTTACTTGCGCGGTCACCAGAGCAATTCACATCGAAATAGTCACCAACCTCACTTGTGACAGTTTCCTCCACGCATTCAGGAGGTTCTGTAGTCGAAAGGGATTTCCCCGGATTATTTTAAGTGACAATGCCAGCAATTTTGTTGGGGCCTCTGGGTACTTATCGGACATTTGTAATCACCCTAAAGTTCAGTCCCACCTTGGCAGTGTTCAATGTGAGTGGCGGTTTATCCCGGCTAGGGTGCCGTGGTTCGGCGCTATATGGGAAAGGGCCATCGGCATTGTCAAGAAGGTGTTGGGACGTGCCTTAATTTCCTTGGAGGAATTGACTACTTTACTGTTGGAAATTGAGGCCACTATCAATGATCGTCCCATATATTATGCTTCCGGCGACCTAGGGGATCTTACCCCAATAACACCCTCTGTGTTGGTGCGGGGTCACCGGTTGCGGGATCTTCCTGATGATAATGAAGTGGAGGATGGGTTGGAAGATCCAGACTACATAAATAAAGATGTCTTTTCAGCCAGATATCAATATATTCGCAAACTGTCAAAAGAATCTGGCGACGCTGGTCTAACGAGTATCTGGTGACCCTCAGAGAGGCACATAAGTGTAAGCTGAGACCAATAAATGGTCGGTGGCCAGGTATCGGTGATGTCGTCATCATCCATGATGAGGGTCCATGCGCCTTTTGGAAGTTGGGCCGTATTGTCGAGTTATTACCCGGTCAAGACGGAGAAGTCCGAGTGGCTAGAGTCCGGACGAAGACGGGAACATATACGCGGCCGACTGTCCGTCTGTACCCTCTTGAGGGGGACATTGAGTGCAAAGAGGACTCCTCGGAGACGCCTGGAGACATTCCCACAGTGGCTACCTCGACCGATCAACCGGTTGACATACCCAGTGGACGTCCTAGTCGACAGGCGGCTCAAGCCTCCTCCCAATCATGGCGGAATAAAATAGCCTCCGGGCTTTTGTAGATACTGTATTATATAAACCTGGTGGCGGGAATGTGTCCAAACTCTGATATGTACAGTCTTACTTTAACGCTCAAAGAGCGGGTGGTGGAGTATATTTCACTGTGCCGCCAAGCGTTTTTTTTTTACCATAAATGGGGTTGTTTCCGTGCTCTTTTTCATGCATAAACAAGACTCAGAGCGTAATACAAGTATGTATCCCTTATAGGGCATAAATTGACCTTTCAAATGACACCCGAAACATCCTTCTACGATCACTGGTTGTCTTGCAACGATCGTGCAACCGAAGGGCAAAATCGCTAAATTACGGTAATTTCTTTATATAATTACGTATGTAGCGAGGGAGTGAGGGTGGATGTAAGTGGAGTACATCTCAGTCGGTCCACGGGGGCCGTGGCGAGCAGTCATGAGGTAACACAGGCTCCTCCCGTCGCTCGTCTCTCTCTCAGAGCCAATATCGCGCCAAAATTGCACACAGACTTAAGTCGGGCCCCGCCACATAGTCCAAATTTTTCGATACGGACTTAAGTCGGGCCCCGATAGACAAGGGTTAAGTATTACATTAAGTTTCTAGTATTAAGTTTGTGGGATCAATATTTATATAGAATAATTAATTATGTTCTGTATTGGATATTGGGTAATCTATCATTCCTATGAACTTAGGTAATTATAATTGGGTGGGAAAATATATACCTACCCATTCGCGCATGCGTGATATTGGCGGACCTTCCGCGAATATTGTGAGGGTCCTACACTCTCTCCCTAGCCTCCACAACTACCAGACCGTCTGCCTACGCTCTCGTGTTTTCACCTCACCTTTCGCCCCATTAGTGATAGTACTTAGCTCATCAATTCTCCATCTATCCATACTAATCCATAGATCATTAATCATCATTCCCATCAATCATTTACCCTTCCTACCCAGTCTGCCTTAGGTAAGGACAGCTCGAAAGAAGGGCCGCTACCCGGTATGCCTTACCTAAGGCAGCAGCTTAATAGCCTAATTAAGCTTGGTCTGAACGCCGTGGTGCGTACGACGTATGTCAACAAACCCAAGCGTTGCGTCACCGCACCTCCGAAAACAAGAAGGAGAAAACTCTTCAATGTTATTGTTCTGACGTCAGACGAAATTAGTGTCTGAAAAGCCCCCATATTGGCAACATCTCTGCAATATTTGCTCCACTGAAATCGTCATCACAACTGAACCAGTTGACTTACAGAGCTCTACTCAACGCCAAAATACAGATTGAAAACCGCACTACGATTATAGATGAGTGGGAAAGTTCTAGCAGTGAAAATAAACATAAATACGGTAGCCTAGGCCTAGACGTTTTTCAGCCATTTCGCCCGGGTAGGGGCGACCGTCATTGGGTAAGACAGCCCGGGTAGGAAGGGTTAAGTATAGTGGCCCCCTTCTTTATTCATCAACTCTATCCTATTAGCTAACACTCTTGTTTCCCACACACCATCTTGTAACATCGTCACGACTCAACAGGTCAACTAGGCCCTACAGCACTAGTTTCAGTATTCAGGTGATATAAACTTTACCTTTAGATGTGTTCGCCGCTCTTCTAGCGGCACCAAGGAGCGCGACGCCCCTCGTTATGGGTGGTGATTTGGTGCAGTAGACTGTTTGAAGCGACAGCTCGCTCCCTTGCGAGGATGGGCTCGTCTGGCACTTTTTGCAGTTCGACATCTAGGGCTCTCTTGAAGTTGTCTAACGAGATGTCCCTCATGTCTCTTACTCGCCGTGGGAGTTTGTTGAAGAAACGTGGGCCTCTGTGTGATAACCAGCCCTCTCGCAGAGAGCCCATAGCACCCCTGTTATTCATCCGGGGGATTTCGCATTCCCAGCCTCTCCTATCACTGAATTTCATGACTATCGGAGTATGTAGGTTTGGTACTAAACCCTCTGCGATTTTCCACGTGTATATTATTAGGTAACGTTCTCTTCTACGTTCCAGTGAGTACAGATTCAGTGCTCTTAAACGCTCCCAATAGTGTAGATGTTTTATCGAACTTATATGCGAAGTGAAATTTCTTTGTACACTCTCTACGTCATTTATTTCACCTGCTTTGTATGGGGATGTTAATACGCTACAATATTCAAGCCGCGGTAGCACTAGAGATTTGAAGAGCGTTATCATAGGTACTTCACCGCGTGTTTTAAAAGTACGCAGAATCCAACCCGTTAGACGTTTCGCAGCCGCCACTTTGACCTGGTTATGTACTTTGAAACCCATATTTTCAGACATTAATACCCCAAGGTCTTTCACACCGTCTTTCCGTTCTATTATGTGGTTAGATTCTGCTAAGTAATTTGTAATTTCTTGAACACCATTATTATCTCCGTACCATATTAATTGGAATTTTTCCTCATTGAATTGCATGTTGTTTTCCCTGGTCCACTGGAACACTACATTCATGTCTTCCTGCAGTCGGCCCGTGTCCTCTTGTGTGTTTACTATCTTGCTTAATTTTGTGTCATCAGCAAAAGACGACACCGTACTGTGTCTGGTGTTGGTATCTATGTCGCAAATTAGTATGAGGAACAGAAGGGGCGCTAGCACTGTTCCTTGGGGCACTGAGCTTTTGACATCCGAAGGCTCAGAAGTGACTTGGTTTACTGCTATCGATTGTTTTCGGTTTACGAGGAAATTGTATATCCACCGTCCGATTTTCCCAGTTATACCTTTTGCTTTCAGTTTGTGGGCTATTATACCATGGTCACATTTATCAAATGCCTTAGCAAAATCGGTGTAAATGACATCCACGTTTTTCTTTTCTTCTAGCGCTTTAAGAATTTTGTCATAGTGTTCCAAAAGTTGTGAGAGACATGATCTTCCCGCTCTGAACCCATGTTGACCGGTGTTGTGTAGTTCATTTGTCTCCATGAATGTTGAAATTTTGCTTCGCAGGACTCGCTCGAAAACATTAATGATGTGAGAGGTTAGAGCTACCGGGCGGTAGTTTTTTGGTAGTGCTTTACTCCCTCCTTTATGCAGTGGGGCAATTATTGCGTTTTTCAAGCTATCTGGTATGTCACCAGTGTCTAGACTCCTTCTCCACATTATAGCCAGGGGTTTTGAGAGGTTTTCCTTACATTTTTTCATTAGGATCGAATTCCATGAGTCCGGGCCTGGTGCCGAGTGGGATGGCATGTTGGAAATGGCCTCTTCTGTCTTTTGGACCGAAATCAATATCCAGCATCTGAGGGGTTTCCGTGGGGGAGGTTTCCATGAAAAATATATTTTGGTCTCTGATGACTTTTGTTTCATCAGGCTCACTGAATGCCATTTCATACTGCCTGCTTAAGAGTTCGCTCATTTCCTTTTTGTCCCCTGTGAAAGAGCCGTCCCCTTTGCTCAGTGGGCCGATGTTTGATGTTGTTTTAGCCTTTTGTTTGGCATATGAAAAGAAGTATTTGGAATTTTCCTTTATACCTGCAATAGCTTTCCTCTCCTCTTCCATATGTTGTAGTTCATATGATATTCTTAGCCTTTGTTCAATTTCCACAATTTCTCTATCTATTTCGACCTTTTGCCTATCCTGTAGATTTTGATGTGTGCATCTTTGTGTGAGTAATTTTCTTCTTCTGTACAGCCTCCTCCTTTCCCGATCTTGTTTGCTTCTTCGTTTTGTTTGTCTTGCAGGTATATGGTGGCTACAGATTTGGGTCATGGTTTCTGTTATTAAGACTAGACATTCTGCTGGTGTCAGGTTATCCATTAAATGTTCCCAGTCTATTTCCTCCATTTCTTGATTTACCTCTTCCCATCTAATGTTTTTGTTATTGAAGTTAAATTTACTGAAGGGGCCGGTTTTTGTTCTCGATTCTGAGGTTGTCTGTACACTTTCTAAGGTTGTTTTGATCTCAATTAATTAATGATCTGAGTATGTTGTGTCAGATATGTTAATGCTGTGTACTAGAGAGTCGTTGTTAGTGAAGACCAGGTCTAAGATATTGTTTTCCTGTGTGGGTTCAGCAATATGTTGGGTAAGACTAAAAAAATCACAAAGTTCAAAAAGCTCTCTCGTATTAGTATTTGCTTCTCCGGTGTTATTTGCCACTAACTGGTTTTCTAGTTGTCTCCATTTAATGTTTGGTAGGTTAAAGTCTCCTAGCCATATAATATTTGGTGTTGGGTTCCCCAGGGTTTCCACTTCTGATTTTATTTTGTTGAGCTGGGTTTTGAATTCTTCTCGGGATGAGTCTGGAGGCCTGTATGTAACAATAACTGCTAAATTTAGGGATTCTATTTTAACTCCAAGTATTTCCACCACTTCATTACTGTTATTTAGGAATTCAGTACATATCAGTGAGTCATGTATGTACAAGGCTTCACCTCCATGTGATCTATGCGTTCTGTCCGCCCTATGTAGGTTGTAACCAGGAATCCATACCTCACTATCTTCCTGATCTTTAATGTGAGTTTCTGTGAGAGCCGCAAATATAGCGTTTCCTTCTTCTAGCAGGCCCCTAATAAATGGTACTTTGTTCGTGGTTCTATTTTTTAAGCCTTGGATATTTGCAAACAAGATTGGGGAGGGATTGTTTGGAGTACTATGTGTACCAAATAGTCTTCGGGATGTATTGGCCACTCTTGGGAGGCCAGGAGGTGCTCTTCCATCTCCCTCAGTCTCTTCATCTTCATCTGCCCTTTCCCTCCTTGCCTTTTTTCTCTGTCTCGTCCTCGCATATCATGAGAGTTTTTTGGGCTACCATTCGTGTTAGGTCTAGCATATCTCCAAGTCCCTTTAATATGAAAAGCTGGGCATTTCATATTGTAGCAGGTCTTGTTCTCAAGTGATGTCTTGCAAAGGGATGGGTGGTGGTATTTGCAGTTTTCACCAAATCTACATTTTCCATGACTGGTTATGTTGTTGCAAATTTTGGGATGAGCAAATCTACATGCATTCCCATTATATTCGCCCTTTTGACCAAAGTAGCACCTTCTTTCCAGATAATATCTGCACACTGGTGTAGACAACCCCAGTAGGTGTGGCTGGGGCTGCAAGGGGTTATGTGGTGAGCTAAGTGTGGTTGTGGGTGATAGTGGGCTTGGTGTATGGGTGGGTGAGGCCTGCAGGGGGGTGGAGTTACGAGTCGGTTGTAGGTGGGCAGGTGGCAGTGGTGAGGGGGGAGACGATGTGGAAGGGGAGCCTGATATGGGGGCTTGTTGCATCCTATGTTCATCCTGCAAATGTATTTGATCAACAGCAGTAGGGTGGTCAATGGCCATAGATGGGATTAATGTGGGTGTTTTCTGGGTCTGGGGAGGTGTGGGGAGATGTTCGGCAGGGTTTGTGGATATGTAGGGTGCGAAAGGTTGTTGTTCGGCAGGCGATGTGTGTTGATGTGCAGGAGGTAATGTGGGCATTTTCATGGGAAGGTGTGCGTGTTTGGGTTGTGATATTAGTATGGGCCCTGAGGCCCCAATAGTTCCCCATTTTCTGTGAAAGGTAGCTATGTCTTGGCTATATTTCAGTCTATCTTGTACTTCTGTATTTTCTAGTCTGTATGACTTGCCATGTGATATCGAAACAACTATCGCAGAAATGGAGGTTCTTCCCTCTTGTATTGTACGCCTCATTTATTGGTGTCAATCCTATGCAAATCCAGTGGTATGGTTGCTTGCATATCCGACATGCGGTGCCATTATGCATGTGTATATTCATCTTACAACTCGTACAGTTGTCTCTGGTAAAAACAAAAAAAAAAAAATTCCCACCCGGCCTTACATGGGGGAGAGAGAGAGAGAGAGAGAGAGAGAGGGGGGGGGGGATTGGAGGACAAGGAGATTGATTGATTGATTGATTGATTCTTTATTGAGAAAGCATAAATACATGGGAATACATAATTACACGTCTCAAAAGGGCAAAGGTGATAAAACAGTCTTTTACCCTACTCATATTATACATGTACAATATCAACACAGACATGAATACAACATTTAGTAAGTTTTTATCTCTATACTTGTTAGCAAACCAGTTGTCCCTAACTGTTTAAGAAGGACCCTTAGCTAAGCTGGGCTTAGGCTTAGCGTGGGTTTGCTATAATCCTTCTACTTTCCTTAATGTCATAGAATGACCCTCCCACTCCAGTTTAATACATGCCTACATATACACACACATACATACACCCATACACACATAAATACATATACAGTATATACATATATATACATACATATACATACATACATACATACATACCAACACACACACACACACACACCATGCATGTACATATACCTACATACATACCTATACACACAATAATTCATACAATAACACACAAATTTCACAATATACAGTGTATACATACACATTTATTATTATAATAACAATAATGATATAATGAGGCTATCAATTACATACTAATCATAACACTAAATCCTAAACTTTGTTTTATGTATATTTACCTTACGATGTATTGTATTTTTTTGCATTTGGCTATTATTTGAGTAATCATATTATGATTGAACATCCATATAATTTGTTCATCGACCTTATCTATGACATTGTTTCTATATTTCGCTAGGTGTTGGCAGTGCAGTATAAGAACATAAGAACATAAGAAAATGGGAGTCTGCAGAAAGCCGATTGGCCTAAGCAAGGCAGATCCCTGTCCCACACAACCCCAATTACAAAGCCCAATTATAGGCTCAACACTCTAATACCCTGAGGATCATCTTACCAAAACGGTTAGAGATTAACGCAGGATTACGGGGGTCTGCAGAGCGCTGATTGGCCCAACCCTGCTGATCCCCCTTCACACCCAACCCTTCTCGTCCATATGCTTATCCAATTTTATCTTAAAGCTCCCTATCGTTTTTAATCCCACTATAGCACTTGGTAGTCCATTCCACCCATCTACAACTCTGTTACCAAACCAATATTTGCCTATATCTTTTCTGAAACGAAATTTATCTAATTTGAAACCATTGGTACGAGTTCTTTCGCTATCACTGAGCTTTAGTACATTTGTCATGTCCCCTTTGTTAATCCCACTAACCCACTTGAACACCTCTATCATATCCCCTCTAACTCTGCGTCTCTCTAACGAATGTAAGCCTAATTTCTTCAACCTTTCTTTATACGGAAGATTTCTAATATTATGGATCATTTTTGTCATTCTACGTTGTACTCTCTCCAATGAATCTATGTCCATTCTGTAATAAGGACACCAAAATTGAACAGCATAATCCATATGGGGTCTCACTAATGACAAGTAAAGTTTTAAGATAACATCAGCAGTTCTGTTACTCACACTCCTTGAGATGAACCCGAGAATCCTGTTTGCCTTGTTTCGAACGCTTATACACTGTTGTCTAGGCTTCAAATCATTGCTAACAAACACACCTAGATCTTTCTCACAATTCGAGTTTTCTAATTCCACATTAGCTAGTTTATATTTAACATTTGTATGCATCTTCCCTATCTTTAATACCTTGCATTTGTCAATGTTAAACTTCATCTGCCAATTTACTGACCATTCGTGTAAGGTATCTAGATCCCTTTGGAGGCACTCTATATCTCTATCTGAATCAATTGTTCTCCCCATCTTGGTATCGTCTGCAAATTTACTTATCCTACTAGTTATACCTAAATCAAGGTCATTTATGTATATAACAAACAACAGAGGACCTAATACAGATCCCTGGGGGACACCACTTTTGACTGCTCCCCATTCTGACTTCGTACCATTTATGCTGACTCTCTGCTTCCTACCAATTAGCCATGACCTAATCCATCCCAACAACGCCCCACCTATTCCATGCGCCTCAACCTTTCTCATCAATCTCTCGTGGGGGACTCTGTCGAAAGCTTTACTGAAATCTAAATATATTATATCATATGACTTGTCATTATCTACTGCTTCATATACCTCTGAGAAAAAACTAAGCAAATTAGTAAGGCAAGAACGTCCCTGAGTGAATCCATGCTGAGAAGAATTTATTAAATTAAATGTATCTAAGTGGTTTCTAATTTTACTAGCAATAATTGACTCTAGTAGCTTTCCTATGATTGATGTAAGACTAATGGGACGGTAATTGGATGCTATTGATTTGTCACCTTTTTTGAAGATCGGAACTACGTTTGCAAGCTTCCAAGCTTCTGGAACTATACCTGTCTCCAATGACTTGTTAAATAAAAATGTTAATGGGTAACTTAACTCATCCCTACATTCTTTTAATACTCTAGCATATACCTCATCAGGACCAGGCGATTTATGAGGTTTCAGTCTGTCAATTTCCTTAAGCACATCATTTCTACTTATAGTAACCGTACTTAACCTATTTTCTATACTATCGCTATATACCTTACGGACTTCTGGAAACTGTGCCAAATTTTCATTAGTGAAAACGGAAAGAAATTGACCATTTAATGTACTGCACATTTCTAAATCATTTTCTGTCATTTCTCCTATCGAAGTTTTAAGGGGACCAATTACATCTCTAACCTTGGATTTATATAGTTGGTAAAAAGCTTTAGGATTATTTTTTGAGTCATTGGCAACCTTAATTTCATAATTTCTTTTTTCTTTCCTAATATCCTTTTTTACCTGTCTTGATAGATTCTGATAGTAAGCAAGTAGGTGAATTTCGCCTTTTCTAATTTTTCTATATATTCCTCTCTTTTGTCCTAGAAGATCTAATAGTCTATTATTCATCCATTTGGGTTGGTTCTGTGTTGATCTAAATTTTCTTTTGGGGATGTATTTATTTTGTGCATTGAATACTGACTTGATAAAATTATCGTATGTATCTACCAAGGTTGACGTCTCTTCCTGACTTAAGATGACAGGTGCCTGAGAAGGGGTACACTCATTTGGACACCTGGATCGACTTAATTTTTTGACCATAGGGTCCGCTAATAGGGCTCTTCTTAACCCACCATAATTGGCTTTTCTAAAGTCAGGTATTAATGTTGTATTCTCTCTGGTATTACCTTTCCATTGTATATTAAAATACACAGAATTGTGGTCACTATTTCCTAGGTGGTCCCCTATCTCTACATTATTTACCATATGTTCATTGTTACTGAAAACTAAATCGAGAATATTATTACCTCTAGTCGGCGTATCTATGAATTGAAATAAAAAACTATCTTGTACTACCTCTATAAACTCCTCAGAATCAGAGTCTCCTATTTGATGCTGCCAATCTATATTCGGAAAATTAAAATCCCCCATAATGCACACATTGCTAAACCTTGATGCCATTTTAATTTCCTCCCATAATGACGTTCCGTCATTTCTACTCATATTTGGCGGTCTATACATAACTCCAATAACTATGGTCTCACTACCTTCGTTAACCTCTACCCAAACACTTTCATTATCGTTATTTAGTCTAATACCTGATTTAATACAGCTTTTTAATGTACTCCTGACAAACACTGCTATACCGCCACCCCTCTTACTTGTTCGGTCATATTTAAACAAACTATATCCTGGTATATCAAATTCTGCTAAAAAATGCCTGGTTTCTGTATTAATCCACGTTTCAGTTAGCGCTATTATGTCTATATTTTCTTTGCTAACAAGGGCTCTAAGTTCGTTCATTTTGTTACATAGACTCCTACAGTTTGTGTAATATACTCTCAATTTACTTCTTTTCTTTATACCTAATTTACCTTTGTTTTTAGCGACATTTCCATCTTCTGTTGCACCATCACTACTATTATTTGCATTATAGTCATCATTTTTAGCATGAGACTGAATATCCTTATCGCTTTCGCCTGACGCTAAAATTGTTCCAATTAACCTCTCATTTACACTCTCAATATTTCTGTTCAAAACCCCACAACCACCCTATCTAAAGAACTAGCTAATGTAGAAACCCCTAACCGTGAAAGATGAACCCCATCCCTTGCGTACATCCCATCTCTCCCATAGAAACTATCCCAGTTATCAATGAATGGTATTGCTTTTTCTTTGCAATATTTCTCCAAACGGCAATTGACACCAATCGCCCTGGATGTCCATTCCTTGGGAACTCCTCTTCTGGGTAGGATACAATGTACTACAGGGATCCCTCCCTTCATCCTAACTTTATCTAACACATCCCGATACTGCTGCAGCAGTTTTGATAATGATTTAAGGTATGACTTCTTGGTTTTTTACATAGTTGACAACATATTTCGTGTTCTCCTTTAGGAACACCAAGTTCCCACATGTAACAATATCCTAACCTAAGTCGTGTGCACAAGGAGTCCTTCCAAGCACTTCTTAAGTTTCCGTATATAAAGCTAGTTCGCCGTGCAACGTTATTATAGTGATAGAATGTTGCACTATTCGCGTGTTTTTCTTGCATCATAAAAAGTTCCGCATCCTTTTGTTTTTTTCTAATTGTTGATTTAATTTGTCTTAAAGATTGAATGCACTCGTAATCTATTGTGTCTTTCTCCGTTCCTAATTTAGCAAGTTCGTCCGCTCTTTCATTATTTATTATCCCAACATGTGAAGGTATCCACGTAAATTTTACCATTCTCCCATTATTGCGTAGTTCATCTATAATAACCTTACACTGAGATACCAGCTTTTCATACACGGGTTTTTTGCTGTTCATAGATTCCAAAGCACTTCGACTGTCTACGAAAAAGCACACATCACCTTCTCCCCCTCTTATTTTATTTAACCCGTATAACATAGCACATATTTCTGCCTGCGTAGAGGACACGTTGTTACTTATTCTATAATAATATTCACTATGACAAGGAGATGTTTGTTACGCGGTTTGTGAGGGGGGTGGGGGGGGGGGGGGGGAGTGCCACTCGTTTACACTCGTTATGTTTAAACTTTAAGTAACTTTAAGTAACACTTTCAATAATTATCTTATGAAACAGAATTCTCACTGCCCTAACCACTTTTCCCGTTTTTGGTCGACTGTTTAACGGAATATACGGCACTCTAGGAAAATAACGAACTTTCCAGGCTACCTATACCTGTATATAGTATCTATTTTAATTTTCATATTTTACCTATCAACTTGATTCAACACTGCTCAGGTTCGAATTTTCACCACATTTGGTTGCATGGGAGATCTTTCTCTCCAATAACGTCACTACTAACCTGCGATATGGTCGAGAAATAATCTGCACTGATTAATTTGTTTAAATATTGTTTTTCTCTGTTTGCTATTATTTACGATATTTGTTTTGTCGGTACCCTTTCCTGTCGAGGTTAAGTTTCGCTTTTGGTAAAATCGTATAGGGGGAGGGGAGGGGACGTGTCCAGGAGAGCGAGGGGATATGTGTTTATGGTCTTTGCGGTCACTGAGGGTATTTTGTTTACAGCATACGTCCTGTTCCCAAGCTAAAAGTTAAAAGTTCCCCTGACTTTAATTCTCTGTATTATACTTTCCTAGTTTATTTACGTGATATACGATGTTCAGTATCACTTTTAACTTAGGCTTCCTATTTTCCCATAGCCCTGTTTGATTTCATAGGACTATATAGCTAACACTTTGCTTTTGGGACGTAACGGTTTTTTCTTTCACTTCTTCTTTCCACCCGCCTTATGGGCCTGCCCTAGGCCTGTCCTAGACCAGCGCCGTGGCACTGCTGTAGGAGCTAACGTATTTTTTCTCCAAAACGCGTATATCTCTCCAGATATTTTATCAATCGGTTCGATTTTGCACTTCACAGAACCGCGGCACTACGTTTGTTTTTGTGTGTGATTTTTTGGAAGTTTAATTACCAGTACTATTGTATGGTATTTTTATACAGTCCACTATATAATCCTAACTACGAATATCCATAGCAATTTCACATTTAGTAGGCCGAGCTGTTAAATCCGCACCTTCAAGACGCTCCTGAACTTTAGTTAGCAACTCTACATGGCTGTCCCAGTCATCAGTGTGAATCAAAATGTCATCTCTAAATGTTTCTACGTTAGACAGATCACTGACCAAGGTCCTCATTAACCTATTTAAGGTGCCACGGCATTCACTAACCCAAAAGGCATAACTGAGAACTGAAAAAGTCCCTTGCTAGTTTGAAATGCAATAACTGGTTTGCTACTCTCATCTAGCGGAATTTGCCAGTAACCCCTTGCTAAGTCTATCTTTGAAATTGTTTTACTGTTGGATAGCTTGGACATGATTTCTACCTGGTCAGGCATAGGCTCTGCATCGAACATAGTTAGATTGTTTATCTTGCGGAAATCTAAACACATTCTGTTTGACTTGTCTTTCCTCTTGACTACCAGTAAAGGTGTTGCATAAGGCGATTCAGACTGTTCTATAACACCTAGATCAAGCATCTGTTTAAGTTCTTTCTCAATGTCCTTTTGCAAAGAAAAAGGTATAGGATATGGCTTACTCTTCACTGGCTTTGAATCCTTGAGTTTAATACAGTGTTGCAATACATTAGTTTGACCTGGTACATCCGTAAATACATTCTCAAAACGCTGAGTAATCTTTAAAATATAATTTGTCTGCTTACCACTCAAATTACCATTGATCTTAACATCATCTTTCGTCTCATTCTTATGGAAACTAGGAATTACATTTATACATGCATCGTCAGAATTGTCCTGTTCTACTGCAACTGCTGCGCAAGCGATCTCTCCATCCACACGCTCACGACTCTCTTCCGTTCTCCTGAAGTACTGTTTTAACATATTTATATGATTCTTTCTTTCAACTCCATTCACATCCATTACATAGTTCCATTTATTCACTTTCCTTACTACATCAAATGGACCTTTCCACTGCATCAGCAGTTTATTGCTACTGGTAGGGAGTAAGACGAGAGCTTTCTGACCTTCAGCTAACTCTCTATCTTTTGCCATTGTATCATACTATTGCTGGTACCGGTCTCCAGCCTTCTCTAACTCCTCATGAGCTAATTTACATGTATCTTGTAGTCTCTCTCTAAGATTAACTACATACTCATACACTGTTTTAGAATTATCCTCACCTTCCATCTCATCACCCTCACCGTTTTCCCACAAATCCCTCAACAAACTAAGTGGTCCCCGAACAGAATGACCATATATCAGTTCAAAGGGAGAGAACGTAGTACTAGATTTTTTTTTTTTTTTTTTTTTTTTTTTTTTTTTTAATATATTAAGGTGACAGTTACAAAGTGGTGTACAATCTATCTTATTCTAGTTACATTGTAGTTTATCTTATTGTACCAGTACCTCCCTACAATCAACCTAGTTGTTCCCCAATTCGTCCCTCTGCCACGACCATTTCAAAGTCCAAGTCTCTCACTCTTGTCCTCTGTAGCGGGGAGGACCTTGTACCCCTGAGACATAGGAGTGCAGACCTGAGAAGAGAGAAAGAGAGCCGGCATCTCATCCAAGTTATGACTTGGCTTCTATGCTGGCGCTTTTTCTCCGATATTTGTTCAGCTAATCTGGCATAGAAGACACTTGCAGAAGGTCCCATACCTCCCGATGATGAGAAGATCAGAGGAGTAAAGCTTCCTTGATCCCTGTTCAAAATTCTTTCTTCATAAGCGCGTTTTTTCTCACTTTCGTTTCTCAAGTATGCCGCCTTGTGTCCTCGCTCACGATATGTTTGTGCTCTTGGGTTGAAGATTCTGATGTCGAAAAAAGCCCGTTGTCCCCTCGTCCCAAAACCTCGAGCACTTACGTCCACTCTTGCTTCATTTGAAGTATTTGCAGTATTGTGGGCCAAGCACTGTCCGTCCATAGGCAGAAGTTCCGGTTCGATTCTGACATCATGGCACACCTCGTCCAGCATTTGTGCAGTGATGTCTCGTACTTCATCATGCCGGATACAGATGAATCCTCCTTTCTTACAGGTCATACAGTGGTCTGGGTTGTATATTTCACCGCATGCACATTTCAGCGGCAGGTTCGAAACTGGCCGCCCATACCTCAAGGCTACGGCATCATTGAATTCTTGTTTATTTAAGCTGAAGCCTTTCTCCTTTATTGGTAATGATGTGAGCCAATTTGAAGCCCCCGTGTCTTGTGCCATCTCAACTCTCATTTTCAGTTCTTCCCTACATCTGGTCTTAATTTGTTCTAGGCTATGTTTCTGTCTCTCTTCTCTGCTCTTTGTAATTTCCTGTCTTGCATTTCGTTGTTCCTCTTCGTCCACCTCATCATTTTCATTTTGCTCCCGTATTTTTTCTGTCAGAGACGTAGTAAGTTTAAGGGAATTTTGGTACTCATGTAGTGCCGCCTCCACTGGGTTTATGATCCCCATACCTCCGAACCTTGGCGGAAGAGCTAATAGATCTCTTAGCTCTTGCGTGACACCTTCCATCTCTGTTAAGGCCGGTATGAATGTTCCTCTGATTGCTTCTTCAAGCGGTTGGAGCATCTGTCTAATGCCAGGCACTGTTCTCATAAGAAAGGTCCATCTGTGCTTAACACCATATGTGAAGGCAGTATATGCAGCATGTGGTTCAGATTTCGCAATGTCTGCCAGGGTTTTCACTTCCTTTACCCACTCCGCTACCTTTTTTCGCACATAGTCTCTCTTTCATTCTTCTGTGCCTATTACTGCTCCCAAATGGCGTTGACCCTCCTTTGTAATCTTCACTCCTGTCCCATCAAAAGTCTGCACCGCTTCTTCATACTTGTTTTCTTTCACTATTAGTACAGATTTACTAGCATACGGATGGTACCCAATGACTTCGCCTACCGATTGTACTCTCCGCCACCATTCTTTTAGATCCCCTATTTTTCCTGCACCTGTGAGGTCATCTGCATACGCCACTTGTTTCACTCGGGTTACCTCATGTTTTATTTTCTGCTGCAGAATTGATAGTGCCAGTGCGAACATTGCCATTGCCACTGGATCTGCTTGCGTTGTTCCTTCACTTGATTTGAGAATTTTCATTTCTTCCTTCTTTGTGCTAGACTGGGGTACTTCACGATAAGCGAAAAGCAAAGGATTTATATATCTAGGCCACTCTTTTGGTTGCTCACGGCACATCCGCTTTAGCATTTTCTTTAGAACACCATTAAACCTCTCAACCAACCCGTTACACATCGCATGGTACGGTGTAGTGGTAAGGCTCTTCACTGACAATAGTCTATGGAATTCCCTCATCATCTCTGAAGTAAATTGAGAACCCCTGTCTGACAGTATCTCCTTTGGTATTCCCTCTCTACTGAATACAGCAAGTAATGCCTCTGCTACACTAACTGTATCACATGACTTGAGAGCAACGGCCTCAGGATATCTTGTAGCATAATCTCCTATAGTAAGTATGTACCTGGACCCATCACTAGCTCGTGGCTCTAATGGCCCCACTAAGTTAACTGCCACTCTCTGAAACGGTTCCTCTATCACTGGCATCCTGCCTAACTTAGCTCTAGGAACTCTTCCCCTATCAACTGTCTTTTGACATTGATCACAGGAGCGACAAAATCTAGACAAGTCTGACGAAATTCCAGGCCAAACAAACTTGCTTTGGATACTCGCCAAGGTCTGTTTACATTCCAGGTGCCCTCCCATGACTGCTGAGTGTGCTAACTCCATGATACCTGTTCTCAACTCGCGTGGTACTACTAACTGTTCACTAGTACACCCATCTAACTCAACTGCAATAAAGGATACCCCTTTTCTCTACAAAACAATTATTTTCTCTTGAGGATTTTGTGAATACTCTATGTATAGCTGCATACTTTCTGATGTTATCTAGACTTATCTTCCTGCTGCTGCTGTTTAAAATCTTTAGACATAAGTATATCTTTGACATCGCTAACTTTCAGTTTCACCGGTTGCTTATCCTGTGCTTGCCTAGATTGTTGTCGCGTCACTGCAGCACTTACTTTCAAACTTTCACCTGAGGTTACCCCATTAATCTGACCGATAATCAAATCATAAACAGGGTTTTCAATACTTGCAGCCCAAGTTTTACCAGAATAATATGGGGTCTGCACTGTAATCTCTACTTCAGGATATTTGAAAACCATACCATTAGCCATTGTCAGCTGAACCTCTCGACCAGAAAAACTTTGATTTCGGTACAAGTGAACTCTTTACAATGACTGTGGTACAACACAGATCAGGATCACGCAGTACCTTCACATCTCTCCGTTCAACCTTTCATCAACCACAGTCAGTTTCTCGTCGGTAGTAACAGCCGCTTTTTTCTAAATCTGGCCTTTTATCTTTTTTCTTTGCACCAAAACGATTAAAACAATCCTTGGCTGTGTGATTGGTGCGGCCACATACAAAACATCCGCGAATCCCTTGTTTCTTGGGAAACTCTTTAGCTTCAAGTTCTATATTAGCATGGCTTTCTTTTCCTTGTGACTTTTTTGGTTCATTATGGGACCTATCTCTAACCTGTGATCCATGGGCTTCCATATACATATCTGCTAACTTAACCACTTGCCCAAAGATTTTCACATCATGTTCTTTTATAAACAACACTAGGCCTTTATCACAAAGCATTGGTAAACTGTTCAGTTAACGTCAGTTCCATTAGATCTGCATACGTTTCCTCACAACCAGCTAGACTGATCCACCTGTTCAGAAAGTTTTTAAGTCTATTTCCAAATTGTGAAGCGGTCTCATTCTTTAAAAATTTGCAATTACGAAATTTCAATCTATATCCCTCTTGTGTACATTGAAAAGACTTTAGTAAGGCGTCCTTCACTTCATCGTAATTGTTTGCCTTCATAGGTGATAAATATTGGTATGTTTCAAGAGCTTTACCCTGTAGCAATGAAGCCAAACTAATTGCCCACACATTTTTAGTCCACTTGGCACTAGTTGCTAGTCTTTTTAACCGTAACAAGTATGTATCAATGCTGTCATTAAGTTCATTAAACACTGGCAACTTAGGGAATGCTGGTTTACACATGGCCTCTGTGACTGTTGAATGGACACTTTGATTAGCAGAAGCGATTCTCTGAGCCTTTAAATGGAAATTTTGTAACTCCACTTCTTGCTTCACTTTTTCAACTTAAATCCCAAGGCCTCGTTGTTCTCTCAATTTAGCTCTTTCTCCTCTTTCCTCTTTGTCTTTCATTAGAATATAATCTTTTAGTTCTTCACCTTCTAATCGAATTTCCTTAGCCAGCTGAATAATCTGGGCCAAATTGCTAATTTTGATGTTTATGAAGAACACAAATCTAAAATCTAAAACAAAAAACCAGACCAAGACACTTCCATTCGCCACTCCCAACAGCTGCTAACACCACCACATATCACTGGCAATACAAAAATGCAATTCCCTGTTCGGGCTCCATAATTGTGGGGACCTTTGATGTTAACTGCATGATTACCAGCTAAACAATAATAAATGATATATGGTGGAGCTAAGCACTATAAAATGGAGGGTGAAGTAAACAAAAGTAATGTCTTTACTTTAATAAACATAAGAATCACACAAGATACATTAAGAATAATAAATTAATTAATATATATCTACTTAACCCTCTCGCATCTATAGGACGCGATCGAGTCATAACGCCACCCCTCGAAGAGTGGTCGTATGACGCAATCGCGTCATAATGCCACCTGTAAGTTAGAAATATTCGTGGTAAATAAGTTTATGACGCGATTTGGACGCATTTTTGGCTGGTAAGTTAGCCATCAGTAAGTTACAAAATGAAATATCTGGCAACCCCCTAGCGTCCCTGTGTGAGGAGTGCGGGGCTTTGTTTCACCAGTTGTGAGCCGGCCGCCAGTCTGTGAGGTAGTACTCCTGGACCTTTAAATCTCGTCTCGCCTCCATTGCCCGCCATGGAGCGGGTGGCTATCTATTTATAATTTATGTATATAACTCGTGATTTGTGCCTCGTTGTTCGCCTCTCCATAGCCAGCCATGTGTTTTTTAGGCGGCTAGAATGGACCCAGTGGAAGTGTTGTGAACTGTGAATAATAATATTATTTATATCATATTTGTAGGGTTAGTGTAGTAAGCATTCGTAGTCACATTCCTAACTTATGTTAGGTTTGTGATTACGAATGTAAGCTAGGCTATACGTGTGTGTCGTATATATATTGCCCTAAAATCTTAATTTTCGCTTGAAAGACCAATATATTTATGAATAAATACTCTATACGAAGTATAATAAAGCTGTAATTACGAAATATAGTTGTGTTTTGCCCATTTTTGGCATTATTTTATGCCCAATTTCGTCAATTTGTAGTGAATACACAGTTTTATTTGAGTGAAGTAACTAACAGTGAAGTGTGGATAGATAATAAACAAATTTTTTAGACAAAAATGTCATGGTAAGTACAAATATGTCACGGTAAATAGCCTGACATAAAAAATACAAGACTTTTATGCGCCACTGTACACTACACTACAGCAGTGAACCTTTGGGCAGCCACAGATGTCTGGGTAAAGTACCTAAGCTAATCCCATAATTACTTGCCCGCGGCGGGTAAGCACTCCTTGACCTTTTACCTTTTCCTCACAGCTGGGATATTTTATATGTTTAGGCTTGGGCTAGGCCTATCTTTATTTTATATATAATATATATATATATATATATATATATTCGAGTATTTCTATTGCTATTTTATATATAGGCCTATTTTTCTTTATTGTGATTTATTATAAGTTTTATTTATTTTATTTATATCATTTTATTTTATTTTTAATTTTGTTTCATTTACATATTTTGTTGTTTATTGTTCCTGTTCCCCAGGGTGTCCATTGGACCACCCCCTATGTCCAGAGCAAGGGCAGGGCCCATAATCGAGTATTTATAGTTATTTTATATATATTTGTATTTATTATAGTTTTTATTTATTTTATTTATAGGCGTATCATTTTATTTTATTTATAATTTTGTTTCATTTATATATTTTTTTTTGTTATTGTTCCTGTTCCCCAGGGTGTCCATTGGACCACCCCCTATGTCCAGAGCAAGGGCAGGGCCCATAATCGAGTATTTATGGTTATTTTATATATATTTTTATTAATTAAGGTTTTTATTTATTTTATTTATAGGCCTATCATTTTATTTTATTTATAATTTTGTTTCATTTATATATTTGTTTTGGTTATTGTTCCTGTTCCCCAGGGTGTCCATTGGACCACCCCCTATGTCCAGAGCAAGGGCAGGGCCCATAATCGAGTATTTATAGTTATTTTATATATATTTTTATTAATTAAGGTTTTTATTTATTTTATTTATAGGCCTATCATTTTATTTTATTTATAATTGTATTTCATTTATAATTTTTTGTTGGTTATTGTTCCTGTTCCCCAGGGTGTCCATTGGATCACGCCCTATGTCCAGAGCAAGGGCAGGGCCCATAATCGAGTATTTATAGTTATTTTATATATATTTGTATTTATTATAATTTTTATTTATTTCATTTATAGGCCTATCATTTTATTTTATTTATAATTTTGTTTCATTTATATATAGTTGTTTTGTTATTGTTCCTGTTCCCCAGGGTGTCCATTGGACCACCCCCTATGTCCAGAGCAAGGGCAGGGCCCATAATCGAGTATTTATAGTTATTTTATATATATTTTTATTTATTATAGTTTTTATTTATTTTATTTATAGGCCTATCATTTTATTTTATTTATAATTTTATTTCATTTATATATATTTTTTGGTTATTGTTCCTGTTCCCCAGGGTGTCCATTGGACCACCCCCTATGTCCAGAGCAAGGGCAGGGCCCATAATCGAGTATTTATAGTTATTTTATATATTTTTTTATTTATTATAGTTTTTATTTATTTTATTTATAGGCCTATCATTTTATTTTATTTATAATTTTGTTTCATTTATATATTTTGTTTGGTTATTGTTCCTGTTCCCCAGGGTGTCCATTGGACCACCCCCTATGTCCAGAGCAAGGGCAGGGCCCGTAATCGAGTATTTATAGTTATTTTATATATATTTTTATTTATTATAGTTTATATTTATTTTATTTATAGGCCTATCATTTTAGTTTATTTATAATTTTGTTTCATTTATATATTTTTTTTGGTTATTGTTCCTGTTCCCCAGGGTGTCCATTGGACCACCCCCTATGTCCAGAGCAAGGGCAGGGCCCATAATCGAGTATTTATAGTTATTTTATATATATTTTTATTTATTATAGTTTTTATTTATTTTGTTTATAGGCCTATTATTTTATTTTATTTATAATTTTGTTTCGTTTATATATATTTGTTTTGTTATTGTTCCTGTTCCCCAGGGTGTCCATTGGACCACCCCCTATGTCCAAAGCAAGGGCAGGGCCCATAATCGAGTATTTATAGTTATTTTATACATATTTGTATTTATTATAGTTTTTATTTATTTTATTTATAGGCCTATCATTTTATTTTATTTATAATTTTGTTTCATTTATATATTTGTTTTGGTTATTGTTCCTGTTCCCCAGGGTGTCCATTGGACCACCCCCTATGTCCAGAGCAAGGGCAGGGCCCATAATCGAGTATTTATAGTTATTTTATATATTTTTATTTATTATAGTTTTTATTTATTTTATTTATAGGCCCATCATTTTATTTTATTTATAATTTTGTTTCTTTTATATATATTTGTTTTTTGTTATTGTTCCTGTTCCCCAGGGTGTCCATTGGACCACCCCCTATGTCCAGAGCACGGGCAGGGCCCATAATCGAGTATTTATAGTTATTTTATATATATTTGTATTTATTATAGTTTTTATTTATTTTATTTATAGGCCTATCATTTTATTTTATTTATAATTTTGTTTCATTTATATATTTTGTTTTGGTTATTGTTCCTGTTCCCCAGGGTGTCAATGGGACGACCCCCTATGTCCAGAGCAAGGGCAGGGCCCATAATCGAGTATTTATAGTTATTTTATATATATTGTTATTTATTATAGTTTTTATTTATTTCATTTATAGGCCTATCATTTTATTTTATTTATAATTTTGTTTCATTTATATATATATTTTTGTTTTATTGTTCCTGTTCCCCCGGGTGTCCATTGGACCACCCCTTATGTCCAGAGCAAGGGCAGGGCCCATAATCGAGTATTTATAGTTATTTTATATATATTTGTATTTATTATAGTTTTTATTTATTTTATTTATAGGCCTATCATTTTATTGTATTTATAATTTTGTTTCATTTATATATTTGTTTTGGTTATTGTTCCTGTTCCCCAGGGTGTCAATGGGACCACCCCCTATGTCCAGAGCAAGGGCAGGGCCCATGATCGAGTATTTATATAGTTATTTTATATATATTGTTATTTATTATAGTTTTTATTTATTTTATTTATAGGCCTATCATTTTATTTTATTTATAATTTTGTTTCATTTATATATATTTTTTTTTTATTGTTCCTGTTCCCCATCCATCCCACCATCCATCCCATCCACATCCCATCTACATCTCATCCCATCCCATCCCATCTACATCTCATCCCATCCATAACATCGCCGATTACCTCCTACCATCACCCAACTTCCCACGTCACCTCTTCCATCCACCTCGCGTGGCGGTGCCTCATCCTGGCTTCCAGCAGGATCACCAGCCCGCAGCCCACACCTGTTTGCTACGCTACTTGCTGTGGGCACTTTGAATACCCCGCCTTCGCATGTCATGGGAACGGTCACCCCCGCAGTGTCCCCCTTCAGCGACACACCGTTGACCCCCTCGGCATTTGTTATGCCTGAGCATCGAGCCGCAATGCGTGCTGAGGTTGCTGAAGCCGCAGTGCGTGCTCAGGTTGTTGCTGAGGTGCCACGCACAGCGTTGAATCCTCCAGCAGCAATCGAGGAGCTTCTTCCCCAAAGGCTTCCTCTTCACCATTCACCAACTGGTACAGCTGCACCAGGTTCACCAGCTCCACACCTTTCACCAGCTGGTGCAGCTGCACCAGGTTCACCAGCTCCACACCTTTCACCACTTGGTGCTGCACCAGGTTCACCGGCTTCTGCATCATCTGAGGCAGAAGCCCCCCCCCCCCCCACTCAACCCCTCGACCTACCACCTATGCCATGCCGGAGGCCAGGTCCCCGTAGGGGGGCAGGTGGTAGGCCCAGGGGCCGCAGAGGTGTTCCTCGCGGTGGTCCTCGCGGTGGTCGTGGCCGTGCTCGCGATCCTGCCCCCGATCGTGATGCCCCCTTCGACCCCCAGCCTGATCTGTTCTCAGGGACCCCTGGCATGCAGGTTCCAAAGCCGGTGACTCCTCTCCAGTTCTTCCAGCTCTTCTTCACAAGGGAGATGCTGCAATACCTGGTATTGGAGACAAATGCTTACGCCAAGTTCGTTGACGGAGCAGCCGCTCTTTGGTACCTGTTTGGTGAGGAGGAAATGGCCAAATTCTTTGGCCTGTACTTGCTCATGGGCATCACCAAGATTCCTTCTCTGAGTCACTACTGGCGTTCAACTGTCCTTCACGACTACCCAGTATTTCGGAGAACGATGAGTAGGACTAAGTTTCTAGCCTTGTTGAAGTATTTCCATGCTTTCAACAACAAGGCAGTCTCCAGGCAGAACAAGGACAGGCTTGTGAAGGTTCGGACGGTGATGGAATACCTACTTGAAGGCTTCAAGCTGGCATACATCCCCTCCGAAAAGCTGTCCCTTGACGAAGGCAGCCTTGGATGGAAGGGTCGCCTTTCATTCAAGGTTTACAACCCAATGAAGCCGACGAAGTACGGTGTCAAGCTGTACATCCTGGCAGAGGCGTTGACTGGCTATGTGTGGGACTTTCGGGTCTACACCGGTCCGGGTACATCTCTCCAGGACACGGTGGAGGGTCTCACGGAGTCCTTCAGAGGCCAGGGGTACAGGCTGTACATGGACAACTATTACAACTCAGTTGACCTGTGCCAGCAAATGCTCACACACAACATCTATGTGTGTGGCACCCTGCTCCTTGTACGAGGAGCTCCTAAGCGGTTGTGCGACATTGCTAAAGCAAAACAGCTTGAACGCGATGCGACATTAGCAATGAACAACGGCTTAACCATGGTCCTACTTTGGCGAGACAAGCGCATCGTCAACATGGTGTCCACTTTCCACAACCAGGACACCATCCCGAAGCTTGTCAGTTTCAAAGAGAAGGACCAACAGGGCAAGTGGCGTCGTGGACAGAGGGAGGTCTTCAAACCTGTTTGCGTTGAAGACTACAACATCCACATGGGTGGGGTGGATCACTTCGACCAGATGGTCCAGTACTACCCCATCCAGCGAAGGACGGTCAAGTGGACGAAGAAGATCACCTTCTACTTCATCCAAATGGCCCTCTTCAACGCCCATGTCCTGTACAGGAAGTGCTACCCAAGGAAGAAGATGACCTTGCTGGACTTCAAGGCGCACATCTGTACTTCCTTGCTGCACTTCAACCCTGCAGAGTGGCCTATGTCGGGGAGGCCAGTCCACCGAGCACAAGATCTGCCGCGTGACCAGCGTGAGCCACAGAGGCATGCACGCAGGCAACGGCAACCCGGTGGATCATCTGGGGTCGTCTGACGACGACCATCCAGACTCCCCAGCCCCTGCTGCTCCTGACAACACTCCACCCTCTCCTGTTGCTGCTCCTGGTGGAGGCGTTGAGAGGGCACCACGTCTCGATGTCCCCTCCCCACCACCAGAACCAGATGATGCTGCTGCTGATGCTGCTGCCCCAGGGGGAAACTATGTCCTGGTTCAACCCCCTGTGGTACTAGCACCTGATGCAGCTGCTGCTGGTGACGATGGGGAAGCAGCTCTTGAAGCTGCCAACCAACCGCCACCAGTACTGGAAGCAGCAGGAGCGGTGCGAGTCCGGAGACCTCGACCTGGAGTTGTCCCAAGGCCCCGTCCTATTGTTCTGAACCATGTCCGGTTGAACAGGGCCTTGGACCATTCTCGGCAGAGGATTCCGGCCAAGAAGCGACTCCGTTGCTATTACTGCAAAGTAATGAACGGCATTCGCAAGGACACAAGCTTCCGCTGCACGACTTGCACGGTTGCTCTCTGCATTGACGTCAACGACTGCTTCAACCTTTTCCATCGTCACAATGCAGGTGTCCTATAGTCAGGAGCCATGTGCAATCATTCATTCATTGATTCATTCATTTCTCTTCTCCATTTCTCTTCTTCATTCACCCGGCTTCATTCACCCACCTTCATTCACCCACCTTCATTCACCCACCCTCGTTTACCCACCGACATTCACCCACCGACATTCACCCACACATTCACCCACCGACATTCACCCACCTACATTTACCCACCTTCATCATCAAAGTGGATATAGGCCTCCTGGGGAAACCACTCTAAAAGTGTAAATGAGTCCGGAATACAATTATTTCCCATGCAATTGTCTTCACACCGTCCTAGCTCTAAATTGTGAGTGATGACCATATATTTATTTTTGCTCAAATAATAGTATTTTTTCTCCTCTTTCCAAATCTGAAAACAGAAATTGTTTATCTTCAATAGTTCTCAAGCAGCGACCGAAAAAGGAAAACATTTTTTTTTTGATTGATATGGTTTATAACATTTTCGATTTATTTCGTTGCTACGAAGTATATGGTTTTAAATTTAGGCTGTATGAATACGGCCAATAATGCTGATGAGTATAAAACAAACTAGAAGTTCCTAGGACAAATACTTTTTGCGCTATGAATATTTGAAATGAAGAGCCAAAATGCGAATATTCATGCTTCACTCATCTCTGTTCCGGCGATGCTAGCCGGGTTCCGAGCTGTTCCCCACCTCGTGGTTGCGTTATTTACTCGGATACGTATATAACTGTATATATCACCAGAATCGACAAATTTTGCTCTTTCCAATGGTGAAAACAAAAATAATATAGCATAATTGGTTCGCGAGCTATGCGCAATTGTTTCCATGCAGTGACCGAAAAAAAAAAAAAAAATATGGTTTATAACATTTTCGATTTATTTCGTTGCTACGAAGTGTTTGGTTTTAAATTTAAGCTGTATGAATACGGCAAATAATGCTGATGAGTACAAAACAACTAGAAGTTCCTAGGACAAATACTTTTTGCGCTATGAATATTTGAAATGAAGAGCCAAAATGCGAATATAACTGTATATATCACCGTCATCGGAAAATTATGCTCTTTCTAATGGTGAAAACAAAAATAATATAACGTTATTGGTTCGCGAGCTATGCGCAATTGTTTCCATGCATTGTTATTGTTATGTAAATATATGAGAATGTTTATACAGTTGTATATCTTTGCCACAATGTACAACATTTATATAAATATATAAATATAATATATATATATATATATATATATATATATATATATATAAAATAAATTAAATAAAAAATTAAATAAAATGAAATAAATCAAATCAAATAAATAAATATATAAATAAAATAAAAATGTAATAATAATATAAATACTCGATTAAGGGCCTTGGGCTTGCTCGGGACCTTGGGGCTGATCCGCTAGACACCCTGGGGAACAGGAATAAAAAAGAAAACAAAAATATATATATACCGGGTATATATATATATATATAAATATATATATATATATATATATTATATATATATATATACTGTATATATAAATAAAATAAATAAAATAAATAAAATAAACAAATATAATAATAATATAAATACTCAATTATGGGCCTTGGGCTTGCTCGGGACCTTGGGGCTGATCCGCTAGACAGCCTGGGGAACAGGAATAATAAAGAAAAAAAAAATATATATATATACCGGGTATATACGTATATAATAAAATAAATAAAATAAATAAAATACAAAATATAATAATAATATAAATACTCGATTATGGGCCTTGGGCTTGCTCGGGACCTTGGGGCTGATCCGCTAGACACCCTGGGGAACAGGAATAAAAAAAAAATATATATATATATATATACCGGGTATATATATATATATTATATATATATATATATATATATATATATATATATATATACTGTATATATAAATAAAATAAATAAAATAAATAAAATACAAAATATAATAATAATATAAATACTCGATTATGGGCCTTGGGCTTGCTCAGGACCTTGGGGCTGATCTGCTAGACACCCTGGGGAACAGGAATAACAAAACAAATATATACGGTATATATATAAAATAAATAAAATAAACATAAATAAAATGAAATAAATAAAATAAAATAAATAAAAACTAATAAATCAAATATATAAATATTTAAATAAAATACAAAATATAATAATAATATAAATACTCGATTATGGGCCTTGGGCTTGCTCGGGACCTTGGGGCTGTTATATACTGTATATAGGCTATATATATATATATATATAATTATAATAATATACTGTAATATAACTAAAATTCCATAGAGTACTTACCATACTTCCTGTAAGCATTCCTGTGACATCTTTGTGATTATAATGTATTTATTTCGTAGGCAGTATTTATTGATAAATATAATTGTCTTTCAAGCAAAAAATAGTGTAAAGTCATCAATGATACCTAGACAAAACTGCATCAATACTCAAGGGGTTAACCAAGATTCACTCCCCTCAGTCACCAAAAGTCGCAAATAACATCTTATATACATATATAGTTCGAATTATTCACTAAACACTTTCACTGGGTAGATGAAATAATCCATAATTGCCTGCCTATAGCTAGGCATGGTGGGCCATTGGGAGGGAGCCCAGAATTTAAAGGGCCGGGACCCTGCCCCACAGTCTGGGGGCCGGGAAACTACTGACTTTACAGAGGCCCGCGCTCCTCAGAGAGGGACGCTATGGGGTTGCTAGATACTTCCTTTTGTAACTTACTGATGCCTAACTTACCAGTCCAAATTGAGTCAAAATCGAGTCATAAACTTATTTTTGGCGAATATTTCTAACTTTCAGGTGGCATTATGACGCGATTGCGTCATACGAGCACTCTTGGAGGGGTGGCGTTATGACGCGGTCGCGTCCTATAGATGCGGGAGGGTTAAGTTGCTGGATGCGGGAGGGTAATCAACTATTGAATCAACTAAATGAATAAATAAATCTATGAATAAATCCATCAAAGTTTGCAACGGCTCATTATATGGCGACACCTTAATTATTGATAATCCTTTGAGTTTACACAACTGAATAGCACACTTCATTGGTCGTGGCGATACTTTTGTCCCAGAGTGTACCACCACAGTGGACACTCCTCTAGGCAACCCGGGTGTAGGCAGTAGACAGCCGCCCACAGCTGCGACTCTGGACATGACCCTCGGCCCTTCACTGCAGGCTCACAGTCTGTCCACCAACCTGCTCTCATCCTGCCGATCATCATTATTTATGATACTAGGCTTTGCACAAAACCACTGTATCATACCCTAATATAAACTTAGTATTCTGAACTCGTAGTATACAATCAAAATATTTGATCACAGGAATGACAAACATTTACATCAATAATCACAATCCTAGGCTTTTCAGAAAATTGCTGTACTGTACTCTAATGTAACTTCAGTAATGCCAACTCGCCGTATATAATCACATAAATGATGATAGAAAATGCAAACTAACTTACATCAATAATCACCAGTCCCTCATCCTCATTTACAATCCTAGGCTTAGCATAATAGCCACTGTATCGAGTTATATTTGATGTAACTTTAGTAATGCCAACTCGCCGTATATAATCATAAATAATCATGGAAGTAACAAACCCTAAACTGACAAATAATCACCAGCAAAATTAACATATGATTACATAATATTACCTATTATACACCAGTAATAATAAAGCTAATTTCTTATGTAGGTTAACACTGGAGCCACAATTATCAAAACACTCTAATATTTACACAAATCTATACTCAATATACAATAGAACTATTTATAACAACACGTACCTCAACATTGGGTTCCCTACACACACTCTACACTAAAGACCCATGTTGCCTCTCCAGCAACTGCGGTGCGACTGCTGAAAAATACTTATTTTCCTTCCAGCTAACCTCCCGCACGCTGCAGTACCCCAGGCCCCCAACAAGTTAATCCCCCCTGCATAGTTAACCCCATCACACAAACTGCCCAAGTGACTACTGCTTCAACCACCAAAACACAAACGAAACAGTTCAAATAGCTCATGTTGATTCCCTGCATGACATCCACGCACCCTCTTCCCCTCCTAAAACTGCACTGTTCTTCTCCTATTGCAACTTCCGTACATTTTATTATCCTCTCTATCAACACCCTGCCATACATCTTTCCAACCACTGATAATAAACTAATACCTCTATAACTTGAACACTCCTGCCGATCTCCCTTCCCCTTGTACAACGGCACAATACATGCACTCTTCCAGTCTATTGGTACCCTTTACATCACAAAGCACACATTGAAAAGTCTCACCAACCAATCTATTATCACATATCCACCCTTCTTTATACACTCCACAGCAATACCATCCAAACCTTCTGCTTTTCCCTCTTTCAATTGTTTCACTGCTTCTTTCACCTCATGTTCCTCAATCCTTTCATTCATTCCCTGCCACATGGGTGGCCTGAACTAACAGTCGGCTGAAATGGTGGAGAAACAATATCGATGGGGGTGAAGGTTCACCAACACTGGTGTCACTATGCAGGTGGTCAGTGGAAACTGTAAGTCGGTTAACCTGCTCTAGGGCAGTGCAAGATATTATTTGTGGAACATACAATTTGATAGAGTATTGTGTTCACCAAAATGAAACTTTTGCAACCCCAGCTGTTTCAATATAGCAAACACAAAACTTTTTGACCCACGATTGTCCATCCTACAACTCTACTACGGCATGATAAAGAATACTTATCGTTTTCCAATGTTTATTAAATGAGAAGGGAAATCCTACTTTGAAAATATATTTCAATTCATACACAAGTCGTCGGACTCCTTAATAAAAATAGGAAAAGGTTAAGTATCCTGTATCACGCTGTGGTAGAGTTGGTTAAGTATGGACAATCGTCCTGACTGTTGGTGGTTCGAGCCCAGCTGAGAGTATAAAAACATACAGTACTTATATAAATACAGTATACGGTACTTGCACATATACATATCATATCCTGTGTTTGCTTTGTTACTCAGCATGGTAGACGTGAACTATTAAGATTATCTGCAAAGATGGGACGTCACAAATGCCCCCTTATTGAAGTTCTCATATACTGCTAGGTGAACACACGCATTACTCTCTCCCTGTTCTTAAATAGAACTAAGGACCTGTCAGTTAATTCAGGAACTGTCAGTTAAAAGCTCAAAACACTCACCATTGTATCATAATTAATTACTATTTATTTCTTTGTTTCTGTTCACTCTTACATATGCCAAATGTTAATGAATATAGATAAATCCCATACAATTTGAGTGTTCTTGTGATATTTCAATCAGGTAATAATATATAACCAATTAAAGTTTTGCTTACAAATTATTCTTAAATATAATTTGCTGCAATCTGTTTACTTGTATGCAAATAAAGCAATGTACTCCACATGTAAAAGTAAATTAAAAAAACAGGTAGTAGAACGTAGCTACGACAATAATTAACATATTGCTTCAGCACCATTAAAAGCCCAATTATCTCAAGCATTTGTATGTCCATAAAAATTAATTAGTCATTTATGTAAATGTCTATCGTGATAGCAGTCACCTCGACCATGATAGTTATACATACATATACACACACTCACTCTCTCTCTCTCTCTATCAATGGTTAGGTAGATAGATAGTAAGACATAGTGATACTATATACAGGTGCTTAAAAACTACACTATCAAAATTACAGGGACCAAATGCTTTCATTAGTTTATTAAAGTGCATTGGGGTTTGTTATTTGATGATTAATGTTAAGAATAGGGCGTTACTTAATTAATACAGGGAACATGAAGTAATAAGATCTAAATAAGCAATGTCCTATTATGTACCAATAATAAGATAGAGACACTTATCGACAATAGGCGACATTTGTCGGATAACAGATCTACTACTTCCCAAACACCCAACACACACACATACTGTACACATACACACACCATCAAACCAGTGTTTTATATAAAAAGAGGGAGCTATATACCCTCCACCCCCAAACAGACAGAGTCTTACAGAGAGTTACTCTATGATGTTTTCCTTATATTGTGGGCTTAACCCTTAACTGGCGGCGCGCAACATATGTCGAGTGAAAGAAAGTTGGACTATGTGGCAGTTCACAACTTATGTTGTGTGCCATTTTCAGCACGTAATGTTGCTGAGAGAGAGAGATAAGTGGTGGCAGGAGAGTAGCAAGCGTATGACTGCTCCAGACCACCGCGGCGGACCTACTGACATGAATCCCACCCTCCCCCACCCTCACGCACTCGCTACACAGGGAATTATGTAGGGGAACTACCTAATTACATGGTTTTGGCACTCGTGTTGCGCGATCATTGCAAGAAAACTAGCGGTCGTACAAGGATGGTTGGGGTGTCATTGGAAAGCTCTGTTTATGCCCTTTCAGGGATAGATACTTGTTTTACGCTCTGGGTCTTATTTAGGCATGAAAACGATCACGTAAACAACCCTATTTAGGGTAAAGACACCCCGCTGGGCGGTACATATAAATTACCGCCTAGGCCGCTCGTTAGGTGTTAAGAAGTGGGGAATGAAGGTCTGTGAGCCTTTCATAGCGATGCAATTATATATTTTCATTATGTAATTCATCATATTCATCAACGATTGTATTCCAATGCTCTCCTTACACCCATGTTTCTGCTACATAAATTAGTCATGCATATATCTCATTAATAGGAAATTGCTTATTTAGAAGTTTTTACTTCTTGTTCCCTGTATATTACACCCTGTAAATATGATGGTGTAGTTTTAAAACACCCCGTATATGGTGAAATATTCTTATTATGACTATGCTAATTGTTCTTATCATAAACGCTTTGATAATGGAATGTCTTTCATGAGCGAAATAAAACCGTCTACTGATAGTCAAAATACAAAATCGTATGGCATATATGTACTGACGCTTTCGCTTCGGTCGTTACAGATATAGATCAGAATTCGATTCCTCCTGCCACACCAGTTCCACTAAACAATATTGACAATATTGACAATCACAGAAAGTGATTTACTAAACAGTATTAAAAAATTTAGGACTAATGAGACCCCTGGACCCGACACAATTTCTCGAAGAGCTTTGAAAGAACTAAAAGATGAGATGTCAAAACCATTAACCCTTATAAATATAATGCAAAGTGGCATTGTACCCAATGAATGAAAATTGGCAAATGTAACTCCTATTTAAAGACAAATAAAATAAAATAAATCACTACTCTGTAATTACCGTCTCATTAGCTTGACTTTAATTACATGTGAATCACTTAAAACAATCATTAGAAACAAACTTGTAAACCATTTAGAAGAAAGAAAAATTATAAACAGACTCACACCAAGGCTTTCGAAACAAGTGGTCATGTCGGACTAATCTTGATTTTGTTCACAATATTTTCAGTAAGTATGATGAAAGTAAAGGGGACATTAATTACACATGGCCGAACCAGAGCCCGAACGCTACCCGAACAGCGTTCTGGCAGCGTTCGCGTATCAAATCGGGTATATTCTGGCAATGTACTCCCTCATTCTGGTAAGGTCAGTTGCGGTTCGGGGAGGCGTCAATTTTTTTAGCGAGAGAATGACTCAAGCCCGCGTCATACAGAGCCCGAACGTTGGAGGACAAGTTCCCGAATACGATGACTTGCACATTTTTACCGAATACAGCCGAGACTCTCCCGAAATTTGAAGATTACGAACATGGCCCGAACGAGTTCAGAATAATATCCGATAGTCAATAACGACTTATGACAAAATCTCGAACAACTACCGAACATGAATCGAACTTACACTCGTTATGCAAAGAATGATTTTCGACCATACCCGAATCATGAGACACAGTTCCTAATGACATTGGAATCCTTTACGATATTTAACCGAACTTAACCGATGAGATGTCGACAAACAACCGATAGAGAAGAACATTATGAGAACAACATCAGACTGTTTAACGACTGTAGGAAGAAATGTTTTACCTGCCCTATATAAAGAGATGGGTTGGCTCACACCCCACCAGTCTCAACTCAGCAATCGACACGGCAACATGGCAGGCAGGATGAACTCGGATCTCGCAGCACCCCCTGATGACCTGTGCGAAGAGTTGGAGAGGGCCATCCACTTCCAGCAGCTTGTCGTTGCCACCCTCAATCATCAGCTGATGTGCCACACCCTCCTGAAATTAAAGCATCTACGCCGTCTACGTACCAGGAAACCACGAAGCTGCAGCGTCAAGCCATTGTATAGACAGAGATTTTCCTACGGGCACTACCACCAATTGATGAAGACGCTAATGGCAATCGACAAGCCCACCTACAAGTACTATCTCCGTATGGACGAGGAGCTCTACAATGAGATCGTAAGCTCACATGTAACATCCAACTCCTTGGCTTTTTTGTTAAGCACGGTGTCCTTCATGGTCCTGTCACTGTGTGCCCTCAGCTTCCTGTTGTAGAGGAACTCCTGCTCGCGGTACCACTCCGCGACAGCCACCTCCTGTACCTCCGGCAGGATGGCGTACACACGCTTCCTTTTTTATGCCTTTTTGTCGGCTGGCCGCTGTGTTGGAAGTGTTGAAGGAGAAGCCTGTGTGTCACGGGAGTCCTGTGACTGGGTCGTCGAGCCGCTTGATGTCGTTGCCTGGGTAGACATCTGCGTCTGATCATCATCATCATCGTACGGCTGGTGCATCGGGCTGTCAGCTAATTCCGGGAAATTCTGTACATTGAAGCGGCGTTTTAAGGGAATGGTAGGTGCATCTTCATGGCTGCTGACGGAGACGTCTTCATCAGATATGGTTTGGCCAGCATCATCTTCTGTCTCCTCCGAGCCGGATGACAACTCCACATTCACGGGTTCCTGGGTGAGGAAGAGGTCGACGGACGCGTTATCAGGAGCTGTAGTAGGAGCTGGGGTCTTCTTGGTAGCAGCCTTGTTCTTCTTCCCTTTAACTAGTTTGGATCCCTTGCCCATGGTGAAGGTGTGTAGAGTCGTGGTGGGTGGGTGGAGAGACTGGTGAAGACTGTGATGATGCAGCTCCCGGCAGCTATATATAAGGGGTCCGTGCGGGTGGCTGCCAACGTACGATCAATCGCGTTCACTCCTGGGTGCAAATTGTGGAAGGCTTGGGTACCCACGTGGACCCACGTGGGACCGAAACTAGCATTCCGACACGTCGGCAGTTATTCTGGGAAAGTTCCATTGTTATTCGTGGCTAATTCTACTTGTTCGAAATCAATTCGGATTTAATTCCTAATTAAACAAGATACATCCAGCAGACATCCAAAATTATTCGTATATTTGTCTGAAGTTGATCGTACGGGATTTGTTCGGGATTTGTTCGGGATTTGTTCGGGTAGTTCCAAACAACATCGGCAATGGAAAAAAGTACAGAACAAGTCCCGAATCAGAAGAACGAACAAAGAATTAATCCGAACAAATACCGAACGAGTTACGAATAAATCCCGACCAACATCTGACCATTTTGTAACGTTTTTTTGTCCCGAATGTTCTTGAAAAGTTAGTGCATGCACTAACTTTTTGCCGAACCCCCGGAATGTCGGCTACACACCTGAACAACATCAGACCAACCTCAGACCAACCCAGGACTAGTCAGGAACTTATGCCGAATTGTTCGGAATATACCCGATCCGGATGAAATTTGAATTTTTTGTGCAAGTCATCCTATTCGGGAATTTGTCCTCCAACGTTCGGGCTCTGTATGACGCAGGCTTAAGAGGGTGTATGAGAGTGAGGTGGAAGGACAGAGAGGGAGAGGTAAACTGAAAGAGAGGTGGAAGGATGGAGTGAGGAAGTATATGGATGAAGGCGGTGCTGGTTGGGAGGAGGGGCGTCGACTGACTGGGGACAGAGGGGCATGGGGGCGGTTCGTTCATGGCCACCCCTTCGGGGATCACTGTGTCAGGCAATAGATAAATAGATAGATAGATATTTACTTCTGGGACAAACCCCATATTTTCCTAGTATTTTATTTATATATTTTTTCCATTCTCATTTTAATTATTTATTAATTAATTTTTCTTTAGTGGGGTTGGCCGACTTGAGGTAGGTGTAGATGGGGGAGGATGTGCTCAGGTGCGTGACAGGGGTACAGTCACGGCGGTAAAATTGTGGACCAGGGGATGAATCCCTTTCTAGACACCTCGCACGAGTATCGCATCCTAACACAGTTTACACTCAGCGAAACTGGGTAGTTTAAACTGTTAGTCCCCGACCACTACTGGGTCGTCAGTCAGTTGGTAGAAAAAATCAAGTAGAGAAATGGTTTAGACACACACACTCGACCCTTCTTTATATGTTTTTAGAAAGAGTGAGTATAAGCTAAATATAAGTAATTATTATGTTCTCTCCACTAACCAACTTTACTCCTAAACTCGATTAATGAAATTAACACACACATGTGGCAGTCCGGGGATTCGAACCCAGGACGCTCACACCGAAAATCAACACACTTATGCATTGCACCACGAAGACAGTTAAAGAATGTTGCACAAGCCTACGATTTATTATGCAGTTTCGAATCCTGCATACCAATCGTAGCATGTACAACCATTCCAACTGCGCTATCGGAGGCTATGCATTCTGTATATGTGAATGGAAATAGTATTTAATGGGGCACTTTACCCTAAGGAAGGCCTCTCGATAAACTACTACTGAACCAGAATTTATTATTATGTTCTCTCCACTAGCCAACTTTACTCCTAAACTTGATTAATGAAATTAACAAACACATGTGGCAGTCCGGGGATTCGAGCCGGGGACGCTCACACCTAAAATCAACACACTTATGCATTGCACCACGAAGACAGTTAAAGAATGTTGCACAAGCCTACGATTTATTATTCAGTTTCGAATCCTGCATACCAATCTTAGCATGTCCAACCATTCCAACTGCGCTATCGGAGGCTATGCATATATGTGAATGGAAATAGTAGTTAATGGGGCACTTAACTCTAAGGAAGGCCTCTCGATAAACTACTACTGAACCAGAATTAATTATTATGTTCTCTCCACTAACCAACTTTACTCCTAAACTCGTTTAATTAAATTAACAAACACATGTGGCAGTCCGGGGATTCGAACCCAGGACGCTCACACCAAAAATCAACACACCTATGCATTGCACCACGAAGACAGTTAAAGAATGTTGCACAAGCCTATGATTTATTATGCAGTTTCAAATCCTGCATACCAATC
Source organism: Paralithodes platypus (assembly GCA_032716605.1). Taxonomy (NCBI): domain Eukaryota; kingdom Metazoa; phylum Arthropoda; class Malacostraca; order Decapoda; family Lithodidae; genus Paralithodes; species Paralithodes platypus. The sequence goes on from CM064507.1 coordinate 17,564,607, forward strand.
TTAGCATGTGTAATATCAAGTCCCGGAGAAAGTGCCAATTTGACGCAGTTTATCGTAGGTATACCAAATTATACATTAAATGCTATTATTGTAGAGGCAATTTTAGTTATGTATCGACTATAGACGTCATAGACACCTGAACATAACATAGGAAAGGTCTTAATATTGACAAAGAAATATGGCGAAAGGTCTCAAAATCGCCAAACTAATGGAACAAACGTCTCAAATATCAAAACAAATGGGGCTAAACCATAGACTCCTTTAAAGAAGGACTGGAACATCACGACCTCGGGGTTTTTAGCTTGAGTCTGAAGGATTAACTTTTGTCAGGGGTTAAAATGACTTCTAGAAGGGCTAGAGACACGATCTCGGGATCCAAATAGGGTTTTTTGAGGACGGCGAGTTCACTAGCGACATTTTCAACACCACCTGGGGTCATCTTCAAGGTCAAAAGGTCATATTTCAAGGTCAAATTAGTGAATTTTGGTAATTTTTGTGTCTAACTCATAAACGGTGAGAGATGGCTGATTGTAATAAGAGGCAAGTTTGTAGAGCTGTCCAAATTTGATATTTATTATCCATAGACTCCTTTAAAGAAGGACTGAAACCTCCCATGCTCGGGGTTTGTAACTTGAGTATGAAGGATTAACTTGAGTCCTGGGCTAAAATGACTTCTAGAAGGGCTAGAGACACAATCACGGGGTCCAAATAGGGGTTTTTGAGGACGGCGAGTTCACTAGCGACATTTTCAACACCACCTGGGGTCATCGTCAAGGTCAAAAGGTCATATTTCAAGGTCAAATTAGTGAATTTTGGTAATTTTTTACCGTTTTTTGTGTCTAACTCATAAACGGTGAGAGATGGCTGATTGTAATAAGAGGCAAGTTTGTAGAGCTGTCAAATTTGATATTTATTATCATATATCGTATTACATAAACATTATATGCATATCACAACACTATGTCTATTACAACTATGTCTATGTCTATCACTAGTTGGAGAGCTATCGCTAGTTAGAGAGCTTTTCTTGCCTCCTGAGGCATCCCACAACCTTTTCTTTGTCACTTACATTGATAAAATTAGCTTTCAATAGAATGTTAGCTAAAGTAGTACATGCAGCATTACTACTATATACAGGTGCATCTACAAAGGATAACAGCTCAGCAAAATGAAAGCGGCAACGCATTTTAGTCTTGTCATGCAAATTATAGGCATTATGTACAAAAAAGACGGTTGACATAGTCGGCACACTCAGTCCACCTCTATTCAAATTATCTAGGAACTCAGATGACACCTCGTTACCATCATCATCAATTATCTCCATACTAGTGCTATCACCATATTTATGAACAAGGTGTCCGGCCAAATAAACAACTTTATGCTTAAGGATATCATCAGACCTCAAGAGTTCCTGAGTGTCTTGAGGAGTGATCTCGTCAATGAGTTCACTTCGCTCATCTGTATTTATGGAAGTAATACAATTCTTGTCGCAATCAAGCACACGAGAACTAGATTCTGGCATAATGTCATGCTTAATGAGTGTCTGCAAATTTGCAATTTTAGCTGCAGCCATAATGTCAACTACGTCAATGTAGAAGTTTCCATCGCTTCTTTGCCTGGCTTGGCCGAAAAACGTTTCCAAGGCTTCATCCGCGAATATAGCAGGAAGAACGTAGTCAAAGTCTTTCTCTGCCAGAAGCAATTTGGCAGCATCCACATTATTACGTGTGGACACAGTCAAGGCTTCAGCAGTTTGCTGAGTTAGCTTCAGCTTACGACCACCACCTCCTTGCCATGCGCAGGTAGATATAATTTGGCAGGCCTCCTCCAGCCTAGTGAAACTTGTACAGTCTGCTGTCCAAGGCTGTCTGGATTCGTCGCGCAGATGGATACCAAAATTCACTAATTTGACCTTGAAATATGACCTTTTGACCTTGAAGATGACCCCAGGTGGTGTTGAAAATGTCGCTAGTGAACTCGCCGTCCTCAAAAAACCCTATTTGGACCCCGATATTGTGTCTCTAGCCCTTATAGAAGTAATTTTAGCCCAGGACTCAAGTTAATCCTTCATACTCAAGTTACAAACCCCGAGCATGGGAGGTTTCAGTCCTTCTTTAAAGGAGTCTATGGATAATAAATATCAAATTTGGACAGCTCTACAAACTTGCCTCTTATTACAATCTGCCATCTCTCACCGTTTATGAGTTATATACACAAAACGGGCTCAAGTTAATCCTTCATACTCAAGTTACAAACCCCGAGCATGGGAGGCTAAAACATTTAGACATAAAGGAGTTCAAATATGGATTTTTTTTGTTTTTAAATATAGATATTCAGTGTAGGTTTTTACGTACAAACAAAAATTAAAATCATATTTGTTGAATGAAATACTTTAGGTGTACTAGTGAGGTTGAGTAAGATTGTATTGGCAATTATTATTATTAGAGTTACACAGTGGCTAATTGATTGTTGCGAAATGTTAGCATAAGTACATTGAATATTGTATGTTGTGTATAATCGCTATATATGCACAATTATATTTTGCAGTATATTTGGAGCTTTCTTTATGTGCATATTGTTTTCTTTTGTTATATTTTGCACTAATGTACATTCTCTAGTTATTTGTTGACTTTTAATGTTTTTTTGTTTACAGGTTAGCTGAGGACATATATGCCATAAGGCATCAAATCCTCTTTGGCACAGGTTAAACAAATCATTGTTATTTAGACCATGTATTATATAATCCCTCTGTATCTGTAACAATACAGATTTTTAAATTAAATTGAATTGAGAGACTTGACTTAATGGAGCGTATCGCAGGATCAAAGTTGGGTACCTCCCGTGAAGTACTCCTGCAGTTTTATGAGGCCTTCATCCTCAGCAAGCTGAGGTATGGTAGTACAGTATATGGTTCCGTCTCGGATTCGGTACTGCGCCGCCTTGACACGATCCAAAAATCGGCAATTCGCATAGCACTTGGGGCCCTTTCTTCATCCCCTGTGGTGGATATGGAGGCAGAATCTGGTGCCATGTCCCTGCTCTGGAATCGTATGTTGGCAGACTGCAGGTTGATGTCCAGGATTGGACAGCTGCCAGCCTGCCACCCCCTGTGCAGGCTCCATTCAGCGTCAGGTATCGCCGTCGATGATGCCCGGTGGGCAGTGAAACGCCGTCAACCTTTCCTGGTCCGTGGGCTGCTGGACTACAGGGACCACGGCATAGCGCCTCCTCACCCTGCCCCAATCTCGACAGTCTCTCCGGTGCCACCTTGGACTTCTCTATTGCGCTTACTCCACACTGAATTCCACGAGCGGTTCAAGAAGTCGGCAGATATAGTCATGACACAACTGTATTTTCCAGAGCTGGATGCTACACGGTATGAGGGGTATTTCTGCATCTTCACCGATGGATCCTTCAAGCCCCCAGCTTCGTTCATTTCTGCTGTTTTATGAAGATCTCTCCCTGTGCCAGATGTGGAGACTTGCTGGGTACCATCCTATCATGGCTGTGGAATTATTTGCAATCTATCGTGCCCTCCACTTCACCGAGCTCAACATTCTACCATAGCGTATCGTCATCTATACGGACTCCCAGTCAGCAATTATCTACTCAAGTCGGTTCGCCCTCTAACATCAGTGTCCTTCGCCTACAGGATCCAGTCTCTTTTCCTCCAACTCATTGATCATAGGTCATAGCCATCCAGTGGATCCTGTCCCACTCAGACATTAGGGGGAATGCTGGTGCGGAGAGAGGGTGGCTGGTATTGCTAACTATTTAGCTATGATCGAGCAGCTGGATGAAGATTTACGGACCCATGTCTCCCGGGTTCTGAGCTCCTGCTTTGCTTGCTGGAATGTGGAAATCTGTACTGGCTTGGCTACTACCTCTATCGGCACATACTGTACAGATGCAGCACCCCAGCTCTGGGCCGGACACCTCGAATGTAGCCTGGACGTTGCGCTTACATGCCTTCGGATAGGACACACAACGCTTTCTACCCACCTCTTCCATATTGGGCTGCTGAACTACAGGCACCTCGGCATAGCACCTCCTCACCCTGCCCCAATCTCGACAGTCTCTCCGGTGCCACCTTGGACTTCTCTATTGGGCTTACACCACACTGAATTCCATTAGCGGTTCAAGAAGTCGGCAGATATAGTCATGATACGACTGTATTTTCCAGAGCTGGATGCTACACGGTATGAGGGGTATTTCTGCATCTTCACCGATGGATCCTTCAAGCCCCCAGCTTCGTCCAATTCTGCTGTTTTATGAAGATCTCTCCCTCTGCCAGATGTGGAGACTTGCTGGGCAATGATCTACTCAAGTCGGTTCGCCCTCTAACTTCAGTGTCCCTCGCCTACATGATCCAGTCTCTTCTCCTCCAACTCACCAGCCGATCATGGGTCATAGCCATCTAGTGGATCCTGTCCCACTCAGACATTAGGGGGACAGAGCGGCTGGTATTGCCAACTATTTGGCTACGGTCGAGCAGCTGGATGAAGATTTACGGACCCAGGTCTCCCGGGTTCTGAATCTCTTGCTTTGCTTGCTGGAATGTGGAAATCTGTACTGGCTTGGCTACCACCTCTATCAGCACATACTGTACAGATGCAGATTCCCAGCTGTGGGCCAAACACCCCGAATGTAGCCTGGACGTTGCGCTTACATGCCTTCAGATAGGACACAACGCTTTCTACCCACCTCTTCCGTATTGGACTCACCGATCGCCAGGGGTTTCTATGGTGCTCTCGTCCGAAGACGGTAGCCCACTACATATTGGAGTGCCCATGTTTTTGTACACACAGGACTGTCTTGCGTGACCGTATGCAGCGTTTGGGTGTCCCTGGTTTCACTTTGAGGATCGTACTTGGCGGCGATGGACTGAGTAGGAGGAGCGGGCTCAGGTTGTACATCAGTTCTGCACTTACCTGCGAGCGATGGGCCGCCTGGTCCGTCGGTGAGAATTCTTCCCAGCTGATATGGAGGCATGGCTGTGGCGGGCATATTTCTGCGCCCAAATCTGCCCTTCAACTACACCAAGACTAAGACCAACGACTTGGTTCCTTATAATTATCAATGATTCATTTCTTAGGCATAGCTTTGCATTGATATACGTTGACCCGATGTATTACATCTAACTATTTCAGGGTTTATTTTTTAAGCATTAAGTGAATTCAACATATTAATATTTTAATTGATAAGAGCATCTGCTACATATTGCAGTTTTTGTTAGTAAAGTATCCTACTTCTAAGTAAATATCCTACAATCTTTTAAGGGAAACTAAGCTATGATAATTAGATGCTTGAATACTGTCGAGTTTCGACACAGCCGCACACAATCTTAATATCTATATACGATCATTTTACTGTATGTAATTATTTTAACAGACAAATAATAATCTTATTTATACCTTAATCACAGCTAATGAGATACTTATGATACCTTAATCCAAGGTAATGAGATACTTATTGTATGTATATGATTTACCTTGTACAGTATCACTTTCATATCTAGTACAGTCACTTATGCATATGTAATATCTCTCTATGAGTAAGATTCATGTTAGCATCCAGGCAGTCATATTAGTTATGTCATATAGCCACTCTGGCAACTCAAGCCTGGGGCTCCTCTCACCAGAGGGCCAATACATGTTTGTGTACCACGAGACAGAGCTATCACCCTGTAGGCTCTGCTTCGTGCCTGTATCCCATATCCTTCTCAATAAGAACTTATATATCTACAGCGTGTCTACTTACTCCCCAACCCAAGATAGGCCTGTTGTGCATCTATGGAGTTAGCTGGGACACACATAACATGGCGCAGTGTGTATTAAGAGAAGTTTATGTGGATTTCGCCAGACGCCGCCAGCCGCCATTGTCCACACACCCTGCATCCCAGCCACCGTCTCATTGCTTGGATTACAGTGATATAGTGCTCAACAGTGCGGTGCCGACGTTCCCAGTACAGTGCCAGTGATATTATATGTGCCAGTGCTATATTGTGTGCTTTATTTTATATGTATTGTGTGTGGCATAAGCATAACGCCCGCACAAGACCGAGCCACGAGAGAGCGGGGCGTGCGATCCTCCCCCTCTGACTGCCAGCAAGATACTGAGGTGAGGGAGGCCGCGCACCACCGGCACCGCTCCACCGCTCGGTACATACGCACGCACACACACTGGGCACACACACAACTGGCAAACTTTTATTTCATCACCCAAGCATTCCCTTCAGTGCTAATTGTAATTGGGTTTTATACATTGGTGAGGATACAGCTGGTGTGTATTCTAAATATTCTGCTGTTTTTGCCAGTCATTTTGATACCCCACTTGTATATGTGAGAGGCTAATAACTGTGTGTTTGTTATCTCCCTGTCTGTCTGTCACCCACACAAGATGTCAGACTCTGGTGATGTACAGGACGAAGGGGCAGGAACAAACTTGCCTTGTGATGGGGAGGAATACACACCTTATTATCAGCACCCTCAGTCCCCAACCACACCTTCAGCCCCTTCTTCAGCTGATTTCCTGCAATTTTTCAAATACCTGGAGGAGTCTCGCAGGTATGATGAGCAGAGGAGACAAGAGGAGGAGGCCCGCCGAGATCGTGTCCTGGAGGAGTCTCGCAGGCATGATGAGGCTATAAGGAGACAGGAGTTCCAGAGCTTATTTCAGCTGTTGGCTCCCACCAGGACCCCTCCCGACTCCTCCACACCTGCTGGTCACCTTGGCGGACAGCAGCCACATTCTTCCCAACATCCCTCACACAATCCTCCACCACAGAAGGCTACGGCCCAGACACCACCACCATTGAAGCCTGACGCTACATTCCAGATGTTCCGGGAGTGGAGGAGACGCTGGGACGACTATGCTGTCATGGTGGACCTGTCCAACCTGCCTGCGGCCAAACAGATGATACAACTACGCATGTGCCTGACTCTCGAGACACAGCGTGTCTTAGAACACACCCTCCAGATCGCTCCCTCCACAGACAAGACTGTTGAAGAGGTGTTGGACGCCCTGCAGCTTCATATCAAGAGTCTAAGGAATGAGGCACTCCGGCGTCGTGAATTGTTGAGCTGCAGACAGCATGAAGGGGAAACTTTTGCAGAGTTCTACGTCCGCCTCAAACGTCTCGCAGAAGAAGTGGATGTGTGCCCTGGTAACTCACCCATCTGTGTGGAGACACAACTCAAGACTATCATCCTCATGGGCCTCAGGGACAAGGAGTTAGTCCAGAAACTCATCGCCCTGGACTCCAAGTCAATACTACAGGATGTCGTCACTACGTGCCGCTCGTATGAGGCTGCCAAATCTGCGACCACGGCCATTAGTGCGCCCCATGAACAAGTAAGGGCCGTCTCTTCATACAAGAAAAACAAGAAACAGGGCAGTGACAGGACCCAACCCCCCAAGCCTCCATCGAATGCAGCTGATGCCTGCCAGAGTTGCGCTCGCCGACACGGGCCTGACAAGTGTCCCGCTGCTGGCAGCACCTGTAACAACTGTGGGCGCCACGGTCACTGGGCTCGGACAGCTAAGTGCCCTGCTCACAAGGTTCAGTGCCGCATCTGTTGTCTTCTGGGGCATTATGACAAGTGTTGTCCGTCGACTAAGAAGAAGGAAAGACGCCAAGGTGGCCCCCCAGGCGATACGGGTGCCCCCTCCAACTCTGGCAAGCCCCCCGACGCTAGGAGTAATAGCTGTCGTCAGGTGGGATCGACTCCTTCTACAGCTTCGACGCCGCAACCCATCTGTGTTACCCTCTCCTTTGGCGACGCTACATCCCGCCTACGGATGTTACCGGACACGGGCGCCGACGTCACCGTGATTGGCCGGCGTCACCTTGAGGATTTGGCTATCCCCATGAGCAGCCTGCGAGCCCCTTCGCCCACGACAACGTTCACGGCGGACGGCTCCCCGATGGCACCTGCTCTGGGGGTATTTCAGGCTACCCTCACCCTGGGACAGAGAGTGTGTACTGCCCTGATCCATGTGCACGAGGGTGTCCAGACTCCTCTGCTTTCATACAGCCACTGCAGGGAGTTAGGCATCATACCTCTGGCATTCCCAACGCCCATACAAGAGGTCAAGCACGTCAACAGGTGTAAGGCTACACCACTTCCAGTCTCCACGTCACCCGCTGAAGCCAAGAATTACTTCCTGCGGGAGTTTAGCGACGTGTTGATGTCCAAAGACGACCTAAAGACTGTGCCCCTCAAGCCTATGGTGGGTCAACCCATGAGGATCCATCTTAAAGAGGGAGCTGAGCCCTTTGCCATCCATACTCCCCGACAGATTCCCTTTGCCTTTAGGGACCAAGTCAAGCGAGAGTTGGAGTCCATGGTGGCCCAGGGCATCATCAAGCCTGCTGGAGACAACCCCTCAGAATGGTGCCACCCCCTCGTCGTTGTTGGTAAGGACAGCGGAGGAGTGCGCATCACCGTCGACCTCTCCAAACTCAACAAACACGTGTCCCGACCAGCTCACCCTTCGCCTACTCCCTCTGCAGCAGTGCGTGGTGTCGACCGAGGAGCTCGCTACTTCACCACTGCGGACGCCCTCTGTGGTTACTGGCAGATGGAGTTGGCTGAAGAGGACCAGCACCTGACCACCTTCATCACGCCGTATGGACGCTTCAAGCATTGCAGAGGACCCATGGGATTCACAGCTACGGGCAACGCCTTCTGCTACAGGGGTGATATGGCTCTACAAGGTGTGCAGAGGTGCGCTAAGGTCGTGGATGACATACTGCTGTACGATGAGGACTACAAGTCTCACCTCGACCGCATCCATGAAGTGCTGACTAGGTGCCGCAAGTTCGGGATTACCCTCAACAAGAGCAAGTTTGTGGTTGCCGCACCTTCAGTGGACTTCTGTGGATACACCCTCTCAGGGGATGGTATTGCGGCTGACACGAGCAAAGTGGCTGCAATCGGGGACTTTCCGGCACCAACCAACTTGACCGACCTCAGGTCATTCCTGGGTCTGGTCAACCAGCTGGCAGAGTTTACCCCTGACATCGCCGCCGCCGCTCAGCCCCTCCGCCCTTTGATGAGCCCCAAGAGGACATTTGTGTGGACTCCTGACCACGATGAGGCCTTCAGGCGAGTCAAGTTAGCCCTCGTCAGTCCTCCTGTTCTCGCACACTTCGACCCAGACCTACCCACCATTCTTCAGACTGATGCATCGCGACTCAACGGCATTGGGTATGCCCTCTTGCAGGACCACGGCAGTGGCCACCTGCGGCTCATCCAGTGTGGCTCTCGGTTCCTGGCGGACGCTGAGACCCGCTATGCTACTATCGAGTTGGAGATGTTGGCTGCTGTTTGGGCCATGTCCAAGTGTCGACTGTATTTACAGGGTCTACAGGATTTCACACTGATGACTGACCACCGCCCCCTCATCCCTATCATCAATCACTACACGTTGGACGCTGTGGAGAATCCCCGCCTCCAACGCCTGAAGGAGAAGACCTCACCCTATATCTTCAAGGCCGTGTGGCGTGCCGGCAAGTTGCTCTGCATCCCTGATGCCCTGTCTCGAGCCCCGGTCAGCCGCCCCACGCCAGAGGATGAGATCGCTTGTGCCGACGCCGCCACCTACCTCAGGACTATAGTGACAACCAAGGACGTTATCAACTCAGGACGATCTTTGGCACGATCTTCGGCACCAGACGCAGACAGGACGCTACAGGATCTCCGGGTCGCGGCAAGAGCGGACCCTGCGTATGTTCGTCTACTCGACTGTGTGACCTCAGGATTCCCTGCCAACCGATACGACCTTCACAATTCCTTGCTCCCATATTGGAAGATACGGGACGAACTCTACGCTGATGATGACCTCGTCCTGTATGGAGCTCGGATCGTGGTTCCTGCAGCCCTCCGCCGACGCACCCTACAGCGTCTTCATGACGGCCACCGTGGTGTGGAGGCCACTAAACGCAGGGCGAGGCAGGCTGTCTTCTGGCCGGGGATAGATTCCGACATCACCAACACTGTTCAAGCGTGTGAGTCGTGCCAGATCCTTCAGCCTAGCCTCCAGAAGGAACCACTCATGAATGATGACAACCCTACAAGGCCCTTTGAGTCTGTGTCGGCCGACTTTTTCATGGTCGCCGGGAAGTCTTTCCTGGTAGTCGTCGACCGCCTCTCGGGGTGGCCTGTTGTTGTCCCCTGCACAGGCGACACAACCGCCTCTGCGACCATCAGGATATTCTGTCGCTACTTCCGGGAAGTTGGTGTGCCCCTTCGTCTGAGGACCGACGGGGGCCCACAATTCACCAGCCACGAGTTCCGGGACTTTATGAAGCGATGGGGAGTTCGTCATGTGGTAACATCACCGCATTACCCACAGGCGAACGGCCATGCCGAGGCTGCGGTGAAGTCTCTCAAGCACCTCACCTTAAAGACTGCACCCTCTGGCAACATTGACTGTGAGGATTTCGACCGGGGTCTCTTGGAACTCCGGAATACTCCAAACTTCACAGGCCGCTCCCCAGCCCAGTTCCTGTATGGTCATCCTCTTAGGACATGTCTCCCGGCCCATCCCAAGTCCTTTGCTGCGGAATGGCAAGCCAAGGCCGAGGACTGTGATAGACGTGCAGCCGACCGTGCCGAGCAGGTTAAGACCCGGTACGATGAGCACGCACAGCCCCTTCCCGGTTACGTGTCGGCCAGCAAGTGCGGATTCAAGACCCGACCACGAAACGCTGGGACAAGGTGGGGGTTGTGATGAGCCTTGGCAGGTCACGGGCCTATGAGGTACGTCTCCCTAGTGGCCGTGTGTGGTGGCGGAACCGTCGATTCCTCCGCCCCGTGCCCCAAACTGGTGACTCCCGCAACCCTGTGGCCCCTTTCAATGACGCTGAACAGTCCTTAGCTTCTGACCCCCAAGTTACCCCACGTCGATCAGAACGGCTCAGTAGGAAAGAGTCCGCTCGAGAATGAACTGCGAGCGTGAGGGGGGAGGGAGGTGTATGTATATGATTTACCTTGTACAGTATCACTTTCATATCTAGTACAGTCACTTATGCATATGTAATATCTCTCTATGAGTAAGATTCATGTTAGCATCCAGGCAGTCATATTAGTTATGTCATATAGCCACTCTGGCAACTCAAGCCTGGGGCTCCTCTCACCAGAGGGCCAATACATGTTTGTGTACCACGAGACAGAGCTATCACCCTGTAGGCTCTGCTTCGTGCCTGTATCCCATATCCTTCTCAATAAGAACCTATATATCTACAGCGTGTCTACTTACTCCCCAACCCAAGATAGGCCTGTTGTGCATCTATGGAGTTAGCTGGGACACACATAACACTTATGATACCTTAAGCCAAGTTTATGTACAAGACTCTTAACTTTAACTTAATCCAGGCCAATATGGAATGCATAATACCCATAAAATTAACTTTATCCAGACTAAAACGGTATGTATAATTCCCATAAACGTAATGTAATCCAGACTAGTTATGTATAGCTACTTAACATTGAAATTACAGGTGACCAGTAGCGAGTTTTGACCTCCATAAGGCAACAGCGCCTGACACGGCCAACCAAACGAGAGGTGCACAACTGAATCTCGCTATCCTCTTTACAGCTGACCGCTCTGGCACTTTGAGGAGTCGGCTTATTTAACTGAGTAGCATTGCATACATGATCTACTGCCTGTGCTAATGGATATAGCCTAACGATGGGGCGAGTGGTGATATTGGAGCTTGTCATTAAACGTGCAACTCTAGTTATCCCATCAATGCCTACCTCTAGGCCAGTGATCTTCCCCAGTTTCCACATTATCCGAGAACCATCATAATGTATTAACACAAAATCACCAAGCTCTGGCCATGATATACCTGTGACTGCAAGTGACATTTATGAATCTCTCCCGATGCTAAAAGGTATTCTGATTGCCAGCGTCTGCACATATCTTTAGACAGCTTAACCCGGGAACGTCGAGAACACTCTTAAGAGGTTTTGGTGGGCAAGGGCGAGGAACCTCTTAACACGGCAAGTGCGGGAAGACTCTTAAGAGTTTCCCCGGGCGACTGCGGGAAGACTCTTAAGATCCTGGGCATAAAAAAATCCATTTAAAACACCCCTCAATTTTTTATTTTTTATTTTTTTTGGCCCCTGGGCCAAGCCAAATATCACTCCTCCACATCCCCTCCTTCCCCACTTCCCTCCCCTCCTTCAGTTATCACCTATTTTTCCTGTTATTCCCTTATTCTGTGGTCTATTTTCGTGCTAACATTAGCGAGTTGGTAGCAGGGCGTTGTCATCACTGTTACCAAGCGTGGGAAAGAGCGAGAGAGAGACTATTGGGTAACAGTGTCTCTCCAGACAAGGGGAGGGGAGGGAGGTTGCCTTTCAAAAGGCCCCAGTAGCACCTAAAACAAGTGAAATGGTGATTAAGTGAGATAATTTCCTCCATACCTTCTATCACTCCTCCACATTTGTCAAAATCCCCTTCTTCCCCCATCCCCCCTTCAATTATCACCTATTTTCCCTGTTATTCCCTTATTCATTGGTATATTTTCGTGTCAACATCTCCAAGCCGGTTCTATGGTGGTGTCATGTGACTAGCGAGTGTGTTGTATAAGGATGAGTGTGTGTGAGTAAGTCAGTCAGGCTTCAGGCCTCGCATGGGGAGGGTCTGCCTCGCTGTGCTCCACAATTCATGAATGGACCGGCTTGCAATAATTCGCTATTTTGACCATCCAAACACTATTCCCACTTGTTTTGTTGTTGTTACATGTTACTATCTTCATATTAAACATAAAATAGGCGCATATGAATAAGTAATAACGATATTTATCGTAAAATGACGATTTTAGGTGGAAATGGGGCCTAATATTGTCGCCTGGCAGTAGGGTGTGCACTACCAATAGTTCACACTTAACTGGTTAATCATGTAGTAATACCTCGCAGTCAAATTCATATATAAGCTGAAAAGAGGGATCCGTTAATTCATTATCCCTTATCGCCTCCTTTGGAATTGTCAGCAATCCTCTGCCTCTCAGCATATGAGGAGTGATGGGGTTTATATCATCTATCTCTCCAGATACATAGCTTAATGGTCAGTCATTAACACAGGCCGGCATGTAAATAAGACTACATATGCTTTACCCGGGAAAGGCACGGAGACTCTTCAGAGGTTTTACTGGGCGAAGGCGCCGGGACTCTTTAGAGGTTAGGCATAAAATATGACTTTCAAAACACCCCACTGGCACTTAAAACATAGCAATATATGATTAAGTGAGATAATTCCCCTCCATACTTTCTAGCACTCCTCCACATGTGTCCAAACCCCCCCCCCTCCTCTCTTTCCCCTCCCCCCTCAATTATCACATATTTTTTCTTTTATTCCCCCCTCTATCAGGTAACTTTTGGCGCGAATTTCCCGCCCGTGGTCTCAGGGTCACAGGGGAGGCAGTTATAGATCGTAGCAACAAAGAGACTTCAATTGCAAGACGTCAGTATCGATCGGGAAGTGAGAGAGAGAGGGTATACGTCGCGCCGGCTCTCCCATTCCTGATACGATCGGTCGGCAATAATACATCTTTTTCACCCCCCAAAATAATATTCCCACTTGTTTTATTGCTGTTATATGTTAATATCTTAATATTAAACATAAAATAGGTGCATATGAATAAGTAATAACGATATTTATGGTAAATTATGATTTTTCGTCGGTAATGAACCAAAACACCTTCGCCTGGCGGGACGTTTCAAATACCATAGCTTGGCCGTTTAAAGGTTAATGGTGGGATTATCTTTCACTTGCCAGGCAGTGGAATATTCTACACCAGTTACTGAATAGGGATGACTGGGTGTTACCCTGAAGCTAGGCAAAGTAGGTGCATTTTTTGGAGCCAGACTTAGACTATAGTGAAGAACTATTTATACAAACTAGCCACCAGCCCCCTCAATATCTTCACTTACATTCTGATCACCACGAGCACAGTAACTTGAGCAAAGCGAGCAAACAAACCAAATTTCCCTATTCCCCTTCCCCATAAATCACCTCCATACAACCTACCAATTCTCTGCATATACCCCAAACAGAAATTATTTTGTCATCACCTCAACGAGCCATCTCCAAGCCCAAAACAAATACAAACAGACATAGAATGTCCACCCCGTCACAGATATATCCTTCGCATATTTTTAGTGCGACCCCTAACCTCAGTATAAATTTAAAAAAAATAACCCCATGCCCCTACTACCCCGAGAAACCAGCTCCTTAACCCCAATCGAAAAAGGAATAGTACTTGCTTGTGCCCAGGGTAAAGTTAGGCAAAACTAAGCTTATATCTAGGCGAGTACCTCATCTTAGGAAGAATGTGTTTAGCTAGATCACTTAGTTCGGATTGAGACTTCCGTATGGATTAGCCTATATTCCATTAAACAGTTATAAACCAGTGCAAACCAGTGTATACCAGTGTAGCAATTGACCCCGAAGAAAAAAAGCAGGAGAGAGTGTCGCTTACCTGTAGTGTTCGAAGTCAGGGAGCCCCTTGTGACAAAAGGAAGGACAACCGACGTTGTTACCACGTGCTCGCCAGATACTCTACCAGGCTCCTATCTTTCTTCTCAAACCTTTAAGTGATCTTTGTTTTGTTAAGTGTAACGATGATTGCAACAAGGGTTAACAAGATATGTTGAGATTCACGCTAACGTAATACTAAAGATTTTCCATTCTTTCCTTCTAGTATCCGTTGCTCGATTTCTAGAGAACATAACACACTTCTATCTGGGGGATAAATATATATATAATTCTTCGGATATAGACTCCTATATTCTTATGAAGAATAATACATATGTTTGTTCGGGAAATAATACATACACCTTTTACACGTAAAACTAGTGAACGCTTATTCAGATCTTGTTTGTATGTAACAACATCATTTGGGTACGTAATTCATAGATACGTTGTTCACAGAGTGTTTTACTATTCAGTCTCTTAATTTGACTATTGTTATTATCACGCTTCATGACTTATAATTCATGTTGTGTATTATTTAATTTATTATCAACTGTTTAAATTTACGTCGCGTTAATTCTCACCTGGCGAGGATATTCAGTCACGCATACATGCCTAATATATTTATTTAACCTATTTATGAATTGATATTCATAGTTATTACTCTTTGAGTTCTTTGAGTTTAATCTCCTGTCTATATTGAATTAACGTAAAAGTTATTCATAAATCAAACAGTATCTTAATTTACATAAACTCAGTGCTGCGCGTATGCCATCGCAGTAACTATTATTTACCCTAAGTGGGAAGCTACCTCACATTCGCCGTTTTCTATCATGATACTGTTTATTGTTTTGAGACTTAACATCTCTGTGTATACTTACTTGTGGTTATTGTAGTAACATTGTATTTATTCATATGTACTATTTGTATCCTGACTTTGTGTATTCCTAGACCATTATTATTCTAGTGAATACTTATATCCATACTTCATTATTTTTGTTAGATCGCAAAGCTCATTTCCATATATGAAACTCGATCATATTTATACTTATTTGATCTATGATTGTACCCTAGCTATTAAGGAATAAACTTGTGAACCTTGAATGTGTATTCTGTGTCCATTGATTATTATTGTTGTGCAAATGATAATATTGAAATTCGTTATGACCCAGTGAGAGAGTTGTGATTCTCGTTATTTCCTTAGGTGGAAAACGGAATTACCATACAGCATGTTGAATTATAACGTCACATAACACCCACGATGAAAAATCGGGTGCTGCGGGATCTTTGCGAGAAGCGTGGTTGTCGCATTGAGGTCCGCATCTCTTCAACAAACTCCCATGAAGAGTAAGAGACATGAGGGCCCTTGATGCTGAACTCCAAAAAGGTGCCAGATATGCCCATCTTGGCAGGGGTACGTGCCGCCTCTTCGAACAGTCTGCTGCACAAAACCATCACCCAGAACTAGGGTCGGCGTGCTCCTCGGTGCCACTAGATGAGTGGCGACCCCATCTATAGGTTCTATAGGTATATACAGTATATGTAACGTTTCGGCGCTAGGCCTTGTTCACACAGAATGACTGAATGGTATGGTATTGCTGCTTATATATATCCAAGTCGTCTCCACGTGCTGCTACCTGACTGGTTGGGTCCGCTGGAATACTCCTTTTTTCGCCAAAGTAAACATTATTTTCCCCGCAATTTTGAATAGGCGCAAAAACCCTTCTTGATGATTTGTGACGTTGTCTGTAGTAATATATGCGGCTTCCATGGCTTTCCTCATTCCCTTGTTCAATCCTGTGTTGACTTTCTTGGCTCCCGTCCAGTTAGGTATATGGTTATACATGTCTATATGAACGACTAGTGAGTTAGATGTGCGATATAGTCGGACGTCTGTTTGATGTTCGGTTAATCTTTTCTCAAGGACACGTCCCGTTAGCCCATGATACACTTGGAACAATCATAACATGGGATTTTATAAATTACAATGTTTTTGTTCCTTTCTTGCTTTTGGCTTTGCTTTTTCAATTCTGCGATGCAGAATGGTAGCGATCCCCCGCATACCATGCATCACCAGCCAGCTGTTCTGTCATTCTGTCTGTCTGTTCGTCCAATATTTCCTCCCAGAGTTATATATAGATGCTTACGAAATGACTATATATGAATACAGATGCCCCGTGCGGATGTCAGTCAAATAAGGAAATATACCTCACTCAAAGGTTAAGATCAATCATAAAGGTCAAAGATAAATGTTAATTTTTCAACTTTTGAACTACTCTTTCATTTTTCACAATATTCATAATGCTAAATACTATATAATTTCAAACAAACTGTCCACCTTTGAATTGAATATTCCTTAGGTTTCAGGTCAAAATCAGATTTATTAGTTTTACTTCTAAATTAATGGATAGATTTTTGCCAAACGTTGCAGATATATCCAGAACACCTACTGTATACAAAGATCAACATATACAGAATTAAAGTCTTACTATAGGGTCAAGGTCATAGAGCAAGGTCAAATGTTAAAGTTACTATAGTAAGTTCTTTATGGTTTATTCAAATTTCACCAAATATGCGGAAGTGGCTGACCATGTATAAGAATGATAATTCCAAATTATGAGACACATTCCACAAAGGTCAAAGGCCAATACAAATTATATTCATAATTTCCCCTAAGTTAATCAATATATTTATTTTCAAAATATACATACATACTTGATGTGTCAATGAAATGTTGATGCAATAACAAATATTTCCTCTTTTAACACTTACGGTGTAGGCATATTTCTGCCTATTTTCGCCATATTAGGGCTCATTCAGTCACTCCTGATTTATTAGGCAAGTGTTCGCATGAAATGAAATGTATTCAGGCGAAAACTAGAAGAAAATAGTTTCAAAATGATGCCAGAACAAGCTTCGTGGCTCGCTGGGTTTACCTTTGGCAGCACCTTATATCTAGCGAGACTCTGACTCAGACCCTTTAGTGTACTGGGCGGCTGCCTGGGAGAAGGACGGGTGGCCTGTCACGCTCTCGCTCCCTCGCACTCGATTTCACAGGCTTTAAGAGGCTTTAACCCTTAATTAGCGGCTCACCAAATAAGTCGAGTTAAATAAAGCTGGACTATGTGGCGGCGCTCGACATAGGTCGAGTGGCAATTTCAGCACGTAATGTTGCTGAGAGAGAGAGACAAGTGGTGGCAGGAGAGTAGCGAGCGTATGACTGCTCCAGACCACCGCGGCGAACATACTGACACGAATCCCAGCTCCCTCCTCCCTCTCTCACTCGCTATATAAGGAATTATATCGGGAAAGTGGCTAATTACATGCTTTTTGCACTCGCGTTGCACGGTTATTGCAAGAAAACTAGCCATCATAAAAGGATTGTTATGGTGTCATTCGAAAGCTCTGTTTATGCCCTTTCAGGGATAGGTACTTGTTTTACGTTCTGGGTCTTATTTAGGCATGAAAATGATCACGTAAACAGCCCTATTTTGGCTAAAAACACCCCGCTGGGCGGTACATATAAATAAACCGCATAGGCCGCTCGTAAGGTGTTAAAAGCCTGTAGATTGCTGTAAATTGCCATGGCATTCGGGAACGTCTCCCGTAGCCAATGGGTTAAAGGTCAAGGTCGCAGGTCTAGGTCAAAGTTCAGTTATTCAAACGGGTGTTTAATATCATAGGAATTTCAGCAATAAATACATTTCATTGAACAAATATCTAATATGTATTTCAAATTTCAATATCAAAGATCAAGGAAAAAGGTCAAAATCAGATACATTATTATTACTTCTGAACTAAAGGATAGATTTTCGCCAAATGTTACAGAAATATCTAAACCACCTATACAAAGGTCAAAACATATAAAACTAAATAAATACTAAATGGTCCAGGTCATAGATCAAGGTTATATGTTAAGGTCAATGGTTACTTCTTTATGGTTTATTCAAATTTACCAAATTCGCTTAAGCGGTTGACCCTGCTATAAACATTATAACTATAACTAATTATAACACATTCTGCAAAGGTAAAGATAAAGGCCAAAGGTAACCTCCAATTATATTCATAATTTCTCCTAAACGAATGTATAATTTTTCATCCGAATGTGCATACATACTTAAATTGTCAATGAAATGATCATGTAATACAAACATATTTCCTCTCTTAATGGTCAAGGATCCGTCCGACTCCGAGGCCCTCTGTGTATCTTGTTAGCACTATTTTTCTACAGTGGTGTTCGGCTAGTCCATCCACTAACCTGCCTTACCCTTCGGTAAGCAGTACGGATTTGTATAAGGTTATCATCCCCTAGACAGGTTGCCAACCAAAGCTGACGAGTCCCATCCACCCGGATTTTTATAAGGTTGTCTCCCCTAGATAGGTTGCCGACCAAGGCTAACGAGTCCCATCCACCCTGGGCTCGGGTTGTCCCTCTTACAGGGAATAAGTCCTCTTGGGGGCATTCTGTGTATGGCCACCCTCATTAAGGGGAGTAAGGCGTCTGACAATAGATAGATAGAATGGTCAAGTTCACAGGTCCAGGTGAAAATTCAGATATAAATTGCTCCATTAAACTGTGTATATATACACTTTTATTGAATAATTAAAACATATATATTTCAAATTTTAAGGGAAAAGATAAAGGAAAAAGGTCAAAATAAGATATATTAATATAAATTCTGAACTAATGGAAATATTTTTGTCAAACGTTGCACAATTATCTAAAATACATATACAAAGGACAACCAATACAACAATATAATATTACTACCAGGTTAATGTCATAGATTAAGGTAAAATCTTTAGATTAATCTATCAGATTTGTTATGGTTTATTCAAAATTCACAAGTTTGCTGAAATAGTTGACCAGGATAAAAATGATAATTGTAGATTATCAGACACATTCCACAAATATCAAGATAAAGGTAATTTCCAATTATATTCACAATTTCTCCTAAACCAATCAACAATTTGTCATCAATATTTACATACAAACTTAAATTGTGAATGAAATTGGTATGTAATATATGTGTGTTATCTTGCAAAGGTCAAGGTCAAAGTTCCGTTATCAGAACTGGTGTTAAAACAATTTAAATTTCACAAATTTTGCTCTCCTAGATATTGTTGACATAGATATTTTCTCAAACATATACAACATAATTTATATATTTCAAATTGCAAGGTCAGAGGGCAAGGACAGAACAGTTGGCACTCATTCCTACTTTATTGATGATTGTATACACAAATGGTAAGTTGCCTTCACTCTCTTCCTCTACTGTAAACTGAATTTGTACAGTATAACTACTGAGTGTAGCATTGTTAACATTGGTATTGTTAGGAATTACTACTAGAACGTCATCAACGTATCTAAACCCTGATATAACTATTCTAGTGCATGTGTTTGTTTCCAAGGTCTCTATATATAGGCTAGCCATGACAACACTAATATATTTTTTTATTTTAATGTGCCATATTACTGTATGTGTGATTGCAATTGGTTTTCTACACGTCTAACTTCAAAGACCAATTAATATTATATCCTGGGGCCAGGTTTGTTCGTATATATTTTAAAATAGGCCTGAATAGCAACACTAGTAGGTGTGTTTAATTTCTTTGTTCATAGGATTTCCCCATTCCCATAATGCATTTTATAGCAACTTTTAATGCGAGGATTATGTAAATATGCAATAATATTCGTGATACCGGTAATGATTAGTCATTTCATAACATACTGCTAGATTATAGAATGACATGTTTATTAACAAATTAATTATATAAAAGCTGTTACAATAATATACATTATTATATAAATCCAATAATACTTTATTAGAGTATACAAGAATGAGTGTGTATGCATAGAAACAAAGCTGTATAAACCAACATTCCGGAATTAATTAAAGGAAGAGGAATTTTAACTCCTAAAGGCATAAATACCAGTCATAAGACGAAGACAGGCGGAGCGGGGAAGTTTGAGAGTCTGAGATGTAAAGAATTTAATTATCGCCCCACTTAAAGGGGTGAGTAAGGGGATGGAGACTGCCAAGAAGGAATAATGAGACGGATGATCGTGTTTCCTTTACCAACTTCCCCCTAATTAGTTAGAGCGGAATACAATACTGCAGGTAGGAGCGTATGTTCTTATCATGTACAGTTGCCCAACTTAGTACAGCGCACAAATGTTGTGGGTTGTGGAGATCTGTGGCATTTCATCCGTAGTAAACAACGTAGTTTTATGAATGAATCCCTCAAACCGAAAGGCGTGTGAAAGGAGGGACATGATTGGTCGAGGTGAGGAATATCGTGAAGTTCAATTTGCTTTCATTTTTGCATTATTGCAGGTTAGTATAATTTCCAGAAAGTCGTTGAGCATTAAGGAAAATTAAATACAGATGTTTCTAATTAACATCAGTACATAACTATGCATACATTTATAAATAAACATAGCAGGAAGGTTAGTGTGGTGGCGGCAGGAGGGAGAAAATTCGAATCAGTTCAATCGAGACGGTGCGGCGGGACTGCATAACTAACAAGTGAATGGCTGTTTTCAAGATGCCTGTATACTGATTACAATAATTTAGCTTAAAAAGTATGTAGAAAGTAAAATGCTTAGTAATATTTTATTGTACGGACTTATTACCAATATTATTGAAATCTGAATTCATGCCTGTATGCATGTATACTAGTTTCTGAAATATCTTAATTACCGCCTTAAGCTTTATTTTTATAAAGATTGCAAATAACCTACAACAAAAGCTCCCTGGTAAAATATGGATTTGTTCTCTGTGTATGAGAGGTCCTTCTTAACCTATGCAATAAGATGACGCCAATAGCAATTGAGCAATCCTAAAAAATACCAGAAGATTGTAAGAAATATCTAATGGATTGTCACGCTAACTAATTCGCTATACCGTACTTGTTACAGTCTTTGTTTAAAGCCCCATAAATTGCACAATCTTTACCAAACCCAAATCTTTACACACCCATGGTTGTGGAGGGTGTGGTGGTGGTGGTGGTGCGGGCGAGTGCGGGTGGTAAACTAGCACATTGTTGAGTGACTAGTTGCTACTTTTAGGTAATTGCCACAATTGCATTGCATAATGTAATAACATTAATATACTATATCGATTTGCAGGGATTTACAGTTTAAATATTAGTTTTACCAACCAGAGAGTTTACTGCACTCCGGTACTAATTTGGTGATAACAAGACAGGTATCAATCAAACCCATAAAAAACAGCATTCATTGAATTGGACTACCAGACAATAATGTGATCGGCTTATAGTGAACAAATAAGGATAGGATCATAACATAGTATGGACTTCAGATAAGAAGGAACAAAATAGATTCTGCCACTTCGAGGTCAATAGAATATTTTTACCACAAAGAATTTCCTAACACGGTAAAAATAAAAATTCGATTCATACTTTGTTTATCTTTATATTGATAATACAAAAATAAGAATCCTTAAAATTGTCCGTTAACTTATGACTATTAGGTCCCTTCCTAAGCTTAATGCAATATAATAAAGCAACTGGAACAATAAATAAGTGATCATCGTCTTGAACAGGGTAATTGAGTATTATAATAATCTTGTTAAGAGAGATCCTTTTGAAACTAAATGTCATATGCTGGCGATAACTGGAAACACATAAATGTAGATAAAGTTTGCTAGAGCTTAAGATCTTAATAAACAGTTACCAATAATTAGGATATGCTGATTACTGGAGGGGTTATTCTATTTTTGTATTGCGTAACTTTGTGCACACATATTAAGTGATTATATCGACACACGTTTTAAGTTTTAAGATTCCCCGTGTTAATGATCTCTCTCTCTATCTCTCTCGAATGGTATGGAAAACTCCTTGTCGCTGATGGTAGGGCGCTCAACAGACAAATATCAACAGGTCAGCGTCACTCCAACCACTAACATGACTTAGATCACCGTATTAAGAGTTATGTATATCATTACCTCTACCTGATGCATTAGCGCTTTTTAAGCCATAGCAGCATGTATTATTATTCAATAAGAACCACTTTAGTTAAATAGGTAGCAAATATTCAATTTGCATGCTTATATAATTCACAATACCTACTCATAATTATTAACAATACTAGCTCCCAAAACATACAATAGCTTTCGTCAAATTTAGAATACCTTCTTCCAACCCTAGCTCATCCCTGCTTCACCGTTACACCCCCAGGATTCCAGAGAATGGAAGGGGAAAACTTATCTTTAATAATCACCATCCAGTGTAGGGATGCAACTAACGCGGTTTTATTATGGTGCTGATAATGTAGATGTTTTATGCTTGTATTATTTGGGTTTCATTTAACACAAATCTTCTAAGTCTATATGCATGTTCTGTAGTATATTACACATAATATATGAAACATAAACAAGTCTATATGCATGTTCTGTAGTATATTACACATAATATATGAAACATAAACAAGTCTATATGCATGTTCTGTAGTATATTACACATAATATATGAAACATAAACAAGTCTATATGCATGTTCTGTAGTATATTACACATAATATATGAAACATAAACAAGTCTGTATGCATGTTCTGTAGTATATTACACATAATATATGAAACATAAACAAGTCTATATGCATGTTCTGTAGTATATTACACATAATATATGAAACATAAACAAGTCTATATGCATGTTCTGTAGTATATTACACATAATATATGAAACATAAACAAGTCTATATGCATGTTCTGTAGTATATTACACATAATATGAAACATAAACAAGTCTATATGCATGTTCTGTAGTATATTACACATAATATATGAAACATAAACAACCAACACATGTTCTGTAGTATATTACACATAATATATGAAACATAAACAAGTCTATATGCATGTTCTGTAGTATATTACACATAATATATGAAACATAAACAACCAACACATGTTCTGTAGTATATTACACATAATATATGAAACATAAACAAGTCTATATGCATGTTCTGTAGTATATTACACATAATATATGAAACATAAACAACCAACACATGTTCTGTAGTATATTACACATAATATATGAAACATAAACAAGTCTATATGCATGTTCTGTAGTATATTACACATAATATATGAAACATAAACAAGTCTATATGCATGTTCTGTAGTATATTACACATAATATATGAAACATAAACAAGTCTATATGCATGTTCTGTAGTATATTACACATAATATATGAAACATAAACAACCAACACATGTTCTGTAGTATATTACACATAATATATGAAACATAAACAAGTCTATATGCATGTTCTGTAGTATATTACACATAACATATGAAACATAAACAACCAACACATGTTCTGTAGTATATTACACATAATATATGAAACATAAACAAGTATATATGCATGTTCTGTAGTATATTACACATCATATATGAAACATAAACAAGTCTATATGCATGTTCTGTAGTATATTACACATAATATATGAAACATAAACAAGTCTATATGCATGTTCTGTAGTATATTACACATAATATATGAAACATAAACAAGTCTATATGCATGTTCTGTAGTATATTACACATAATATATGAAACATAAACAAGTCTATATGCATGTTCTGTAGTATATTACACATAATATATGAAACATAAACAACCAACACATGTTCTGTAGTATATTACACATAATATGAAACATAAAGAAGTCTATATGCATGTTCTGTAGTATATTACACATAATATATGAAACATAAACAAGTCTATATGCATGTTCTGTAGTATATTACACATAATATATGAAACATAAACAACCAACACATGTTCTGTAGTATATTACACATAATATATGAAACATAAACAAGTCTATATGCATGTTCTGTAGTATATTACACATAATATATGAAACATAAACAACCAACACATGTTCTGTAGTATATTACACATAGTATATGAAACATAAACAAGTCTATAGGCATGTTCTGTAGTATATTACACATAATATATGAAACATAAACAAGTCTATATGCATGTTCTGTAGTATATTACACATAATATATGAAACATAAACAAGTCTATATGCATGTTCTGTAGTATATTACACATAATATATGAAACATAAACAAGTCTATATGCATGTTCTGTAGTATATTACACATAATATATGAAACATAAACAACCAAAACATGTTCTGTAGTATATTACACATAATATATGAAACATAAACAAGTCTATATGCATGTTCTGTAGTATATTACACATAATATATGAAACATAAACAACCAACACATTAAATATTTATTATGGTGCTGATAATGTAGATGTTTTATGCTTGTATTATTTGGGTTTCATTTAACAGAAATCTTCTAAGTCTATATGCATGTTCTGTAGTATATTACACATAATATATGAAACATAAACAAGTCTATATGCATGTTCTGTAGTATATTACACATAATATATGAAACATAAACAACCAACACATGTTCTGTAGTATATTACACATAATATATGAAACATAAACAAGTCTATATGCATGTTCTGTAGTATATTACACATAATATATGAAACATAAACAAGTCTATATGCATGTTCTGTAGTATATTACACATAATATATGAAACATAAACAACCAACACCTGTTCTGTAGTATATTACACATAATATATGAAACATAAACAAGTCTATATGCATGTTCTGAAGTATATTACACATAATATATGAAACATAAACAAGTCTATATGCATGTTCTGTAGTATATTACACATAATATATGAAACATAAACAACCAACACATGTTCTGTAGTATATTACACATAATATATGAATCATAAACAAGTTTATATGCATGTTCTGTAGTATATTACACATAATATATGAAACATAAACAAGTCTATATGCATGTTCTGTAGTATATTACACATAATATTGAAACATAAACAACCAACACACATGTTCTGTAGTATATTACACATAATATATGAAACATAAACAAGTCTATATGCATGTTCTGTTGTATATTACACATAATATATGAAACATAAACAAGTCTATATGCATGTTCTGTAGTATATTACACATAATATATGAAACATAAACAACCAACACATGTTCTGTAGTATATTACACATAATATATGACACATAAACAAGTCTATATGCATGTTCTGTAGTATATTACACATAATATATGAAACATAAACAACCAACACATGTTCTGTAGTATATTACACATAATATATGAAACATAAACAAGTCTATATGCATGTTCTGTAGTATATTACACATAATATATGAAACATAAACAAGTCTATATGCATGTTCTGTAGTATATTACACATAATATATGAAACATAAACAAGTCTATATGCATGTTCTGTAGTATATTACACATAATATATGAAACATAAACAAGTCTATATGCATGTTCTGTAGTATATTACACATAATATATGAAACATAAACAAGTCTATATGCATGTTCTGTAGTATATTACACATAATATATGAAACATAAACAACCAACACATGTTCTGTAGTATATTACACATAATATATGAAACATAAACAAGTCTATATGCATGTTCTGTAGTATATTACACATAATATATGAAACATAAACAACCAACACATGTTCTGTAGTATATTACACATAATATATGAAACATAAACAAGTCTATATGTATGTTCTGTAGTATATTACACATAATATATGAAACATAAACAACCAACACATGTTCTGTAGTATATTACACATAATATATGAAACATAAACAAGTTTATATGCATGTTCTGTAGTATATTACACATAATATATGAAACATAAACAAGTCTATATGCATGTTCTGTAGTATATTACACATAATATATGAAACATAAACAAGTCTATATGCATGTTCTGTAGTATATTACACATAATATATGAAACATAAACAACCAACACATGTTCTGTAGTATATTACACATAATATATGAAACATAAACAAGTCTATATGCATGTTCTGTAGTATATTACACATCATATATGAAACATAAACAACCAACACATGTTCTGTAGTATATTACACATAATATATGAAACATAAACAAGTATATATGCATGTTCTGTAGTATATTACACATCATATATGAAACATAAACAAGTCTATATGCATGTTCTGTAGTATATTACACATAATATATGAAACATAAACAAGTCTATATGCATGTTCTGTAGTATATTACACATAATATATGAAACATAAACAAGTCTATATGCATGTTCTGTAGTATATTACACATAATATATGAAACATAAACAAGTCTATATGCATGTTCTGTAGTATATTACACATAATATATGAAACATAAACAACCAACACATGTTCTGTAGTATATTACACATAATATATGAAACATAAAGAAGTCTATATGCATGTTCTGTAGTATATTACACATAATATATGAAACATAAACAAGTCTATATGCATGTTCTGTAGTATATTACACATAATATATGAAACATAAACAACCAACACATGTTCTGTAGTATATTACACATAATATATGAAACATAAACAAGTCTATATGCATGTTCTGTAGTATATTACACATAATATATGAAACATAAACAACCAACACATGTTCTGTAGTATATTACACATAGTATATGAAACATAAACAAGTCTATAGGCATGTTCTGTAGTATATTACACATAATATATGAAACATAAACAAGTCTAATGCATGTTCTGTAGTATATTACACATAATATATGAAACATAAACAAGTCTATATGCATGTTCTGTAGTATATTACACATAATATATGAAACATAAACAAGTCTATATGCATGTTCTGTAGTATATTACACATAATATATGAAACATAAACAACCAAATAATGTTCTGTAGTATATTACACATAATATATGAAACATAAACAAGTCTATATGCATGTTCTGTAGTATATTACACATAATATATGAAACATAAACAACCAACACATGTTCTGTAGTATATTACACATAATATATGAAACATAAACAAGTCTATATGCATGTTCTGTAGTATATTACACATAATATATGAAACATAAACAAGTCTATATGCATGTTCTGTAGTATATTACACATAATATATGAAACATAAACAACCAACACATGTTCTGTAGTATATTACACATAATATATGAAACATAAACAAGTCTATATGCATGTTCTGTAGTATATTACACATAATATATGAAACATAAACAAGTCTATATGCATGTTCTGTAGTATATTACACATAATATATGAAACATAAACAACCAACACATGTTCTGTAGTATATTACACATAATATATGAATCATAAACAAGTCTATATGCATGTTCTGTAGTATATTACACATAATATATGAAACATAAACAAGTCTATATGCATGTTCTGTAGTATATTACACATAATATATGAAACATAAACAACCAACACATGTTCTGTAGTATATTACACATAATATATGAAACATAAACAAGTCTATATGCATGTTCTGTTGTATATTACACATAATATATGAAACATAAACAAGTCTATATGCATGTTCTGTAGTATATTACACATAATATATGAAACATAAACAACCAACACATGTTCTGTAGTATATTACACATAATATATGAAACATAAACAAGTCTATATGCATGTTCTGTAGTATATTACACATAATATATGAAACATAAACAACCAACACATGTTCTGTAGTATATTACACATAATATATGAAACATAAACAAGTCTATATGCATGTTCTGTAGTATATTACACATAATATATGAAACATAAACAAGTCTATATGCATGTTCTGTAGTATATTACACATAATATATGAAACATAAACAAGTCTATATGTATGTTCTGTAGTATATTACACATAATATATGAAACATAAACAAGTCTATATGCATGTTCTGTAGTATATTACACATAATATATGAAACATAAACAAGTCTATATGCATGTTCTGTAGTATATTACACATAATATATGAAACATAAACAAGTCTATATGCATGTTCTGTAGTATATTACACATAATATATGAAACATAAACAACCAACACATGTTCTGTAGTATATTACACATAATATATGAAACATAAACAAGTCTATATGCATGTTCTCTAGTATATTACACATAATATATGAAACATAAACAACCAACACATTAAATATGTATTATGGTGCTGATAATGTAGATGTTTTATGCTTGTATTATTTGGGTTTCATTTAACAGAAATCTTCTAAGTCTATATGCATGTTCTGTAGTATATTACACATAATATATGAAACATAAACAAGTCTATATGCATGTTATGTAGTATATTACACATAATATATGAAACATAAACAACCAACACATGTTCTGTAGTATATTACACATAATATATGAAACATAAACAAGTTTATATGCATGTTCTGTAGTATATTACACATAATATATGAAACATAAACAACCAACACATGTTCTGTAGTATATTACACATAATATATGAAACATAAACAAGTCTATATGCATGTTCTGTAGTATATTACACATAATATATGAAACATAAACAACCAACACATGTTCTGTAGTATATTACACATAATATATGAAACATAAACAAGTCTATATGCATGTTCTGTAGTATATTACACATAATATATGAAACATAAAAAAGTCTATATGCATGTTCTGTAGTATATTACACATAATATATGAAACATTAACAAGTCTATATGCATGTTCTGTAGTATATTACACATAATATATGAAACATAAACAAGTCTATATGCATGTTCTGTAGTATATTACACATAATATATGAAACATAAACAAGTCTATATGCATGTTCTGTAGTATATTACACATAATATATGAAACATAAACAACCAACACATTAAATATTTATTGGCGTCTCGGTTGCAGCCCTACAAAGTATAACTTATTTAGTCGAACTTATAAATGTTAACCCTTATACGGCTGATCAGACGATAATTATTTGATTTTGTTAATACAACTACAACATTTCCAAACTCGACTTCCGAAGGACTTCTAAGAATCAAAAGATTCATATCAATATTAGTTAACTATTTAACTGGCTAGCTACTTTTAATATTCATTGCAAGACTATATAATCTTTCAATTCGTTTGGACTAATTCATACAATGATACCCTAATCAACTTTGCTCCATTGCTCAATATGTGAAGTAAAATCAACTGAGTT